>QNUK01000293.1:60000-710000 GCA_013621035.1 Clarias magur | reverse complement strand
AACTCGGGTGAGAATGTTGACGAGCACAAGGCTGGAGATCATTATGTCAGGCTGATTGGGTTAGAATGGCAGACTTGACATGTTAAAAGGAGGCTTGAAATCATTGTTCTTTCATTGTTAACCACGGTGACCTGCAAAGAAACGCGTGCAGCCATCATTGCGTTGCATAAAAATGGCTTCACAGGCAAGAATATTGTGGCTACTAAGATTGCACCTAAATCAACAATTTATAGGATCATCAAGAACTTCAAGGAAAGAGGTTCAATTCTTGTTAAGAAGGCTTCAGGACGTCCAAGAAAGTCCAGCAAGCGCCAGGATCGTCAGCTGTGGGATCGGAGTGCCACCAGTGCAGAGCTGCTCAGGGATGGCAGCAGGCAGGTGTGAGCGCATCTGCACGCACAGTGAGGCCAAGACTTTTGGAAGATGGCCTGGTGTCAAGAAGGGCAGCAAAGAAGCCACTTCTCTCCAAAAAAAAACATCAGGGACAGATTGATCTTCTGCAAAAAGTACGGCGAATGGACTGCTGAGGACTGCGGCAAAGTCATATTCTCAGATGAAGCCTCTTTCCGATTGTTTGGGGCATCTGGAAAAAGGCTTGTCTGGAGAAGAAAAGGTGACGCTACCATCAGTCCTGTGTCATGCCAACAGTAAAGCATCCTGAGACCATTCATGTGTGGCGTTGCTTCTCATCCAAGGGAGTGGGCTCACTCACAATTTTGCCCAAAAACACAGCCATGAATAAAGAATGGTACCAAAACACCCTCCAACAGCAACTTCTTCCAACGATCCAACAACAGTTTGGTGAAGAACAATGCATTTTCCAGCACGATGGAGCACAGTGCCATAAGGCAAAAGTGAGAACTAAGTGGCTCGGGGACCAAAACGTTGAAATTTTGGGTCCATGGCCTGGAAACTCCCCAGATCTTAATCCCATTGAGAACTCGTGGTCAATCCTCAAGAGGCGGGTGGACAAACAAAAACCCACTAATTCTGACAAACTCCAAGAAGTGATTATGAAAGAATGGGTTGCTATCAGTCAGGATTTGGCCCAGAAGTTGATTGAGAGCAGCCCAGTCGAATTGCAGAGGTCCTGAAAAAGAAGCGCCAACACTGCAAATACTGACTCTTTGCGTAAATGTCATGTAATTGTCGATAAAAGCCTTTGAAACGTATGAAGTGCTTGTAATTATACTTCAGTACATCACAGAAACAACTGAAACAAAAAGATCTAAAAGCAGTTCAGCAGCAAACTTTGTGAAAACTAATATTTGTGTCATTCTCAAGACTTTTGGCCACGACTGTAGAATCATTTCTGATCATTTCATCAGGAAGAGGTGAAAAAAACCATTGCGGTCAGAGTGAGTTGCACTGCCGCTTCCCCCTCAGTCCTGTAGCTCTAAACGTGTTCACGTCTGAAGTTTCCTCACTGACAATTTACAGGTTATGACCAGAGATCAAGTTTCATCATGAAGATCCTCCACATCTACGTCTGTAAGTTTATTTCCTTTAACTAAACCGCTGATCATATTTAATGAGTACGTTCCTGATTGGATAATACATTTGCGTATTATTCCTAATAAGCGGTGAAACATCAGTCAGGTATATTTTATTGTTCTGTTGTTTTTGTCGTTGTTAGATGTCCTTGTGTGCTGTGGAGCTGCAGAGAGTTTCACAGAGACGTCGGTAGATTTGGGACAGAATGTGACCCTAAAGTGTGAGGTGTCTGTAAAACTTGTGTTCTGGTTCCTGATGAAGCCGTCAGAACCTCCAGTGTTTATATTACGCACTTTCTCAAGTAAAACTTTAGTCCCACAATACAGCGACGCGGCCTTCAGCAAGACTTTCTCACTGCGATACAACAGCAGTTTATTTATACACAATATCAGTACTAATGAATTAGGAATGTATTATTGTAGTCAAACTCAAACTGGTTCACCTTCCGACATCAGCAGAGGAATCAGACTTTACATCCAGAATCACTCAGCTGGTGAGTTTATTTATTACTAACTTAAGTACCTGTTGTACAGCAGAACTTTCTGTCTAACTTATTAATAGGCAGAAATCACATTCTGTAAGGTCGAGTATCTGACGCCTTGTTTACACTAAGTTGTACTTCTTTGGTGCTCAGACAAACACACTCGCTGTTCGGTAATCGGAGAGAGAATCACAGATGAGAAATGGAAAAAGTCGATCAGATAAAGATGAAGTTTTGCCTTAAAACGACTCCGGCGTGTTAAAATCCACTTCTACCACTTCAGCGCTGTTATTTCAGCCAAAGTGAAAATATGAACTAATCCCAGTCAAAACATTCACTTTATCTTTTCTCATTAATATCTATTGGTGCAGGTGTGTGTTTACATTGAGACGGTAGCGCATTAGTAGATTATTGTAAAGTAGATTATTAAATCCCACACATAACTGTTCATAACTTCACTTTTACTCAACGTTTAGATTTTAGGGCGTAACGCTGCCGTCTCAGTTCAGAAATTTTCGACAGATATCATATGTACTGATAAAGTCCCTTCTACTGAACATTTAGATTTCATTTATGGCGCAGGTCGAACGCAAAGCTTTTATATTCACACTGCCAACGTTTCATCACATCAAATTCTGTTCAGCCAGTTTTTGCTGGAAGCTGTGACAAGATCTGCTTATTGATCCTCCAATGTATGAGACGTAAAGACAAAAACCTGTCTTTTATCGGTATGGATAGTTACATTAAATGTGTGTGATACATCATTAGAGTTTCACGGAGGGGTTTAAGTTCGGACACTCTGATGTTTGTCATGTTTGCAGAGAATCAGACGTGTAAGACTGAAGAGCGTCAGAATCAGACGGTAGATGTAGATGAGATCGGACTCTGGAGAAATCTCTTCATCACGTCAGGGATAATAAACTGTGTTCTGATTGGTGCAGTCACGGGTGAGGTGAAAACCTCTCAGTGTGTATATATGTTTGATTAATGACGTCAGGTTATTCAGACCGCATTGTGATTGTTTTAGTCTCGATCGCGAGCTGCTGCGGAAAAAACACCAAATCTCCAAACTGTGATGTGAAGCTTCAAGAAGACAGTGGATCACAGGTACAGTCACCGGACACACACACACACACACACACACACACACACACACACACACACACACACACACACACTTCAGTTATTAATTAATACAGTATACAGTGTGTTATATGTAGAGTTTTATGTTCTAATTAATGCAAGGTGTTTAATTTGTTATACAAATTAATTTACACTTTTAACGTATTTAACTGATGAATCTACACACACACACACACACACACACACACACAGTCCTCATGACGTTTGTGCTCTTTTACAGAGCTGGTGGCCAAAAGCACAGAATGAAAGCAGCTACACTGTGGTGGAGTTTATTCGTTTCCAGCCTGTGGTGTAACACACACACACACACACACACACACACACACACACACACACACACGCACACAAACGTCTTTTCTCGCATAATCTGTGCTACACCATTGAGTTTACAGTCTGCACACTAACGCGTCTCTCACACGTCTCCGTCTGCAGCTTCTCGTTCTCAGCGTGAGACCTTCTGCAGCAACGTTCTCACAGGAGATTTTCCCCGCACGATCAAACTAAACTTTTCTCCATGTTTCTGGTATGTACAGTAGTTGCTGGTAGTGTAATGTTCCAGAAGGGACGACGGCTGGAGCTCTACCGTCTGTGTAACTGTTTAACACCAGAACATGAAGTCTTCGCGAATCAAATGCACAAATATTCTTGTGTTCTTAAATGTTCTCTTAAATAAAGCTTCACTTTCAAACCTGTACCCGCTGCACTGCGTCTTATTATATTTATCTGTAAGTAATAAAACAGTGTGTTGCGCTGTTCCCTGATGGTTGTGCGCCACAATAATAATAGTGCTTTTAAACATAATGTGAATCTGTGTTGTTCCACTAGGGGGCATAACAGAGCATTAATCTCAGGGCTGTAAACTCAGCTACTGACAGATTGTACTAATGATGGAATTCTTCATTAACAAGATAAACATTTACCTCTGTAACCGTGTCTCTTTATAAATGAACTAAATTAGTGCTTTCACATCAACCAGACTCCATAAAGCATCATTTAGTAAACTGCAGTGTGTGTGTGTGTGTGTGTGTGTGTGTGTGTGTGCGCGCTAAAAGATGTATGGTATGTCCAATAACCTCAGGCCGACCCATCCCTTCTGAAAAAAAAACGAATAGATTCACAATTGTTTATCACTAAATCAATTCTGTTACTGTTTTTGTGTAACTGGGAAGTTAAAAGGTTTTATTTATTTATTTTTTGGCATGCATAAGATGGTTTCCGATCATTTCATCAGGAAGAGGTGAAAAAATCATTGCGGTCAGAGTGAGTTGCACTGCCGCTTCCCCCTCAGTCCTGTGGCTCTAAACGTGTTCACGTCTGAAGTTTCCTCACTGACAATTTACAGTTTATGACCAGAGATCAAGTTTCATCATGAAGATCCTCCACATCTACTTCTGTAAGTTTATTTCCTTTAACTAAACCGCTGATCATATTTAATGAGTACGTTCCTCATTCTTCATTTAATCCAAAAAAAAAAAAACTGAACAAAAAAAATAAAAAAACGGGTCACATAGGCAAAGAAATAGCACAGATACACATGGTCACATGTTTTCATGTAATAATAATAATAATAATAATAATAATAATAATAATAATAATATGCTCAGTTTAAGAGTTCTAAATTTTTGCAACGCCATTCATATTCCCCAGTAATGGTAAAAATGACACTTTATAACAGTAATGATTTCTGTAACTTTTGTTATACCTGACATGTCCAACAACCCAAATACTGTACACCATTAAAGGTTCCATATAAGCACATATACAGTAGATTTCTGTACTCGTCCTTGATCTCTGCCGTGTTGCAATACAGCACGTATCTGTGCCGCTGCAGTTTTTCAGGGATTAATGCTTTTTATTTATTTTAAATGTCGTTGTTAGATCTCCTTGTGTGCTGTGGAGCTGCAGAGAGTTTCACAGAGACGTCGGTAGATTTGGGACAGAATGTGACTCTACAGTGTGAGGTGTCTGTAAGAGATGTGTTCTGGTTCCTGATGAAGCCGTCAGAACCTCCAGTGTTTATATTACGCTCTTACTCAAGTAAAACGCTGACTCCAGATTACAGTAACACGACCTTCAGCAAGACTTTCTCACTGCAATACAACAGCAGTTTATTTATACACAATATCAGTACTAATGAATTAGGAGTGTATTATTGTATTCAAACTCAAACTGGTTCACCTCCCGACATCAGCAGAGGAATCAGACTTCACATCCAGAATCACTCAGCTGGTGGGTTTATTTACTATAGTTACAGGAAATAAGTGCGATACATCGATACTTCATTCGAATTTAACTGAGGATTTTTAAATGAACACGGTGCAAATAAATGATCTTTATGCTGGCAGAGAATCAGACAGATGATAAAGATGAAAAGATTCGACTCTACAAGAATCTCTCCATCGGACTGGCAGCGATAATCTGTGCTGTGATCGTTGTAGTCACAGGTGAGTTGTACTGTACAGTGCAAAAAGGTATTTTCGTTTGTAATTTAACTTAATTTTTACTTTCAAACTCAGCTACTGACAGATTGTACTAATGATGGAATTCTTCATGAACAAGATAAACATTTACCTCTGTAACCGTGTCTCTTTATAAATGAACTAAATTAGTGCTTTCACATCAACCAGACTCCATAAAGCATCATTTAGTAAACTGCAGTGTGTGTGTTAACTGAGATTCTCTATGGGGTTCAGGTCAGATGGGGTTTCTGGCCAACGTCAGTAACGTCAGGGTCAGCAAACCAGTTAGTGGTAGTTTTGGCAGTGTGGGCAGGTGCTAAGTCCTGCTGGAAAAGGAAATGAGCATCTCCATAAAGCCTGTCAGCAGACAAAGGCCTGAAGTGCTATAAGATTAACTGGTAGAAGGCTGCATTGACATTGGACTTGGTAAGACACAGTAGACCACCACCAGCAGATGTCTTGGCACCCCAAATCATCACTGTGTAAACTTCACACTGGACTTCAAGACTCTTGGACCTTAGACCAGTGAGCAATGGTCCAGTGTATTTTCTCTTTAGTCCAGTTAAGACACTTGTCCTGACATTAGCTCTGAATTAGGAATGGTTGATACTATGAATTTAACCGTCGTAGCTGACTTCCTGAAGACATTTGTTTGTGATGCACCGTCTAGCCGATTTTTTTCACAGCATCAACACTGGCTGGAAATAATTTAATGAAACTTTGCCGGTCCTTCAGGATTTGCCTGAAATTAAATCCTCGCCAAAATGCTTAGTAGAAAAGATGTTATGACCAGTTTTGTGCCAGATTATGTCACAGCAGCCAGCGGGTTTTTGAACAATATAATGCTTTTTGCCTCAGAATGGGCATGGCTATACACTTCACTCAGCAGAGCCAATCAATTCAGAGCTTTTCCTTAGAGGTGGGCGTGTCTATACACTCAGCAGAGCCAATCAATGTGCGAGTTTACCGTGTGTACACTGAGTATGCAGAACACACAGAAACAACGGCAATGCATCTAGAAAATGCCACAATATATATATATATATATATATATACACACACAGTGGAACCTCGGATTGCAAGTAACACGGTTTGCGAGTGTTCTGCAAGACGAATAAAGATTTTTTACAAATTTTGACTTGAAAAATGAACAAGTCTTGGTTTATGAGTACCGAGTATCATGTAACATGCACGCGCTTCTTGTTTTGACGCCGAGCGTTATGTGATCACAACTGAGCCAACGTCTCCCCTGCTAGGTCTCACTCATCGCTTACTGGTATAAAAAACAACTGTACGTACACACGCCTGTGTGTCCTGTTTACTATAACACTGTGACCACGTGTGTGCACATAAAACATCTTTTATTTTGTGTTTGTATGTGTGTGTTTACAGCGCGCATGTACTGTTTATAATAACGCACGTGTGCGCGCATGTAAAGCAAAAGAAAACATCATCATGAAAACATCATCCCAGCTGTAAAGTATGGTGGAGGAAACATCGGGATTTGGTCCTGGTTTGCTACATCGTAGCCAGCTTGCAGTCAAAAAGGGAAAAATTCATTCCCACACGTATCAAAACATTCCTAACGATATTGCGAGAATGGCTGTATGTCAGCTGAAACTCTGAGGAAGCCGAGTGATGCAACAGGACAATGATCCAAAACACTAGAGCAAGTCCACAACAGAATGACTTCAGGAAAACAAACATAAACCCCGAGTGGCAGAGTCAGAGTCCAGCCCTCAACCCAACAGAGATGCTGTGGAATGACTTGAAGAGAGTCACACACATGAGACTCCCAAAGAATATGACAGAGCTAAAGCAGTTCGGCCAGGAAGAATGGGCTAAAATACCTCCTGAACGATGTGCGGGTCTGATCCACAGCTACAGGAAGTGTCTGGTTGAGGTTATTGCTGCCAAGGAGGCTAGGGTCTGCATTTGTGTGTGTGTGTGTGTTAGGGGGAGGTTAGTGTATTTGACCCTGACTGGATTCAACACAGGTTTATTCATTCTGATGAAACATTTTAAGAAGAAACATTTCTGCATTTGTAATAATTATTTAAACATTTTATCATCAATTATGTATATACTACAAATAATAACCTTCAAAATAAAAGGCGGTTATATTACAGTGAAGGTTATTCAGACTGCAATGCGATTTTTTAGTCTCGATCTTAAGCTCCTGGGAAAACAACAAATCTCCAAACTGTGATGTGAAGCTTCAAGAAGTCGGTGGATCACAGGTAAAGTCACTGGACACACACACACACACACACACACACACACACACTTAACACTTCAGTGATTAATTAAAACAGAGCTTTAGTTTACAGTATACAGTCTGTTACGTGTAGAATGTGTCATGTGCTTATTAGTGCAGTGTGTTTATGTATTATATAAAATATTTTACACTTTAAATGTATTTAACTGATAAATCTACACACAGTCCTCATGACTTTTGTGCTCTTTTACAGAGCTGGGGGCCAAAAGCACAGAACAAAGCAGCTACACTGTGGTGGAGTTTATTCTGTTTCAGCCTGTGATGTAACACACACACACACACACACACACACACACACACACACACACACACATAGTGGTCACTGTTTTTTTCCTCCGGCAAATCCGGGTAACAGTCATATCCATTCCGTTAACTTGGCCCAGACCCATCGCGGATTCTGTTCATGTCAAATGTTTTTGTCAAATCTATATAAAATATCTATACCAAATATTTGGAGCCTTTTCACTTCGTTGGCGTGACTTCGGGACAGCGTCAGATGTGCAGACAGCAGCCGAAACCGATCTGGATTCATTTTGTTCCAGCCATACAAGTTGTTGCAGCTGTGCTACTGTGAACAACAATGTGCAAACATAGTTGCAAACAAAGTGGTGACAGTAAAGTGTATAAATACAACAACAAAAAAAAAGACGAATTAACATTAACAAAAACAAATATTTATACACAGTGCAGTTTACAAATACAAAAAAAGTGAAAAAAAATGTAAAAATTTGTAATTGTACATATGTAAAAGTACGGTACAGTGGAACCTTGGATTACGAGCATAATTCGTTCCGGAAGTGGGCTCATGTTCCAAAACACTTGTAAACCAAATCATAATTTTCCCATAAGAAATAATGAAAAGTCTAATTTTTCGTTCCACAGCCCCAAAAATATATACATAAAAATAATTAATACAATCTATAAAGTGAAAATAAACCAAATTAACCTGCAATTTACCTTTAAAAAAAGTACAAATAAATCCCAATAGATAAGTGTTTCCGTTGGTGCGCACAGGCGCTGTGTGTGTGTGTGTGTGTGTGTGTGTGTGTGTGTGTGTGTGTGTGTGTGTGTGTGTGTTTGAAGCTGGCAATGACACGTCTCGGGTATCCTGCGCACCATTCTGAAGCTGCAAACAAGATCCTATTCCATCTACAATAAACAAACAAAGATGGTTAGCTGAGACGCACATGCTCACTGCAGCATTACCCAAACAGTTAAACATACCTGCTAACCAGAGACCCACACACACAAAGGGGGGCAGAGCTAGCAATGATGCATCCCAGGTAACCGATTTGCAGTCGTTGTATGACATATACTACTGTAAGCTCTGATAGGCTAACTTTTTAAGTCATGAGCGGGAACTTACCCACTTGAGCACACTAGCATAACGTGCATAATGTGGTAAAACATTGCTCAGAACAAAGAATAAAGGGGTAAAGGGGTTGTTTTATAAGTTGTTATGAATATGTTGCAATTCATATTATGAATGTTGTGTTTGTCTTAAATGTTATTGTTATCTTTTGTTGGATTGTGCATTAGTTTAACATGTTGTGCAACATGCTAATTAACATGTCACATGTGCTTTTTTTATTTATTTATTTTTTTTTAATGTTTGCTTTGCACCATGTGTAATAAAACAAATCCATTGATGGGATACCCTGTACAGTGGCCACTATACATGATTGGTGCATCGCTTCATGCGCTTTCCTTCTTACCCTGGTGTGCCTCTGGAATAGACTCAATCTGGACTCATCAGACCACATGAACTTTTTCCATCGTTCTCTATGTAATACCCTGCTACACTGATGCAGTTATCCATGTGCTTTCAGCAGTGCTTGGATATCATCATATTAGAAAGAATATCTCCTTTATAAGCCCAAACGGTGTCATCGAAGTCAGGACTGTATGGGGGAGGTGTCAGTAACACCCAGCCGAGTTCCTATAATGTGCAAGTGCTCTTGGTGAATGTTTGTGTGGACAGTTCCAACAGACAGAGACGTCTCTTCCGAAAGTTATTTGTCAAGTTATCCATCGATTTTCTCAGGCTCTCAGCCACGTTTCCTAGAATTGTCATGGCCTTCTTTAAAAGGGTTTAATAAGTTGAACGGTTTGTAACTCTTGGCCATCCTTGGCAGGCCAGTAATTTGGCCCTTTTGAAACATCAACCTTTTTTTGGCCAGACAGTGGATTTATTTGTTCAATCTTTGTTCAGTCAACATTTTGTTGTTTTGTTACTTTTGTTCTCTTGAAATCTCTATGTGCCCTTTTATACCCTTTATGTTTATATCCTTTCAACTTGTCAAGTAAAATTAATATTTAATTGTGTGTATGAACTGTTTTATACTGGTGTATACACATGATATAGGCAGGGTAATGTGTGTTACTTACAATGGTATTTTAGTATTAGGATGATAAAACAAACTACACAATGCTAAAACGTGGGTCATCATGGTTTAGCATTGATAAAAAGCAGGGGTTTAATGTTTGGAGTTGGGCAACTACCCATGTTCTGTACCACATTTGGACCAGATGTGATAATGATCCTTGGGTCTGAGCTGGACCAGTTCTGGCCTAAATTTACATAAGCTCTTCAAAACATAAGCTGGAAACAGAAAACTCTTCCAGTTTTGGCCCATAGTGCCAAATCAATAAGCTGTAAAAAGTCAAATAAGAAGTTCAGCTGGCCCAACTTTGGACTAGAATCTCATCAGTTGTGCAGGACAGATCTGTGATGTATTTGGCCCACGTGGAGCCAAATCTTACTACTAGATCTGTTAAAGATCTTGAGAAAAATATGGGCTAGAGTAATTTTACTACTGTGCCTGATTTGGTCCAAATGTCTTGGAATTAAAGGTTGAGCTGGTACAGATTTACACCTGGATGTGCTGAACAGACCTGTGGCGTATTTGGCCCATTGTACAAAAATAAGCTGGTCCAAATTTTGTGAAACGTCTGGGCCAGATCTGAGCCAGTAGTTTTGCTACTGTGTCTGATTTGGGGCAAATGTAATAAAATCGAAGGTTTAGCTGGCCCAGCTCTGGCACAGGTTCACATTAGATGTGCAGGACAGATCTGTGCTTTATTTGGCCTGTTGGTCAAAAAATAGGCTGGGCCAAATAGTCTGTTACCAGATCTGTTACAGGTTGTGGGCAACGTCTGGGCCAGATATGGGCCAGAGTAGTTGTATTATCAGTGTTGTGGGCATCTTGGTACAAAATTCTGCCACAACCTTGCACCTAGTGATTCCTTCCTCGTTCATCACTTGAAGAAACCACTTCTTGGCAGGTGTTTGATAAAGAGGTGATTACTGAAGAGGAACTTTTTCTCAAGAACCAAAAAGAAGGCTTCTGCAAAGATGATCTCCACCAGCTCATCCATCATTTGAAGGAGTGTGTTGCCATATGTGAAAAATACGTAGACTAGGACTAAGCTCATGACCAATGTTTTGTTTTCATTATATAATTTTTTCTTAGCAACAATAAAAACAATTTTATGACCGCCCCAGTACATGTGCTTTATGGACTTAGAGAAGGCTTGTAGTTGGGTCCCCAACATTTTCTGTGGGCGGTATTGAGGGAAAATGGGGTAAGTGTGTCACTCTTTGGGGGCCATCAAATCCCTTTACACCCAAAGTACGAACTGTGTTTGGGGTCTCGGCAGTAAGTCAGACCTGTTTCCAGTGAGTGTTGGCCTCCACCAGGGCTGTGCTTTGTCAATGCCAAGGTGGCCGGGGACAGGGAAGATAGGGGTTCCCTGCTGGAACTGCACCCCTGCATCCCAAAGCCATTGAAGATGGATGGATCCATCCCAGAATCAATCTTTCATAACCTGGCCATGACATCACGGAAGAAAAGTCCATAAATGTGATACATTAGTGTTTTTTTGCTTGATGAAGGCCAATAATTTGATCTTTCACAGACACAGTGATTTTGTGCTCTTTTACAGAGCTGGTGTGAGTCGGTTTCAGTCTGTGATGTAACACACGCGCATACATGCAGCTACACACAGACACTGTGGTCACACATGCACTTATTTTTTTTCCATTAGCTGTGCTACATGATTGTGGGTACCGTCTGCACACTAACATTTCAGTCTTTTGCTCCTCGTTCTCAGAGTGTAAATTTTTGATAAACAGACACCCAACAAGTCTACATACACAAATTTTGGCCATAATTCCAGTAAAGAAAATATTAGAATACAGCTAAGGACATATTATGATAAACAGAATGAGCAGCTCACCTCTTATATGTTCTGGTCTAAATCATCATTTTTTAATGCTATTAGCATCTATAAGAATCATGTGACGAACCTGTGTAATGCACTGCATAGCATTAGACTCGAGAGGTAACCAGTCATTTCTGCTTCCTTTACCTACCTTACTGAAAAAAAAAAAACAGCATAGACCAGCAGAGCTGGTGACCATTATACCAGCATATGTTGTGTTTTGGTGCTGGTATACTGGTGACCAGCATACATTTTGCTGGTATGCTGGTGCTGGTATGCTGGTCACTTTACTGATGCTGGTCCACTTCATACCAGCGTACGTTTTGCTGGTATGCTGGTGACCAGCATTATAGTGCCATGATACTATGCTGTTCACCTCCCCGTCTAATGTTGGTATGGTATAAAAGCCAGAATACATATATGTAAAATATAAAACAGAATTAGTATAAAATCAGCTTTATAAAAATAATAATCAGGGACACTTCACACAGTTACTTTCACACCACAGGAGTGTAAATGAGTGAGCTTGACCCTTACTCATTATTTAGGGGTCTGCAGGTTTATGGGCCCTGAAGTAGTTCTGACATGTCCTGACATTTGTGTATTGTTCTTACTTATCAACATATAAATGCCACCTCTTTCACCTAGTGCAAAGTAAATGTCCAGGATTGAGGGAAGACTGACACAGATGATCTTATACACAGAAGGCACATTTCTGGCATACTGTAAATATGGCCGTGCAAACAGACATTCAGGGTAAAACAGTGAGAACAGGAACTTGCACTATGAAGAAAGGGTGTTAGTTAGGTTTGTAAAAGCCCACTTTTACACCCTACAGTCAGACATCTTTGTGCCTCTCTCGAAAAGCAGTTCTTGTTTAACTCAAGACACAAGTGAACATCGCATACCTGGCATTTCCATGGTGTTTATGGCTGCTTATCATAAACTGATTTGCAATTCACACAGACCCTGTGAGCAGCAGTGGTAACATTCCTGGCATCTGAGGTCAGTCCATGTGCTGGTGAACAGGTGAAGCCTTATTGTATCGTGTGGTCAACCGCTTAAAAAAATACAAGAGATCCGTTCCAAATCCAGACCCCAGTCGTGGTCGAGGTTCCCATGACATAGTGATGGTCCGTCTGTATCTTGCCTGGTTGTGCGCATTTGATCTCTATAAAACAGGTGGCTGATCATTTTCATGGTCACAACGGTTTATAAAAAAGGAAAAAAGAAACATAAACATGGTGATAATAAAATTACTGTCAATAATCATCAATAACTATTGACCATGCATAAAGACAACAGAAACTTTTATACAACGATTTATACTTTTTGCATTACGATTTACATTTACACCTTAATATCACAAACATCTGTAAGCTACATAAGGCAGTATTTTAGGCACCGGGAGCTAAAGTGTTTGTGCTAAATAACATTATAGATAGCAGTGACATAAGCTAACCAAAAACTGAACCAAATAGCTACCATAACATGAAGCTATCCAACACAGGGTGAATATATTATAAACATTTACACCACAGCTGCTACTGACAACCATCTGTAATCTACATACTGTAAGGCATTATCTTAGCCACCTGTGAGCTAACCTGTTTGTGCTAAGCTACATAAGGCAGTATGTTAGCATGATTTAGCAGTGTTACTTACATGGTTTGGTTAGCATGTAGATGACATTAAATGACAATGTTTCACATAAACTGTCAAAAGCTTGTGAGAAAATGAGGAAAAATAAAATAATATTAGTTTTATATTATCAGAAAAAGGATTATATAAGATTTAAAAACTTACCCATGGTAACAGCTTGCTGGATTCTCCTCCTTCGTTCTCTGTTTAAGTCTCAGTGCTGTTCTGAGGTAAATCTAAACTCCTCCCACTATCCAGAACATTCTGTAGAGCTTCAGAAACCTGTACAGCAAATAACATCCTCCACAGGCGCAGGAAAATTATTCGATCTACTGTCTGTGTGTGTGTGTGTGTGTGTGTGTGTTTGGGGGCGTGGCTTTGTATGTAGATTACCCTGACTGTTTCCCTGTGAACAGCGTGTGGGCGTGTCCTGTCTCAGGTCATCATCAGTGAATAAAGTGTGGCAGAAAGACTGTCTCTCTCCTTAGATTCATATGGATTACATAAACTGAGAACATTTATTTTTGATTAAGCTTGCTACATTTAAAAGTAGACGCTTTAAGCTTTCTATAGATATATATGTATAGATATATAGATACAGTATATGGATGTGTGTGTTCATTTTAGTTCATTTTAGTGACGAGTTTCAAAAAGATTTTCGGGAGACTGAGGGCAGAAAGCGCACCCTGTTTATTTTCTTTATTTTACAAAAGCACAATGTTTTATTGATATGCGAGTAGACATTGATGCATTACACGTATGTTTATGGTTAAAAATGATGGAACATTTTAAGTTACCATAAAAAATGCAAGTGGTCCCACCGCCGGAACAGCTGACCCCATGGTGCTGGTGCTGGTATACTGGTAACCCTGCTGGTATAATTGCTGGTCAAGCTGGTGACCAGCTATGATGGTCTATGCTGTTTTTTTTTTTTCAGTTTTAAGTGATTTCCATTGATTACTTTTTTTTAAGTGCATTATAAAGGTTTGTGTTGTGCTTTTAGACAACCCACATATATTTAATAAATGTAAAATAATGTATTTACATGTTTTGGTAAATGGATTATTTTTGTCTCTTGTGTGTAATTGCATTTAAATATATAACACTACACAGTCCATGTATTTACATCACACATTCTTTTTAGTACTAGCTATTAAAATACAAGATAATGAGCTAAAATGGTAACCAATTTTAACTACCAAACCCTTGCTGGTGGCCCAGCATATAAATCATGCTGGCCTATGCTGGATTTTTCAGCAGGCATGCTGGTCTTCCATCAGTTATGCTGGTTCACCAGTTAAACCAGCATCAAACCAGCAGTAACCAGTATTAACCAGCATAGACCAGCATATAAATCATGCTGGTCTATGCTAGATTTTTCAGCAGGGTTTTTTTCAGCTGCTTTTTCTCGAGGAACAAACACTACTCGCCACATCATGTATTATGAAGCTGCTGGAGGACAGAGAAGGGCCTGAAGGTGCCTGAAAGGTCGTGGAAGCAGCTGGCTGGAAGGTCGTGGAAACAGCTGGCTGGAACGACGAGGAAGCAGCTGGTTTGGTATGCCCACGGAGTTCCAAGGGTCGGCTGGTAGGACAAGGAGGTCGTGGAGAACATGGAGGTCCAAGCTGTCTCTGGCGACTGACAGTCTTGAAGTGCATCAACGTCTGAAATAGATCTGCCACGTATCAGCATCCATTTGCCTGGTCTCGTGGAATCTTTGCCATCACCCTCTTTGATCCAATCTCATCATTATGTGGTTGTGCTGTCTGCTTAAAAACATCGTGCGCCTCAGCTGCCTTCTTGAGAATCTGAAAAAATAAGAAAACTGCATTAGCATTCAGCTAAGTAAGTACTAAAAGGCTAAAGAATTCTGCTGCCTAGTATGAAACTATTGTCACCAAAAGGCCTAGGGAGAAGAGTTATAAAGTGAACGGAGCATTATTATTTATTTTGTTTATTTATACATTATTAATTATGCGGTTTGTAATGTTTTAGGAGATGCACCAATAATAAAAAGACGTACTTACTTCACTAAGAGCAGCTGCAGTGGGCGATGATGAACACTGGACAGTGGCTGCCTTCTTCTTAGGTTGAGTGGACCTTCTTGAAACTGTGCTAGACCCAGCTTCAGAATCTCCATCCTCCTTGTCACTGTCATCAGCAGATGAAGTCACTGCAACATCAGCCGTACTGGTCAGGTTCTGTGACAGTTTCTCCAGTATTCACTTGTCTCGGTCTGTCAGGGCTGTGCTCCTGACCCGGATGGCTGCTTCTTGGTAAGTTTTCCAGCCCTATCTCTCATGGACTTCACCCAGGTAGTCAACTGGTCAGCTGTGATGCCCAACTGTTGTGCCTTTTCTGAAACCACTCTGTTTCTCTGTTCTCTATTTTTGTATGCAGCCATTCTAAAATTGTACAGGAAGTCATTTTCCCTGTACAAGTCAGCTACTTCCTGTTCCTGTTCAGACTGTAATGAAAGTGCAGGAGCCCTGAACTTCTTGATTGCTTCTGGAGCATGTGTGCCTGAAACTGGTTCTGAAGCCTTCTTGGTTGCTTCGAGAACAGGTGTGTCTGAAGCTGGTTCATGGTTCACTATGGTCTCATTACAGTGAGTAAGGTGCTTTGCGGTGTTGTTACATTTCCGAACCTATCGCGTAAAAAATTAAACATGTTTAATTTTTTTGCGGTCCTCACGGAAGCTTGCGGACCCTACGGAACCTCGCGGAACTTTAGGCGGTCACTCGCGATGGATCGCGGTGCCTAACACCGTGTCTCACCACGTGTGTCTCACAAGTGTGTACCCATCACATCTAGGCCCAGTGTATCTCAGCCAGTTCACCTACAGATACGTTTCTCATCGCTTCAGAGACTCTAAAGTATGAGGTGTTTGTAAGCGATGTGTACTGGTTCCAGAATTTTGAACCAGAATAAACCACCCAACGATGTGGGAAATTAGGAAACATGAGATCAAAGCTGGGAAATCAAAGGAGCAAGGCAAACAAATCCAAAACGTGAGACAAAAGAATGAGAAACGAGAAAACAAAGCGAACTAGGCAACGTGAGAGCATGTAAAAAGAAAACGCAAGATAATTGAGGCAATAAACACACACAATAATCCAGCGATTTAAGCAGTGTGCAGTGCGTGCTAAAATGCCGGAGTAATCACCGGAGGATAGGAGACAAGTGCGCAGACATAGCAGAAAGGGACAAGAGCACATGTAGATGGTGACAGCGTGGGAAAATGTGGCAGACAGGGCGTAAATCATGACAGTTCCCTAAACCAGGCGAGACATATAGGGTTGGAGAGATAGTAAGAGAGATGGCACAGGACTTGCTGAACACGCCCTGAGATTGTGGTACTCTAAAGGAACATGAGTGAAATCCGGTGGTTCCTCCTCAGAGGTAGGACTGAGGCATGACATGGAGGCGTCTCATGAGCAGGTCGTGGAGCTTTACGGACTTCAGGCTAAGATAGAATTCCTGGCCCAGTCCATCTGTTGGTTGTGGCGGGTTTACCACTTGAGGAAGCGCAGCCATGAATCTACCTGGCCCAGCAGATCCATGAGTGCTTGGAGCGAGGGGGGGGGGAAAGCTCCCAGGGGAATAGCTCATCCTAAAGTGCCTCCGACAGGCCCTCAAAGAACCCGTCGAACAATGCCTGACACTAGAGATAGTCGGTGTCCAAAACTCAATGAAGTCATAAGCCGAACGAAAACCCTGGCGGAGATTCAGCCTCATCTCCTTGGAAAAGTCCTCAACGTTGGAATAACAAGGGTCTCCCAGAGTGCCATGCTCCGCACCCGGGCCTGACCTGAGAGAAGCATGAGCGGGAGAAGAAGGAGTGACATTCCATTTATAGGTTGGGATGAGGGTGGGGGAGCAGATAGGCGTGGTTCTCGTCGCATGTTGAAATCCCTGTCCCGAACGGGAAAGAGTTGGAGCTGTCGATTTAATGCGGTCACAATCTGCTGGTATATTTCGCTGTCACAGTGCGGGGCAGAACGAGATGAATCCAAACACAGAAAGATGACTGCAGTGTAGACGGGGGCGTGGTTGGGAAGCGGAAGCAAGAGTCGGGGGAAACAATCAACGAGACGAGATCCATAGTTAAAATGGGAGTGTTAGATTGGTAACTGGGAAATAAAAGAGTGGCGGAACAATCCAGAAACCTGGCAAACAAAAGCCGTGATCAAAAACGAGGATTTGCAATATCAAAGCCGAGAAATCAAAGGAGAGAGGCAAAAAAAAACCCTCCAAACATGAGACAAACGTAAAGCAAGAACACAAAGTGAATTATGCGATGTGAGAGCATAAGAAAGAAAAGGCAAGAGAATTAAGCCAATAAACACACGCAATAATCCAGCGATTTAAGCAGCGCTTGGTTAAATCCTGGAATATTCATTTGAGCATAGGAGACAGATGTGGTATTAACTACATGTGTGAAAATGATTCCTCATGCTCCCAGAAACCCAGAAAATTTGCGTCCTGGAATATGACGTGTGACATCAGGGGGAAAATAAAACCCTCCATAGACATGATAACCTGGTGATTCAGTACATTCAGGTGGTCATGTGACTTCATTTTATCTCCACATAACGTTGCTGAGTCTCGACCTGAGCGACTGAAGCGACCCCAGATCAAAACACTGTCTCCAGAGGCTCGTACAGTGGACGCTATGCATGATGGGAGCATCGCTTCATTACAGCGCTTCCCTTCTTACCCTGACCACGCCCATCATCCTGGAATAGGCTCAGTCTGCTTAGTGTGTTTTACACTTCTGATGAAACATTTTAACGCGAAATATTTCTGCATTTTTAATACTTATTTAACCATTTTTATCATCTATATGGATATAATAATAGAGATGATGCAGAAATATACGTTTGTTTGTTTTTAGTTCGCAATCACTATTACAATTAAGTTTATTTAGACTGCATTGTGATGTTTAATCTCAAACTTTTTAAAATTTATTTTCAATTAAAATTTTTGTTTAATCTGAATCAGTGGATCACAGATGCCAATTTTAGACTCTGTAGAAGCTCAGTGGTCCGAGCGCAACCTCTCACGGCCGAACCTTTCTCTGAAACACACATCTCAGTTTATTAATCCGCGCGCTCGGCTGGTTATTATTATTATTATTATTATTATTATTATTATTATTATTTATTTATTTTATTTTTTTTTTTTATTAATTTATTTTTTTACCACATGACCCCTGAGGTTCCATAGGTTCAGGTTTTTATATCACGTGAATCTCTACACTATTAAAAACTGAAATATTGCTAATTGTACGTCCTGAGATTAAGATGAACATTAATTGGAAGTCAGGAAAACGAGAATCACATCAAAAACTCGCCTCGAACACCACGAACTCCAGGTCCGGCCGCACCGCGCAGCACCTCTGACTGATCCACAGCGCGGGTGCAGCGTCTCCAAACGCGCAATGCGCGGTGTCGTTTAAAATTTCAACTAAACTTTCAAAGTAAAATTTACTTAATTTTACTAGGTTCATGTGCAGTGACTATAAAACATTTCAATATTACAAGTAAATACATAATAATATTGAACTCTTTCGACTCAGTTAATTTATTACATGAATTAAATGTGTAGGTATGTTAACTTTTATTTAGGAAATTCTAGTTCTCCTTGAAATAAATTTTTACCGTGTAAAAATGATGATGGTTAATTTAATATATTTTACTGCACCAAAAAGTCTTTTTTTTTTCAGTGCAGAAAGTTGCGAGACAGAGGCAAAGCCCCAGCCCCAGCCTCTGTAAGACGCTAGCGAAAGCGAGAACGAGAGACAGACAGAGAGAGAGAGAGACTCTCACAACCTCCTATTTCGTTGACCCTCTCTAAAGCCCTGCGTAAGGGCTCTTATCATTAAAAACATCTCGTGGTGCGGCTCTCCATACTGAGCCACGTAACAGTTTAGTGACAACACATTTCTTATCTTGGCAATATTCAAAGAGAATAAAAAAAGAGATGACAGAACGCTATCCTATTAATATTATTTACATGAACTTCAAATGAAAGATTGGAATTTATAATCATCCCAAGGTCTTTTACTGTTGTACATGATGAAACAGAAAGGCCATCCAGAGTTACTATGTAAACAGAAAGCTTATCTAATAGATTAGATTAGGTTCCACATCTATGGCCCAAGGCGATGAACTACAGTTCGCGTCTAACCAGAAGTGCATTTGTCTTAGTGCAAAATAATTTGCATATGTAAACAGTGCACAGTAAAGGAGTTAGATACAATGAATGCAAATAATTATAGCAGGTGGTGCTAGTACCAGTACATTTGTCTCGTCCGGATTAAGCAGAAGGAATGTAATGTTGCATCCAGTCTCTCATATCCATCGCACACTGCTCAACTTCATTAAGCTGGCTTTTAACATCTGGCTTTGATGAGACATACAGTACAACTGTGTGTCATCAGCATAATAGTGGAAATGAAAACAAGCTTTTTTGGGGGGGGGGGATTTTTCCCCGATTTTCTCCCTAATTTAGTCGTGTCCAATTCCTCCCCGTCACTAGGGGGCTCCCTCATTAAGGCTACTACTACCACTCAGCCGGGATGGCCGAAGACTATCACGTGACGCCAGCCGACCGCATCTTTTCGAACTGCTCGCCCGCGCACCGTTGGAGGCGGCGTAACACACTCGGAGGACGGCGCTATCCGCTCCCTCCGCTGAACGAGCTCACAGATGCCATGATTAATGTGGGAGCACTATGTACCCCTCATCCCTCCCCTCTGAGAGAGCTCGGCCAATCAGCTCTCTCTAGACCTCCGGAGGGCTGCGAGAGGTTACAGCACCACCCGGGAATCGAACTAGCCGGATGATAGGGCGAGCGCTTTAACCACTGCGCCACTCGGCGGCCCCTGAAAACAAGCTTACAAATTATGTTTCCCAGAGGAAGCATTAAAAAAAAAAAAGAAATAGCAGTGAACCTAAACCGAACCTAAACCAAAAATATGCAGAATTCCCACCAGTTAAATCTACAAACTGATGACAATCAGTCAAATAGGATCTAAGCCAGGAGATGGTCACTAAGTTAAAACAACACAAGTAAAGATACATAACTCTGATCAGACGCCAGTAGGAGATCATTTACTACTTTAACAAGTGCTGTCGTTGTGCTTGGAATCCCCTCAGTATCCTCACAGCCAGGCGATGGCAATGGAAGCATGCTATTCTCAAACCTAGTCGATGGAGCCAGCAGAGCATCCTCAGTGCCAGAAAACACAGCGGGGTTCAGCTAGGAAGGTACATGGATGTTGCAGAGTACAGCTCAGGCAGGACTGGTTGTATCTTGAGCAAAACAGAGCAGAGGTCAGGTCAGCAAGGCAAAGAAATGAACACAATTCAGCAATCTCGTTGCCTGGAACAGGATGGATGACCATTTCGTTGAACCCGTGCCTCCTCCTGGGGCTCTGTGCTGGAAGTTGCCCTCTCTTTCAGCTCCACTATGAGCAGATACGGTATGCTCTATGTTGCTCCTGCTTGCTCAATGGCTTTTGCTCCAGGTACAGCCCCTTCCCCCCCCAAAAAAAAATATTTGGAGAAACGTATATACCTTTCCACAAGAACCCGTTTTCATTCTCATTAGTGGACCAAATCATACAGACTGTAATGCTGCGGAGAGATGAGGAGTTGTGCCATCTGCTATCTGCACAGTAAAGTCTCCAGTTGGGGTTTAACACTTTTAGAGTTCGTTTGAGTCCAACTGAAGCCCTGTATGGTGTTAATTCAACTTTTTGGTTCAACAATAAGAAACTGGAATACTGTAGTGACTGGATTGAATTGACATGCATTAATGTGTGTATATTCACCAAATATTCACCTGTATACATTCAGGGACAGCTCATTTAATTCTGTGAAAAACCTCATAAAAAAAAAAAAAACTATTTTGAATGGATTACTAAAAGGTTAATTTAGCAAATGGTACTACTTTATTATTTTTGGCCCACGTCTGGCACAGATTCACATCAGATCTGTACCATATTTGTCCTGTTATAGCAAAAAAAATAATAAAAAAAAAATAAGCAAGGCCAAAAACTTCTGGGCCATACAGTCTCATGCAAAAGTTTGGGCACCCTTTGATAAAATCACCCAAAACTGTTATTTATCATGGGGTGCCCAAACTTTTGCATAAGACTGTATCCGAGCAATGTGGTCAGCCTATAAAGGAAAATATACATATTTGTACATATGCGTTTTGTTTTTTATTCTTCTTCGTCTACGTATTATTATTATTATTATTATTATTATTATTATTATTGACCATCCAGAATGGAATTGACAGGAATATTAAACAAATCTCAAGTTGAACACCTTTTGTCTTCCACTTTTTAAAAAAAAATTTTATACAACATTCAATCATAAAATGGTCTAATTTTTAAAAGATATTTGTGAAGAAAATATGTGATTTTTATTTAATTATCAGTCAAAAATTGTGCCACCACATTCTTCAGTTGTTTTTAATACCATCATGACTAAACCATAACTAATTGCATGAAGAACAAGCAGGAAATGTCACGCTATGGAAAAGCAACTTAAAAGGAATTATATATAGATGGACTAATTAACTAAACAATGAAATGTTAAATTTTTTTTATTATTATTATTACGTATAATGTGCCACGTAGACTGTAGAAGTAAGTATGAAGCTTGCTTGCTGGATGTAGAAGGACAATGTTTGCGTAACTAGAAAAAAGATTGAACAGAAATGAACGGATTGTAGCCGCCCCTGCCAGATTAAGGTGAACACGTCTGTTCTGAGGCACGCTGGGCAAAAGACCTCCACTTACGATAAGGGAGAACATGATGTACGGCGTGTAGATTAGTAGAACAGAAGTGTGTATATAAATATACAGTAACAGTCGTTCTGCAACTCTTCCCTGAATGAGACCCGTTCTTCTCCTAAACATTTGTTATTTCGCTCTTACCCAGTGAAGGGAACACTTTTTAGGATATTGAAAGCACAACTCACTGAGAATTTACCAGTTTGTGACCAGAGATCAAGTTTCATCATGAGGATCCTCCGCATCTACGTCTGTAAGTTTATTTCCTTCAACTAAACCGCTGATCATATTTACAGTAATTACATTAAGTTCATTCTTCATTCCTAACAAGCAGAAAATCACAGTCAGTGTTTTGTTTTTTGTTTTTGTTAGATCTGCTTGTGTGCTGTGGAGCTGCAGAGAGTTTCACAGAGAAGCCGGTAGATTTGGGACAGAATGCGACTCTCCGCTGTGAGGCGTCTGTAAGAGACGTCTACTGGTTCCTGATGAAGCCGTCAGAACGTCCGATGTTTATATTACGCTCTTTCTCGAGCCGAACCAAGACAGCAAATTACAATAACGTGACCCTCAGCATGACTTTCTCACTGCAATGCAACAGCAGTTTATTCATACACAATGTCAGTACTAAGGAATTAGGAGTGTATTACTGCATTAGGACCTATATTGCTTCACCTCCAAACATCAGCAGAGGGATCAGACTTTACATCCGGAATCACTCGGCTGGTGAGTTTGTTAATTATACTGTAGTTACAGGAAATCTGTGGGATCAGTCAATACTTCATTAGAATTTAACTGAGGGGGTTTAAGTTCGGACTCTCCGATCTTTGTCGTGTTTGCAGCGAATCGGACGGAAGAGTGTCAGAATCAGACGGTAGATGTAGATGAGATCAGACTCTGGAGAAATCTCTTCATCACGTCAGGGATAATAAACTGCGTTCTGATTGGTGCAGTCACGGGTGAGTTGCATCAGGAATAATAACCAAACCTCTAGTGTGTGTGTGTAATGACATCAGTTTATTGAGATTGCATTGTGGACTGGACGTTTTAGTCTTGGTCGTAAGCTGCTGTAGAAAAAGGAAAATCTCCAAACTGTGATGTGAAGCTTCAAGAAGTCAGTGGATCACAGGTAAAGTCACTGGATACACACACACACACACACACACACACACACACACACACACACACACACACACACACTTAACACTTCGGTTATTAATAAAAACCCATCTTTAGTTCACAGTAAACAGTGTGTTATGTATGCTATGTGCTAATTAGAGCAGTGAGTTTTATAGTGTTATGTATAGTATTTTACACTTTAAATGTCTTTACAAGATACAGTAAGTCTACACGCAGTCCTCACGGCTCATGTGCTCTTTTACAGAGCTGGTGGCCAAAAGCACAGAATGAAAGCACACTGTCTCTCCTGGTGTCTTTGCACTACAATAAAAAATATATATATATTTTTTTTAAGAATCTGAATCTGTGTTATTCTAGTGGGGTGGGGGCAGGATGGGGGCGCGGTGGGGGCGGGGCAAACCAACACATGTTCTTCAAACAAAGGCTACCTTTCCACCTGTGTTACTGTGTAAGATACGGACTGCATAGTGTCATATAGTGATCGTTGGGCTGGTGTAATAAAGCGTGTACTGCATATAAAGAACAATGCAGGAGTGTGTTTAAATCACAGTGTAGCACTGACTTTCATGGTGTTTGTGGACAATTGTAATAAAAGTGAAACGTGTGATTCTGTGTTGTTCCACTAGGGGGCATAACAGAGCATTAATCTCAGGGCTTCAAACTCTTCAAGCCACTGACGGAATGTACCAATGATGGAATTCTTCATTAACAAGCCAAACATTTAACTCTGTAACTGTGTCTCTTTATAAATGAACTAAATTAGTGCTTTTACTTCAACCACACTCCATAAAGTATCATTTAGTAATAATTTGCAGTGTGTGTGTGTGTGTGTGTGTGTGTTGTGTAGGAGATGTATGATTCAGAATGATTCTCCTGGCTTCATTCAGTTACAGTAAATAAGCACTTTTGAGATGGGTTGTTGATGCATCATTAAACATTATACTGATGTTCTCGTGCTAGGCCCAGTCGACATGAGACCAAGTACTGTATAATGTGAGATTATGCCCACCATGACCCTAACCAATCACATATACAGTGGGTATAGAAACAGAATCACCCGCTTTAAAATCATTGTTGCTTTGCAGCGTGAAATGAAGACGGACACAGTTTCTGTTTCATCCAGCTGTATTTACTCAGTGTAACTTTTAACACCTAAGTGAAGGATTCAGGGGCGGATCTACCGGCGCGGCTTGAAGAAAAAGCCTTGCCACCCCATTTGCCACCCCAGCACTAGTGTCCGAATGAAAGAGTTTCCTCGACCGATTTACACCAGTGACTCGTGAATCACGTGAGCCGGCTTAAACGCAGAATCGGCAAAGGCTTTCGTGGAGGAGAGACGTGGATGTGCAGCGCTGTTTCTAAGAAAGAAAGAAAGAGAGAGAGAGAGAGAGTTTGTTTGCCGCAGCCCCTGGATTACTTTTCCTGGGCGGATTAATCTGTTGTGGACACATTCAATACCCCTCTCGCTCCGTTTTCTCGTGCTCCCGGACTGAACATCTTTACCGCTGAGACCGAGCCATCTCTCCCAGCCTACATCACACACACACAAACAATAAACACACGGACGTTGGACATTCCTACATGCACGCACACACATTGTTTATATTTGTATATATTGTTTTTTTTTTTTGGTGCGCCTGGTTTGTTTGTTGGTTGGTTTTCTCACTTAATGCACTTTTGACTTGTTGTTGTGTCACGTCTTGCTTGTTCCGCAAAGCTCATACCGCACCGGAAGTAAGTATTATTAGCCCTTATTTAGAGTCGCGACCCCGTAGCAGTGTAGCTAGGTTTGTTTTACGAGTCCCAATCATCTGTCAGCGTCGCTGATAGAAATAAATTGTTCAATAAAAGCACCCTCCGGGGTTTGTTCACCTGTATTTCCGTTGTTGCTCTTTATTCCTCGCTACAATACCGACAAACAAAAGAACAAAATCTCGTCTTTCTATTAAAGCATTGTCCGAACAAACGACACTTATGAACTGCTTCGTTTTAGTGAATCAAAGACATTTACTGCAGCGAGATCATCACACACACACACACACACACACACACACACACACACACACACACACACAAATTACCTTGTTAGCCTTGTTAATCAAAATTGTTGAGTGTAGTGTATGTATGGAAAGCAATAAAGTCTAAACTTCATACTTGTTGCATCTCCCAGGATACTATGAAAAGAAAGGCTGACATCCAGAGTTTTTTTTTTTTTTTTAAACCAAAAAGAAAAGGAAGATCAGAATCAGATGCTGTGGGAGCACAAAAAGGGTAGAAAAGAAGTTGTGGAAGACAGAGGAAGTGTTGGAAGAAAGAAATATAGAAACTGATGACAAAGAGCTAGACAGAAGTGAAGAAGCAGAAGATGTCCAGCATGAAGTTAGTGAAGAGGTGGAAGAAACACGGTTAAGAGAGGAAGAAAGCTCAGATATTGAAAGAGAGGAGAGACAGAGAGCTTGAAACACCATTACCCTGTTTGTCAGGTGACCATGTTATGTTGTTCATTGTGCTTATCAAATATTTTTTTTTACATTCTTTAATACATATTGTTGTAATATATATTGTTGAGATATGCCAAAAAAAAACCTTTAGACAAAGGTTGCTGCAGTAGAAGCTGTACATGAACGATTAGGTGTTAAATGTTTTGTGCTGTAACATTTTAATATAAGTGTTACTTTATTTCATTTTTATAGGACAATGTAAAAATGTGCACCCTAGTCTATACACCGTATAAGAATTCCTGGAATCCACAAAAACCATGCAAGGATGCCTGCTTCAGTGTTGCCACCCCTCATAATTTTAATGCCACCCCCTTGCCACCCCATGAATAATTTTCTAGATCCGCCCCTGTAAAACATCAATGTAAACATTAACAAAACTAGAAGAAGAAAATGAAGCTAATCACATCATCAATGGTACACAAAGCTATGCACATCTAGACTTGCCAATATTTACCAACTGCATAAATTTGAACACGACCATTTGTGGACTGCAGTCATTCCAGACATTTTGAATGGAGTTCAAGTCAGGCCTCTTCAAGTCATGACTGCATCTGGCCTTTTTGAGGAGTGACTTTTTTTTTTCTTGCAACACTCCCATACAAGCCACATTTGTGGATTTGCTTTTGTTACATGCACACAATGACCACTCTCGGTCATGAATTCTGAAAAACTGCTTCAGAGTTGCTGTTGGCCTCTTGGTAGACTCTCTGGTCAGGTTCTTCCTGGCAATTTCATCCAGTTTGGAGTGATGTCCTGATCCAGGTAGTGTCTGTGTTATATGAAATACATTTAACTTTTTAATAATAAACTTTATTCTGCTTCTAGCAGTTACAAAGCCTTTGAAATTTCCTGAATTGGGCCACAACTTTATCCTGGAGATCTTTTGGCAGTGCTTTATTATTTTCTTTAGTTGCTGTATTAGGGACTGAAATGCTGAATCAAAATGATAAAAATGACCACAGCTAATCAAAATGACCACAGTTGATCAAATGGCTTTGTGGGAAATTGAGAAAAGTTAAATTTTTTGTGCAACTTTTACCTCGAAAAATATGCCTGTCTTAAATCTTTTGCAGACTCTAAGTGTCACGAACTGGTATTACTAGCGGTTCGGGCGGATGTAATCGCCATGGGCACAAAGGGCAGGCATTGGCACAGAGGGGTTGTTTCAACATAAAAGTCTTTTATTTTCTAACAAAAAGAAACAAATAGAGCTGACAAGACACCAGAGACAGAGACGGAGTTCGAGACTCAAGGGGGACACACACTAGAGGCGAGAGGGGGGGACACACACTAGAGGCGAGAGGGGGGACACACACTAGAGGCGAGAGGGGGGACACACACTAGAGGCGAGAGGGGGGACACACACTAGAGGCGAGAGGGGGGACACACACTAGAGGCGAGAGGGGGGACACACACTAGAGGCGAGAGGGGGGGCACACACTAGAGGCGAGAGGGGGGACACACACTAGAGGCGAGAGGGGGACACACACTAGAGGCGAGAGGGGACACACACACTAGAGGCGAGAGGGGACACACACACTAGAGGCGAGAGGGGGACACACACTAGAGGCGAGAGGGGGGACACACACTAGCGGCGAGGGGGGGACACACACTAGAGGCAAGAGGGGGGAACACACACTAGTGGCGAGGGGGGGACACACACTAGAGGCAAGAGGGGGGAACACACACTAGAGGCAAGAGGGGGGAACACACACTACAGGCGAGAGGGGGACACTAGAGGCTCCGGGGGAGCACAAGCAACACACCACACAGTACTTACAAAAAAGTTCACACAGATAACAAAACAACTCAGAGCCCATATAAACAAACCAGAATAAAGCACAAACAAAACAAAACCAAAACAAATTCCCACTGACAGAATTAAGGCTGGACACAGTTTCCCAGAACAACCAGCTGTTTATAACAATACTAATGAGCTACCTCGGTTCATCAACTCACCTCACCATCACCTGACCGAGGTGCCTTCTGGGAAACCAGACTAACAAAAACTACAAAAGAAAAGACAAACATGCACATAGTGCCCTCTAGGGGTGGACCCTTACACTAAGAGGTTTCTTTCTAAGACTGCCCTGTACTTGTCTCCATGCATCTTCCAATAAACTTTGACCAGCTTCCCTGTCCCTGCTGAAGAAAAGCGTCACCATAACATAATGCTGCCAGCACCCTGCACCGTATTAGTTTTCTGCAATATATAACGTTTTAAATCTAGGTAAAAAAATTACATTTTGGTCTCTTCTGACCAGAGCACCTTCTCATATATTTCCTGTGTCCCCCACATGGCTTGTCGCAAACTGAAAATAGGACTTCTTATAACTTTCTTTCAACAACGGCTTTCTTCCCGCCACACTCTCTATAAAGGCCAGATTTGAGGGGCGCATGGCTAATAGTTGTCCTGTGGACAGATTCTCCCACCTGAGCTGTGGATTTCTGCAGGTTCTCCACAGTTACTTGGCTGCTTCTCTGATTGGTGCTTTCCTTGCCCAGCCTGTCAGTACATTTGTACATTTGCAGTTGTGCCACACTCTTTCCGTTTTCAGCTCGTGAATTAAGCAGTGTTTGCGTGAAATGTTCAAAGCTTGGGATATTTGTTTTATAACCTAACCCTGCTTTAAATTAATGTAACTAAATTACAAATGAACGTGTAACTGAGACCTCTGAGGTCTTCACAGAACAGCTGTAATTATACTGAGATTAAACTACACACACATGGACTCTGAAGGCAGTTGGTTGCCCTGGATTTTAGGTGCGGGTATCAGGCCATGTCCACACAAAACTCCCTGTTAAACGCTGTTAGGAGCCTCCTTAGTCAACAGGGGGCCAATCAGGAGCCTGGACAAAACGTCATTACCTGTTGCGCTTTGTAGAAGTCCGACCGGGTCTCGTCCCAAACCGCCGTCGCTGCCTGCGGGGTCTGAGTGTGTCGTCAGAGTTTTGTACAGTATTTAGCAGCAGTGAGCTTAGTAGTACATTCAGGCACCTGTGTACATAGAAGTGATATAACTAATGTACACGCATGTAAAAAGTCCAGTAGGCAACGTTAACACAGTCACTAGTTTACTGTACGTACGTCCACTGTTGCACAAATCAAGTAGACTAGTAGACACAGACAGTTACATCATCGGCACAAGGTGACGTTACAACAAGCCGAAATCTCAGTTTCCCCGTCTGTCCACACAGCACCACTGAAAACCACTGAGTCTTGGAAAATCTTCACTTTGGCCGGAGTTTTTCCACAAGCTCCATTTTCAACGACCAAAACCTTGTTTGCATGTGAACGAAAGGCGGAAATCGTAGAGAAAAATCTCCGTTTTTAAAAAATACCCGGTTATGAGTGGACATGGCCTCCGAATAAAGGGGGGCGGAGTACAAATTCATGCAACACTTTTCAAATTTTTATTTGTAAAAAATATTTTTTTAATTTGTTTCCTTCGACTTGAAAATGATGTGCCACTTCGTGTGGATCTATCACATAAAATACCAACAAAATACATTTAAAAAATGTGGAAAAGTGAATACTTTTGACAGTCATTGTATAATGTGATTTCTAATCATTTCATCAGGAAGAGGTGAAAAAACCATTGCGGTCAGAGTGAGTTGCACTGCCGCTTCCCCCTCAGTCCTGTAGCTCTAAACGTGTTCACGTCTGAAGTTTCCTCACTGACAATTTACAGGTTATGACCAGAGATCAAGTTTCATCATGAAGATCCTCCACATCTACGTCTGTAAGTTTATTTCCTTTAACCTTAATCACTGATCATATTTAATGTTTACGTTTCTCCTACTTAATGAGCGGCACATTACCGTCAGTGCTTTTTGTTTTTGTCGTTGTTAGATCTCCTTGTGTGCTGTGGAGCTGCAGAGAGTTTCACAGAGACGTCGGTAGATTTGGGACAGAATGTGACTCTAAAGTGTGAGGTGTCTGTAAAAAATGTGCTCTGGTTCCTGATGAAGCCGTCAGAACCTCCAGTGTTTATATTACGCTCTTTCTCAAGTATTATCCTGGAACCAGAATACAGTAACAGGACCTTCAGCAAGACTTTCTCACTGCAATACAACAGCAGTTTATTTATACACAATATCAGTACTAATGAATTAGGAGTGTATTATTGTATTCAAACTGGTTCACCTCCCGACATCAGCAGAGGAATCAGACTTCACATCCAGAATCACTCAGCTGGTGGGTTTATTTACTATAGTTACAGGAAATGTGTGTGATACATCGATACTTCATTAGAATTTAACTGAGGATCTTTTAATTAAGATGGAACTAATTGATCGTTATGTCTTCAGAGAATCAGACAGCTGATAAAGAGATCAGACTCTCACGGGATGTCGTCATCACACTGGGAGTTATGAACTGTGCTGTGGTTGTTGCACTCACAGGTGGGTTATTGATCATTTCCTCTTCTCAGTGTGTATTAATACACTGTGCAGCCCAAGACAAGTCACACACTGAACATTTAGTTGAAGCGCCTTCATCTTTCACGTCACATTCACCAGGGTATTGTTTTGACATCCTTATGCAGCGTCGCAACATTTACCTTTGTCCAGATGTGTATTCATTTTAGCCATCTTCTGTCCAGTCCTTCCTCTTTTAATGGGGTTAAGGTGTGGTGTCCAGTTTATGTCTGAACATGATTTCTCCTGATTCCAGAACTACTCTTTTACACTCTCAGCCCTGGTAGATAGCAGTGCTATCTGTCGTCCGCTGAGTCTCGACCTGAGCGACTGAAGCAACGCCAGATCGTAACACCGTCTCCAGAGGCTTGTACAGTGGACACTATGCATGATGGGTACATTGCTTCCCTTCTTACCCTGACGCGCCCATCACTCTGAAATAGGCTCAATCTCGACGCATCAGGTCACATGACCTTTTTCCATCGCTCCATCCTCCCATATAAGGGAATAATTTCATCCTTCTGGGAAAAAAACAAGTTTTACAGTACAGTGTCTGGATTCAGATTTAATCACTTCTGCCGAAATGTTTTAACAATAAACATTCCTTATTTGAGCACGCCACAGACACATGGTGAGGGCTTATGGGAAAAGGGGGAATTTTAAAAAGTAAAAAAATGGGGAGGGAAAGAGTTAAAGGAGGGAAGAAGGATGGCACAGCTGGCATGAAAGGCGGCGGTGGGCAGAGTGGCTTAGTGGAGCACACGGAGGTAGTGCTCCTGCACGCGGTGGCCAAGCCCCGCCCCCCAAACCCCCCCCCCACCCCCCCAACACCTCTGTGGCGATCACAGGCGGGAGTCTCTAAGTCTCTTTTTTATCATTTATATGGATTTATATAGTACGAATAATATGAACATATGACCCTTTTTTCAATTCCACAACCATCACAATCAGCTCGGTTTATTCAGACTGCATTCTGATGTTTCAGTTTCGATCGTGAGCTGCTGTGGAAAAAACAACAAATCTCCAAACTGTAATGTGAAGCTTGAAGAAGCCAGTGGATCACAGGTACAGTCACTGGACACACACACTTTACACTTCAGTTAATAATTACAGTGTGTTATGTGCGAACTAGTACAGTGTATTTAGGTGTTATATGAAGTAATTTACACTTTAAATGTATTTAACTGATGAATCTACACACACACACAGTCCTCATGACGTTTGTGCTCTTTTACAGAGCTGGTGGCCAAAAGCACAGAACGAAAGCGGCTACACTGTGGTGGAGTTTATTCTGGTTCAGCCCGTGATGTAGCACACACACACACACACACACACACACACACACACACACACACACACACACAGTGGTCGGTGATTTTTCCATAGGCTGTGGTAAATTGCTGTGGGTATAGCCTGCACAATAACACATGTCACACACATCTTCAGCTTCTCGTTCTCAGCGTGTGACCTTCAGCAGTAACGTTCTCACAGGAGTTTTTCTCCACCATCGCTCCAGCGTCCATTCTTCCTAACAAATTGAAGCCCTTTTTCAGATTAACCTCAATGATGAATGAATGAAGCATGTGTTCTTTCAACAATAAAAGCTCACTTTTAAACCTGTACCTGTCTCACTACGTCTTATTATATTCATCTGTAAGGAAAAAAAAACATAGTGTTGTGGAAATCTGCCTTGATACTGTATGCATGCAGTTTGCATATTCTCCCTGTGCTTGCTATGTTTCCTACAGGTGCTCTGGTTTTCAGTCCAAAGAGATGGATGATTATGGATGACTAATTGGCATTTCCAACCTGTCTGTACGGTTTGAGTAAGTGTGCGTGCTTGTGCCCTGAGCTGGACTGAGTTGGCCGCCTTGTGCCCTGAAGGCACCTCATCCAGGGTGAACCCCACTTTGTGTCCCGAATGCTCTGGTACAGGTTCCTGGTCTCATCTGACTATATGTACAAGACAAGACGGAAATGAAGCACTTTTGTGAATTGTTCTGGATAAGAGTGTGAGGTACTGTATAACCCCAGAAGGTGCCTTGCGCCCAGAGACTCTTGTGCTTTGTTTTGTTTGTGGACTTCATTTCCAGACTGCGCCTCGGTCAGGTGATGGGACCGTTCACCTACACCGAGGTCACTAATTCATTTGCTTCATATAAATACTGTAGTTTGCCCAAGTTAAGTTTCTGGTCTTGCATCTGTTGTTATACTGTATTACTGGAATGTTGTTTGGAAATCGTTTTTGTTTGTCATAATCTTTGGTTTAGTTTGTTCTTGTTTAGTGCTTGTTTTTATGTTGTTTTTTATTATTATTTTTTTTTATGTCTCAACCTCCTGCAATTATTCCTCAATATTGTGGCCGCCAGAATACATGTTTGCAGAGAATCAGACTGAAGAGCGTCAGAATCAGACAGTAGATGTAGATGAGATCAGACTCTGGAGAAATCTCTTCATCACATCAGGAATAATAAACTGTGTTCTGATTGTTGCAGTCACGGGTGAGTTGCATCAGGAATAATAACCAAACCTCTCAGACCTTCAGTCTTCAGTGTGTGTATATGATTGGTTAATTCAGACTTGCATGTTTTTATTCAGGCTGCGTTATAATGTTCTAGTTTAGATCGTAATCGTAAGCTGCTGTGGAAAAAAACAATCAATCTCCAAACTGTGATGTGAAGCTTCAAGAAATCGGTGGATCACACGTAAAACCACTGGATACACACACACACACACACACACACACACACACACACACACACACACACACACGACTTGAGTTCATTCATTGAACTTAGACTTCATTAATGCACAGTTTCATTCACAGTGTGTTTGGTGTCTTATGTGCGAAAAAGCACATAATGTGTTTTATGTGTTATAGAAAGTATTTTCCACTTCGAATGTATTTAACTGATGAATCTACACACACACACAGTCCTCATGACTTTTGTGCTCTTTTACAGAGCTGGTGGCCAAAAGCACAGAATGAAAGCAGCTACGCTGTGGTGGAGTTTATTCTGTTTCAGCTTGTGATGTAACACACACACACACACACACACACACACACACACACACACACACACACACACACACACACACACACGTGTATGCACACACACACATAGCAGACCACTATTTGTTTCCATTAGCTGTGCTACGTGATTGCGGTTATAGCCCTCACATGAACACAACTCACACACGTCTAAGGTAAACGGCTGCATCTTCAGCTTCTCGTTCTCAGAGCGAGATCTTCTGCAGCAAACTAAACTTGTGTTAAAATGTGTATAAAAGATTCCCCTGGTGTTTGTGCACTACAATAATCAAAGTGTTTTTAGTAAGAATGTGACTATGGTGTCTTTTCCTAAACAAACTAAATTAGGGCTTTCACACCAACCAGATTCCATAAAGCATCATTTAGTACCAAGTGTGTGTGTGCATGAAAAAAAAAAAAAAAAAACAACACAAGGGTCAGAGCCACTTTGCCTTCATCTTTGCAAACAACCCAAAATAACTGACTTCCTGTTAAGTAGAGCCCATGATGTGCTGATTGCTGTTCAGCTCGATATGATCTAAATGTCTACCGGGTTTTACATGTGTATGTGTAAGTGTGTATGAGCTCTGCAGTGAAATCTCCTGTGAAGGCCCAGCAACTCAGGTGTCCTAATGACAGCAGATTCCAGTCTGTTTGCTGATTTTCATGATTTTTTAAGCATGTTAAGACCCTAAAAAAATACACACATGTTTGGAAATAAATAAATAAATAAAGATGCAAGCAACCATGAGCGGGCCCAAGCACCTGAGCCATCACCGCCCAGGCACAGCACACAACCTGTTTGCCTTTTGCGCATGTTAAGACCTCCAAAAAGCACCGGATGCTGGAAAAAAAGCATCACACTTTGATGTCACGCACTGTGATGTCACTAATGTTGAGCTTGTTACGCTTACTATTATGATATGCGTATAGCTATATAATTATACACTCCCCTAAAGGATTATTAGGAACACCAAACTAATCCGGTGTTTGACCCCCTTTCGCATTCAGAACTGCCTTTATTCTATGTGGCATTGAGTCAACAAGGTGCTGAAAGCATTCTTTAGAAACGTTGGCCCATATTGATAGGAGAGCATCTTGCAGTTGATGGAGATTTGTGGGATGCACATCCAGGGCGCGAAGCTCCCGTTCCACCACATCCCAAAGATGCTCTATTGGGTTGAGATCTGGTGACTTTGGGGGCCATTTTAGTACAGTGAACTCATTGTCATGTTCAAGAAACCAATTTGAAATGATTGGAGCTTTGTGACATGGTGCATTATCCTGCTGGAAGTAGCCATCAGAGGATGTGTACGTGGTGGTCATGAAGGGATGGACATGGTCAGAAACAATGCTCAGGTAGGCCGTGGCATTTAAACGATGCCCAGTTGGCACTAAGGGGCCTAAAGTGCGCCAAGAAAAGACCCCCCACACCATTACACCACCACCAGCAGCAGCCTGCACAGTGGTAACAAGGCATGATGGATCCATGTTCTCATTCTGTTTACGACAAATTCTGACTCTACCATTTGAATGTCTCAACAGAAATCGAGACTCATCAGACCAGGCAACATTTTTACAGTCTTCAACTGTCCAATTTTGGTGAGCTCGTGCAAATTGTAGCCTCTTTTTCCTTTTTGTAGTGGAGATGAGTGGTACCCGGTGGGGTCTTCTGCTGTTGTAGCCCATCCGCCTCAAGGTTGTGCGTGTTGTGGCTTCACAAATGCTTTGCTGCAGACCTCGGATGTAACGAGTGGTTATTTCAGTCAAAGTTGCTCTTCTATCAGCTTGAATCAGTCGGCCCATTCTCCTCTGACCTCTAGCATCAACAAGGCATTTTCGCCCACAGGACTGCCGCATACTGGATGTCTTTCCCTTTTCACACCATTCTTTGTAAACACTAGAAACGGTTGTGTGTGAAAATCCCAGTAACTGAGCAGATTGTGAAATACTCAGACCGGCCCGTCTGGCACCAACAACCATGCCACGCTCAAAATCACTTAAGTCACCTTTCTTTCCCATTCTGACCTTCAGTTTGGAGTTCAGGAGATTGTCTTGACCAGGACCACACCCCTAAATGCATTGAATCAACTGCCACCTGTTTGGTTGATTAGATAATTGCATTAATGAGAAATTGAGTGAGTGTATATCATATGATGAAGGAAGTTATTAGCCATGGCTGAACCAGAGTGGCCCTCTGACCAGACTCTTTCATCCAGTTCGGAGTGACATCCTTATCCAGGGAGGGTCTGTGTTGTACCAAATAACTTCCACTTCTTAATAATAGATTTCATTATGCTTCCAGGAAGTGATAAAGCCTTTGAAAAAAAAAATGTATCCATCTCCTGAACTTTAGTCGCACTACCACTAAATGCTCCAGCTTTACATACTATGACGACAGCTGATTACAGTTGAAAGTCAAACAGCTTTAGAAGTCTAGAAGTCATCACAGGAGGACGATTTTTCTGACATGTTGGTGTTATATCTTTCACCTGAATGTTAAAAGTTGCACTAAGTAAATCCATGTGGATGAAAAATATGTGTTGCTGTCACTGGTGAGTTATACGAGTAATGAAAGACAGCGTGTCCTATAGTTCCTTGTATCTCTTATAACATAGGAGTTTAATATCAACTACAGCTGTTTTTAACACATCATTCTCATCACTAATGTGAATGTTTCTGTACGAAGCCCAGTGTCTTCTTCTTTGTCTTTCATCTGTTCCCTTTCAGGGGTCCCCATAGCAAATAACCTGCCTCCATCTAACCCTGCCCTCTGCATCCTTTTCTCCCATGCCAATTAACTTCATGTCCTCTCTCATTACATCCATAAATCTCCTCTTTGGTCTTCCTCTAGATCTCCTGCCTGGCAGTTCCAACCTCAGCATCCTTCTACCAATATATTCACAATCGCTCCTCTGAACAATCTGGGCTCTCTGACTTTATCTCCAAAACAACTTACATGAGTTGTCCCTTTGATGGACACAGTCTTGATCCTATGCATACTTGTCATTCATGAAGAGAACATCTTCTGCTCTATTACCTCAAACTCTGCCTCCTGTCTTTTCTTCAGTGTAACTGTCTCTAAACCATAGAGCATCTGTGGTCTCACCACTGTCTTGTACACCTTTCCTTTCATTCTCGCTGATACTCTTTTGTCACATAACACACCTGACACTTTTCTCCACTCGTTCCAACCTACCTCTACACACACCTCCACACACCTCGTTTCCACATTCTCTGTTGCTCTGGACCGTTGGCACTAAGTACTTGCACCTTCTTTACCTCTGCTTTCTGTAGCCTCACCTTTACACGTGGGTCCTTCTCATTCACACACATATTCAGTCTTGTTGCCCCTAATCTTCATTCCTCTGCTTTCCAGAGCATATCTCCACCTCTCTAAATTTTCCTCCACCTGTTTCCTCCACACTTCCATACCTCCACAGGTATGTCATCAGGACCAAATGTTCTTCCACTCTTTATCCTTTTCAGCGCCCTTCTTACTTCACTCTTATTAATTTTTGCTACTTCCTGCTCCACAATTATCACCTTTTCTACTCTTCATTCTCTTTCATTTTCCTCATTCACAAACTCTTCAAAATACTCCTTCCATATTCCAAATACGCTCTTGGCCTCTGTCAATACATTTCCATCCCTATCTTCAATCACACCAACCTGCTACACACACTTTCCATCTCTACCGCTCTGCCTGGCCAGCCTATACAGATCCACATCTCCTTCCTTACTGTCCAGCCTAGCATACAAGTCCCCATCATGCTCTTTGTTTGGCCTTTCCCTCCTCTACCTTCACCTTAGGATGCCTCTTCCTTAGTCCTCTTCTTCCGAACTAACCTCTTTCTCTGTATACACTCCCGGAATTCCTTGTCCGACCACCACACTGTAAACCCTAATGCTCAAAGTAATTAAACATATTTAGTACTGTTAACTTAAATAATTACAATTAGTTAAAATTAATAGACCTTGTTGACTATTTAAAACTTTTTGCTATTTATGAGTTTGTAGAAATGACACTTTTCCAGTTAGCTGAACAAAGTTTATATTTTAAGTAATTATAAGTTCCTAAGTAACAGAAACTTTGACCGTAAAGTTCCACCAACTTAAAACCTGTCAACATCTGTCCCTGCCCTGCATTCCTGTCCTGAAGACCAGTCCTGCCCATCACATTCTCATCACCTCTGTTCCCTTCCCCAAAATGTCCACTGAAATCTGCACCAATCACCTGGGAATGCTTGGCATTACTTCATCTACCTCACTCCAGAATTTCTCCTTATGTTCTATCACACATCCTACATGTGGGGCATAACCACTAACAACATTGCACAGTTTTCAGCTTCAGACTCATCACCCTATCTGATACTCTTTTCACTTCCAGAACATTCCTTACAAACTCTTCTTTCTGGATAACGCCTCCTCCATTTCCTTACCTATCCGCACCATGGTAAAAACAACAATAACTTGGACCCTTCTCCTAAGATTCTAGTCTTGATACTTTTCCACCTGATCTCCTGGACAAACAGTCAATCCACGTTAATTCTCTGCATCATGTCAATCAACTCTCTTGCCTTCCCTGTCATAGTCCCAACATTCAAAGTCCCTAATGTCACTCCTAAGCCCTTGTCTTTCCTTTTCTCCTTTTCTCTGCCTATGAACACGCCTATCTCCTCTCTCTTTTAAACAGAAGCTCAATTTTCACCAGCACCCTGTGCAGTTGGTCAACAGTACCGGTGGCGGTCATTGCTAACCCGGGCCATAACTGATCTGGTATGAAAGTCCTGTTGATGATTTGCATGATTGATTTTTACTTTTTACGTCGGATGCCCTTCCTGCCACAACCCCACATTTATCCATACTTGGGATTGGCACAAGAAGGCACTTGATTTCATGCTGCATTTCCTGGGCTCAACTCAACAAAAGGCCGGTTATTTTGGGTCATTCCCAAAAATGCACCCGATGGATTTTGATATACTCCTCCTAGAGAATTTATACAATCTCTACCAAACCAGGCTGATGTGATCTAAAGACATTGCGGATCCAAAATTGCGGAGGGATTTTTGATATCTCAAACAGGTCAGCCGTGATAATGTCTTAAACACACCAAGTACCGAAAAATTATTAATAACTTTGTGTGCCTTATATCGAGTGACATTATATTCAGTGACACATTCAGTGATGTCACATTCAGGAACATCATAGTGTGATGCCTTTCTTCCAGCGTCTGCGGCCTATTTAACACATACACATCACAAATGTTAACACTCTAACACTCAAACACACAAGCACAAACATTCACACATACATACACAAACATTACAAATGTTAACACTCGCGCACACACACACACACACACACACACACACACACACACACACACACACACACACACACACACACACACCTCTGTCTCACAATGCACACACACACACAAACACACATACAGTATATCACAATGTTAACAGTCTCACACTGATGCACGTATACACAAACACACTCATACATGTGTATATCACACATCACACATTTTAACACTCACACACACATCTTTGTCTCACACACCCACACACACTAACAGGTCACATGTCTCACACACATCACACACAAAATAACACACACATTCACATCCATACATTTACTCGTCACACACAGACCGACAAATCCACACGTCACACACCTCTCTCCCTAATGCACACATACACTAAGCCTCACACACTAACCCTCACACACACACACACACACACACACACACACACACACACACAACAAATATTTAGGGCCCAAATTGACATTAGCCCTGTATAGTGTGTGATGTGTGCACGTTGTGCGGTGCAACTAGGTGGCAATGGCTTTTTCGAGGTCTTGACACACTCGAATAACACACAGATTGTGCGGAGCGGTGATGGCGCAGGGTGATTGGGCTCGTCATCGTTGCTTGCCACTATATTTTTCATTTCATTTTTCATTTAAGTTTTAAATAATATTGATCAGCTTTTACACAAATGTGTTCTGAAGTGCATGCTGTCATTAAACCTGTACGAAATATTGCATGAATATTTCTGAAATTCATACAAATATCTCCCGTTGTTGATGAGTAGTAAATTTCGTTAAAAATGTGTGGTGTTCAGGTCTGTGGGACTCGTTTTCATGTTTTATCAAAAGTTTTGTGTTTCATTGCAATTCACAGAGGATCACATTTCAGAAAATTCTGAGTCTGACAGCAACTTTAAAGAAAAGGTTGAGACTGAGCATCAGCAAGTTTCAAAATGAAATTCTAGGTTGCAACCAGCAACAACAACAAAAAAATGTTAATTTTAAATGGTAAATGTTAGGTTAATTTGTTTGATTTTTACTTTATCATTTTGTTACACACAAAATTAATTAATAAAACAAAATATTAATCTACAACATAACACAGATGATAAATATTCAGTGAGGGCTGGAGTCATGAAGCGTCTACACACATTTACACACTTATAACACAGTGTAGCAGTAACGCTCATAAGTTTTTGGAATGCAGTAATAATATATATATATTTTTTTTTCATAAGAGTGTAAGTCTGTGTTGGTCCACTAGTGGGCGATGGAGTGTTCATCTCAGGTCTCTAAACTAATCAAGTGACAGAATGTGCTAATGGTGGAAATCTTCATTAATAATTACTAATTATTAACCTTTAGACACTACAATGCAATTGTGTGTGCCTGATGCACTTGACACTAGACGAAGTGCATTTTGAGTTGATGCATAAATTGAGTTCAACACTCCGACCCTAAACAATCCCCTGCACTAGGAGAGTACACTGAAGGGATCTATAATTGCACACCAAGAAATCAATTCAGTTTCTTTTTTAAATCTCAACTAAGTGGTCTGGTGGACTGAGAACTTTTTCTAAACATATAAGGAAATGTGAGATCATTTCACCAAGCAGAGGTGAAAAAAACCATTGCGGTCAGAGTGAGTTGCACTGCCGCTTCCCCCTCAGTCCTGTAGCTCTAAACGTCTTCATGTCTGAAGTTTCCTCACTGACAATTTACAAGTTATGACCAGAGATCAAGTTTCATCATGAAGATCCTCCACATCTACTTCTGTAAGTTTATTTCCTTTAACGAAATCACTGATCATATTTACTGTTTACGTTCCTCCTACTTAATGAGCGGCACATTACCGTCAGTGCTTTTTTATTTTTGTCGTTGTTAGATCTCCTTGTGTGCTGTGGAGCTGCAGAGAGTTTCACAGAGACGTCGGTAGATTTGGGACAGAATGTGACTCTAAAGTGTGAGGTGTCTGTAAGAGATGTGTACTGGTTCCTGATGAAGCCGTCAGAACCTCCAGTGTTTATATTACGCACTTTTGAAAGTAGTATCCACGAGCCAGAATACGGCAACACAGCATTCAGCAAGACTTTCTCACTGCAATACAACAGCAGTTTATTTATACACAATATCAGTACTAATGAATTAGGAGTGTATTATTGTAGTCAAACTGGTTCACCTCCCGACATCAGCAGAGGAATCAGACTTCACATCCAGAATCACTCAGCTGGTGGGTTTATTTACTATAGTTACAGGAAATCTGTGTGATCAATCAATACTTCATTAGAATTGAACTGAGCGGTTTAAGTTCAAACTCTAAGATTTTTGTCATGTTTGTAGAGAATCAGACAGCTGATAAAGATGATGAGATCTGTCTCTGGAGGAATCTCTTCATCGTATCAGGAATGATGAATTGTGCTGTAGCCATTGCTGTCCCAGGTGAGTTATATGAGGAATGAAAGACAGCAACTCCTATAGTACCGGGACTTACAGTTTAATAACAATTCCAGATATTATTAGCACATCATACTCATCGTTGGTGTGAATGTTTTTGGACAAAGCCCAGCGTAATTACTTCTCAAACCTTTAAATGAAATGGTAACTCTATAGCAATTTCAAATATAGTGGAGAATGTGGAGAACTTGTTATTACTCCCAAGACGATTTTTATCAAAAGAAAGGTTTTAATAATAGTAATCAGCATTGACACAAATATGTGGCAGCCATAACAGCTGGAGTGCACACTGTCATTAAGTCTATAGCAGAAATATCTGCAAATACTTCTGCTGCATGGGGGTGCGCTCATGATGATTCCAGGAGGCTTAAGTAGGCGTTTGGCCAGGTGTTATGCATTTCTCATGATCCCCCCCCAATGGCAGCATTGCCTAGCAACCAAGTGTGCGAGTGGTCATAGATCTGCCCATTCAGAACTCCTTAGTGTAGCTGGCGTAGGATGGGCCTGTTCAGATCTGTCTGTGGATCTGCCTGTCCTGAGACCGGCAGTGTTACAGTAACCACGTGGGGCTGCAAACCAAGAACTGGCGCTTCCCAACAGCATGGGCTGGTTAAAATCCTCCTCAGGTTCTAGATCTGAAAGAGGAGGTACACGCCATGTCTGTCATGCGGCTAATTCATTCTTGAGCCAATCGGAGAGCCACGCCGGAAGTAGCCATTAGCACCAAATTGTTCCCGTCAGAACTGGTTCCTCGGGGTAGCTGCCTGCAGATCTGTCTGTTCACAACTGTGTGCTGCAGCTTCCTGTGGGCCTGCCACTCGCAAGACCCGAGGTGTACAATAGCTTTTTAATAAGAACAAAACCTTAATTAAAGTGGATTTACTTAGATAAGGACGTACAGGAGAAGCTTTTTAACGGAAATGCTCTGACGTTTGTAAGTTTCAGTCATTTGTTTTATGCTTTGATGGTTCCGAAAGTTTTATGGCACACATTTAGTGTCTATGTGGTTCTGTTCTGCTGTTGTGATGTGTTTTATAAATGATAAAAGTTTACTCAGACTGCACTGTGACGTTTTAGTCTCGATCGTGACCTGCGGCAAAAAAAACAAATCCTCAAACTGTTGCGTGAAGCTTCAAGAAGTCGGTGGATCACAGGTAAAGTCGCTGCATAGACACACATTCATCACTTCAGTTAGCACACAGTGCTAGTGTACGTAATAAGTCTTTCATACAGTGTGTGTTAGTGGGTGGGTGGAGTGTGTTGTATGTGCTAATTTGTGGTGGTTTATAAGTTAACTGATGAATCTACACACACAGTCCTCATGACGTTTGTGCTCTTTTACAGAGCTGGTGGCCAAAAGCACAGAATGAAGGCAGCTACACTGTGGTGGAGTTTAATCTGTTTCATCCTGTGGTGTAACACACACACACACACACACACACACACACACACACACACACACACACACGTTATTTTTCCCATAAGCTGTGCTATGCTTGCGGTTACAGTCTGCACACCAGCACGTCTCACGCAGGTCTAAGGCGAACAGCTCCGTCTCCAGCTTCTGGTTCTGAGAGTGAGACCTTCTGCAGTAACGCTCTCACAGGAGATTTTCTCCACATGATCAAACTAAACCTTTCTCCATGTTCCAGAACGGAACTTGGCTGGAGTTGTACTGTCTGTGTAACTGTGTAAAACAAACACTTGAATGAAGCGTGTGCTCTGGCAAATAAAGGCTCACTTTCAAACCTGTATTTATTTCTGTAAACTCGTCTACTGACAGAATGTGTTAATGATGGAATATATACGTCATTAACACACTAAATTCTTTATAAAATACCTAAAGCAGGTATTTTATGACTCCATAAAACTCACTCACTCATCATCTATACCGCTTAATCCTGTATTCAGGGTCACGGGGGCGGAGCCTATCCCAGGAGACTTGGGGCACATGGCAGGGTACAACCTGGACAGGGTGCCAATCCATCGCCGGGCACAGACACACACACTACGGGCAATTAGCCTAACCTACATGTCTTTGGACTGTGGGAGGAAACCGGAGAACCCGGAGGAAACCCACCAAGCACGGGGAGAACATGCAAACTCCATGCACACAGAGACGGGAATCGAACCCAGCTGGGAATCGAACCTGGACCATGGAGGTGCAAGGCGACAGTGCTGACCACTACACCACCGTGCCGCCTCTAAAACATCATTTAGTAATGAACTGCGGTGTGTGTGTGTGTGTGTGTGTGTTCAATACCCTGATCATAACTCCATAACGTCCTTCTATAACCAAGGAAACTAGATACTGTAAGTTTATAATTCTTTATCCTAAAATCAAATTTGTGTTTTTCTGAAATGTCACATAAATGGCCTGGAAGTTGTTTTTCTACACGTATAAGATGTTTTCGTGATTTTTTTTTAATCAGGAAGAGAAGAAAACATTGCGGTCAGAGTGAGTTGCACTGCCGCTTCCCCCTCAGTCCTGTAGCTCTAAACGTGTTCACGTCTGAAGTTTCCTCACTGACAATTTACAGGTTATGACCAGAGATCAAGTTTCATCATGAAGATCCTCCACATCTACTTCTGTAAGTTTATTTCTTTTACCTTAATCACTGATCATATTTAATGAGTTCATTCCACATTCTTAATGAACAACAAACTACAAGTCAGTGCTTTTATTGTTCTGTTGTTGTTGTGGTTGTTAGATCTCCTTGTGTGCTGTGGAGCTGCAGAGAGTTTCACAGAGACGTCGGTAGATTTGGGACAGAATGTGACTCTAAAGTGTGAGGTGTCTGTAAGAGATGTGTTCTGGTTCCTGATGAAGCCGTCAGAACCTCCAGTGTTTATATTACGCACTTACTCAAGTAAAATGCTGACTCCAGATTACAGTAACACGGCCTTCAGCAAGACTTTCTCACTGCAATACAACAGCAGTTTATTTATACACAATATCAGTACTAATGAATTAGGAGTGTATTATTGTCTTCAAACTGGTTCACCTTCCAACATCAGCAGAGGAATCAGACTTTACATCCAGAATCACTCAGCTGGTGAGTTTATTTATTATAGTTACAGGAAATGTGTGTGATACATCGATACTTCATTAGAATTGAACTGAGGATCTTTTAATTAAGATGGAACTAATTGATCGTTATGTCTTCAGAGAATCAGACAGCTGATAAAGAGATCAGACTCTCACGGGATGTCGTCATCACACTGGGAGTTATGAACTGTGCTGTGGTTGTTGCACTCACAGGTGGGTTATTGATCATTTCCTCTTCTCAGTGTGTATTAATACACTGTGCAGCCCAAGACAAGTCACACACTGAACATTTAGTTGAAGCGCCTTCATCTTTCAGGTCACATTCTCCAGGGCATCTTTATGCAGCGTCACAACATTTACCTTTGTCCAGATTTGTATTCATTTTAGCCATCTTCTGTCCAGTCCTTCCTCTTTTAATGGGGTTAAGGTGTGGTGTCCAGTTTATGTCTGAACATGATTTCTCCTGATTCCAGAACTACTCTTTTACACTCTCAGCCCTGGTAGATAGCAGTGCTATCTGTCGTCCGCTGAGTCTCGACCTGAGCGACTGAAGCAACGCCAGATCGTAACACCGTCTCCAGAGGCTTGTACAGTGGACACTATGCATGATGGGTACATTGCTTCCCTTCTTACCCTGACGCGCCCATCACTCTGAAATAGGCTCAATCTCGACGCATCAGGTCACATGACCTTTTTCCATCGCTCCATCCTCCCATATAAGGGAATAATTTCATCCTTCTGGGAAAAAAAAAAGTTTTACAGTACAGTGTCTGGATTCAGATTTAATCACTTCTGCCGAAATGTTTTAACAATAAACATTCCTTATTTGAGCACGCCACAGACACATGGTGAGGGCTTATGGGAAAAGGGGGAATTTTAAAAAGTAAAAAAATGGGGAGGGAAAGAGTTAAAGGAGGGAAGAAGGATGGCACAGCTGGCATGAAAGGCGGCGGTGGGCAGAGTGGCTTAGTGGAGCACACGGAGGTAGTGCTCCTGCACGCGGTGGCCAAGCCCCGCCCCCCAAACCCCCCCCCACCCCCCCAACACCTCTGTGGCGATCACAGGCGGGAGTCTCTAAGTCTCTTTTTTATCATTTATATGGATTTATATAGTACGAATAATATGAACATATGACCCTTTTTTCAATTCCACAACCATCACAATCAGCTCGGTTTATTCAGACTGCATTCTGATGTTTCAGTTTCGATCGTGAGCTGCTGTGGAAAAAACAACAAATCTCCAAACTGTAATGTGAAGCTTGAAGAAGCCAGTGGATCACAGGTACAGTCACTGGACACACACACTTTACACTTCAGTTAATAATTACAGTGTGTTATGTGCGAACTAGTACAGTGTATTTAGGTGTTATATGAAGTAATTTACACTTTAAATGTATTTAACTGATGAATCTACACACACACACAGTCCTCATGACGTTTGTGCTCTTTTACAGAGCTGGTGGCCAAAAGCACAGAACGAAAGCGGCTACACTGTGGTGGAGTTTATTCTGGTTCAGCCCGTGATGTAGCACACACACACACACACACACACACACACACACACACACACACACACACACAGTGGTCGGTGATTTTTCCATAGGCTGTGGTAAATTGCTGTGGGTATAGCCTGCACAATAACACATGTCACACACATCTTCAGCTTCTCGTTCTCAGCGTGTGACCTTCAGCAGTAACGTTCTCACAGGAGTTTTTCTCCACCATCGCTCCAGCGTCCATTCTTCCTAACAAATTGAAGCCCTTTTTCAGATTAACCTCAATGATGAATGAATGAAGCATGTGTTCTTTCAACAATAAAAGCTCACTTTTAAACCTGTACCTGTCTCACTACGTCTTATTATATTCATCTGTAAGGAAAAAAAAACATAGTGTTGTGGAAATCTGCCTTGATACTGTATGCATGCAGTTTGCATATTCTCCCTGTGCTTGCTATGTTTCCTACAGGTGCTCTGGTTTTCAGTCCAAAGAGATGGATGATTATGGATGACTAATTGGCATTTCCAACCTGTCTGTACGGTTTGAGTAAGTGTGCGTGCTTGTGCCCTGAGCTGGACTGAGTTGGCCGCCTTGTGCCCTGAAGGCACCTCATCCAGGGTGAACCCCACTTTGTGTCCCGAATGCTCTGGTACAGGTTCCTGGTCTCATCTGACTATATGTACAAGACAAGACGGAAATGAAGCACTTTTGTGAATTGTTCTGGATAAGAGTGTGAGGTACTGTATAACCCCAGAAGGTGCCTTGCGCCCAGAGACTCTTGTGCTTTGTTTTGTTTGTGGACTTCATTTCCAGACTGCGCCTCGGTCAGGTGATGGGACCGTTCACCTACACCGAGGTCACTAATTCATTTGCTTCATATAAATACTGTAGTTTGCCCAAGTTAAGTTTCTGGTCTTGCATCTGTTGTTATACTGTATTACTGGAATGTTGTTTGGAAATCGTTTTTGTTTGTCATAATCTTTGGTTTAGTTTGTTCTTGTTTAGTGCTTGTTTTTATGTTGTTTTTTATTATTATTTTTTTTTATGTCTCAACCTCCTGCAATTATTCCTCAATATTGTGGCCGCCAGAATACATGTTTGCAGAGAATCAGACTGAAGAGCGTCAGAATCAGACAGTAGATGTAGATGAGATCAGACTCTGGAGAAATCTCTTCATCACATCAGGAATAATAAACTGTGTTCTGATTGTTGCAGTCACGGGTGAGTTGCATCAGGAATAATAACCAAACCTCTCAGACCTTCAGTCTTCAGTGTGTGTATATGATTGGTTAATTCAGACTTGCATGTTTTTATTCAGGCTGCGTTATAATGTTCTAGTTTAGATCGTAATCGTAAGCTGCTGTGGAAAAAAACAATCAATCTCCAAACTGTGATGTGAAGCTTCAAGAAATCGGTGGATCACACGTAAAACCACTGGATAGACACACACACACACGCACACACACACACGACTTGAGTTCATTCATTGAACTTAGACTTCATTAATGCACAGTTTCATTCACAGTGTGTTTGGTGTCTTATGTGCGAAAAAGCACATAATGTGTTTTATGTGTTATAGAAAGTATTTTCCACTTCGAATGTATTTAACTGATGAATCTACACACACACACAGTCCTCATGACTTTTGTGCTCTTTTACAGAGCTGGTGGCCAAAAGCACAGAATGAAAGCAGCTACGCTGTGGTGGAGTTTATTCTGTTTCAGCTTGTGATGTAACACACACACACACACACACACACACACACACACACACACACACACACACACACACACACACACACGTGTATGCGCACACACACATAGCAGACCACTATTTGTTTCCATTAGCTGTGCTACGTGATTGCGGTTATAGCCCTCACATGAACACAACTCACACACGTCTAAGGTAAACGGCTGCATCTTCAGCTTCTCGTTCTCAGAGCGAGATCTTCTGCAGCAAACTAAACTTGTGTTAAAATGTGTATAAAAGATTCCCCTGGTGTTTGTGCACTACAATAATAAAAGTGTTTTAGAAAGAATGTGACTGTGGTGTCTTTTCCTAAACAAACTAAATTAGGGCTTTCACACCAACCAGATTCCATAAAGCATCATGTAGTTTGCCCAAGTTAACCAAGTGTGTGTGTGCATGAAAAAAAAAAAAAACACAAGGGTCAGAGCCACTTCCCCTTCATCTTTGCAAACAACCCAAAATAACTGACTTCCTGTTAAGTAGAGCCCATGATGTGCTGATTGCTGTTCAGCTCGATATGATCTAAATGTCTACCGGGTTTTACATGTGTATGTGTAAGTGTGTATGAGCTCTGCAGTGAAATCTCCTGTGAAGGCCCAGCAACTCAGGTGTCCTAATGACAGCAGATTCCAGTCTGTTTGCTGATTTTCATGATTTTTTAAGCATGTTAAGACCCTCAAAAAAATACACACATGTTTGGAAATAAATGAATAAATAAAGATGCAAGCAACCATGAGCGGGCCCAAGCACCTGAGCCATCACCGCCCAGGCACAGCACACAACCTGTTTGCCTTTTGCGCATGTTAAGACCTTCAAAAAGCACCGGATGCTGGAAAAACCGCATCACACTATGATGTCACTCAATGTGATGTCACTACCAGTGATGTCACTCATGTTGAGCTTGTTACGCTTACTATTATGATATGCGTATATCGTATGATGAAGGAAGTTATAAGCCACTTTTTGACATAAATTTAAACTTGGCTGAACCAGAGTGGCCCCCTGACCAGACTCTTTCCTCCAGACTCTTTTATCCAGTTCGGAGTGACGTCCTTATCCAGTGAGGGGGTCTGTGTTGTACCAAATACCTTCTACCTCTTAATAATAGATTTCATTGTGCTTCCAGAAAGTGAAGATGAAGATATCAGACTCTGCAGGAATCTCTTCATCGTATCAGAATTGATGAATTGTGCTGTGGCTTTTGCGGTCACTGGTGAGTTATACGAGTAATGAAAGACAGCATGTCCTACAGTTCCTTATATCTCTTATAACATAGGAGTTTAATAACAATTACAGCTGTTTTTAGAACATCATTCTCATCACTGATGTGAATATTTCTGTATGAAGCAAAGAATAGTCTTGTTCTTTGTTTTTCAGCTCTTCCCTTTCAGGGGTCGCCATAGCAAATAATCTGCCTTTTCTCCCATGCCAATTAACTTCATGTCCTCTCTCATTAAATCCATGAATCTCCTCTTTGGTCTTTCTCTAGATCTCCTGCCTGGCAGTTCCAACCTCAGCATCCTTCTACCAATATATTCACAATCTCTCCTCTAAAAAATCTGGCCTCTCTGATGTTATATCCAAAACAACTTATATGAGTTGTCCCTCTGATGGACACATTCTTGATCCTATGCATCCTTGTCACTCACGAACAGAACATCTTCGGCTCTATTACCTCAAACTCTGCCTCCTGTCTTTTCTTCAGTGTAACTGTCTCTAAACCATAGAGCATCTGTGGTCTCACCACTGTCTTGTACACCTTTCCTTTCATTCTCGCTGATACTCTTTTGTCACATAACACACCTGACACTTTTCTCCACCCGTTCCAACCTACCTGTACATGCCTCTTCATCTCGTTTCCACATTCTCTGTTTCTCTGACACCAAGTACTTACACCTTCTTTCCCTCTGCTATCTGTAGCCTCACCTTTACACTTTGGTCCTTCTTATTCACACAAATATTCAGTCTTGCTGCCCTCTGCTTTCCAGAGCATACCTCCACCTCTCTAGACTTTCCTCCACCTGTTTCCTGCTCTCGCTACAATGTCATTTGCAAACATTAAGGTTCAGGGAGATGCCTGTCTAATCACATCTTTCATTCTGTCCTTCACCGGGACAAACAATAAGGGGCATAGAGCTGATCCTTGATGCAGTCTCACATCCACTTTAAACTCTGTCACATCTACACACATCTCACCACTGTCTTATAGCTCTCATACAAGTCCTGCAACACTCTAACATACTTCTCTGCCACTCCAGACTTCCTCATACAATACCACAGCTCCTCTCTTGGCACCCTGTCATACACTTTCTCTATATCTACAAAGACACAATGCAACTCTGTATTACCCTCTCTGTACTTGTCCAGCAGCATCTTCAAAGAAAATACTGCATCTGTTGTACTCTTTTAGGCATGAAACCATATTGCTGCTCACAAATGCTCACCTCTGCCCTTAACCTAGCTTCCACTACTCTTTCCCATACAGTAGCTTCATTGAATGACTCATCAGCTTTATTTCTCCGTAGTTGCCACAGCTCTGTACATGTCCCTTGTTCTTAAAAATCGGCACCAATACACTTCTCCCCCATTTCTCTGGGATCCTCTCACTCTCCAAGATCTTGTAGACTAGTCAGAAACAATTCTGCCATCTCTCCTAAACACTTCCATACCTCCACAGGTATGTCATGAGGACCAAATGTTCTTCAACTCTTTATCCTTTTCAGCATCCTCCTCACCTCACTCTTATTAATTTTTGCTACTTCCTGCTCCACAACTGTCACCTTTTCTACTCTTCATTCTTTCATTTTTCTCATTCACAAACTCTTGTGCCCTCTTGGCCCCTATCAATACATTTCTATCCCTATCTTCAATCACACCAACCTGCTACACATACCTTCCATCTCTACCGCTCTGCCTTGCCAGCCTGTAAAGATCCACTTCTCCTTCCTTATGTTCCCCCTTCACTGAAAACTGCTGTCATCAGGCCACTTCTTAAGAAATCCACCTTAGATCCAGAAGTGCTTGCAAACTACAGGCCTATTTCTAACCTCCCTTTCCTTTCAAATGTTCTGGAAAAAGTAGTGGCTGCACAGCTTCAGTCTCATCTGAAACAAAATGATTTGTTTGAGAAATTCCAGTCTGGTTTCCGCCCCTGTCACAGCGTGGAAACAGCTCTGGTAAGAGTCACGAATGACCTGCTGATGTCGGTGGATGCTGGCTCTCCATCACTCCTCATTCTGTTGGACTTAAACTCGGCCTTTGATACTGTTGATCACAACATTCTTCTTCACAGATTACATCATACTGTAGGTCTCTCTGACTATGTTTACAACTGGCTCTCATCTTATCTTACCGGAAGAACGGAGCATGTTGCCCTGGGAGCCGCTAAATCCGCTACACACAGTGTTACCTGTGGTGTTCCTCAGGGCTCAGTGCTCGGTCCTATGTTGTTTATATTGTATATGCTTCCTCTGAGCTGTGTCATCAGCCGGCACAAAATTTTATTTCATTGCTATGCTGATGATACTCAGCTTTACCTCAGGATAAACTCAACCTCCTCATCTACTCCGCCATCACCCATTTTGACTCTCTGTTTGGAGGAGGTAAAGTCATGGATGAAGCAGATTTCCTGCAGCTGAACAGTTCTAAGACTGAAGCTATTTTAGTAGGCACCCCACACCAGGTTAGGATATTCAACATCACTAGCATCACCTTTTCCGGTCAATATATCCCACTGTCGTCATCTGTTATTAACCTCGGGGTAACCTTGACGTATGAGGCCCATATCAAACATCTGTGTAAGACATCTTTTTTTCACCTCAGGAACATTGCTAAACTGCGTCCAGCACTTACATTTGCAGATGCGGAAAAGTTAGTCCATGCGTTTGTCTCCTCCTTCTGCAATGCTCTCCTCATTGGGACTTCTGGAAAAAGCCTCCAAAAGCTGCAATATATTCAAAACTCCACTGCTAGGATCCTGATGCGGGCACGTAAATATGATCATATTACGCCCATCCTCAAATCTCTTCATTGGCTGCCTGTTTCATTCAGAATTGAATACATTGTTGCCCTTCTTACCCACCAGTGCATCTATGGTGATGCCCCTCTCTATCTCAAAGAACTTATCACTTCACATACATCTTCACGAAACCTCCGCTCTGTCTCAGGTCATCGTCTGAAACCTCCGAAGACCAAGCGGGCTTTTTACTTGGCGTCACCTAGACTGTGGAATGCTCTCCCTGAGTATCTGAGGATAACACAGACTGTTGATGATTTTAAATCTGGTCTTAAAACTTACCTTTTTATTAAAGCTTTTGAGTAGAAATAATTTGTAGCACTTTGAGATTTGCCTCAAATATAAAGTGCATTATAAATAAAATGTATTTTTATTATTATTATTATTATTATTAACGATACTTCGCAGTCACTGATCTAGTCCATGTGAGTGCTTCTGCCTCTGCTCTTATATGTCACCATATATTCCTGCCTTTTCTGGAAGAAAGTATTCACTACTTCCATTTCCATCTTCTTTGCAAAATCCATCACCATCTGTCCCTGCCCTGCATTCTTGTCCTGAAAACCAGTCCTGCCCATCACATTCTCATCACCTCTGTTCCCTTCCCCAAAATGTCCACTGAAATCTGCACCAATCACCTCTGGGAATGCTTGGCATTACTTCATCTACCTCACTTCAGAATTTCTCCTTATATTCTATCTCACATCCTACATGTGGGGCATAACCACTAACAGCATTGCACATCACACATTCAGTTTTCAGCTTCAGACTCATAACCCTATCTGATACTCTTTTCACTTCCAGAACATTCCTTACAAACTCTTCTTTCTGGATAACTCCTACTCCATTTCCTTAGCAATACGCACCATGGTAAAAACAACAATAACTTGGACCCTGCTCCTAAGATTCTAGTCTTGATACCTTTCCACCTGATCTCCTGGACACACAGTCAATCCACGTTAATTCTCTGCATCATGTCAACCAACTCTCTTGCCTTCCCTGTCATAGTCCCAACATTCAAAGTCCCTATTGTCACTCATAAGCTCTTGTCTTTCCTTTTCTCTGCCTATGAAACGCCTACCTCCTCTCTTTTTTAAACAGTAGCTCAATTTCCACTAGCACCATGTGCAGTAGGTCAATAGCACCGGTGGCGGTCGTTGCTAACCCGGGCCATAACTGATCTGGTATGAAAGTTCTGTTGATGATTTGCATGATTGATTTTAACTTAACAGGAGGCCAGTTATTTTGGGTCATTCCCAAAAACGCACCCGATAGATTTTGATATACTCCTCCTAGAGAATTTATACAATCTCTACCAAACCGGGCCGATGTGATCTAAAGACATTGCGGACGCAAAATTGCGGAGGGATTTTTGATATCTCTGAATGGGTCAGCCGTGATAATGTCTTAAACGTACGCCGAAAAATTATTAATAACTTTCTGTGTGCCTTATGTAGAGTGACATTATATTCAGTGACACATTCAGTGACATCACATTCAGGAACATCATAGTGTAAAAAACAAAATATTAATCTACAACATAACACAGATGATAAATATTCAGTGAGGGCTGGAGTCATGAAGCGTGTACACACATTTACAGATTTATAACACAGTGTAGCAGTAACTCTCAGTTTTTGGAATGCAGTAATAAAATATATATATATATTTTTTTTTCATAAGCATGTAAGTATGTGTTGAGGGGTGGAGTGTTCATCTCAGGGCTCTAAACTCATCAACTGACAGAATGTGCTAATGGTGAAACTCTTCATTAATAATTACTAATTATAAAAATTTACACACTACAATGTAACTTTTGTGCCTGATCCACTTGACATTAGACTAAGTGCATTTTGAGTTGATGCATAAATTGAGTTCAACACTCCGACCCTAAACAATCCCCTGCACTAGGAGAGTACACTGAAGGGATCTATAATTGCACACCAAGAAATCAATTCAGTTTCTTTTTTAAATCTCAACTAAGTGGTCTGGTGGAATGAGAACTTTTTCTAAACATATAAGGAAATGTGAGATCATTTCACCAGGCAGAGATGAAAAAAAACATTGCGGTCAGAGTGAGTTGCACTGCCGCTTCCCCCTCAGTCCTGTAGCTCTAAACGTCTTCATGTCTGAAGTTTCCTCACTGACAATTTGTGGCCAGAGATCAAGTTTCATCATGAAGATCCTCCACATCTACTTCTGTAAGTTTATTTCCTTTAACGAAATCACTGATCATATTTAATGTTTACGTTCCTCCTACTTAATGAGCGGCACATTACCGTCAGTGCTTTTTTATTTTTGACGTTGTTAGATCTCCTTGTGTGCTGTGGAGCTGCAGAGAGTTTCACAGAGACGTCGGTAGATTTGGGACAGAATGTGACCCTAAAGTGTGAGGTGTCTGTAAAAGATGTGTACTGGTTCCTGATGAAGCCGTCAGAACCTCCAGTGTTTATATTACGCACTTTCTCAAGGAAGATGCTGACTCCAGAATACAGTAATACGACCTTCAGCAAGACTTTCTCACTGCAATACAACAGCAGTTTATTTATACACAATATCAGTACTAATGAATTAGGAGTGTATTATTGTATTCAAACTCAAACTGGTTCACCTCCCGACATCAGCAGAGGAATCAGACTTTACATCCAGAATCACTCAGCTGGTGAGTTTATTTATTATAGTTACAGGAAATGTGTCTGATACATCGATACTTCACTGCAATTTAACTGAGGGGTTTAAGTTCAAACTCTCTGATCTTTGTCATGTTTGCAGAGAATCAGACAACTGATAAAGATGATGAGATCAGATTTTGGAGGAATCTCTTCATCGTATCAGGAATAATAATCTGTGTTGTGATCGTTGCAGTCACAGGTGAGTTATATGAGGACTTAAACACTGTTGATTTCCTACAAGAAAATAATCAGTGATCGTGTGTTGAAGCAGAATTATTATTAATTACACTGAAAACGATTGATTTCCTATTCCAACTGGTCAGAAAGCGTTTTATTTTTCATATAGGAATGTATTAACAAATATTGTTGCTATTAATAGAAAAGCAACACTTCTTTTACATCACTGATTTAAAGTTTCCTACAAAGCCCAGTGTTGGTACATTTTCAAACAATCAGTGCATAACTGCCAGTGTTGGGGGACGTTACATTTTAACGTAACTAATTAAATTACAAAATTAGTGTCTTCAAAAAGTAATCAGTTACATTACTGAGTTACTTTCTGATAAAAGTAACTAGTTCCAGTACTTCTCCACTGCAGAAAATGAAAACTTCTTTGTGCTTCCTCATTCATGTTGTTTTCAAGACCTTTATAATTATTCTCCCATCATCACTCAGCGAAGTTTGGCCCATAATATGTTAACTACTAATACCCCTATCTCACCTACGCGGTTTTGCGCGGTGGCCGTAAGTACGGTTCATCATGATTCACCGCAGGTTTTGGTTTCCATCTTTGGAATCAGCTGTGATTAGGTTACCATCTTTCCGTGCGTCGGGTCCTCGCATAGTCAAACCGCATAGGTGAGATAGGGGTATAACAGCAGGAATAACATAGGGGGACAGGTCTCGCACACACACGCACACACACACACACACACACGCGCACACACACGCGCACGCACACACACACACACACACACACACACACACACACACACACACATATACACACACACACATATACACACACACACACATATACACACACACACACACACACACATATACACACACATATACACACATATACACACACACATATACACACACACACACACATATATACACACACACATATATACACACACACATATATACACACACACATATATACACACACACATATATACACACACACATATATACACACACACATATACACACACACACATACATACACCCACAAACCCACACACACACACCCACACACACACACACATATACACACACATATACACACACATATACACACACATATACACACACATATACACACACATATACACACACATATACACACACATATACACACACATATATACACACACATATACACACACATATACACACACACATACACACACACATATATACACATATACACACTAATGGATTGGGAATGGCTGATGTCTGGCTCACGCATTACATAAATTGTGTGAATAACGGATTACATTTTTGAAAAGAACTAAGTAACTGAGTACTTGAATAGCGGAACTCGCGTTAGAGTACTCGTTAAATTAAAAAAGTAATCTGAGTACTTTAACGCGTTACTTTGTACTTTGTTACGAGTTACACCCAACACTGATGACTGCAGTGTTCTTCACTACAGATAGTGGTTGTAAACTAAGTTTGTCAAAGTGCATAAGAGAAACAGAACTTTTCAGATAAATGTCACAAATTACATCAGAAAGTGCACTTTTTATTTTCATTTAAAACTGGAAATTACCAAACTGATTTCGGATTTTTATTTTTATAACTCCCTGCAATTAGGTGCTATTGTTAAATTGAAGCAAGGTTTTACACCAACATGTAGAGTCCCCATCAGCTTGAGTAAACACCGTCATTAAAGCTAAAGCAACATAGCAAATTCTGAAAATCTCTAAATTTCATTTTAATATTTCTTCTTGTTGAGAATTTCATCTTTAATTTAAATGCATTCACACAAAAAAGCAGATAAAGGAGCAGTGGTAACTCAGGGAATTAAGACCATGAGTTGCTGATTGGAAGGTCAGATTTCAAGCCCTGTCACCGGTGGGTTGCCATTGTTAGGCCCTTGGGCCCATTACAAGATGAAAGGGAACTCACCCAAAAACAGGATAATCTGCAAGGATGGTGCTGTCTACGCTCAGTTTATTGGTTCAGCCAAAAAAACAAAACAAAACAAAAAAAAACAATTAACACTGTAACCAACACTGGATTCAATTCAGGTCAATTACAACATGTTTAAGAAACCTGCAGTATCTGGTCTCACTTCTTCATAAGACAAAACTGATTGGCTCCATGTAGCTCCAAGGCCTCACAGCAGACTGATTTAATTAAGAAAGGATACATTACTTCAAGCCTCGTTTGGGACTCAATTCATTAGCGACCCCTACTGCTGAAACATGCATCAGCAAAATCAACTGTGGTCTACTCAATGACAGCACATGCCTGGCTGTGTAACATGTACAAGACACGCAAAGCTCTCTGACTTTTAGTTCTCTGTGTATCTGTTTCATTAATGATAAAGGTTTATTCAGACTGCATTGTGATGTTTTAGTCTCGATCATAAGCTGCAGTGGGAAAAACAAATCCCCAAATTGTGATGTGAAGCTTCAAGAAATCAGTGGATCACAGGTAATGAGACATTAGACACACACACGCAACTGTGTTAGAGTGCTTGGTGTGTCATATATGTTAGTGTGTATGGTGTGTTGTGTGTTGGATAATGTATTTTACACTTTAAATGTATTTAACGGATAAATCTACACACAGTCCTTATCGTTTTTGTGCTCATTTACAGAGCTGGTGGCCAAAAGCACAGAATAAGAGCAGCTACACTGTGGTGGAGTTTATTCTGTTTCAGCCTATGTAACACACACACACACACACACACACACACACACACAGTTATTTTTTTCCATAAGCTGTGCTACATGACTGCGGTTACAGTCTGCACACTAACACGTCTCTCACAGGTCTAAGGTGAACAGCTCCATCTTCAGCTTCTCGTTCTCAGAGTGAGACCTTCTGCAGTAACGTTCTCACAGGAGTTTTTCTCCACATGATCAAACTAAACTAGTGTGTTTCAGAAGGACGACGGCTGGAGCTTTACTGTCTGTGAAACTGTTTAACACCAGCACATAATGTCACTGCAATCAAATGCTCAATATGAAGTGTGTTTTTTCAAACAAAGGCTCATTTCAACCCTGCACCTGTCTCACGGTGTCTTATATTCAAATGTATGGAATAAAACAGTGTGTTGTGGGGGGAAAAAAACAAAAAAACAATTAACACTGTAACCAACACTGGATTCAACTCAATATGTGTAAGAATCCTGCTGCATCTGGTCTCACTTCTTCATAAGACAGAGAAGTACTGATGGCCAAATGTGGCTCCATGTAGCTCCGAGGCCTCACAGCAGACGGATTTAAGAAAGGATTCATTACTTGTGATTTTATAGGGAAATAATCAGTGATGTGACCATGAAAGTTCCTTGTTTCCATGTTGACATGACCACATCTACTAGACATCTATATGATACCTATTTTCCCATAGACATCTACAGACATTATACAGATGCCGATCAGATATCAGAATCCCTTCAGTGCCGTACTCTACATTTCTTTGTGAGTTTGTGGATTTCCTCTCAAATCTGGTCATTTCTGTAGACGAAGCATAATTTTTTTTTTTCTTAATATTAATTTTGAGAATCCAGAAAAGCATTTATGTCCATACTGGACTCTGTAGGGATTAATCAAGGAGTAGTAGGCAGGTCACACTTTTGATTTAATAATGTCCTTCAGATTAAGTATAAGAAATCTAATCACAATTCCCCTGTCTGAAATATCTCAGGTCACTATCTTGTCTCAATTAAAGTGTGTCTTAATAATAAAGTATGTAAAGCACCGCGCTACCGCGTTAAACGTACACTCACATCAACAACCACACAAAAGCGTAATCAGCTTTAAGCCAGTTATTCTGTCAGTGATATCAGTGAGATCGCTGTCTGACCCCACAGAACTCAATCAGGCGACTGAATATTTAAAGTCAACATTTTGTTATAGCTTAAGTAACGTAGCTCCACTCACTCACTCACTCACTCACTCACTCACTCACTCATCATCTATACCGCTTAATCCTGTATTCAGGGTCACGGGGGGCTTGGAGCCTATCCCAGGAGACTTGGACTTGGAGGGTGCCAATCCATCGCAGGGCACAGACACACACACACACACACACTCACTCATTCACACACTACGGGCAATTTGGGAACGCCAATTAGCCTAATCTGCAGGTCTTTGGACTGTGGGAGGAAACCGGAGGAAACCCACCAAGCACGGGGAGAACATGCAAACTCCATGCACACAGAGACGGGAATCGAGCCTGGCCGGGGATCGAACCCGGACCCTGGCGGCGCAAGGCGACAGTGCTAACCAACGTAGCTCGTATAATGATCACACAGACTGTTTGAAAATTAGAAGGTAAATGGCGTCAAACTAAACTGTTAGTATTTCAAATAGCATGGAAGGAGAGCATCCTAAACTATAAAAAAAAAAGCTCTTATTGTTGCTAGATCAATGTATCTCGCTACTCTTAACGAAAATAACGAAAGAATTGGATTCTTATTTAGTAATGTAGCAAAATGAACCAGGAATAAGACCAGTACAGAAATCTCCACATCAATAATATGCAGTAGTGAGAACTTCAAAATAACAATAACAAAATTGTAAAAAAAAAAAAAAAAAATAGGCAAAAATTTAGGCTTTGAAACCAGACAATTTAATGAACATTAATACTTCTGATAAGCTAACCATATTAGATCAGCACCTGGGATATTTTACTCTCCCTCATGAAGTCCGTTCACTCATCTCTTCTACAAAATTGTCAACTTACCTCCACATTTTCTCAAATAATTGACTCTTCACTCAACAGTGGGGACTGATATGTTTCGTATTTGTCAAATAAAAAAAATTAACAAACAGAAAAACAAGTAGTGCTGAATCACACTTCGGGTTTTTTGTTTTTTACTTTACTCACTTCTTCATCATTTCCAGTCAACGGAACAACATGAACTACAGTGCCATCTAGCGGAGCCCTTAAAATAGTACAATCATTCAGACGCAACATCCTTTTTTTTTTTTTTTAAAGAATATAGCAGGCATTAAACAACCAGAATACGTATGAGCCCGGAATAAACAGGGCTTATAGAGTTAACAGTTAAATGAAGAACATGTTTGAACTTTTTTTTTTCACTTCCATCTCAACTTCAATCAATTTCTTACTTATATAAAACATAGTCCTTGGTCCAGATAGGTTTCTGCCTTTTCCTCGTAGACATGAATGGCACACTCGAAGGGTTAACCATTTGTGATGCAGATTGTTGCTTCTCATGAGGGTCAATACCCCTCGTTTCTGGCACTCCAGCAAGACACGAAGCATTTCATATTTTACCATCATCCAGAAGGTACGAATCCTCCCCTCTCTTCTGCAAGACTGACCTTGGTTTTATGAACTTTTTGTCATCTTTCCTTACTTTCCCCAGATTGGAGTCTAGAGAGCTTGGCATTTCTCCTGGCATGAGAAACAGTGTACTGTTTGTTTTTATCTTGTTTCCTTTTCACTCAATGTTGTAATATGCTTTTTTGTCTGTGTCCTTTACTGTGTCCATGATTTGTAGTTTTGTTCATATGACCATGGAGCAACTCTGAGGGTGTAACGCCTGTGGTAGCGTGAGGAGTACTCCTGTAGTTCGTAAGGAATATCTGAGTAAATGATTTCCAAGGCTCTCCCTGAATTGGAGCAGTTTGAGCAATGCAATTCTTTAGGACCCTGTTAAATCTCTCAACCTCTCCATTCGCACGTGGATGGTACACAGCAGATATGAAATGGCGTATACCTCTCCCTGAGAAAATTTGAAAACTCGGAGGAAATAAACTGAGGTCCATTGTCTAAAACAAGCTCTTTTGGATTTCCTTTGTGGGTGAAGACTGAAGTCCGGAACTGTCTTCAACAGGTAGCTTCACTGAGAAAGAAAGAGGCCAAGTCAGTATAGGCAAGGGTTTCAGAGGCAAGAAAGGAAGCACAGAAGGAATCCCTAAAAGTCCATTTTGCCATCTCACAGGAAACACATGGTCGGACAAAATGGTTGATGCAGGAAGTGCCCAAAGCAAGATGGAACCAGATGCAGAAGTGCAAATCATGACAATAACAACTGTAACTGTCTTTCATTCCTCATTTAACTCACTTGTGATAGCAACAGCCACAGCACAGTTCATCAATCCAATTCCTCCAGAGTCTGATCTTTTGATCTTTTATCAGTTGTCTGATTAAATTATAATGAACTATTGATGTATCACACGCATTTCCGGTAACTCACCAGCTGAGTGATTCTGGATGTAAAGTCTGATTCCTCTGCTGATGTCGGGAGGTAAAGCAGTTTAAGTTTGACTACAATAATACACTCCTAATTCATTAGTACTGATATTGTGTATAAATAAACAGCTGTTGTATTGCAGTGAGAATATCTTGCTGAAGGTCGTGTTATTATATTCAGGCTTGTGGATACTACTTGAGAAAGAGCGTAATATAAACACTGGAGGTTCTGACGGCTTCATCAGGAACCAGTACACATCTCTTACAGACACCTCAGTACACATCTCTTACAGACACTTTAGAGTCACATTCTGTCCCAAATCTACCAACTTCTCAGTGAAACTCTCAGCAGCTCCACAGCACACAAGGAGATCTAACAAAATCAACAATAAAAATCACTACAGTATATGTAATTTCTTAATGAGGAATGAGGAATGTACTCATTAAATATCATCATCAGTGATTTAGTTAAAGGAAATAAACTTACAGAAGTAGATGTGGAGGATCTTCATGATGAAACTTGATCTCTGGTCACAAATTGTAAATTGTCAGTGAGGAAACTTCAGACATGAACACGTTTAGAGCCACAGGACTGAGGGGGAAGTGGCAGTGCAACTCAAGATTTTATCATATCTCCCTGGTGGAAAGATCAGAAATCACTCTATACGTGACGAAAAACACTGTATCAACTTCCCATTTGGGAATGATTCTACAAAAAACTGAATTTATTGAGTGATAAATAGTTATAAATCCCCACAATTTAGTCTCCTTGGTATATGGGGTTGGTTAGGGTCAGAGTGAGGAACAAATTTTTGTGAACACCGCACATTAGATATTGATCTAAGGGTGATTCTGACTCAACTAAATAAACTATACAGTGGGTATTGAAAAGAATCACGAATCACAATAATCCCATTTATTTGCATTGCAGACTGTTTTTGTTTTATCTAGCTACTGTATATTAACATCCAAGTAAAGGATATAACACCATCTCAAAAAAAAAAAAAAAAAAAAAGGAAAATGATCCCCTCCTAAAAATTACAACTATGGAGGAACGGTGACATAACCATTATGCCACTGTGCCACCTAATCTCAGAGCGGAATCACACATCGCAAAAAATTATAAATATACACTCCCCAGCCAAAAACATTGTTTTGTAAAATAATTTGTAAATTATGTGTAAAAATAAATACATGAATGGAATAAACTTAAATGTGCAAAATACAATATATATATATATATATATATATATATATATATATATATATATATATATATATATATATATATATATTATAGAAGAAGAATTCATACATTTACTAGGCAGTATAAAATAAATTGACACGTGATGAAAACTTTGTCAGCAAACATACATTTTATATCAAGGACGTAATATATAATAATATGTGCATTTTGTGAGTTCTCCATTTTTGCATCGTCATTCCGGTAGTAGTAAAATGTAAAAATCCTGAAAGTAATGATGAATTTGATTATACACGACATATCAGAAAACCCAAATTCACATCAAGCTGCATTTGAGACATCTGTGAGAAGATGCGGAAAACGCCTAAATCTCATTCTAGTTACAAAGACGGCTCATTTCTGTCTAGGTGAAAAAGAAATTATTTACATGAGATGAGATCTCATTTTGGAGTTTCCTTAATCAAAGCACACAGACAACGTAAAAGTGTGTGTATAGTTATTAACCATGAATAACGTTTCAATAATGTTCCAATAAAACAATTATAAGTATAAATATCATTTTTGTCCACATATCCATACATGGTCCATTCATATATTGCAATATATTAATAAACGTAAGCACTTGTTTCCTATATATGCAAACGTATTATTTAATATATTGCCACGTTTTTTCCGTAAGATTTCTGACACAAGGATAATGTAGTCCGCGTAATAAGGTAGTCCGCGTTTACTGTCACAGCCAATCAGAAGCTGGAGGAGGGAACAGGCTCATTCTAAACCTGTTTCTGATTGGCTGATCGGCAGCTGGAGGCGGGGATACTCTAATTCCCAATTTCTGATTAAATAAACCGCGCGAATGAGGGCGGAACCGGACTCGAAATACGCCCCAGTTTATTGCTCAAGGTATCAGACACAGATGTTACGTGATATGAACCAGCCAATAGGAAGCCGGCATCTTTCAAACGTTGAGTGCGCGCGAAGGTGGTTTGCTGCCGGTAAACGGTTTCTGCGTAAATTCAGGTGAGTGAAGACACGTTGGTGAGCTACACGCGAGGAGAAAAGCAATATCTGAGGGACAGAGGAGACACGTTTTATTATTCTTGTTGCTTTAAACAAAGCCTTGTTTATTAATACTGCCGCGCTCGTCTATCACAAATCTTCAGGAAGCTTCGGGAACTCACTTCCTGTACACCTATAAGAGTAAAGGCAGATGAACAGGGAGGGTTAGCGAGCTCTTTAAGAGCATGCGCACTAAGAATGTCGAGCGAGCGAGTCAGCCTATGTGCTGTTAACTGCAGTATAAGTATTAATGTCTGACGCTGTTAGCCTGATGGGTCAGAGATGATTTATGTTACAATAACAACTGCTTTTACTCTCCAAAATGGAGACTTCCACAAACATTGTGTATTTGTACTTTTACACGACTCAATCCATTCAGTAATTAAATGTCAACCCACCAGTATATATATATATATATATATATATATATATATATATATATATATATATAGTGTGTGTGTGTATTTTATGTGAGAACGTTTACATGAATATACATTTTATTTTGACTGGTGTGTTGACATTTATTTAGTTTTTCCAACTGTGATTACTGCTAGTGATAATGAAACTTGCTTACAGTTTTAGATCAAACATTAGAACGCGGTTGAAGAGGCATCGAGTAGAGAGACAAGTCCATCACTAGTAACTATGGAGTGCAATATAAGACTACTTTGAATCTTTTCGTGGTGATTTAAACGGGAACTCCTCCAGCCTTGGATCATTTTGAGTCCATTTCTTTTACTGTGTAGAGATCCTTTCCGTGTTGTCTCACTTATAATCTTTCTGAGCCGGTCAGTGGTATATAATATAGTGGAATATAAGTTGTTTACACTGATAGACATGCTTGTCCTGTTGGATTAAATTGCATTGCCTTTTTGTGAATGCTGGTTGTAACGTTCAAACTTGATACTGGACTGATTACAAATTTGTTCTTTCATAAATAAAAAAAAAAAGAAGGAAAAAAAAAACCAAGGACTCAGTTGAAAAGTTTGAGTTTCCTTTGAACATATCTAGTATTAAATATGATTTTGAGTACTTTTTAAATCTTTTCTGAACGTTTTTGTTTTGAATCTGACATGTTAATGTGTTCTTTTTTTATCTCTCCTCAAATCCACCGCAATGCACCAAGGATACAGTTGTTTACTGCCAGTTTGGAAGAGGATCATTCTTTCTTGGATACACTTGACTTTCCATTTTGCAGTAAGGTGTTAGGATTCTGAACTAAAAGGTAAAGTTATTTGTACACATGCGTTATAAGAACTATTGAATAAAAAAATGGGCCTACTTTTTGTAATAAAGTTTCCAATCCAACTTTAATTGGAACATTAGGAATCTTGTTTGAGAGTTCATGTCTTCATATGTTTTAAGTCAAGGATATCTTACAGCAATGTTAAAGTTTGTGAGAGAGAATGTTCTACTATTTTTCTCACACATACACACTTCCATAAATTTTCTTTTTAAACATTATTTCATTCTTGTAATGCTGCTTCAAGACAATGAACATTGTTAAAAGCTCTATATAAATAAAATTGAATTGAATTGTTACAGCACAATAGTTTAAACATTTCATTTTGTTTTTCATTTTGAGATTGTACTATAATGCTATAAAAACTGTTTTTTATTGTATTTTGTATCATACTTGTACTATACTGTGTCAGTTCATGAGGCCATTTTACAGCTATTATAATCTTAAGTTTGTGTTGTGTAAACACTTTATTGAACATGTGTGTTAATAGGAACTTATGAAAATTTTGTGAAATAACAGGGTTTTTTGTGTTTTGCTGTATTTGAAGGTGTTCGGACATAAATTTTGGAAAAAATCTTTAAAATAAGTGTTTCTATGCTAAATGTCTAATGCTGTTGATTTATTGAAGATGTTTGATTGTAATAATTTTTTTTTGGGGGGGGGGGGTAAAATAAAAACATTTTACTGCTACATGTCTAGTGCTGTTTTAATGAAGGTGTTAAATCGTATATATATTTGGGGAAAAATTTGTGAAATAATAGTGTTTCACTGCTAAACATCTAGTGCTGATGCATTAATGAAGGTGTTTAATCATACATTTTCGACAAGGCCTGAAATTTTGCAAGAAATTAGTTTCAGCATACAAAGCATTTTCAGCAGACGAGTGATCGAATCAAGCCAAATGCAGGCTAAGTTGTATGTACTGTACGTCCGAGAGCCATTAACAACATGTTTGCGTCAGTGGAAAGCCAAGCGAAGCTTTTTTTTATTTTTTTGGTTTATTTTGCAGATTTAGTGAAGACATAGGACCATCGGTCCCAAGAATGTTCAAGGACAATAGCAAGAAGAAAAGGGAGCCACTTTCAGTTTCACTTTTAAAGCTTCAGGTAAATAAATTAGGGTTAAGTGAAGTTTAATGTCTATTTATTCCATATTTTACCTAATTTATATGTATTGTGCAAATGTTTTGAGTTTATATGCAAGAAATATGATTATAGTGTTGAAATTTAAGCAATTTCCTTCTTGGATTAATAAAGTTCTTTGAATCTTAAATTAAAACTGCTCCCACACTTATTTAAATGAGTCAATCAGAAAGCGGTAATCAGAATGTCCCCTCCTCTAACTTCTAATTGGCTGTGACAATAAGAGTTTTTGCTAAGGCTTTTGGTGCAAATAACACCACAGTTCCCACATACAATAGGTGCATTCCATTTGGCCTGAAGTACCCTCAGAAGTACACAGCACATTGTATTCAATTCCAAATCGCAAGGAGTGAAACTGCTCAGTTTAAAGGGAATGCCTATTGATGTATAGAACAACTTAATGGGTCTTCACTTCACCGGAAATGGGAATAAAAGATATCAGTCATTGCGCCTTGCTGGATCGTGAAAAAATTGAGGCTTAAAAAAGTTTATATATTTATCATTATTATCGAGAATAACATCATATTAATTGGACACAATCATTTCAATTCAATCAAGATATTATTAGTCTAATAGAGTATAAAGAATATTATATAGTCTAATAATCTGTAAAAAGAAAATCTATGTAATGTTATATACATTTTAATAATATATGTTTTATAATAAGAGTGGTTTTGTTTCAATAAATATTCAATATTTAAGGTCCATAGTGTGAAATTTCCACAGCAGGTATCCAAGGTGATGTTGCAGGATGTTCCGAATGCTGCAATTCTGACAAAGGATGCTCTATTAGTCTTCCCTGCACACAGAGCAGGGAGTAAGGAGTACCCTGTGAAGTACACTTCGGAATGGAACACAGCTCATGTATCAAAATTTAACCACCCCGATATCCCACGCCCTACTTTCCTTCTAACAGATTTCCTCAGTGATGGATGCCAAAAAAGATTCACTGCAATAACCGACTGAAAATCAATCAACAGAAAAATTTCACAACCTGGATTGCTGTAAGACATCTATATATTACACACATAGAAACACATTTATTCTTATGTTGTAATATGCAGGCGTATATTAAAAAGCTTCTAGTGTGTGATCTAAAACTACTATGATTTACCTCAAAATTACAAAGCAAAACATAAAAGTTTTAGTATGGACATCAACCTTGATCTAATGAGTTACATATTTAATTACGATGATATATTGTAATTTTACATAGTTATATGTATTTTAAGAAAACAGAAAAAATACAGCGTGAATAATGATATTTTCTCTGTTAACAACATTTTTTTTTTTTGTATTGAAATAATACTTAGCACTGTCACCTTGCACCTCCAAGGTCCGGGTTGGATTCCCTGCCGGGCTCAATTCCCGTCTCTGGCTCACAAACCAGATCAAGAAAGATCTGAACAACCGCCAACATACAGTAAACCTTCTTGGATCCGCCAGCAGCTAGGGATCCAAGAAGAAAAGAAGAGCGCTCATGTGACATTATTTGAGAAGTGCTCAAAAATGAACGAGACATACTTTGGTCTCATGTGTCAAATTCCACAAAATTATACAGGAATATTTCTGTCAAATTCACAACCATCATGCTTTCTGAACACTGAACAGAAACTCAGCTGTGTTTTAGGAAGGGGGGGAATGATGGAAGTGCTCGTCTGGCAAAGACAGGCAACATTTATATCCACTCACTATGCGAGAGACAGTAATCACCTCCAATCTAATCTAATCTTATCTAACCTAATTTACTATACTGTTATTTAAATTATTCATAACACTATCTATTCTAACGTTTTACTGCTATATAATTTATATTCACTAATCAATAATGCAGCTTTCAAATTCAAATGTTATTTGTCACATACACGGCCATACACAATATAAGCATTTCACTGCACATCACACACACACACACACACAGTGTATGATATTGTCAGAGACGTGTAGGTGGTGTTGTTGGAGGCGAGGCATAAATGCAGAGGTTCCGATGTTTCAAAGATGTTTTTAATTATAAAGAGATAATACATAAACAAACACAACTCTAAAACATGAACAAACAAAACTGACTATTTATAAAGAAACTAATAAGCCAACTCGGTTCAGATGAGCGCTCCCATCACTTGACCGAGGTGCACCTTGGGAACTGAAGTTTAACCTTTAACAAAAAACAAGAGTCTCTGGGCACCAGGCGCCCTCTAGTGGTTAATCCTTACAGATATGCAGTGAAACGCCTATATGACCACCCACGACCTAAAAAGAAGGGTTTCACTGCAAGAATCAATTGCACTAATCAGCATCCCCTTATAGCTTGTCAGCAGACAGAATCTTGAAGTTCTCTTGGTAGACACTGTGCTGAAATTGGACTTGATAAAACACAAAAGGTCCAACACCAGGAGAGGACGTGACACCCAAATCATCACTGGCTGTGGGAACTTCACACTGGACATCAAGCAGCTTGGATTCTGTGCCTCTCCTCTCTTCCTCCAGCCTTGTGGACCTTGATTTACAAATGAAATGCAAAATTTACTTTCATCTAAAAAGAGGACTTTGGCCTACTAAGCAACAGTCCAGTCCTTTGTCTCTTTAGCCCAGGTAAGACACTTCTGATGGTGTCTCTAGTTCAGCTACGCCCAAGTCTTTGAACCTGCTTGCGTGACCCTTTTAAGGCTGCGGTCATCCCTGTTGCTTGTGCACCTTTTCTGGAAGGTTTTCTGATATAGTGTGAACTTTCCCATGTCTCTATGACCATCAAACAATCCCTTCAGTGAGCTTTCTGATTCCGCATGTGGTAACACTTCCTATAGCCACTGTACAGAATATACATACAAATAGCTTGTGTTCTTTGGAATCCGTTTGTCTAACTGGAAAATGCTAATGTGTTTCCTATCATCCTATCGTCTGTTTCTGGGTCTCTCTCTTTGACTTGCTGTACATGTTCTTTTGATGTACAGGGGTGTCCAAATCCAGTCCTGGAGGGCCAGTGACCAGCACAGTTTGTAATTCACCAACACCTAAACACACCCACTGAACCTAGCAATGAACAGATTAGTTAAATCAGCTGTGTTTGAGAAGAAGAAGCACCAAAACTGTGTTGGACACTGGCCCTCCAGGACTGGATTTGGACACCCCTGCACTAGTGAGTACAATTAATAATAATAATTAAAAAAAAAATAGTATTCAAATAGAGAAATAAAATATTAAATAAGAGAAAAGTATATCGATAAATACAGAAAACCTTTAGCTGAAAATGTACAATTTGTACAAGGTTGCGAATAGAGTGCATTCTATTTCATGCACTTGTGATTTTTGTAATTCTGAATGTTTCAGAATTTTACACTATTTTATACACAAGTCTGTGGGATGTTAAGTGTATAAGTTATACAGAAGGGAATATTTCTACACTGTGCTTTACTACGCCTGTTAAAATCGATTCGTGTTTTTATTTATTTGTTTGTTTGTTTGTTTATTATTGTTATTATTATTTAAAAAATATAATGTATTACTGCTAATCTCTGTGTATTGTGTGTCATTTCCATCTGCTTTGGCAATGCATTGTTGCATAGTTTATAGCCATGCCAGGCACACTTTGAAGTTTGTTACCACGCTTGGTCGATGTACGATGACGGTTATAACCAGAAAAACCAAAGCGGCGTTAACAGTGGTAATGATTTTCTTATCCCGATAAACAACCTTCATTAACTGGAAACGTTAACGTGGTATTTTCCCCGTTTTCGTGTGTGTGTTTGTGTGAATATACATGTATTTAAACGTTTTAACGGGACTTATTATGGACTGTCCTATGATTATTGCAGGTTATTTGTGACTCGATATCAAATGGCTCTTTCGGGATACGGCACGCCATGTGTGACAACTTCTTCCTGTTACACCTGAAGGCGAGGAGAAGAGAGGAGAGCGTTTCAACAGGTTCGCTTCGCGAAGCTCCACCCACTCATCCACAACGTTCCCGCGTTTAAAAGAAAACATTCACGCTGCAAATCAGCGCGATGCATTTTTCGAAATGCGTTCGCCTGCACGGAGCTGGGTGGCCAGTCTAAGTATAAATAGGAACTGTACATGCTTCTGTAAATCTTACAGTAGATGTGTCTTCAGCTGCACGAACCCTAAAATGACAAATCGCGCTTTTTGCTGTAGGTAAGTACAGGAGGGAAGAGGGGGAGACGGAAATGAAAAAAAAAAAAAAAAGTGTGAAAATATATCAGATATAATATAAATAGCAACCCTGTCTATATAGGAAAAACACTTTTACATTTTGCTTTTTCAATTTATGTTTTGTCATATGCTTGAAATAATACATTGTAACAATGTACATAAAGTATACAAATGAATTTATATTCAGTTGTTTCAGTATATTTTCAGTTAAATCTGAATATACGCCAGTGGCTAAAGATTTGAGTGACAGGTATAATTTTTTTTTATTAAATTTTTTTTTTTTTTTTTACAAAGTCTACTGCTTTAGTTTTGAGATCTTCTTGTCATATGCCGATAGTAAAGCATCCTGAGACCATTCGTGCGTTGCGGTTCGTTCTCAGCCAATAGATTCTAAGCCAGAGAAAGTGCTGTGTCAAAGCATATTCGTGGAATGTTGCCTGTCTTTAAGTTGAGTTTAAAAATGATGTAAGACAAGAATTATTGCTTGAGTATTTACACGCGCGCGTGCAGCAGCACCGAGCAATGCTGAACCAGGTGCAGAGGCAAACGATGTGTCGCACAGTTCCTGACCCGAGCGGTAGCGATGTTTCAGACGACACTGAGCCCCCGAAGCTTGTGTGGAGCAGAAGGGGCGTTTCCAAATGAAACCTCGTTTCGACATCTTTGCTTGATTTCTGTATTCGATCTTTAATACTGAATGGCGAATTGATATCTTCTGTTACAAACAGCTTGTTATTCTAAAAAAAAAAAAAAAAGAAAAGAAATATAAGGCCTTATATGTTCTTCACTTTTCCTTTCTGTTCTTGTTCTCCACTTAATTTTCAAAGATTCCGAGATGGTGAATATGTGCAAAAACATTTGTCTTTGAACAGTGGATTTTCAAGCAACGTTCATCCCTGACACATGATGTCAGGGATGAACGCAATATGACTTGCAGCTGCATGGTCATATTAATTGTGCTGATTGCTATACAAAATGTATCCACTAGATGTCAGTATAACAAGCCCTTAAGTGAAGCTCCTTGAAATGAACCTTTTGGTGAAACTGTTAGCTCGAAAGCCTCGACACGCCAATAAGCCTTCATCTAACTATCACTACCAAGCGGGCGCTTATTATTCTTCCAACGGACGACAAATCAACTACGTACCTACCGCCACCTACTGTATCTGGTTGTGTAAATATGCAAGTGTGCTCGGGATCAGAACTGATGTTCTAATGCGTACGCAGACCTGCGGGGAATCGTGCGGGAACAGAACGGAATAATCGTTCCCAGTGAGAAAAACGGCATTAAGCTTTTGGCCAGGTACCCTGTCACCTACATTCAGTACATCAAAAGAACATGTACAGCAAGTCAAAGAGAGAGACCCAGAAACAGACGATAGGATGATAGGAAACACATTAGCATTTTCCAGTCAGACAAACGGATTCCAAAGAACACAAGCTATTTGTATGTATATTCTGTACAGTGGCTATAGGAAGTGTTACCACATGCGGAATCAGAAAGCTCACTGAAGGGATTGTTTTATGGTCATAGAGACATGGGAAAGTTCACACTATATCAGACAACCTTCCAGAAAAGGTGCACAAGCAACAGGGATGACCGCAGCCTTAAAAGGGTAACGCAAGCAGGTTCAAAGACTTGGGCGTACCTGAACTAGAGACACCATCAGAAGTGTCTTACCTGGGCTAAAGAGACAAAGGACTGGACTGTTGCTTAGTAGGCCAAAGTCCTCTTTTTAGATGAAAGTAAATTTTGCATTTCATTTGTAAATCAAGGTCCACAAGGCTGGAGGAAGAGAGGAGAGGCACAGAATCCAAGCTGCTTGATGTCCAGTGTGAAGTTCCCACAGCCAGTGATGATTTGGGTGTCATGTCCTCTCCTGGTGTTGGACCTTTTGTGTTTTATCAAGTCCAATTTCAGCACAGTGTCTACCAAGAGAACTTCAAGATTCTGTCTGCTGACAAGCTATAAGGGGATGCTGATTTCCTTCTCCATTAGGACTCAGCACCTGTCCACAGTGACTACACTAACTGGTTTGCTGACAATGATATTACTTGCTTGATTGGGCAGCCAACTCGCTTGACCTGAATCTCATAACGAATCTATGAGCTATTTTGAAGAGGAAGATGAGACACACCTGCCCCAACAATACAGACGAGCTGATGGCTGCTATGAAACCAATGCTTGAATTACATCACTTCATCCAGAAAATAAAGTGGATACAGAAAATATGAGAGTTTAAATTTTTCACAATATGCTCACTTTTTTTAGATCCACTGTAAAAATGCACCTCTGTGTGCGCAGATGTAGACAATTTGCCACGTTGTGTGTCTAAGTTTGAGCATGCACAATGAGTATCTCTAACAGATCTCACAGCTAAATATATTGGTATGTCTGTCAGATTGATCTTCCCACCATGAGGAAAGAAATGCTATATTACTGATGTATTAATTATTCTCATTCATCAGAAAAGCATCAGGGTCCAGATAGAACTGTCACTCGGTCTGGATCCGGACCGCTGTCCACCATTCAGTTATGCCTGGCCTATAGGAAGAGGATATTATTGTCAACCTCACAGAAAATAATATGATTACATTGGATTAGCTGTTAATGCCATTAAGAGCTGTATCAACATAAATGTCTGCCTTTTGTGGTTTGGAATCACTGTTCAAATGTCTTCTTTGTCATCTGGTTCATCCAACACACTTCAAATAATACCACTCAAAGCATTTTTCCCAATGCCTTTTTAAAAGACTTGTAAATGAACAGTTTGATTGTTTTCCCCCCACAGAGGCTGCTTTCAGGCACTCTTGTTCGCGCTTCTCATAAGAGGTAAGTATTTAGCCTCTGTTTGTCATCCTAAAGCTTCGGTGTGACCCTGAGACCATGTCCACACACAGCCGGGTATTTTAAAAAACTGTGGTTTTGGCGGTTCGTCCACATGCAATCGCAGTTTTGGGCGTTGAAAATCGGAGCTTTTTGAATTTTGCAATCGGTGGTGTTGTGTGGACACGGGGAAACAGAGATTTTGGCTTGTTGTAACGTCACTTTGTGTGCCGATGATGTCATCGATGATGTGCGCCATTCTCCTTGATTTGGCGTCAGCTTGGTTTATGAGGATATGTTGTGCAGTAGTGGACGCATGTACAGTAAACCAGTGACTTGTGTTAACCCCGCAAACAGACCCCACAACCCGCGATGGCGTTTTTTCGATGAGACCTGTCAGACTTTTTCAAAGCACAACCGATAATGTATTGTCTAGGCTTCTGATTGGCCCCATGTTGATTAGGGACACTCTTAACAGCACTTAACAGGGCGTTTTGTGTTTTTTATGTGTACAAAGATATTTTTAAAATGTACTGTAGGTCGTGTGGATGGAAAAACGAAGAAAAACAGAGTAGAAAAATCTCTGTTTTAAAAAATATCCGGCTACATGTGGACATGGCTTGAGTGTGGACAGTTCTTACCTTCATTAACTCGTTGAGGCAGTTGATGCAAAAATAAGTAATAAATATCAATACATCACAGTTTTTTAAATGATCAGAGATACTAGCTAGTTGTGGATATGAGTTCAGTACAGTGCAGTTCGTGGAAGAGAGTGCTTCCACCGTGTGTGTTACGCAGACCTCTGAAATCGCAGCGGATAAAAACTGGTTGTCTGACTTCATGTGCCATGGAAGAAGCATGTGTAAGTCTTTGCTAGTTGGTACTGTAGTTGTTGGAGAGATGGGCAGAGCTGACTGGTGGGTGTTGATGAGGAGATTTTTTTTGTTGGGGGGGGGGGGGAAATGGAGGAAATTTAAGATGTAATGGGATCATGTTTGTTTTTCAGTGTCGGAGCAACGCATCCATGTCGTTCACGCTACTCTCGGAGAAACCGTCATCTTACCGTGCTCGACCAACCAGATTAATTCGAACGTGTACTGGCGGTACGGCGAAAAGACAACGGTGTGTGACATCATCAAAGGCGAAGTGGACTTTGAGGAGCAGGACCCGGTGTACAAGGACAGAGTGGAGAGCTTTCCATTAGAGTTTGCAAAAGGAAATTTCTCAATTAAACTGATCAGAGTGAAACGGGATTTCGAAGGAATTTACACCTGCAACTTTCCTGCCAAACTTCACCCAGAGAGCGTAAAACTGAAAATAAAAGGTGTGTGTGGAGATTGATATTTAAATTGCATATATGATAAGCATGAAAATGGTTAAAATAAACTATTGTTGTGCATTTATATGTTAATTTCATCACATCATACAGCTTTAAAAAGTAAAAATATAATCAACTGACAGCAGTAGAAATATTTATAATGATGCACTGTCTGCTAATAATTTATCAACCGTGGATAATATAAAGAACAAGGAGGGTGCAGGGTTGCGCTGCCCTGCAGTGACACTCAGGTTCACATGGTGAACGGATCTATTTGATCAAATCCAGGAAGATTCCCCCTGATAGCTTATGAGCTACGTAACAGTAACTGATTCACATGTCAGTGCAAAGTCTAAGTGAGTTCTGAAATCACCATGTGAAAGACCCGTTGCTTTTAATTCTCTTTGAACAGCCAAATGCATGGAATGTGAATGTGACCCTTTCTGTCCACAGACCACTTAGCAAGCAAGTTCTCAATACTTCAGGGAAACACAGCCACTAAAGGAGAAGTACACATGTTCACGTTGTTTTCTGCAGCTCTTCTGGGACTTTACTCTTCATGTGATTTTCTGCCAATTGTAACTCTTTTTCATTTATTTAGATAGTGATATCTAAATATTTTCTTTTATTAACAATAAATGTACATAGAGGGTTAAATGTATTAAATGCAACGACACCGTCTGATCTGTACATACTGTATATAAACTGGATGTAAAAAGTTTTTTTTAATGTATAATAAAAAAAAATATTTGAAACCATCACTTGCGTAAAAAACAAATATAAATAAAACATTTTATATAGAAATATACTTCAGAAATTTAGAACAATTGTATATTTCTGTAATAATTCTATAATTTAGTAATAGATAAAAAATACCATTTATTTTTTACAGTAACTACAGTAACAGGGTTTAGAAAATATTCATTTACAAGTTTATTTTTCTAAAACTGAATTCTTAAGATGTCTTGCACTATAGCAGATTCAACACAATCTTGAAGGAAATAAATCTGTTAAATTATATGAACACAATACCCTGTGAAAATTGCAAATGTGTTAAATATAATGAACATCTCTAAATCAACACATAGTCTTTCACCTTTGTGACCTTTGTTTCAGACGCAAAAAAAAATGACATTTATAGACAGTATAACTACTTTAGAAATAATCTATTAAAGATTATATTTTATATTTAAACCCCTAGCAATTGCATTAAAGGGTTCAACAGGATAAAATAATAATTAGGGGGGCAAACATTTAATGAAATGCGAAAGGACAGTAGTTTCATAGAATCTTGAAGGAAATAAATGCTAAAACCATAAAAATAACCTGTTACATTTAAAAAATCCTGAGGCCCGATTTAAAATTTGACAATCTTCTGTGGATCACCCAAACCTCACAACTTTGATCAACACATGAGACAAAGAAGATAATTAAAGAATAGCAAGTAATGCAAATCTCATGGCTCAATGTTATGATTTCTGTATACTAAGATTCATTATCATCTTCATTATCATTATCATGGTAAATTATTTGCAAATTTGAAAAGTAAAAACTTTTGTTTAAAAATAACCTCATGGGCCCACCTGCAGTACATTCATTTCCCACTAGGGGGCCAACGAGTTTAAACACTTATTCAACTGTCTGTGGCCTAAAAGTGAATAGGAAGGTAGGAAGAAGCAAATTGCACTAGAAATAAAAAAAATAAATAAAATAAATATGAAATCTACAAATATACAAAATAGTCTATCAAATGTAAAAAAAAATATATATATATTATATGGAAATAAAATAAAATAAAATAGATCACCAGTTGAAAATAAAATAAAATAAAATCTCCAGTTAAAATGCCCACTGTGTATGGGGAGGAGCAGCTCCACGTGCATCAGCACCATATGTGATGTCATAAGAGTGTTCATACTGGTGCAGTGAGAATAAACCCAACGTATAGAGACTGCAGAACAGTTTCCCACAGAAACCCTTTTATTTTGTATTTCAGGAGGACCAGCGATGGGGGAAACGCACTGGACACTCAGTGATGTCACACCCCCACGGGAGACTGTTAACTCTCTCAAATAAACTCGCCATTTACGTGGTATATGAGTATTTGTGTATGTATATGTGTCTATAAATTGAAGATGATCATGACGAGGCTCAGTGATGCCGATAATGCGGTAATATCACCGCACGATAGAATAACGGACACTAATACGTCGCTAATGTGCGGACGTGACGTACGTTAGGATGTTTAGCTACAAAGCTAACAGCAGGCCTGATTGTGAGGTGATATTACCGTTATATACTGTAGTATTTTCACTCGTCTGATTGTTGCTTGTCATCATGTTTAACGGGAATGTGCACGCGAGGTACGTATCGGCTACCACACACACCAGTGAGGCAAATAAACTGGCTGGGAGAAACCCACTCCAGCTAAGCTAAAAGAAAAAAAAAGAAAGAAACCCAACCAGAATAACCGGCTAGTCCAGTAGCAGCTCCACCCCGCGTAACGGGTTGATGGGTTACACTATGTGTCTCCTGGCGGTCTGTACAACACTGTGAGAGTTTGCCAGTTAAAATAATCCCCGTTATAACATCAGCTTATTGTTGCTTGTTGTAAATGAGCCAAGGTACAGTTAGCTGACTAGCCTAACTACTCGGTGCCCCTGCTGTGAAGTGTTCAAACTAATAAAGCTCCAATATGTAGCTTATTTATGGGCCGCTAATTATATTGTACTTGTAATTTGCCTATTAAACCTGCATCATTATATATGCTGCTAAATTAGTGCAGGTTACATATTGGAAGTTTATAAATGGCTGTCTGACTTTACACTCAGCATCCCCTTGGAGCCCGGGGCATTTCTGTGTGTTCAGGTTTACAGGACGGTCAACGTTACGTTACGAAACAGGTTTACAGGAAGGTTCAGGAAAGGTTCATTAAGGTTCATTGTTCAGGAATGGGTGTGAGTGATTCTGAAAGAAGTCTGAGGGGAAGTGAAACAAGGTTTAAGTCTAACGATGACTATCACTACTACAGTGCTACGTGGTGCAGTAATAAAGCACGCCCATTCAATGTTGCTTTTGAGGAAGACCGGACTAGAAATCCAGCTTTAACGGTCAGGGAAGCTGAGCAGAGTGAGAGAGATCTACACGTACGTAGCAGCGATGCGACTTACAGACGTCCACGTAGCAGCGATGCGACTTACAGACGTCCACGTAGCAGCGATGCGACTTACAGACGTCCACGTAGCAGCGATGCTGCTACGTGTAGATCTCTCTCACTCTCCTCAGCTTCCCTGACCGTTAAAACTAGATTTCTAGTCCGATTTCAGTGCCGAGTGGTACTGAAAGGAAATGTGTTGAGAAGAAAGAGTGTGTGGAAGTGGCAGATGAAGCAGACTAATACTTCAAGACACAGAAGAAGTAAAGACAAGATCAGGGAAGGAAGCATTTTTTAAGGAAGGCTGGTGTGGAAAATCAGCTTTAAGAGTCCGGGAGGATTTTGTGGATTTTAAAATCCATTAAACAACAAAAAGAAGAAGAAGAAGCTTCTTATTGTATTAGCTTCCCTAATGCCCTGCTGTAATACAGCATAAGGTCATTGGTGGCTCAGTGGTACTGTAGGTTTCTCGCCCTTTCAAGTCAACGCAGGACTTTGGATTGTGCAGAGTAAAACACCCTTTATTCCTCTATACCATCTCCTGCTCCGCTAATGCATTTATATCAGTGGTTCACTAGTGCTTGGAGAGAAAGCCACGATCGTGCTGCCTGCTTCACGTCTGAAACACTGGCTTTCTAGGAACTGCATAAATGGCCCAATGGGGAAGTTGCTCGTAGTGAGGTTAATGACGCCCAGATAAGTTCCTGTAATGTGCAGGTTGTGTTGGTGAATGATTGTGTACAGTTAATACAGACAGATGCGTCTCTGATTCCAAGGATCAGGTGTTCCACTGGCTAAATTTTCACAGGAACTGCTGCAGTGGGCTCAGAGCAACCCCAACTCTGAGGTTTGTCTTTCACAGAAGTATGGTATATTATTGTACTGTGCTCTTCTGTAAATATTTGTTGTCAAATTTCACCAGACATTTGATTTGAACACCCTTTGTGTTTAAAATAAAACTGGTGTGGATGAACGTCACCCTGCAGATGCCCACTGATTGATCAAGCAGCTGGTATAACAGGCCTGCATAACAGTTTTTCATAAAATAACAGCCTCATGTATGTGTGTGTGTGTGTGTGTGTGTGTGTGTGTGTGTGTGTGTGTGTGTATATATAGAATAACAGAACATAGGCATGCAAATAAGTGTTGGCATCTTTTGAGAGTTGTGATACCATACTTTGAATTCACCAAAATTTGTTCTGGTACTGTGAATTTATTTTGTAATTGCAGCTGTTTAATTATTCCACAGATGTTTTTTCTTCACCTTCCTGCTGGTGATATACAGAGGTAAGCCTTTGACTATAATTCCACAGATATTCTTTCTTCAAAGGTACTAATGGCCAGGGGACAGTTCTGCACATTTGAGTTCATTAACTGGCAAGCCGAGCTGGGCTTCTGTACTACAATATTTGTTTGAAAATTTTATATATTTCTAATGCGGTTCTTGTCCAACTAGAGAACTATTCAAGGTAATAAACCCTAGAGAGCGACAAGCTAATGACACCTCAGGGACAATTCACATGAAATCTCATGAAAAGACGAATAATTAATAAGTCAACCATTCAACTGATTATAAAAATTGTTAGTAGAGTAAATAAAGAAAATGCAGGGACCATGTAAGGAACATGGCCAAAGGTATCCGGGCACCTACAGTACTTATCGCCCACACAAACACGTGGTTCTTTTCCAAGCTGTTAAATTTGGAAACATAAAACTGTCCGGATTGTCGTTGTGTTCTGTAGCATCATGATTTCTCTTCATTGAATGAGAAAACATGTAGCACAACAACTCAAACGTCATGTGCATTAGATCAGGATTCAAATGTTACTGATATTTTGTTACTGGTATTTATTTCTGTTCTATCTCAGTTGCAACCGGCTTTGGGTACACATCAGCCAAAATAACACAATTTAACTAAAATATTTAAAGCTACAGTAGTTTGTCAGTGAAGTGCATTGTTAACGATAAAGTACACTGAGCCTGTTTTTGATTTTTCTTGACTGCCTCTATATAATCTCCCTCTGCACTGTTTGTGCCCCCTAAGAAAACTGCTTAATTGTTTTTTTTGTTTGTTTGTGGTTTTTCAGTGTCGTCGCAGAACGTCCGTGTGGTTAACGGTACACTAGGAGGAACCGTCATCTTACCCTGTTCGACTAGTCAGCGTAATACAAATGTGTACTGGCGATATGGTGAAAAGACAACGGTCTGTGACATCATTGCAGGAGAAGTGGATTTTGAGGAGCAGGACGCGGTGTACAAGGATAGAGTGGAGAGCTTTCCTATAGAATTTGCAAAAGGCAACTTTTCCATCAAACTTAAAAAACTGAAAAAGTCTGATGAAGGAATTTATACCTGCAATTTCCCCAGAATACTTACTCCAGACACATTGAAACTGATTGTTACAGGTGTGTCTTTGATTTCATTTGTAAACCTCAAATTATTGAAGTACTTATGAAGTACAAGTACTACTAATATTAATTGTATAATATAAATATCTCTTAAAGTATACCTGAGGATGTTAGAGTTTTCACACTTTAGACAAACACTCATGACCAATTCTGTGGTTGACTGGGGATGAGCTTCGCTTTAACCCAGATTATTTGTCAAACTGGGAATGCTTATGGAATTCCAAATTACTTTTTGTATATGCATGGGACCATGCTCATATGCTTCCTGTTCATAATTATCCAGCCTTTGCAGACAAGAGCTTGTCAATCTTGTACATGAAACAGACACTGACCAGCCGTAACGTTATGAACCCCCACCTAAAATTGAATCTCCTAATCCTATTTCTTCAATTTGAGCTACAGTAACTTTTCTATTGGATCGGACTAAACGGACCAGCCTTCACTCCCCATGTGCATCAGTGAGTCTTGGCCGCCCATGACCCTGTCGCCAGTTCAGTGTTTTTTTTCCCGTCGTTTAACCAGTTTTTTGCTATGTCCTGACAACTGCACCCTGGCAACAGGATCAGCAATTTTGGAGTTGCTATGACCCAGTTGACTAGCCTTTACAATTTAGCTCCACAGTAGCTACATTTTCAATATTTAGTTACAATAGGGCTGGAAGTGGGTGGAATATGTTAAGCAGCAAGTCATCCTTCAACTTGAGTTGGAAGCAGAAAAACTGGGATGAATGACGTTGACAAGGGCTAAATAATAGCTAGAGGACAGAGCAAGTCCAAAACTAGAGCTCTTGTGGGATGTTCCTGGGCTGCAGTGGTCAGGACATACCAAAAGTGACGGCGGCCAAGGCTCACTGGTGCACATGGGAAACACACAGAACACAGTTCTGAAGTACATCGCTGTTATGGTGGTGACCTACTCAATATTAAGCAGGTGGTCATAATGTTATGGCTGATCTGTGTTTGTTTTTAGTGCAAGCACTCCAACCAACAACCTGATCATAGCCTAGTCTTGTGAATTTTCAGTTTTAGCCTCGTCATTCCAACTCACCTCAAAGCTGTTAGCTGCGGGTTGAAAACTATGATCTGTGCAAGCTACCAAGTTCATTAACATTAAATGATTTCTTTATGAAGGAAGTGAATTTTGCTGTCAGATGCACTAGTTGGAGTAAGTAAATTTGATATTTCCTACATGCACCATTCTCCAACATTTAATAAAAAATTGTGGAAAAAGGTCATGCATTACAACAGCAGCGTTCCACAACAACGTCTGCATGCACAAAACAATTCTAGCCCAAAACAGGAAACTGTGATTCAGCCTCACCCAACTGATTCAGGCTCACCCAAAGCAGGCAGTTAAAGAGAAAACTTCTCATGGGAAAACATATCCTGGTTTGACGAATCTCAGTTTCTTCAGTTACATTCTGATGGCAGGGTTAGTATTTGGACTAAACATGAAACTAGATCTTTAGGATCATCGGTTTATGCTTGTGAAGCTGGTGTTGGTATAATGGTGTGGACAATGTTGGTTTTCTTCACACACATTAATTACTAAGCTGCATTAGTGGAAGATTTAGTTCCCTGCACTCTTAACCGGTGCCCTTTGACCTTTTAATTGTAGTTTAGTTGTAGTAGTTTTCAGTTCTCTGCTTTAATGGAGTTTTGGTCTGGGAGTATCACGCAGTGTAAACCTGCTGTGTCATAAACACTGATTAACAACATACTGTACATGGACATGTACAAGCCAAATCAGCCAAACGTTTAATCATCAGTTAGTCATTCTCCAGCTCCATTCTCATGGTCAGATTGAGATGTTTGATTGGTGGTAAATTTCTCAACACAGCATTGTCTCTGAAGTGTTTAAAACCCTACGGTCGTCAGTAATAGTGTAACAGGATGCTGCTATGCTGTGCTCAGTGAACCTGATAAATTCGCTGATTAAGCGTAGATTTGTACCAGGTTGAGCTAACAAACAGCCAACTGTGTATCATAAAATCACTTACTGGTTATGATGTTACTCAGGTGATTGTGTGTTTGTGTTCCGCAGAGAACAGAAGTGGGATTGTCCTGAGAGGACCAGACAGCCTTGTGCTTTTTCTCCTGGGATGCATTCTGCTCAGCCACTGAACCCCCCGAAGCAGACAAACACACTGCAGTCATGCACATACCTTCTAGCAGCTTCTCATCAGCCTTTAGCCGGGCTGAGGTGGGGTTGTTGTTATTTGTTTATGAGTAGCAGTGATTCCGTTCATTTCAAACGAGGATTAAGAGAGATCAGAGAGTCTTAGCTGGTCTGACATTTTCCTTGATTGTTGAAGGATTTTCATATTCTTTTGAAGTGTTAAAGGCTTTGCTAACAGCACAGTGGCAACCAAAGATTTTCATAGATTCTCTGCCAATAAATGCCATGTTGGACGTTCATCTCAACATTCTAAAAAGTGATGACAAGCAGACAGTTACTTATAGTAGACCGTTGATGCAACTTTTATTTTTCATTAAAGAAAAATGTACTCATTGAGCACCTTATCAGGAACACCTGTATACCTACTCGTTTACTCAGTTATCTGCTGCATAAAATCGTGCAGCTATAGCCAGCAGCTTTGGGTAATGGTTACCTCAACCAACATACAAATCCCTGCTCTCCGGGATGCTGGTGCCAGGTGGGATGGACTGAGTACTTCTGGAACAGCTGATTCCTGCATACAGCCTCTAGTGTTGAGCAAAGAAAATAAAACCTCAGCAGCAGTTTTACAAATGGGAACGCCTTCTTGATCAGAGAGGTTAAAAGAGAACGGACTGGTTCAACCTGACAAAAAGGCTTCAAATATGCTACAACACCGGAAGACCATGTCGGGTTCGGTATCTGTCAGCCAAGAACGAAGTGCTAAGACTCCAAGGAGCACAAGCTCACAGAAACTGTAGGTCTAAGGAAACTTAATTTCTGGGTAAAAAATTGGCCCAAACAGCATGAAACCATGGAGCCAACTTGCCTTGAGCTGAACGTCCTGGCTGCTGGAGGTGATGTAATGTTTTCCTGCCACACTTTAGGCCCATTAATACCAATAAATGATGGCATCAGTCAGTTTGCAACCTACTTAAGTATTCCTTCATGTCCACATTTCACCGTCTTCTAATGACTGAATCCATCATAATCCACCACACAACAGAGCAGAGATTCTCTCAGACTGAACACGACTGTGAGATCAGTGTTCCCTAGTGGCCGCTGTTTTAAGAGCAATTAAAGGTTAAATAAATATTAGCACAGTGTTCCTAATAGAGTGTTCTAAGAGTGTGCAGACTGTAAATAAAATACTCAGACTGTCAAGCTGAAAACAGGATTCAACAAACTATTAAACATTTTCTAAACATCTGATTATCCAGATAGTGATTGGCCTTTTAGATCAGATAAAAGTTTTGTATTATTGTGGAAAAACGATCTCCTTACATAGTCCCCATCAAACCATATAGTAATATTAGTAGGATTGCCTTTGTATGATGCGTCAAACAAGCATTTATTTGCAGAGATGAACAATGCTTATTGGTTTACTCGCAGTTATATATGTTTGGATAATTATTTATTTCATTTTCTAGCATTGTATTTATTTGTTATTTTTGTTTATATCTCATTGCAACTATTATTTAACTTTGTTTATTCAGTATCACTGATGTTCTGCACAACTACATTGCCTATACATACTTGTGAGATCCTCATATGAAGACTGGGGTAGAATTGCTTTAGTAAATGTCTTACTGTTTGATGACTAAATTGTTATGCTTAGATGCTCAGAGAAATAGTGTAGAGAAATTACAGCGTACCCCACAGGAGAAGTCTCAGGAGCATATAGGGTGATTCACTTGAAAAAGGCCCCGAATATTCTGTAATAACTCTCGTTAGGAGATGCAGTCTGAAAAAAAAAAAAAAAAAAAAAAAGCCACGTATCTTGACATATGTGTAATCGTTTGCATTAGATGTGATGCTGGAGAGATCTCAGTTTTTTGGCAGACACATTTTGGTGCCGCGCTGCATGTTCCTGAACGTACCATAACCAGTGAAAGTATCTGACTCTTTTCTTCATATCATTTGCTTTGAGCTCCTGAACAGTTAGCACTGTCGCCTTGCACCTCCAGGGTCCGGATTCGATTCCTGGCCAGGCTCAATTCCCGTCTCTGTGTGCATGGAGTTTGCTTGTTCTAACCGTGTTGAATGGAACAGTCCAAAAACCTGCAGGCTAGGCTAATTGGTGTTCCCAAATCACCCGTAGTGTGTGTGCCCTGCAATGGATTGGCACCCTGTCCAGGCTCCCCTGCCTCATGCCCCAAGTCTCCTTGGATAGGCTCCAGGCCCCTCTGAATACAGGATAAAGCGGTATTGACAATGAGTGAGCTCTTAAATGATGGTGACACAACACGCATGCATTTCCTTTTTGCAGATCTCCAAAATGTTGAATAAGACCTTCTTGTGCAAGGCATTTCAGAGATTTCATAGGTGATTGCTGCAGATGAAGTTGCACATCAACAATTGTGTTCTGAGACATTTTCGGACGACCTCCGCCATGAGAAGGGATAAATGATGTTTAAAGTTTCCACATCATCCTGTTACTTACACTCTTTGAGGATACGTCAGGAACACCATATTTTTTTTCCTAAATTCACTCCGACATCGCTTAAACGAATTGGTGACCCAACAGGATTGCAGTATGAGCACTGTTCATTGTACACCACCATCCTGATGAGAATTTGAGTGACCGAGTGAAGGAGTACAGTGTCTGGCGCCTACATTATCGATCCGACTCAGGGGCATCCCGGTGTATTCAAAGCTGCACATACTGTACTGAGGAGCACTTTGTACATTGTTTCGTTCAGATTTCTTCCTCCTGGCTAGAGTTATTACAGAATATTCAGGGCCTTTTTCGGGTGAATCACTCTGTATATTTTGAAATAAATAAAATGTACTTGATGCAGTTCATGAAGCTCCTTAAAATATATATTTTCCCTGTTTTTTCTGAAGTTTGTGCAACTTGCAATAAATTCGATGTGAGCTTGTGTTTCTTTTTTTCTTCTTTTTTTTTGTGTGCTGTCTGTGTTTTTTTATGATGTTAGTGGTGAATGTTGGTTATTGCTTCTACTACTTTAAGTCCGGATCCATGTGCAAAATGTATTTTATATAACAAATTACGGAAAAATCCTGGGAGCACTAGTGTATTTATCAAATACAAAAAATCTTTTTGATGTTCTAGAGCTGGTGATGTTCCAAGCAGAGAGGATTTTCTCTTTATTGCAAAGAAATTTGGTACTTCAAAGCCATCTTGGAATTTGAAATTTCACAAACACCGGCACACTTACGCAATTACAAAATCACGTGGAATATAAAATCAAGAGCTACATGGAACATCGAATGAGGAAATCTCTTTGACACAGTCTATGGTGGGGTTGGTGATGCAAAGCAAGCTAGTTCTATTACAGCAGTAGAAGGTTCTGCTCATGTTATGCTAGAACCACGATCTGATACTAAAGTGGGCTTAAATTCACCCAGCCTGGATAGTTAAGGAATGGAAATGAAGAACAAGCCTTGTGTGTAATCAGTCCTTAATCGCCAAACATTTTATTTGTTGCAAGTTCTTTGGAAGTACATATTCAGTAAAGGTGAGATGTGTAAATGGGAATATTCACCAATATCCACAGGGGCCCATTTTAGTAAATTCCCAGGTTCTCAGAAGAAGGGGACGGTTCCAGTCAAATCCATAAGGTTTCTGGTTGAGGATTTCTCCTTGGAACAGACATGGTATCTCCTCACCATTACAATGAGCTAATGTTAAACAACCCAATTGCTAGTTCTGAAGAATTACTGGGAAGGTTCATCCAGATGGCTCATCATGATCCCCTGGTGGGATCATGATTGGTTTTATTCACCGGTTACCCCTTTGATCCCATTACCCTTAATTGCAGTTCTCATCAGGCCATAAGAGATGTGCATGCAATGGTAACTTGTGTTAGCCATAGTGGACATAGTGGTTTTACCAACATTATGCATTTGTGGGCAACTGGTTGTAAAGAATATCACATGAAAAAAAAAATTCACATCCTCAATCTTAAAAAAAAAAAACAACAACAAAAAAAAAACAGAACAATCTTTAGGTTGCAGTTTTACAAAGAATTACAGACTATGTGACAGATTCTCATGTTAATAAACCTGTCTATGGATACATACACCTGCTTTGATCATTTTTACCCTTTTTTTTAAGGTTTACTTATCTTGTATATACACCTGTAGGTAATTATATTGGTACATTATTATATTATTAACACACCTTACACACCTAATCTTGTACATTTCTTTTGATCATCATCTTATGTAAGTTAAGTAAAATCTGCATTCAGTGTGTTGCTGTTGGTCTAAATACTGTACATATAAACACTGACAAGCTTCGAGACAGAGACTAATTTTTAACAGTAGTTTAATGGGCGAATGATGGTTCTAGCACTTACCATGCTTCATTGTTCACCATTCTTGTGTGTTGAAAACCTTGTAGAGGTTGCCTTCTATTTACTGTAAGGTTTCTTTAACAGCTCTAGTAGACTAATGTCTTGTTTGTTTAGAATCGATTAAATCTGTGATGCACATTTTCTTCACTTCCTGTTTCTTTTTCAGCTCAAGTCTTTTGTGCAAGCAACTCTTGCGCATAAAAGCTTCTTGCAGATCACTTCCCCTTATAGCGAGCACTGTCAGAATTGCAATGTGTCTGGGCCACCTGAGTGGGTTAAATGAGACCTGAAATCACTATGATTATTATAAAGTCACAGCTATAGGTATTTGAATACTAATAAAAAGTCCATAAGTAATTGGGTACAATGTGAGATCAATGAAGTTGAGATAAAGCAACCAGCATGGGATTGAAGTGGAGACTTTTAACCCTTAATTCAATTGACTGGGAGAAAAAATAATGCATTATATGTTAAGAGATTACAGGCATTTTTACAAATTCTATTAATTTTATATACTGCAAGTTGTAATACTCAGATGTGCCGTGCACTTAGAGTTAGACACGCTTGAGTTTCAGAATCATTCAGTTAGTAAGGTTCTCCAAACTAGGAGGGTGAACTTTACTAAATCATTGGGCAGACATTTTAAGATATCAATTAATCTATAAATTACTACTCTTCGCTTAAAATAATAATAAATAATAATAGGGGCTGGGGTAGCTCAGTGGTTAAGGCATTTGGACTACAGTTCAGAAGATCCCAGGTTCAAAACCTCACAACCACCAAATTGCCACTGTTGGGCCCTTGAGCAAGGCCCTTAACCCTCAATTGCGCAGATGTAATGAGATAAAAATGTAAGTCGCTCTGGATAAGGGTGTCTGCCAAATGCCTAGATGTAGATAATAAAACAACTTATGATGAAGTATCAGCTGCATGGCTTCTCTATGCCCTCTACAGGTCATAATCGGTATTGTACCCAATATTCTCATTTGTCTGATCCTGTATGCATTTTCAAATAAGAAAAAGGAGAAGAGGAAAAGAAAGAAAAAGATGAGGAAGAGAAGGAGGATGAGGATATTTAATGATTATTTTAATTCATTAAAGCCCATTTGCACCTGTATGATCATGCTATTGAAGAATGGATTAAGTTATTAAGTAAACGTCACCATGAGCTTATTATTATAGATTTAATTGGTCTATCAGATCATCACAGATCATCTTTGTGTACGTGTATTCCCCTAGTTTGACCCTAACGTGTGAGGTGTCTGACAACCATGTGTTCTGGTTCCTGATGGAGCTGTCAAAACCCCCAGTGTTTATATTACGCACTTTCTCACAATTTTAACACGCTGGAGTCGTTTTAAGACACAACTTCATCTTTATCTGATCTACCATTTCTCATCTGTGATTCACTCTCTGATTACCGAACAGGGAGTGTATTTATTTGTCTGAGCACCAAAGAAGTACAACTTAGTGTAAACAAGGCGTCAGATACTCAACCTTACCGAATGTGATTTCTCTGCATTACTGAGTTAGATAAAACAGCACAACCAAAAAACATAAAACTGTGAAGTATGGTTTCTGTAAAAGTGAAGCTTTTTACCAAAATAACTACGTTCTCTGAGATAATCTTGATTATTTTTAATGTTGTGTGCCAGTGTAACCGGTCTGCTCGCACCGCTGTTACGATCTGCGTTGTGTTATCGTCAATTCACTGGAGACAGGATTTGTTGCAGGTCTGGAGAGTTTATTGGCATAACTGCATGGAATACAGCAGTGGGCTCCGCGCATTTGTTCTCCCCTACTTCATATACCTCCTTTCAGTATGCTCAAGCGCGGTCTGAGCTTTTCTGAACGTTACAATACATTCATTTGAAAAAGAACATGGTATATTACTCAAATTATCCAGACAGACAAAAATACATCAGGCAGTTATCCAGTCAGTTTAGCCTCCCAGACCATAACATGGACAATTAATTTTTTTATTATTATTAAATTAAAAATAAGAGGATTTGATAAAATAAAAAGGACACCTCAAAAAAAAAAAAATGTTCACAAACCATACCTGCATGGAATACATAGAATACAGCATTGGGCTCTGTGCATTTGTTCTCCCCTACTTCATATACCTGTAGAAACTGAGAACCAATAAATTAACTAGCCAGCGCTAGCACTTTTCTGGAAGCTCACAGACTAACATTGCTGTTATCAGTAGTGGACTACAAAAAAAAAAAAAAAAAACATCCATCCATGCACAAAATGTTTTCTAACCGATGTCGAACACTTTTGTCAGTAATATTTTTTATATATCACACACTTAACCTAACTTTTATAACTTTCAAACATTTTAAGAAATCGGCGCCGCTATCAGCTAACCTCCTCTCAGCACGCTCAAGCGCGGTCTGAGGAAGCAGCGCGGGCTGACCGGAAATGACGTCACCGCATGTTAAACGTGAAACTACCGCTATAACACAACTATTATAGATCGAAAACATTTTCGCACACAGGAATGAACAAAATAAACAAACAGATGAGAAGGGATTTTAGTGGAATACATCAATATTACAATATTAATTAAACACTGAGAATATTAGCATCCGCGACACCAGCCTAGACAAAAAAAAAAAAAAAAGAAAAGTTGTGGTGAGAGCACATCTGCTTTGTGACCACATAGTTTCCATATTTTGAAATTGTCTTCAAAGATGTTTGTTTGCTTTAAATGACAAGTGATTTATATTCTCATATTCTCACGTGTTAATCTGTTTTTTTTTTCTTTCTCTCTTTCATTCCTTTGATCTCCTTGTGTGCTGTGGAGCTGCAGAGAGTTTCACAGAGAAGTCGGTAGATTTGGGACAGAATGTGACTCTAAAGGTGTCTCTGAGGTGTCTGTTAAAAATGTGTTCTGGTTCCTGATGAAGCCGTCAGAACCTCCAGTGTTTATATTACGCTCTTTCTCAAGAAAAACTTTAAACACACATGATACAGCGACGCGGCCTTCAGCAAGACTTTCTCACTGCGATACAACAGCAGTTTATTTATACACAATATCAGTACTAATGAATTAGGAGTGTATTATTGTAGTCAAACTCAAACTGGTTCACCTCCCGACATCAGCAGAGGAATCAGACTTTACATCCAGAATCACTCAGCTGGTGGGTTTATTTAAAGCCAATTGTACTGTAATATCATTAAATACCATGTGTTTGACTAAAAGACTTTTTGTAATGTGTTAACAGTTTTCTCAGACACTCATCACAAGTTATACCCTATTTATTCTTTTGTTTTTCTCAGTCAGTGGTTCTCAAAGTGGAACTTGAGAGTTTTTTATTTAGTTGAATAGATGGAAATTGTAAACATTATTAAATGTATTGTAGTTAATATTTAACAATACAGCAATGTCACATTAAATCTAATGTGTTTTTTTATTGGTAATTTAATTAATAAAAAGCTCTAAATACGAACAAAATTGACAAAATATGATGCAAATAAGTAACTTCATACTTTATAACAGTTTATACTGAGAGCGTCTGTGGAATTTTGCATAGAAAGTCGTACCTGGTTATTTCAACTTTTTAGATCGGCTGTTTTAGATCACTTCTGATATAATAAATCCTGGACCAAAAATGTTGTAGATAAACTGCATACTTTGTTTAATGATTGAATGCTCACCATGTGATTTTTTTTTTTCTGCGTGTGTTCAGTAAATCTGAAAGACTGTAATTGTGAAGCAATTACCGGCACTTGGTCACGTCCTCTTTTCATCTCAGTAATACTGAACTGCGCTCTGGCTTTTACAGTTGCAGGTAGGTTTTACTTACTGTGTATTAGTGTTAAAATGTTTAACATCCTCAACATCTTTCTGAGCAGCGCCAGCGTCCCCATGCTGAAGAAGTCTTCTGTGTCCTGTCTCAATGACTACCGTCCTGTTGCACTTACACCCACCATCATGAAGTGCTTCAAGCGGTTTGTCATGAGACGCATCAAGACCCTGCTGCCCCCCTCACTGGACCCACTGCAGTTTGCATTTCGTCCTAACCGTTCAACAGACGACGCCATCTCCACTAAACTTCATCTTACCCTCACACACTTGAACATTAAAGACACATATGTTTGAATGCTGTACATAGATGTCAGCTCATCATTCAACACTATCATCCCCCAATAACTGTTCGGGAAGCTGAGCCTGTTGGGCCTGAACTCCTCCCTCTGTAACTGTAACCGGATCCTGAACTTTCTGACCGGAAGATCTCAGTCATTGCGAATCGGGAACTGCACTTCCAGCACCACCACACTGAGTACTGGGGCCCCCCTAGGCTGTGTGCTCAGTCCCCTGCTGTTCATTGCTGACTGTGTAGCGAAACACAGTTCGAATCACACATCAAGTTTGCTGATGACACGACTGTGGTGGGTCTCATTAGCAAGAATGACGAGTCAGCGTACAGAGAGGAAGTGCAGAGGCAAACGGACTAGTGTAAAGACAACAACCTGTCTCTGAATGTTGACAAGACAAAGGAGCTGGTTGTTGACATTAGGAGGACACCAAGCGACCACTCTCCGCTGAGCATCAATGGCTCCTCTGTGGAGATCGTCGAAAGCACCATATTTCTTGGTGTCCACCAGGAGAAGGACCTCACTTGGTCTCTCAACACCAGCTCCCTGCACAAGAAAACCCAACATAATCTCTTCTTCCTAAGATGCCTGAGGAAGGCCCAGCTTCCACCACCGATCCTGACCACCGTCTATAGAGGCGCTATCGAGAGCATCCTGAGCGGCAGTTTGGGAACTGCGCCACATCGGGCCACAGCGGATAGTGAGGACAGCTGAGAAGATCATCGGGGTCTCTCTTCCCTCTATCGAGGACCTCTACACCACATCCTGCATCTGCAAAGCCACCAGCATTGTGGCTGATCAGACACACCCATCTCACACACACTTCACCCTCCTACCTTCTGGAAAAAGGTATTGAAGCATTCGGGCACTCACATACAGTACAGACTGTTTAACAGTTTTTACCCAAAGGCCATCCGTCTCCTCAACAAAAAGGGACTAGACTGATAATACACACACGCGCACACGCACACACACACCAACCTGTAAATGCTCTTTTGCAATATATTCATTACTGGATTACTTTTTGCTTAACTTTTTAATTCTTGCTGCTACTTTAAGGAATGTTAATTGTTTCTGCACTACCTCAACTCATCACCTCAACACCACAGAGTAATATGTCATGTCGTGTAAATAAATCAATCAATCAATAAATAAATAAAACGTAGATAGTTCCTTTCTAAGTTTGGCTAGTTAGTTTTTGTTAATTTTTGTTGTTAATTTATGTTTTCAAGACAATCTGTCTTGTCTCTGCTAGCCAGCTAACTAGGCCTCTTAGTTAGCTAGTAAATTTATGTTGTATGTATCACCTTGGTCCTGGAGGAACATTGTTTCGTTTTACTGTGTACTAACTTTATATGGTTGAAGTGACAAAGCCTACTTCAACTTGATTTGCATACAAAAAGTGTTTTACTGTCAATATTATCTTTTTAAATCCATCCTTGTCGTGAGTTAATTTAGTTATGTCTTACTTATTGTGCAGCATAACTCTTGTGTACACAATAACAGCACGCCGTTATTTCTGGTGATTGAGTGTAAGTGTAAAAGTGATAGACATTGATGTCTTCTGTAAATCACGGTGCGGTGATGAGGGGCTTAGCTGCAGTAAAACATTTGAATGGTGCGAACGTTTTAAAGAAGACATTTCCACCATTCAGATGTTTTACTGCAGCTAAGAATCTCATCATCGCATTGTGCTTAAGTCTCTACGGCTTTTACGCCTACATTCACCAGACATTTTATCACACGTCCCGGATTGACTTGAACGCCACTCATCATAGGAGGTCATTGGTGCTTTTATTCATTTAAAAATGTTGTCGATCAAATCCCTTTAAAATGTCTGTCTAGAGCCTTAATTTTGCTAAACATGTTTTAACAAACATTTAAGACAATTTTGTGCTCAATTAGAATTTTTTGTTTGTTTTAAAATCTTATATATGACACTTTTTCTGTTTAACTTTTTTTTTTACATAAATGATTTCATATAACAATATAACTAAACTCATTCAGAATATCTGGTCAGATTTAACACCTTTAACTTGCAATAAATGGATATGGATGATGATACCCTTTGGTGCCTACAATTCAACACATACAATTCAAATACTAATGTACATAAATGCTACATAAAGTCTTAATCAAATGTCATAACACTTGGTGACCACTAGAGGAGCTTAGTGATTTAGTATTCCGAGTGTGTGAGACGTTTGTACAGGAAAATGTGGCTGAGTGTTAATCCACTCCAGTTTGCAACCAGTTACAATTCAGTTCCCAGTTACCCTTTTTTCTTTAAATTCAGTTTCAATTACAGGTGTAGAATGTTATTTTAAATAGAAGAACCTTCCTTTGAATTTATTTGTATCATGAGTCCAACACAGAAGTGCAGTTCCTCAAATGTCCACTGAGGACGACTCCAAAAGTGAGTCAATCCCCAAAGTCTCCATGTTAAAATGGCCAGCTTTTATAAAGAAATAATTATATTCCCTTTCAAAAGCTATACTCGATGCTGCGTGAAAACGCTAAGAGAACATCGCTTTGTTCTCCGGTTGTGAAGCCTGTGTATGTCTAAACCGCCGAATACTGCGGTTTATAACCTCTACCAGGCATGACGTCACCGAATAAGGTGCACCTGCAGGTTATAAATAGGAGTGAACCGGAAACATCCTCAGATCTTTTTGTCTTCAGGACCGCTTTGTGTTTGCGTGTGTGTGTGTGTGTGTGTGCAACAGAATCACGGTTGGAAAGAAAAACTTTACTTACCGATAATGGCACGAGGCGTGAGGCGCAGAAGGAGAGTGTGCCGAGCCATCTACCCCCTTGTAGAGACAGGGGAGGGACTTGTCGCGCTTTGCAATCTGCCTCAAAGAGAAAAAAAAAAAGTACCGGACCTGAGGAGCATTATCTCCGCCAAAAAGGAAGTCCAGAGGTTGACGTGCCCAGGACTACGGAGGTGTCTCCCCCTGGGGAGGGACGTGTAAAAATTCCAATAAGGGATTAAGACTCCTCCTTGGCACCCAATGGGGGCCGTTGTCTAATCTCCGCCACCACTGGTGTTTCGGGAAGCAGCGGTCTCCAGCGAAATGTTAGCGAAATGCTCGGTTCCTTCCTGCCTTGTTTCAGGATGCCGGACACCTAACACCCCCCCCCCCCCTCCCACTCCGTTGCACATCGTTCTCCGTGTTTTCAATGGCATGGTCTTCACTTCCATGAAACCGGAATGAGCGCATCTGCTGACTTGGCAATTACAGACTTTACTGGGAAAATGGGCCATAGATCATGTTCCCCTTCCAGACGAGAGATGGGGGGTTGCGTCCAATTTTACATCTTCTTGGACTGAACATCAAAATGTTGACAGTCAAAATGATTGTTTCTCAAATTCAACCAGAGGTTTGGTTTGTGACGGTCAACCTCATATAGAAATATTGCCACAACACAGGAAGTTCCTGAGGTTTGCTTTCAGGGGCGAAGCTTACCAGTATCAGGTCCTTCCATCTGGCCTAGCCCTGTCACCCAGTACATATAAAACGGTTGCAGCTCTGGCTCTATGATTCCAGGGCATCCGTATTCTGAATTGTATAGACGACTGGCTGATCCTGGTTCAGACCCTTTTTTCTGACTTTGGGTCCCACTTTAAGTCCATCTTGTCGTTGCAAGATGCTAACGACAGACGCTTCCCTCATGGGCAGGAGCTGGAGAGGTCATCTTCTTGCATGGCACAACAATTGTCTCGAAATGATGGCTCTGTTTCTGGCCCTGAAACACTTCCTCCAGCAGTTGAGAGGCTACCATGTCCTAGTGCGGATGGACAACACTGTGGTAGTCTTGTACATAAATCGCAAGGATGGACTGTGCTTGTGCCGCTTGAACAAGCTAGCGCACCAGGTTCTGCTTTGGGCACAGGACAAGTTCCTGTCCCTCAGAGCGATTTACATTCCGGGGCACATGAATTTAGGAGCGGACTTGCTATCCAGACAAGCTGAGACACATGGGGACTGGAAACTCCACCCCGAAGTAGTCAGTCAAATCTGGGAAAGATTTTATATAGCAGAGGTGGACCTCTTCACCTTGCAAGAGGCAGCACAATGTCCCCTTTACTACTCTGACTCCTCCACCTCCCATGGGTCTGGACGCCATGGCCCACATGTGTCCCAGATTATGCCTTTATGCGTTTCCTCTGATATTTCTGCTCCCAGGAGTCATGGCGAGGGTCCGTCAACAGGGTTTGCGCCTCTTATTGATAGCGCCCCAGTGGCCGACCAGAGTGTGGTTCTCGGATCTAATATATCTCCTTGACGGCTCACCCTGGGTGATTCCAGTGAGGAGGAATCTTGTGTCTCAGTCTCAGAGGACAATATTTCAGACCCCTGAAGGGTCTGGTCTTCCAGCCAGCGTAATTGAAACCATTTTAAGTGCTAGGGCTCCCTTCACTAGAAGAACTTATGCCCTCAAATGGAGTGTATTTGAAAGTTGGTGCATGGTAAGACATGTACTGTAGACCCAGTCCACTGCCAGATTGTTTCAGTGCTGGAGTTTCTGCAAGAAAAGTTGTCCTCTGGCTTATGCCCTAGTACTCTCAGAACATACAGTACTTAGCCGGTATTTCGGCATGCTCTGACCGATGGGGTTTCTGTGGAAAAGCACCATTTAGTTGTCTGTTGTATTCGTGGAGCTAAACGGTTGAGGCCGCCCATTAGAGCGATGGTCCCTTCATGGGACTTAGCTATCGTACTCGAAGGCCTGGCTGACACCCCTTTCGAACCACTAGAGTCAGCGCCTGTCAGGCTTCTGTCTCTTAAGATGGTTTTTCTTATGGCTATTACTTCTTTGAAGAGGATTGGGGATCTGCAGGCTCTGTCAGTCTCCCCATCCTGCTTAGACTTTGCTCCTGGGCTAGTCAAAGCTATTCTGCATCCTCACCCGAACTATCTTCCCAAGGTTCCATTCTCAACCATGCATCCAGTCATTCTCGAAGCCTTCTGTCCTCCGCCTTTCACAGCTCCGGAGCAGGAAAGACTTCACTTACTGTGTCCAGTATGTCCTCTTCGGATTTACATGCACCAGTGGCATAAGTCAGCGCAGCTCTTTATTTGCCATGGGGGTCTCAACCGGGAGGTGGCCCCACTAGACAGACCCTGTCACCCTGGGTCAGAGATGCTATTGCCCTAGCCTATGAGGCGCATGGTCACACTTTGCCTCTGGGAATCAGGGCTCATTCAACCAGGGGGATTGCCTCATCAATTGCTCTGGCAAGAGGCGTCCCCCTGCAGCAGGTGTGTAATGCGGCAGGCTGGTCCTCTCCACACACGTTTGTTAGATTTTATAGTTTGGATGAAAATGCTACTCCGGGCTCGTGGATCCTTGAGTCAGCATCCCAGAGCTAGGTCTGAGACCTCCTTGGCTATTGTGCGCACACGATACACAACTTAGGGGTCCAGACACTTGTAGTGCAACTCGGGCTACTTAGCTGTAACCCTGTTCCCTGATAAAGTGGGAACGAGATGCTGTGTTTCAATGCTGCACTGCTGGCGTGCCTGGACGTCCTTAATACAAAATTGACCTGAGGATGTTTCCGGTTCACTTCTATTTATAACCTGCAGGTGCACGTTATTCGGTGACGTCATGCCTGGTAGAGGTTATAAGCCGAAGTATTTGGCGGATTTGACACACAGGCTTTACAACCGGAGAACAAAGAGATGTTCCCTTTAGCGTTTTTCACGCAGCATCTCGTTCCCGCTTTATCAGGGAACAGGGTTAAAGCTCAGTAACCCGAGACGTTTGCAGCAGATCTTCATTGCAATTAGATTTTATTTTAATTGCATATGGCTTCTAACAATGATCATTATTGCAATGCAGCTTTACAGTATTAAAAAGTGATTTGTTTATGTATTTAATCAGTTACACTTTTATTAATCTACGTAAATAAAATAGACATTGGTCAGAGCTTGCTATTTCAGTGATATCTTTGTACTGTATGATGACGTTTTATACATTTGAGGACCAGAAACCATTATGTCTGTCTGTTTGTCCAGCCAGATTTTGTCTCAGACAAACACAAAACAGTCCAGACAGAATGTAATAAATCTTCTGCAGTCCTTAGATATCTGCCTGAAGTTTAATCCGCACCATAAGTGAAATCTAAATGTTGAGTAAAAGTGATGTTATGAACAGTTATGTGTGGGATTTAATAATCCTCTTTAAAATAATCTACTAATGCTCTACTGTCTCAATGTAAACAAACACCTGCACCAATAGATATTAATTAGAAAAGATAAAGTGAATTTTTTTACTGGGATTAGTTCATATTTTCACTTTGGCTGAAATAACAGCGCTGAAGTGGTAGAAGTGAATTTTAACACGCTGGAGTCGTTTTAAGGCAAAACTTCATCTTTATCCGATCGACTTTTTCCATTTCTCATCTGTGATTCTCTCTCCGATTACCGAACAGGGAGTGTGTTTGTCTGAGCACCAAAGAAGTACAACTTAGTGTAAACAAGGCGTCAGATACTCAACCTTAACGAATGTGATTTCTTTGCATTACTGAGTTAGATAAAACAGCACAACCAAAAAACATAAAACTGTAAAGTTTCTGTAAAAGTGAAGCTTTTTACCAAAATAACTAAATGTTTTCTGAGATGATCTTGATTATTTTTAATGTTGTGTGCCAGCCTGACTGTGGTTTCTTTATTGTACAACAGAGACTTCTCCTCGTCGTGTGGAAGGAATTTTATTTAAAAAAAAAAAAGTTGTGGTCAGAGCACTTCCGCTTTGTTTAACTCTCAGTGAGAACTGTTTCTCGGCTGGAACAGAGCGACTTCTGAGTGTTATGTGATTTGAGGACAGCGTTCCAGGTACAGCATGAGGATTATCAGACTTTACTTCTGTAAGTAATATTAACATTATTTTAATTAATTATTTGTTTACCACATAGTTTCCATATTTTGAAATTGTCTTCAAAGATGTTTGCGTGCGTTAACCGAGAAGTGATTTCTAAACCAGCAGAGTGATTAGATTCTCATATTCTCATGAGTTTATGTGTTTTTCTTTCACATGTTAGATCTCCTTGTGTGCTGTGGAGCTGCAGAGAGTTTCACAGAGAAGTCGGTAGATTTGGGACAGAATGTGACTCTAAAGTGTGAGGTGTCTGTAAATAATGTGCTCTGGTTCCTGATGAAGCCGCCAGAACCTCCAGTGTTTATATTACGCACTTTCTCAAGTAAACATTTAGTCCCACAATACAGCGACGCGGCCTTCAGCAAGACTTTCTCACTGCGATACAACAGCAGTTTATTTATACACAATATCAGTACTAATGAATTAGGAGTGTATTATTGTAGTCAAACTCAAACTGGTTCACCTCCCAACATCAGCAGAGGAATCAGACTTTACATCCAGAATCACTCAGCTGGTGAGTTTATTTAAAGTGAAATGTCCTGTACTATCATTAAATACCATGTGTTTGATTAAATGATTTTTTTCTAATGTATTAACATTTCCTCAGACTCAACACATGTTCTATTCATTCTCTTGTTTTTCTCAGTCAGAGTTTTTTATTTAGTTGAATAGATGGAAATTGTAACATTATTAAATGTATTGTAGTTAATATTTAGCAATACAGCAATGTCACATTAAATCTAATGTGTTTCCTTTTATTTGGTAATTTCATTAATAAAAAGCTCTAAATACGAACAAAATTGACAAAATATGATGCACATAAGTAACTTAATACTTTATAACATTTTATACTGAGAGCGTCTGTGGAATTTAGCATAGAAAGTCGTACCTGGTTATTTAAGATGTTTAGATCGGCTGGTTTAGATCACCTCTGATATAATAAATCCTGGACCAAAAGTGTTGTAGATAACCTGCATACTTTGTTTAATGATGGAATCCTAACTATGTGATTCTTTTTCTGTGTGTGTTCAGTAAATCTGACAGAAGACACTAAGCAAGTTCAGAATCAGACAGACTGTAATTATGAAGTGATCAATTCGTGGTCACGTCCTCTCTTCGTCTCAGTGATACTGAACTGCGCTCTGGCTGTTACAGTTGCAGGTGGGTTTAATTTACTGTGTATTCTGAAAGCTCCTGTACAACTGAAAATACAAATCTTTTATTCTGAGTCCTCGAATAGACTTAAACATTGTCTGTAATAGTGTTAAATTGTTCACATACATAAAAAGTATTTTACTGTTTATATAATCTTTTTAAATTCATCCTTGTCACGTGTTCATTTGATCATGGCTTACTTACTGTGCAGAATAAACCTTGTGTACACAATAACAGCACGCTGTTATTTCTGGTGAATGAAAGTGTAAAAGCGATTGACATTTGCAGAAGACATTAATCACAGTGCGGTGATGAGGGTCTTAGCTGCTGTAAAACATTTGAACATTTGAAAGTTTTTTGAAGAAGCCATTTGCACCTTTCAGATGTTTTATTGCAGCTTAGAATCTCATCACCGCACTGTGCTGAACTCTGCCGGAAATTAACTTCCAGACATTTCAGCACAAGTCCCGGTTTGACTTGAACACCACTCATCATGGGAGGTCATTGGTGCTTTTATTCATTTAAAACTATGTTGTCGATCAAATCCCTTTAAAATGTCTATATAGAGCCTTAATTTTGCTAAAAATGCGTTTCAACAAACATTTAAGACAATTTTGTGCTCAATTTGAATCTTTTGCTTCTTTGTTTGTTTGTTTTAAAACATTATATATGACATTTTTTTTTCTGTTTAACTTTATTTTTACATAAATGATGTCATATAACAATATAACAATACTGTTGTGTGAGCTGATTTAATAGTTTTATAGTCTAATTAAAAGAAGTACACAGTGCAATCTGATCTGATTCCAAATCCGTTCCTGATGTTTCAGTGCTGATCGGGAGCTGCTGTGCAGGATCGAATTCCCTGCAATCTCCAAACTGTAATAAACAGCAGCCCAGTGGATCACAGGTACATTTATTCCACTGTCAGTAGTTTAGTAGATAATAATCTATTCTGTCTCTTTAATCTTCTCCCTGTAGTGTGTACACATGAGTGTTGTGATTATGAACACGAGAAGGCAATAAATACACTCCTGATGCGTTTACTATCCGAATCATCACATCCTCATGACTTTTCTGCTTTTCTGCAGATTTTCTTTACACAAGCCGTGAAGCACGACACCTTCACCGTGGTCGAGTTTACTCAGCTCCCCCCTGATGCCTAACAACCGCCAACCCAACACACACTTTCTACTGTTTTTTCTAACTCTTTAACAGGACGCGGTCAAGTCCGCACATCAACAGCAGCTCATGCAAACTACAATACAGACACATACTGCTGCTTCTTCTTTTCTTTTTATTTCAAACAAAACTCATTCAGAATATCTGGTCAGATTTAACACCTTTAACTTGTAATAAATGGATATGGATGATGATTGTAGTGCAGGTCTCCTTGTGCTGCTTTTTGTTTCTGTTACAACTCAAATACTAATGTACATAAATGCTACTCAAATTCCTAATCGAATGTCATAACACTTGGTGACCACTAGAGGAGCTTAGTGATTTAGTATTCAGTGTGTGTGAGACGTTTGTACAGGAAAATGTGGCTGAGTGTTAATCCACTCCAGTTTGCAACCAGTTACAATTCAGTTCCCAGTTACCCTTTTTATCTTTAAATTCAGTTTCAGTTACAGGTGTAGAATGTTATTTTAAATACAAGAACCTTCCTTTGAATTTATTTGAATAATGAGTCCAACACAGAAGTGCAGTTCCTCAAATGTCCACTGGGGACGACTCCAAAAGTGAGTCAATCCCCAAAGTCTCCATGTTAAAATGGTCAACTTTTACAAAGAAATAATCATGTTTGCAGCAGACCTCCACTGCAATTAGATTATATTTTATGTGCATATGGCGTCTAACAATGATCATTATTACAATGCAGCTTTACAGAATTAAAAAGTGAATATTAATGTAATTTATCAGTTACACTAATATTAATCTACATAAATAAAATAGACATTGGTCAGAGGTCACGCTTTCAGTGATATCTGTGTATGATGACGTTTCATACATCGGAGGACCAGAAGCAAATACACACGTGGACAAAATTGTTGGTACCCTTCGGTCAATGAAAGAAAAACTCACAATGGTCACAGAAATAACTTTAATCTGACAAAAGTAATAATAAATAAGAATTCTATGAATGTTAACCAATGAAAGTCAGACATTGCTTTTCAACCATGCTTCAACAAAATATAAAAAAAATTAAAAAAAAAGAACTCATTGAAGTTCATGGAACAGGCCTGGACAAAAATGATGGTACCCCTAACTTAATAGTTTGTTGCACAACCCTTTGAGGCAATCACTGCAATCAAACGATTCCTGTAACTGTCAATGAGACTTCTGCGCCTCTCTGCAGGTATTTTGGCCCACTCCTCATGAGCAAGCTGCTCCAGTTGTTTCCGGTTTGAAGGGGGCCTTTTCCAGACAGCATGTTTCAGCTCCTTCCAAAGATGCTCAATAGGATTGAGGTCAGGGCTCATAGAAGGCCACTTTAGAATAGTCCAATGTTTTCCTCTTAGCCATTCTTGGGTGTTTTAGCTGTGTGTTTTGGGTCATTGTCCTGTTGCAAGACCCATGACCTGCGACTGAGACCCAGCTTTCTGACACTGGCCAGCACATTTCTCTCTAGAATCCCTTGATAGTCTTGAGATTTCATTGTACCCTGCACAGATTCAAGACACCCTGTGCCAGATGCAGCAAAGCAGCCCCAGAACATAACAGAGCCTCCTCCATGTTTCACAGTAGGGACAGTGTTCTTTTCTTCATATGCTTCATTTTTCCATCTGTGAACATAGAGCTGATGTGCCTTGGCAAAAAGTTCCATTTTTGTCTCATCTGTCCATAGGACATTCTCCCAGAAGTCAACATGTAGTTTGGCATATTCCAGTCTGGCTTTTTTATGATTTGTTTTCAACAATGGTGTCCTCCTTGGTCGTCTCCCATGTAGTCCACTTTGGCTCAAACAACGACGGATGGTGCGATCTGACACTGATGTTCCTTGAGCATGAAGTTCACCTTGGATCTCTTTAGAAGCCTTTCTGGGCTCTTTTGTTACCATTCGGATTATCCGTCTCTTTGATTTGTCATGAATTTTCCTCGTGCGGCCACGTCCAGGGAGGTTGGCTACAGTCCCATGGATCTTAAATTTCTGAATAATATGTGCAACTGTAGTCACAGGAACATCTAGCTGCTTGGAAATGGTCCTATAGCCTTTACCTTTAACATGCTTGTCTATAATTTTCTTTCGAATCTCCTGAGACAACTCTTTCCTTCGCTTCCTCTGGTCCATGTTGAGTGTGGTACATACCATGTCACCAAACAACACAGTGACGACCTGGAGCCCTATATATAGGCCCACTGACTGATTACAAGATTGTAGACACCTGTGATGCTAATTAGTGGACACACCTTGAATTAACATGTCCCTTTGGTCACATTATTTTCAATATTTTCTAGGGGTACCATCATTTTTGTCCAGGCCTGTTAGATGTTTATTTTTTTATAATTCTGTTGAAGCATGGTTGAAAAGCAATGTCTGACTTTCATTGGTTAACATTCATAGAATTTTTTTAAATGATTACTTTTGTCAGATTAAAGTTATTTATGTGACCATTGTGAGTTTTTCTTTCATTGACCGAAGGGTACCAACAATTTTGTCCACGTGTGTATGTTCCTCTGTTTGTCCAGCCAGATTTTGTTTCAGAAAAACACAAAAATGTCTAATGAATGTAATGAATCTTCTGCAGTACTTAGATATCCGCCTGAAGTTTAATCTGCACCATCACTGAACTTTAAATGTTGAGGAAAAGTGATGTTATGAACAGTTATGTGTGGGATTTAATAAACTACTGTAAAATAATCTACTAATGTGCTACTGTCTCAATGTACTGTAAACAAACACCTGCACCACTCACTCACTCACTCATCATCTACAGTATACCAATTAATCCTGTATTCAGGGTCACAGGGGGTCTAGAGCCTTTCCCAGGATACTGCCAATCCATCGCCGGGCACACAGACATACACACATACACTCACTCATTCACACACTATGGGCAATTTGGGAACGCCAATTAGCCTAACCTACATGTCTTTGGACTGTGGGAGGAAACCGGAGAACCCAGAGGAAACCCACCAAGCACGGGGAGAACATGCAAACTCCATGCACACAGAGACGGGAATCGAACCCGGACCCTGGAGGTGCAAAGTGACAGTGCTAACCACTACACCACCGTGCCACCACACCTGCACCAATAGACATTAATGAGAAAAGATAAAGTGAATGTTTTGACTGGGATTAGTTCATATTTTCACTTTGGCTGAAATAACAGCGCTGAAGTGGTAGAAGTGAATTTTAACACGCCGGAGTCGTTTTAAGACAAAACTTCATCTTTATCTGATCGACTTTTTCCATTTCTCATCTGTGATTCTCTCTCCGATTACCGAACAGCGAGTGTGTTTGTCTGAGCACCAAAGAAGTACAACTTAGTGTAAACAAGGCGTCAGATACTCGACCTTACAGAATGTGATTTCTTTGCATTACTGAGTTAGATAAAACAGCACAACCAAAAAACGTAAAACTGTAAAGTTTCTGTAAAAGTGAAGTTTTTTACTAAAATAACTAAATGTGTTCTGAGATGATCTTGATCATTTTTAATGTTGTGTGCCAGCCTGAGTGCGTTTTCTTTATTGTACACCAGAGACTTCTCCTCGTCGTGTGGAGGGGATTTAAAAAAATTTTTTTTTTATTGTGGTCAGAGCACTTCCGCTTTGTTTAACTCTCAGTGAGAACTGTTTCTCGGCTGGAACAGAGCGACTTCTGAGTGTTATGTGATTGAGGACAGCGTTCCAGGTACAGCATGAAGATTATCAGACTTTACTTCTACTGTAAGGAATATTAACATTAATTTAATTATTTATCAGTTTTCCACATAGTTTCCATGTTTTGAAAATGTTTGCTTGCGTTAAATCACAAGTGATTTCAAAACCGGCAGAGTAATTATATGTTCATGAGTTCATGTGTTTTTTTTTTTTTTTCTTTCACATGTTAGATGTCCTTGTGTGCTGTGGAGCTGCAGAGAGTTTCACAGAGACGTCGGTAGATTTGGGACAGAATGTGACTCTAAAGTGTGAGGTGTCTGTAAGAGATGTGTTCTGGTTCCTGATGAAGCCGCCAGAACCTCCAGTGTTTATATTACGCTCTTTCTCAAGTAAAACTTTAGACCCACAATACAGCGACGCGGCCTTCAGCAAGACTTTCTCACTGCGATACAACAGCAGTTTATTTATACACAATATCAGTACTAATGAATTAGGAGTGTATTATTGTAGTCAAACTCAAAATGCCTCACTTGACAACACCACCAGAGGAATCAGACTTTACATCCAGAATCACTCAGCTGGTGAGTTTATTTAAAGTGAAATGTCCTGTACTATCATTAAATACCATGTGTTTGACTAAAAGACTTTTTGTAATGTGTTAACAGTTTTCTCAGACACTCATCACAAGTTATACCCTATTTATTCTTTTGGTTTTCTCAGTCAGTGGTTCTCAAAGTGGAACTTGAGAGTTTTTTATTTAGTTGAATAGATGGAAATTGTAAACATTATTAAATGTATTGTGGTTAATATTTAGCAATACAGCAATGTCACATTAAATCTAATGTGTTTCCTTTTATTGGTAATTTCATTAATAAAAAGCTCTAATACGAACAAAATTGACAAAATATGATGCAAATAAGTAACTTAATACTTTATAACAGTTTATACTGAGAGCGTCTGTGGAATTTAGCATAGAAAGTCGTACCTGGTTATTTAAGATGTTTAGATCGGCTGGTTTAGATCACCTCTGATATAATAAATCCTGGACCAAAAGTGTTGTAGATAAATTGAGGCGTTTGTTTAATGATGGAATCCTAACTATGTGATTCTTTGTGTGTGTGTTCAGTAAATCTGACAGACTGTAATTATGAAGCGATCAATTCGTGGTCACGTCCTCTCTTCGTCTCAGTGATACTGAACTGCGCTCTGGCTGTTACAGTTGCAGGTGGGTTTAATTTACTGTGTATTCTGAAAGCTCCTGTACAACTGAAAATACAAATCTTTTATTCTGAGTCCTCGAATAGACTTAAACATTGTCTGTGATAGTGTTAAAATGTTCACATACATAAAAAGTATTTTACTGTCAATATTATCTTTTAAAATTCATCCTTGTCACGTGTTCATTTGCTCATGGCTTACTTACTGTGCAGAATAAACATTGACAGCACACCGTTATTTCTGGTGAATGAAAGTGTAAAAGCGATTCACATTCACACCAATCACAGTGCGGTGATGAGGGTCTTAGCTGCAGTAAAACATGTGAACGGTGCGAATGTTTTAAAGAAGACATTTGCACATTTCAGATGTTTTTCTGAAGCTAAGAATCTCATCACTGCCTTCATTCACCTGACATTTCATCGCAAGTCCCAGTTTGACTTGGTGCTTTTATTTGTTTAAAAATATGTTGTCAATTTAATCCCTTTAAAATGTCTATGTAGAGCCTTCATTTGGCTAAAAATGTGTTTTAACAAACATTTAAGACAATTTTGTGCTCAATTTAAAACTTTTCTTTGTTTGTCTTTTTTAAAACATTATATATGACACTTTTTCTGTTTAACTTTATTTTTTACATAAATGATGTCATATAACAATATAACAATACTGTTGTGTGAGCTGGTTTAATAGTTTTATAGTCTAATTAAAAGAAGTACACAGTGCAATCTGATCTGATTCCAAATCCGTTCCTGATGTTTCAGTGCTGATCGGGAGCTGCTGTGCAGGATCGAATTCCCTGCAATCTCCAAACTCTAATAAACAGCAGCCCAGTGGATCACAGGTACATTTATTCCACTGTCAGTAGTTTAGTAGATAATAATCTATTCTGTCTCTTTAATCTTCTCCCTGTAGTGTGTACACATGAGTGTTGTGATTATGAACACGAGAAGGCAATAAATACACTCCTGATGCGTTTACTATCCGAATCATCACATCCTCATGACTTTTCTGCTTTTCTGCAGATTTTCTTTACACAAGCCGTGAAGCACGACACCTTCACCGTGGTCGAGTTTACTCAGCTCCCCCCTGATGCCTAACAACCGCCAACCCAACACACACTTTCTACTGTTTTTTTCTAACTCTTTAACAGGACAGCGGTCAAGTCTGCACATCAACAGCAGCTCATGCAAACTACAATACAGACACATACTGCTGCTTCTTCTTTTCTTTTTATTTCAAACAAAACTCATTCAGAATATCTGGTCAGATTTAACACCTTTAACTTGCAATAAATGGATATGGATGATGATTGTAGTGCAGGTCTCCTTGTGCTGCTTTTTGTTTCTGTTACAACTCAAATACTAATGTACATAAATGCTACTCAAATTCCTAATCGAATGTCATAACACTTGGTGACCACTAGAGGAGCTTAGTGATTTAGTATTCAGTGTGTGTGAGACGTTTGTACAGGAAAATGTGGCTGAGTGTTAATCCACTCCAGTTTGCAACCAGTTACAATTCAGTTCCCAGTTACCCTTTTTATCTTTAAATTCAGTTTCAGTTACAGGTGTAGAATGTTATTTTAAATACAAGAACCTTCCTTTGAATTTATTTGAATAATGAGTCCAACACAGAAGTGCAGTTCCTCAAATGTCCACTGGGGACGACTCCAAAAGTGAGTCAATCCCCAAAGTCTCCATGTCAACTTTTACAAAGAAATAATCATGTTTGCAGCAGACCTTCACTGCAATTAGATTATATTTTATGTGCATATGGCGTCTAACAATGATCATTATTACAATGCAGCTTTACAGAATTAAAAAGTGAATATTAATGTAATTTATCAGTTACACTAATATTAATCTACATAAATAAAACACACATTGGTCAGAGGTCACGCTTTCAGTGATATCTGTGTATGATGATGTTTCATACATTGGGTACCAGAAACAAATTGATCTGTCTGTCTGTCTGTTTGTCCAGCCAGATTTTGTCTCAGGTGAACACATAACTGTCTGGACAGAATGTAATAAACCATTTGCAATCCTTAGATCTCTGCCTGAAGTTTAATCTGCACCATCAGTGAAATGTAAATGTTGAGTAAAAGTGATGTTATGAACAGTTATGTGTGGGATTTAATAATCTACTTTAAAATAATCTACTAATGCGCTGCTGTCTCAACGTAAACCAACACCTGCACCGATAGATATTAATTAGAAAAGATAAAGAGAATATTTTTCCTGGGATTCTATGGAATAAAATCACTGTCAAAAATAATCGTGCGTAAAAAAAAAGATGTGTGTGTAATTCTGTGTTTTGTCCGAGTTGGATTCCAAAATCTACGGCCACGACAGCTTACAGATACGATATTTGGTGAGTACAACTCTGAAATACACGACTCTGACCGTTTACAGACACAAAACTTGTTTTTACATCTCCTCTGTTACACGGACGAATTGCGAAATTACGCCCATGAATGTAGTGTGTTAACCTGCTGTCAAAAATATGTCATCAAGGCCACATGCACAGGCATACTAATACTACCTATTCATAATAAATGGAATGACCAATTTGAGTGACAGCATTATTGCAGCTGTCAAATGATTTGATGTCCGCTATAGAACCATTGGAACAACTGGAATTATTGAAGTTTAAAATGTAGGAGTTGACATGAGATGACGTGTAGGGTATGGATGAGTTCAATCAATGCACAGTAACATTAGAAATTAAATTAATGTAAGCCACCTTAACATTTCTTCTGCCGAGGCGGCACGGTGGTGTAGTGGTTAGCACTGTCGCTTTGCACCGCCAGGGTCCGGGTTCGATCCCCAGCCAGGTGCAATTCCCGTCTCTGTGTGCATGGAGTTTGCATGTTCTCCCCGTGCTTGGTGGGTTTCCTCCGGGTACTCTGGTTTCCTCCCACAGTCCAAAGACATGTAGCTAGGCTAATTGGCGTTCCCAAATTGGTATAGTGTGTGAATGAATGAGTGAGTGTATGTGTCTGTTCCCTGCGATGGATTGGCACCCTGTCCGGTGTGCCATGTGCCCCAAGTCTCCTGGGAAAGGCTCCAGACCCCCTGTGAACCTGAATACAAAATTAAGCGGTATTGATGATGAGTGAGCTTCTGCCGAGTCAGCAATGACCAGAGCCCATAGTTTAGAAAACCGATGGCTGACATTATAGAGGATTTATTCAGTTCAGGTTCAAGTTCTATTTTTAGTTCAAGTTTTATTGTTACTTCAACCATATACAGTTAGTACACAGTGAAACGAAACAACGTTCCTCCAGGACCAAGGTGCTACATGCAACATAAATTTACAACATAAGTTAACAGAAAAACTAGCTAGCTAACTAAGAGGCCTAGTTAGCTGGCTAGCGGAGACAAGACATATTGACCTGACAACATAAATTAACAACATAACTTAACAAATACTAACTAGCCAAACTTAGAGAGGAACTCGCTATGTTTTTTTTTGTTTTTTCATACAGACAACATAAAGTGCAAGTGCAAATGTGCAACAAGAGCGACAAAGTGAAAGTGTGACAAACACAACATAACATTATACTCTGTGGTGTTGAGGTGATGAGTTGAGGTAGTGCAGAAACAGTAAACATTCCTTAAAATAGCAGCAAGAATTAAAAAAAAAAGTTGGTGCAGAAAGTAATCCAGTAATGAATATAGTGTAAAAGAGCCTTTACAGGTTGGTGTGTACAATAGTTTGGTAGTGTAGGTCAGTGTGTTTGCGTTTGTGTTGATTAGTCAGTCCAGTCTCAATGTTTTGAGGTAGTTGAGTTAAGCTGAGTGATAATGTGTGTGTGCGTGTGTGCCTGTGTGCATGTCTGTGCGTGTGTGTATGCATGTGTGTAATATCAGTCTTGTTCCTTTTTGTTGAGGAGACGGATGCCTTGTGGAAAAAAGCTTTAGCACAGTCTGATTATGAGTGCCCGAATGCTTCCGTACCTTTTTCCAGATGGCAGTAAGGTAAAGAGTGAGTGTGAGGGGTGTGAGGGGTGTGACTGTTCAGCCACAACGCTGGTGTAGATGTCCTCAATAGAGGCAAGAGAGACCCTGATGATCTTCTCTGCTGTCCTCACTGTCTGCTGTAGGCTCTTGTGGTCCGATATGGCACATTTCTCAAACCAGACAGTGATGCAGCCGCTCAGGATGCTCTCGATAGTAGCTCTATAGAAGGTGGTGAGGATCGGTGGTGGAAGCTTTGCCTTCCTCAGCCTTCTCAGGAAGAAGAGACGCTGTTGGGCTTTATTGTGCAGGGAGCTGGTGTTGAGGGACCAGGTGAAGTCCTTCTCCAGGTGGACACCCAGGAATTTGGTGCTTTCGACGATCTCCACAGAGGAGCCGTTGATGCTCAGCGGAGAATGGTCTCTTTGTGTCCTCCTAAAATCAACAACCATCTCCTTTGTCTTGTCAACATTCAGAGACAGGTTGTCGTCTTTACACCAGACCGTTTGCCCCTGTACTTCCTCTCTGTATGCTGACTCGTCGTTCTTGCTAATGAGACCCACCACGATCGTGTCATCAGCAAACTGTGTGCCACTGTCGTGAGTCAGCAGAGTGAACAGCAGAGGACTGAACACACAGCCTAGGGGGGCCCCAGTACTCAGTGTGGTGGTGCTGGAGGTGTAGTTCCCAATCCATACTGACTGAGGCCTTCTGGTCAGAAAGTTCAGGATCCAGTTACAGAGGGAGGTGTTCAAGCCCAACAGGCTCAGCTTCTCTATCAATTGTTACGGGATGATAGTGTTGAATGCTGAGCTGAAATCTATGTACAGCATTCGAACATATGTGTCAAGATGGAGTGTAGTGGAGATGGCGTTGTCCGTTGAATGGTTTGGACGATATGCAAACTGCAGTGGGTCCAGTGAGGGGGGCAGCAGGGTCTTGATGCGTCTCATGACAAGCCGCTCGAAGCACTTCATGATGGTGGGTGTAAGTGCAACAGGACGGTAGTCATTGAGACAGGACACAGAAGACCTCTTTGGCACGGGGACGATGATGGTAGACTTAAAGCATGTGGGAACGATGGCGCTGCTCAGAGAGATGTTGACGATGTCAGTGAGAACATCTGCCAGCTGTTCTGCACATTCTCTGAGCACTCTGGTCCACTCTGATATTGTCTGGTCCAGCAGCTTTACGTGGGTTGACTCTGCGTAGAGTTTTCCTCAAATCAGCTGTAGTGAGACACAGCCCCTGGTCGTTCGGAGGAGGGGTGGTCATCCTTGCCATCACATCGTTTTGCCTGTCGAACCAAGCGTAGAAGTTGTTCAGCGTATCTGGAAGGGAGCCGTCACTGTCACAGGCAGGTGATGTCGTAATGTAGTGAGTGATGGCTTTAAAGCCCTGCCAAATGCACCGTGTGTCACCGCTATCCCAGAAGTTGTGGATTCTCTCGGCATGTGCACACTTCGCCTCTCTGATGGCCCGGGCCAGTTGTTCTTAGGGCCATCTTGTCTCGTGTCCTCAGAAGTGAACACACCTCCGCGGTAATCCACGGTTTCTGGTTGGGTCGTGAGATGATGTTCTTGGAGACAGTGACGTCATCGGTGCACTAGTTGATGTAGCTGGTCACTGATGACGTGTACTCCTCCAAGTCGGTGAAGTCGCCGTAAGTTGCAGCCTCCCTAAATATGTTTCAGTCAGTGTTCTCGAAACAGTCCTGAAGAGCAGAGATGGCTCCTGCTGGCCAGGTTTTCACCTGCTTCAGAACCGGTTTTGAACTCCTGACGAGTGATCTGTATGCTGGAATTAGCATAACAGAGATGTGGTCCGAGTAGCCGAGATGGGGGCGGGGCTCTGCCCGATATTCGCCGGGGATGTTTGTGTAAACAAGATGCAGTGTGTTTTCCCCTCTCGTTGCAAAGTCCATATAATGATGGAATCTGACTTGAGATTTGCATGGTTCAAATCTAATCTGTGTGTGTATTCTGCAGTTCACTGATCTTTGCATACAAAGATTTTTTTTTTTTTTAAAGATTTAAAAAAAATTTTTTATACAGACTATGGTTTCCTCCCACCTCCAACAACTTGCCAATAGTTGTGTTCCCTACAGGAGGTAAATAACACCTAGGAGTGAATAAGTAGATGAATCCATGTGTATGTAATGTCTTAGGATGGATGCATGGATGCAAATTTTTGTTTATGTATTTCACTTGATGTGTATTCTCACTTCACCCTGAGATTCCCACTGTTCCTGGGATAGACTTCAGATTTCCTGTGAGCCTGACCATGATGAGGACCATGAAGGAGGTTTTTCAAACAGTTTGGGTCACTAGTTATCTTGTCAATCTGTGATTTTACACAATAATAAATGTTTCCATGAAAGTGTCCAGGATAAAACTATAGATGTCTCCTTCAGCACAATCAATATACATCAAACTGTAAAGTATGGTTTCTGTAAAAGTGAAAGCTTTTTACCAAAATAATAAAAATGTTCTCTGAGATAATCTCGATTATTTTTAATGTTGTGTGCCAGCCTGAGTGCGTTTTCTTTATTGTTCACCAGACGACTTCTCCTTGTCGTGTGGAGGGGATTTTATAAAAAAAAAAAAAAATTGTGGTCAGAGCACTTCCGCTTTGTTTAACGCTCAGTGAGAACTGTTTCTCGGCTGGAACAGAGCGACTTCTGAGTGCTACGAGATTGAGAACAGCGATCCAGGTACAGCATGAGGATTATTAGACTTCATTTCTACTGTAAGGAATATTAACACGCTATTTATTTTCCACATACTTTCCATGATTTAAAACTGTTTGCTTACTTTAAAAGACAAGTGATTTGTAAACCAGCAGAGTAATTATATGTTCATGTGTTTATGTATTTTTCTTTCTTTCACATGTTAGATGTCCTTGTGTGCTGTGGAGCTGCAGAGAATTTCACAGAGACGTCGGTAGATTTGGGACAGAATGTGACTCTACAGTGTGAGGTGTCTGTAAATAATGTGCTCTGGTTCCTGATGAAGCCGCCAGAACCTCCAGTGTTTATATTACGCACTTTCTCAAGAAAAACTTTAGACACACGATACAGCGACCCGGCCTTCAGCAAGACTTTCTCACTGCGATACAACAGCAGTTTATTTATACACAATATCAGTACTAATGAATTAGGAGTGTATTATTGTAGTCAAACTCAAAATGCTTCACTTGACAACACCACCAGAGGAATCAGACTTTACATCCAGAATCACTCAGCTGGTGAGTTTATTTAAAGCCAATTGTACTGTAATATCATTAAATGCTTTTGATTAAAGTTATTTTTTGCTAATTTATTAATATAGTCAGTGGTTCTCAATATTGTAATTAATTAATTAATGTTCAGCTATTAGCTTGTTTGGATTGCTATAATGTTTTAAAAAGCATAGGAAATTCAGAAATGTCACATTAAATCTAATGTGTTCGCTTTAACTGGTAATTTAATTAATAAAAAGCTATAAATATAAACAAAAACTGATAAAATAATGATAATAATAATAATAATAATAATAATAATAATAATAATAATAATAATAATGCAAATACTTAATCGTAGTTCATACTTTGAGCGTCTGTGGAATTTTGCATAGAAAATGGTAACTGGTGATGTAAAACATTTGGGATCTGCCGGTTTAGATCACCTCTGATATAATAAATTCTGGACCAAATATGTTGTAAATAAACTTGGTAGTTTATTTGATGATGGTTTTTGTGTGTGTGTTCAGTAAATCTGACAGAAGACGCTAAGCAAGTTCAGAATCAGACAGACTGTAATTATGAAGCGATCAGTACTTGGTCACGTCCTCTGTTCGTCTCAGTGATACTGAACTGCGCTCTGGCTTGTACACTTGCAGGTGGGTTTTATTTACTGTGTATTCTGAAGCCTCCTTTACAACTGAAAACAGAAATATTATAATATCTTATTTGAGTGCTCGAATAGACTTCAGCATGGTCTGCGATAGTGTTAGAAAGTTTACATCCATGAAAAAAACATATTTTACTCTCAATGTGATCCTTTTTTTAAAATGAATCCGTGCTGTGTTAGCTTGGTTATGAATGACTTATTGTGCAGCATAAACCTTGTGTACACGATAACGGCACACCTGATAAAAATCTAATCACATTTGAGTGTATAAGTTGCAGTCAAACTGGGACTTGGTGAAATTTCTGGTAAGGTCTAACATTTTAAAAAAGTCCGTACAGCCATGAATGACAATCACTGAAGTGGTTTGGAGTGGCATGGACTTCCTTAAACATTCAGTAAGTGGAACGCTGAAGGGGCATCTTTAAAAACTCGATTGATAACATGTTGGACTTGTGGAAGAGACACATTTGTCTGTATGAGCTGTAAACACAATCAGTCACCAGCACATTACAGGAACTCGGCTGAGTGTTATTATCACATCTCCCGTACAGTCCTGATCTTGATCCAAGACATTTCCACATGTTTGGCTCATTAAAGGAGTTCCTAGGAGGCCAGGGTTTCAGACGTGAAGCAGGAGACCCGATTGTGGCTCCGGTGTACTAAGAAAAACTTTCTACCTTGATGATATCCAAGCACTAGTGAAACCCTGTGATAAGTGCATTAGTGCATAAGGGGATTATATATAGAGAATTAAAGGAAGATGTCTATTATTCTACCCAATTACAGTAAAATCTCAGTTTGACTTGTACGTCGCTCGTATTATTAATAATTATTGACACACATGCCTCATTAATGCTTAGAATAACTTATAAAGTCCTGATTATTGCTTGGTTAAGGTTGTATTTTTATGTGTTAGTTCTTATAGTTTGTCAATGTAGAAGACATCAGAAAACTCGAGCGCAACCTCCAGATCCTGGTGTACAGCCGCGGGAGCACAATGCCAGCCCTCTGGTAGGTCAACTTCTCTTCGTTATTGGAAAGAGTACATATGTTTTTACAGTTAGAACCTTGGATCCAATAATGTAATTATTAAATATGATACCACTGACAATCGGCTCTGGGCATTAAAACTCAAATAGAAAAAAAAAATAAAAATGAAATGAGTTCTCATGTGTGAAGAAAATCACTGAGTGTGACTTAACACACATTGTAATAAATGAGTTATACAGTATACAGTTGATAACATATACTGTATAGATTATACTCAGTATACTCTACGCTCAGTATACACTACTCAAAAAAGTGTTTGCCATACTCAGTGTCTCCTATACATAAAGAATGAAACTTAATTCCTCTTAAAGTGAAACTTCTTCTAAACTTCTTTATATATATATATATATATATATATATATATATATATATATATATATATATAATTGGAATATATATATATATATATATATATATATATATATATATTTTATTTTTATTTTTTTTTCATTTGAAATTTCAATGTGATGACAGACCACCCAGTATTTAGGAAAGTTAAAATATCGAAAACGAGAGTTTTAAAGAACGTTAATGTGAATAACACTTTGATTACACTTGGTTGCAAACTTGTTGCTTGCCACAGCTACAGTACATCAAGCCAGCAACCCACGCATGTCACCAGACCGTTGAATCGAATTTCCAGGCATGTACCGCAGCTTCTTTCAGTTGTTTTTTTTGTTTGTTTTTTTTTTTAGTTTCTCCCCTCTGTCGCCACTTCAGGAAGTGAAATGCTGTTTATCTGGGTTAAGGTCTGCTGATGGCTTATCCAGTCTAAACTGTTCCACTTTTTACCCATAATGAAGTGCTGTTTGTGATGCCATGTGTTGTGTTGCACTGTGTTTTGGGTCGTTTTCTAGCTGCATGATCAAGATCCTCCCAGTTAGATTAGAATCGTTTCTCTGTTAATTATCAGACGGAATCTTCCTGTAGATTTCTGAATTCATTCAGCTGTTCCATCATGAGCTTCATCAACAATAAAGATGAGTGAGAATGTTCCAGAAGCAAACAACGCAAGCCCAAGCTCTGACACTCCCTCCACCCTGCTTCACCATCAGCCCATGTGTTCTGGTTTATAATCAGATCCTCTCTTTTTCCACACATCGAGCCTTATATCACTTTGGTTGAGGTAGATTTCTAAGCTTTCAAGGCTCCATATTTCTTTGTGAATTCCAATCTGGCAAGGTTAAAGTGCCGTTTCACCTTCTTCCAATTGCGTGGCCTCACAGATACCTATGATGTGATTAATATAGGAGTCAATACAATTTCTAATGTTTTTGATCACTTGCAATGGACTGGTTTCTAACACAAGATGCATTTTCTAACTTGTTAATATTAAAAAAAAAAAAAATGAAATTCCGATCTATCATCCCACATTTATCTGATCACTTGTCATTCCAGTGATTTCAAAGTGTAGTTTGAGTTATGAATGTACATAAGTGTGTTTAACATTTTAATACTTTTACACATGAATACACTGAATGTATTATGTTGTGGTCATTAATCTGGTCGTGTTGTTCTTTTTAGTATGCGCAGGTGCAGTACAGCGCTACAAACGACGTGGTGGTGACTGACGTCAATGGCACATACGTTCTTCTGCAGCACCCGAACCCATGTCCAGAGTCACCCCACGCAGAAGTGTGACCTCAGACGTCATCACGTGGACTTTATATGTAATGTTTCGTCATATCCATGAAGAAGCTTCATTTCTTCAGGTGCTGAGGAAATCTCTGATGGGCGATTCACAAAAGATTCTTTTGTGAAATAAGATGAATCGATTCACAGATATAAGCATTTTTTTTTTTAATAACAATTTCTATAAGCTAAACTGCTGGAGTCACTTAAGAGATGATTTGAACCCCTGAAACAAATCACAGGACTGAGTCATTAGACTGAAGTATTTCAAAATGTCTATTCAGTGGTCTACAATCCCGACTACTGATTCGTCTATCAAGACTTTTTTATCGTTGCCCGTCGTCTTGCTGGTCGAGCAAAGTGTTTCAGTTCAAATACTAAGGTACGGTTAGTTTACACATCTCGTATTAAAATTCCTGTGCAATAAAATAAAGTTTAATATAATCTGTTTAAATTATATCCTGCCTGAATGTTCACTTTGTTAAACTGACTAGTAGTTTAAGTTCTCGCTTTTCCTCCATCACAAGCCACATGAGTATTAAAATACCTGGATGACAAAGAAAATGAGCTAAAAGTGAATTGTAGCTACATACGGCTACTGAGTGGTTTCATCACCACTATAGGACGCCAAGCCATCAGTATACTGCAGCTTGTTAGATACATTGAGCCACGTAGCTTAGGTGTAAAACCAAGATGGCAGTTGATTGATTATTATTATGAACATATACATACCATATACATGGGCATGAACACCACATATAACCCTCATGAAGGGCAAACAATTAATTTCCTCTCAAGTCTAAGAGACAGATACTGAGACTTTGTGCCTGCTGAGAAAATCTGTTCAGACGGCGAGTGTGTGCAACATGCTCAGCTTCTTCAGATGTTTTTTTCTTTTCTTCTCGTCTGCGGTTTGCACCTTTAGCACTGGCTTAGATTATTATAAGAAGGCAAGCTGGTCTGCGAGGAAGACATCTTTAAAGACGTCTGTGGAAAAAAGAAAAGTGTGATTTGGCTTTTTTTTTTTCATAATAATCTACATAATTAATTTCCTGTAATGTCTAGTTTAATATTATTACTGTTCACTGTATATTCTGTAAGTAAAAAAAAAAAAAGAGGTTCGTTGTTTAAAAGACTTTTGACCTACAGTTTCCTGATGCTCATGAAAAACATCATGGTCATGTGCTTAAACCTCAACATGCCCACAGTGTGTGTGTGTGTGTGTGTGTGTGTGGGTGTGTATCTCAACTCGGAATCTGGTTTGGTCCAGCTTACAGTCAGTATGATTCCACTGCCTTAGAGCCATTAAATAAAATTAATAGCACTTTTTGAGAATTCGCACTTTTTGCTAATGGACAAAATCAAATTCTCAGAAAAGATGACTTGGTGGAAAGTTCCTAATTTCATCAAGATCAGCGTAAAACTGGAACGAGGGTTTAATGCCACGGTCATGCTGTCATCACACACTCAACTTCCCTTTTCACAATAAACACCACATGTGACAATGACAGGAGGCTTTATTTAGTAATAAGTGAAGTTTCCTCAGGTTGACGGCTCTACTTTTTCATTTGTCAGAAAAACAGTTTAAGGTCAGCTGAAGTTCAGTCACATGGTGGTCACAGGAAAACACAGTAAACGTACCAGGGGGTGGAGAGATGAAATTGACCATTTGAAATTTTCACATTAAATCACTATACATTTTAATTAAAAAAAATAAAAAAACTACTCCTTAAAAGAATACAAACCATGATATCACCATGACACCTCCGACTTTGTCATGCTTAAACATGCAGCTCGATCAGGAACATGACAGAATGCACGGTTAATTACTCCAAGCAGAACTTCTGATTGCTCATCCTGCAGATGGGTCACCTGTCATAGTGAATGCTCAGCAGGTTTTAGGAGAAGACAATGACGGCGAGCAACAGTGAGATCTTGAGCCACACTACGATGTTGAACACTACGGAGTACGGTATTGTGCTTGTAGCCCATGTTGTCAAGGGCTTCTCGGGTTACTCTGGAGACAAACAAGTCAATCAAAAGCAGGGCGTAGTGTCATTATAAAGCTCTTGTGAAATTAACCTCATAGATATTAAACAGATCTAAATACTGAGCAGAGATGATGGCAATATCTTACATCTTTTCCTCTGACTTCTACAAATACTATACTGTACATTTGTGTGACTTACATCTAGGCAAAAGGTGAGACATGCATTTCAAAAAGACAAAGCAGATTAACCTGCTTCTGCACACACCACACGTTGAATAACGTGCATCTCCGTGGTATCAGTGAACGACAGTTGTAACAAACACATGCAAGCGTCTTTAGGCATGTTGTATTATAAACCTCATTTAGGTCGGCTTAGGTGTGGGTTTTACATTTTAATGTTTATAGAAGATGAGAGACATTAGTGTACTTGTTTTGTGCGTGATGTGAACTGCTCTCTGTGGTTGAGTATACTCTGACCATACCTTCCTATTCGTAGCTCCAGTAGCTAGCCACTTCCTATTTGGGGCGAAACGTAGTGTTTGTGTTTGTGCTTCTTGACTTTTATTTGTTTAGCTTTACATGCATGCAAAACTTTTCTACTTGGCAAATTATCCACGATCCAGCTTCTACTCCTAAACATATAACAGGAAAGTGACAGGAGACAGTATAGCTGTTGTATGGCTTCCTGACGAAACCACTAAAAACATTTTCCGGAATGGTTACAAAAGCCCCCATAGTGGTGTGTCTTGATCTAATACACTTTCAGACACCCCAGTCATTATTCACCACTTGTCATTGGTTCAGAAGCCACAATAGACTCACTTGTTAGTCAGCTTGAGTTGGTGTTGTGCTGCTCCAGGCCAATAAATATTAACAGCTTTTGTATCTTCTGCATTAAAAATAAAAGACTTCACCCCTACCTCTTCTCCAGATGGTTGTGTATACTATGGAAGATAAGGTTAATGCAAGAGAATTAGAAAACTTAGGAGTAAGGTGTGCTTTTGCCCTTTGATAGGTTCACATCCCATCAACCTATGTGTCTAGAGTTTCCAGCTCAAGGCAGAAGGTTTATTCATACTATGTGCAAATAACAATATCCAAAAGGTCAATCGAACATGCAAGTGGAAATATAAACTAGAAATATGTATAGATGTGTAGTAATGTAATTTTATAGTGAACAATAAGGACATAGTGTCCATAACTGTTCATGTCACGTCAAAACAGGAACAGAGACGTGCAAGCATGAGGTAGTTGTGTTGAAGCGGGTTAATTATGTGAAAATTGTGTTGTATTATGTGAAAATAAGATTAGTCAGGGGTGTTGTCTGTGTTCAGAAAAAGCTTCTTCTTATTCTCTCTGTGGTGACATCCAGGGAGCAGAAGCATTTTCCTGATTACAAAAGACAGAACAGTATTAAAGTTGTATTAAAACCTGAACTATAATCTACAAAAAAAAAAAAATCTGTTTAAAATAATCTCCACTCCTAGTATTTAGGTGACTTATTGTTGTTTGTACAAGCTGTGAAATAGATCTTGGACAGTATGCAAATTGTAGTGGGTCCATTGAATCAGTTTCTGACCAGACTTTCAAAACACTTTATCAACTGTGGACAGGGCTACAGGGTGATAGTAATTAATGCAGGCAGAATGAAGATTTCTTGGGGACAGGAACAATAATGAGCTGTTTAATGCATGTGGTGATTACATTTATGCTGTCAGATGATAAATATGTTTCCTGTGCCGGCATTCTTAATCTGTCTGTTTCTATTAGCATTACTGGCACTTTTAGCATCACTAGCACTGTTAGCACTGTTAGCCACAGTCTCAAAGCAAGTGTAGAAGGAGTTCAGGTCTTCTACCAGAGAAATGTCTGTGTCCATGGGTGACGTAGTGAAGGGTTTAAGTTGAGATGTGTGGATCCGGAGCGCCGCAGGCAGCTGGAGCCGGTAGGTGACAGGGTTAATCCGGAGGTTGATGCGGTATGGTCAGATGAATCTGGGTGATAGTTTCCGTGATTCTGTCTGCAGGTGTAGATTTCTTGTTGATAACCATACCTTGTCACCTACTTGGTACATTCGTCCCGGTGGGTGTCGACGGCGATGTTGAACGGTGTAGCGGGTGTTAGCAAGTCGGATGGTGTTGTTTGCTCATTTCCAGAGCCGTCGACACCGGCGAACCAACTGCTGGGCCGACGTAGCACACCTCGAACGGGCTAAGGTTGGTGGCAGAGGACGTATGGAGGTTGTGAGACAACTCAGCCCATATGAGGTAGTGGGCCCAGGAGCACTGATGATCAGCAATAAAGCATTTCAGGTAGCGCTCCAGTTGTTGGTTGGTTCGCTCCGTCTGACTGTTCTGTGTCTGTAGGTGGTAGCTGGAGGACAGACTGCAGGTGGAGTCAATCAGACGGCAGAAGGCCTTCCAGAACCGGGAGGTGAACTGGGGGCCCCTGTCCGAGACGATGTCCTTTGGGAACCCATGCAGACGGACTACGTGCTCTAATATCAGCTCAGCTGTCCTTTTGGCTGACGGGAGACCGGGGAGGGCCACTAGGTGTACACCTTTGGAGAACCGGTCAATGATGGTGAGGTGGGTGTCCTTTCCTTTGGAAACCGGCAGGCCCGTGATGAAATCAACGGCAATGTGTGTCCAGGGCCGGCGGGGAACTGGGAGTGGCTGAAGTTCCCCTGGTGATGGCTGGTTGCTGTCCTTGGACCTGGCACACACTGGGTACTCGTCCACGTCCCTTCTCATATTTGGCCACCAGAAGGCGCGTTGAATGAAGAGTAGTGTGCGTCGCCTTCCGGGGTGTCCAGAAATTGGAGGACGTCGGTCTTGACGGAGTCAGGGACATAGAGACGACCAGGCGGCACACCTGCTGGTTCGGTCTCCACAGTCTGTGCCTGGTGAACCCTCGTTTCCAAATCCCAGTTAATTGGTGCAAGGATCTTGGTGGGTGGTAGGACAGACGCGGGGTCCGCCCGGGGGACGTCTTCTTCGTGCTGTCGTGATAGAGCGTCGGCCATCGTGTTCTTGGACCCCGGGCGGTATGACAGGTGGAAGTTATAATTTACGAAAAACAATGCCTGCCCACCGCGCCTGTTTGGGGTTGTTTGGGATTTGTTTCAATGTGCGGATGGTAATGAGGTTCTAATGGTTGATCCAGACAATGAACGGCTCTCTGGCGCCCTGGAGCCAGTGTCGCCATTCCTCCAAGGCCCACTTTAAAAAAAACTGCAAGGGTGATGAAGGATGGGGGCAGTGGTGAAGCGGCGACAGTGGTGAAGCAGCGACAGAGTTCGTGGAAGGCGGAGATGGCAGTGGAGGTGAGATGGAAGGGGTGAGATGAGGGGCGAGTCAGAGCGGTTAATGGGGCTGCAACTGTACTGTAGTCCCGGATAAAGCAACGGTAGAAGTTAGCAAACCCGAGAAATCGCTGGAGTTGTTTGAGAGTCTTGGGTAGGGGACAATGACTCACAACTTCCAGTTTCTGCGGGTCCATGGCCACACCCTGGGACGAGATGACAAAACCCAGGAATGTGGTGTAGCGCTCGTGAAAAGCGCACTTTTCCAACTTACAGTACAGTTGGTGGGCAAGGAGTCTCTTTAGGACCGCCCTGACATGCTGGACGTGTTTGTTGATGGTTCGGGAGTAAATGAGGATGTTGTCCAGGTAGACAAACAACCAGCGGCCTAACATGTCTCTGAGAACGTAGTTGATAAATTGTTGGAATACCGCGGGTGCATTGCAGAGACCAAAGGGGATGACCAGGCATTCATAGTGTCCGGTAGGGGTGATGAAGGCCGTCTTCTACTCAGCGCCCTCTCTGATGCGCACCAAGTTGTAGGCGCTCCTGAGGTCCAACTTAGTGAAAATGGTGGCGCCAGAGAGGGCGTCCAGGGCAGAGTTGGTAAGAGGCAATGGGTGTCGGTTCTTGATGGTGATGTTGTTGAGTCCCCGGTAATCAACACAGGGATGAAGACTACCATTGCGTTTCTTCACAAAAAAGAACCCGCTCGCTCAGTGTGTGGAGTGCAGGATGTTTAGACATTCTTCCTCCGTCATTAGTGATAATTTTATTTGTGATAGGTGTGTGTTAGTTAGCACCCTGACGGAGAAGATAGTAGCATTAGAGGAGCGCATCCAGACTTTAGAGAGGGTTAGAGAGCGCGAGAGCAGCGTTAATCCTGTAGTGGAAAGTCTGGGTGCCACAGGTGGAGATAATCATCCCCCAACTCCGGCAGTAGAGCCCTCACAGCGGGGCGAGTGGGTGACGACCCGGCGGCATACTCGTTCAGCCAAAGCTAACGCTAAGGCTAGCCCACCGGAGCACACCTCTTCTGCGCTTCACGTGTTCAACAGGTTCGCTCTCCTCAGTGATGCACCCGCTGAGAAACCTGAAAGAGCTCTGGTTATAGGAGACTCTATACTGAGACACGTGAAATTAGCTCGGCCTTTAGGGGCGCCAGCGGCAGTGGTCAGGTGTATCCCGGGAGCCAGAGCACCGGACATAGCAGGTAATCTTAGGGCTCTAGGTCAGCATAGGTTCTCTAAGATAGTAGTACATGCTGGAGCTAACGATATACGCCTTCGTCAGTCAGAGGTTAGTAAGAGTAACTTTACAGAGGTGTTTAAAATAGCGAAGACGATGACCGAAGAAGTAGTTTGCTCTGGTCCCATCCCAATGAGACGTGGCGACATAGCTTACAGCAGGTTATGGTCGCTGAACCGCTGGATGTCCAGGTGGTGCTCCGAAAACAACGTGGGCTTCATTGACAATTGGAAGATTTTTGGGGGCAAAACTGGCCTGTTAGGGCGGGACGGTGTCCATCCCACTCGGGAAGGTGCTGCTCTCATTTCTTGTAGTATAGCACATAGTCTCAGAAGAGGCCTAGTTAATCGGTGACAATCCAGAGCCAAGGCCAGGGAGCAGACAGACAGGCTAAACCAACCGTCTGCTAGCTGCATAGAGTCGTCACTCAGGGTTCATCAGATTGAGACTGTGTCTGTTCCCCGAGATAAACATAAACATACATTTAGAAAGACTCAGAAAGTCTGTTTTAGTAATTTAATTAACATAGACACCACAAACTCAGATCACACTGAATGCGCAGCCAGCACCTCTGATCTGAAGCTAGGACTGTTAAATATTAGATCTCTCGCATCTAAAGCAGTTATTGTTAATGAAACTATCACAGATCAGGAGCTTGACATATTATGTTTAACAGAAACCTGGATTAAACAGGACGAGTATGTGGCTCTAAATGAAGCTAGTCCTCCTGGATACAGCTACATACACCAGCCTCGGCTAACTGGTAGAGGAGGAGGAGTCGCAGTTATTTATAACGATAATCTGTCTCTCGTACAAAAACACAGTTTTAAATCTAATGCATTTGAAGTTCTCTATAGTAACATAAAGTCAGCTCAGTCAATCCCGCTAATCATCATTTACAGACCCCCTGGGCCGTACTCGGAGTTTCTCTGCGAATTTGCAGATTTCCTTTCAAACCTTGTTGTTTCTGTAGATAAAGCGTTAATTGCTGGAGACTTTAATATTCATTTTGAGAATCCAGAAGACCCTCTGAGAACAGCATTCTTGTCCATACTGGACTCAGTAGGAGTAAATCAGTGTATAGTAGGACCCACTCATAAAGCAGGTCACACTTTGGATTTAATATTATCCTTCGGATTAAGTATAGGAAATATAACCACAATTCCACAGTCTGAAGTTATCTCAGATCACTACCTTGTCTCGATTAAAGCGTGTTATAGTAATAATGTACACACAGCACCGCGCTTCCACCTTAAACGTACATTTACATCAAATACCGCACAGAGCTTTATCAATAATCTTCCAGAATTATCTACTTTGATTGGATCGCCATCTGACTTCACAGAACTCGAACAGGCGAATGAATATCTAGAGTCAGCACTTCGTTATAGCTTAGATAATATCGCTCCAGTTAAAAGGAAAATGATTAGAGATAAGAAACTCGCTCCTTGGTATAATGACCACACACGTGCTTTAAAACAAACCGCTCGCAAATTCGAACGTAAATGGCGCCAAACTAAATTGATAGTATTCAAAATAGCTTGGAAGGAGAGCATCCTGAACTATAAAAAAGCTCTCAGTGATGCTAGATCAACATATTTCTCCACTCTAATAGAAAATAACAAAAACAACCCGAGATTTTTATTTAATACCGTAGCTAAATTAACTAAAAACAAGACCACTGCAGAAATCTCCACAACATCATCATGCAGTAGTGAGGATTTCATGAACTTTTTCAATAATAAAATCATAAATATTAGGCAAAAAATTCAGGCTTTGAAACCAGACAATTTAAATAATTCAGATGATCTAACCACATCACATCAGAACTTAGAACACTTTACTCCCCTTGAAGCGAGGGAACTAATTTCACTCATCTCTTCTTCAAAATCGTCAACCTGTATATTAGATCCTATACCGACACATTTTCTCAAGCAGATAGTACCAGCAATAATAGAACCCCTGTTGAAAGTAATTAACTGTTCACTCAGTAGTGGGTATGTCCCCAAATCCTTTAAATTAGCCGTTATTAAACCGCTAATCAAGAAACCTGACCTTGACCCCTGTCTGCTTTCTAATTACAGGCCGATATCAAACCTTCCGTTTATCTCCAAGATTTTGGAAAAGGTAGTATCACAGCAGCTATGTTCACATCTACACAGAAATAGCATAAATGAACTGTATCAGTCAGGATTTAGGCCTCATCACAGCACAGAGACAGCACTTGTTAAAGTAGTAAACGACCTCCTATGGGCCTCTGATCAGGGTTGCGTCACTATACTTGTGTTACTGGACCTCAGTGCAGCTTTTGACACCATTGATCATAGTATTCTCCTTCACAGATTAGAAAAGGTAGTTGGAATTAAGGGAACTGCCCTCTTGTGGCTCAGATCCTACTTGACTGATCGTTATCAGTTTGTAGATTTAGATGGTGACCATTCCTCATGTTCTCAAGTGGAGTTTGGTGTTCCACAGGGCTCAGTTTTAGGCCCACTGCTTTTTTCCCTTTACATGCTTCCTCTGGGCAACATAATTCGTAAACATGGTATTAGTTTTCATTGTTATGCTGATGACACACAATTATATGTCTCAGCAAAACCAGATGAGAAAAACCAGTTTGCTAAAATTGAGCAGTGTGTGCAGGACATACGAGATTGGATGTTAATTAATTTTCTTCTGCTTAATCCTGATAAGACAGAAGTTCTAGTCATAGGACCACAAGTAGCTAGAAGTAAGCTTTCTGATCAGACTGTAACTTTAGATGGCCTTTCTGTTCCATCAAGTGCAACAGTTAAAGACCTCGGTGTGATTATAGATTCCAGCCTTTCGTTTGAAGCTCATGTAGATAATATCACCAGGATAGCTTTCTTTCACCTTAGAAATATTGCCAAGATAAGAAACATATTGTCACTAAATGATGCAGAAAAACTAGTTCATGCTTTTATCACCTCTAGGTTGGATTATTGTAACGCCTTACTGTCTGGTTGTTCAACTAGGTGTATAAACAAGCTTCAGTTAGTTCAGAATGCAGCAGCGAGAGTCCTCACTAGAACCAGAAGATACGAGCACATCACCCCTATCTTATCTACACTGCATTGGCTCCCTGTGAAATTTCGCATCGATTTCAAGATACTACTTTTGACATTTAAAGCACTAAATGGTCTCGCGCCACAGTATTTGAGTGAACTGTTAGTGTCTTACGATCCGCCACGCCTACTTCGATCAAAGGATGCAGGCTGCCTGTCAGTACCACGTATTATTAAAACTACAGCAGGGGGCAGAGCTTTTTCTTACAAAGCCCCAAAGTTATGGAATAGTCTTCCTGTTAATGTTCGGGACTCAGACACAGTCTCAGTGTTTAAGTCTAGGCTAAAAACTTATTTATTTAGCCAAGCATTTTTGTAAATAGATTAACCTTAGGTAAAGGAGCAGATCTGGGGGACTCATGGACGTAGAGTATTCTGGTGAACTGGTATGTTTAGATGCTGTCCTCCCCACTCTCATTGTTCACTCAGGTTTGTTGACGGTGAGGTGATTGGTTGCTTTACATCTCAGGGAGCCCTCATGTTTGTGTTTCCTTCTGGCTCTCCCTTTTAGTTATGCTGTTATAGTTAGTCCTGCCGGAGTCCCTGCTTGCACTTTGCACTAATATACATTCACCTTATACATGTTGACTGTGACCATACCTAACTGCCATCTCTCCTTATTTTCTGTTCTCTCCTTTTCTGCTCTCTCTCTCTCTCCCTCTCTCCTTTCCCTCTCTCTGTCTCTCTGTCGAGCTATACATGTTCGCTCCTGAGTTGCCAGTGATCCAGACCCCTCTGCCCTCTGAAGCCGTCTAACCCGTCCTGGAGTCCTGCTTCTGGTTGGAGATCCCGTCACATGGATGCCCCGTGTGGTCTGCCTGGATGCGCTTGGTGGCTGGGGATGGTTTCCATGAAGACTGTCCTATCATCGATTGATGCTCTGGGGACCTGTGACTTCAGTTGTTCGATAGCTCAGGACTGGAATCTCCTACAGTCTACCTGAGCCTCCAGGAACAAACTGGACTCCTTTTAATTTAAATTTTAACACATCTCCTGTTACACTGAACTTCCAGTACACATTATTATGCTGATCATTCTCTGCTATCCGTTATCACCCAGATGAGGATGGGTTCCCTGTTGAGTCTGGTTCCTCTCAAGGTTTCTTCCTATTACCATCTCAGGGAGTTTTTCCTTGCCACTGTCGCCCTCGGCTTGCTCATCAGGGACAATCTTATCATTTTGATTCATACACATTGCATAAAAACTTACTTCTTTTTATTGTGTAAAGCTGCTTTGCGACAATGTCAATTGTTAAAAGCGCTATATAAATAAAATTGAATTGAATTGAATTGAACCGCGCGGCGGCAGAGGAGGAGGGCCGGATGGTACCATGGCGAAGTCCGCTGGAGACATACTCCTCCATTGCCTCCATCTCGTTCTTGGATAGGGGATAGAGGTGGCCGCGGGGTGGGATGGAGCCTGGCTGAAGGTCGATCGCCAGGTCGTAGGGGCGATGTGGAGGTAGATGGGTGGCACGTTTCTTGCAGAAGACTTCAGCCAAGTCCCGGTAGTCTCGTGAGATGTTATCTGTGCCGACATCGGGGACCTTGGTCTCCCTAGAGCACGTCCTAGCCTCGGCCCGTAGGCATAGTTCGTTGCAGGTCGGTCCCCATTGTAGGATCCGATTTTGGGTCCAGTAGATGAGTGGGTCGTGACGCCGTAGCCATGGGTGTCCCAGGATGATAGGTGGTGACGGAATGGAAATGATGTAAAGCTGGATGTGTTCCTGATGCTGGTTAATGACGAGGGTGATAGGCTGGGTTCAGAGGGTGATGGGACTGGAGGAGAGGGGCTGACCATCAACTGATGTAATAGTTATGGGCTGGGATAACGCCTCTGTCTTTACCCCCAGTCTTTTGACATAAGAAGAGTCAATGAAGTTGCCCGCGGCACCGGAATCAGACATTGCAGACGTTGGTCGATCTGGAGGGCGAGTTGGATTAAGCCCTCCAAGGTCGCTGGGAGCTCTCGTCCTTTATACGCGAAGCCAGTCCCTCGTAGTAGGTCGTCCGGAGGGCGGAGTCTCCCCAGTCGGTCTGCACAGCAAGGGTACGAAACTCTGCGGTGTAGCGGCTCACGCACGACCCTCCTTGCCATAGGTGATATAGTTTGGAGTCGGTCTCCACCTCAGCAGCAGGATTTTCGAAGGTGAGTTTGAGTTGGCGGGTGAATTCCGTGTATGAGTAGGCGACGTCTGAATCTGAGCTAAGAACTGCCATGGCCCACTCAGCTGCCTGCCCGGATAGCAACGAGAAGAGAAGAGCAATGCGCAGTCGGTCTGTGGAGTACCTGGTGGAATTGAACTCAAACACGAGATCCAATGCGGTTAGAAAAACACTGCACTTCCCATCTGTGCCATCCCATTTATCCGGTAAAGCCAGAAAAACATCAGAAGATGGGGAGGGAGTTGGCGGTGCAGCAGCAGCTGTGATGGGCGTGGCAACAGCCGGCTGAGCGGCCGCCCCATGGAGGGTCGCATTCTCCTGTCGCAGCTCCGCCACCTCGCGGCGCAAGACCGTGACGTCTTGGAGCTCCTTGCGGAGAGACGCGACTTCACCACGGAGCTGATCGATCAACTTGGCGTTTTGGTCAACCACATCGCAGAGGCGAGCAAACTCCGCTGGGTTCACTGCTGATGGTTCAGTCATTCTGTCACGAACTAACCGGAGATGAACCAGAAGACTAGCAATTAGCCCTGTAGCGTGGATGGTAAACTCAAACGCGGAAGTAGCACGAGCAGGCAGGATAACCATGCTGGTTATTATTAGAACTCTCCCGAAGCGAGAGCAAGAGTTTACACAAATAAACCCGCGTTCTAAATACACACACCCAATCAAAAGCAAAACCCAAGAAAGTGAGTACTCATGTTTAGACGAGCGAAGCATCGGCTATAGCATGGGCAAAACTCAATGACTGAGCAATGTGAAGCGCCATCTTGTTTCCTTTTATGCTTCCTGAAACACGACCGTATTACTTCCGGGTCCTAGTGTCGGTCGTGTTACGAGTGTGCATGACACCCCCAGTCTGTAAATTCCCAAGGAAGATAGAAAGGTTGACATTTGATGGTCAGTAACACCAGGTTGGGTGTGGAGGAGCGTGTGAGTGGTGCAATACTCATTTTGCACCATCTACTGTTCACCATCAGACACACACCACCTCCCTTTGACTCCACCAATTCCATTGTTCTGTCTATGCGGTAAATCAAGAAGAACTCTGCTAGTTGTCCAGCACGATTAAGATCAACCATGTCTCAGTGAAGCAGAGGAAATTGCATCCCCGAATGTCCCTTGGGAACTTAACCTTGGCCCTGAGGTCATCGAGTTTTCCAGAGACTGGATGCTAGGCAGGGGTACGCAGTGTGCATGACTGTTCAGCCTGTTCCTGATATTGGCTCGTTCCTCTAGTGGCCATTGTTTCTGGTCATGTGTTCTGTTCATCCTCAGGATCTTACTCAGCCAGCATATCATATCATATCATATCATATCATATATCATATAGGATATGAAAAAGTGTTAAAGACCCCAGAATATGTTTTAGATTTTATATTGTAAGTAGCTACACTTTGCTTTGATGACAGCTTGGCACAGACATTTGAGGTTGTCACCTGGACTAGATTTCAATTAACAGGTATGCCTTGTCAAAAGTAAATTTGTGACATTTTTTGACTTCTTAATGTGCTTTAGAGCATCAGTTGTCTTGTGCGGAGAAAGGGTGGGCAAAGAGTCAATAACCCTATTAGTGCTACTACAAATACTGTACAAATCTATATTATGGCAAGAAACACTCAGTTGAGGAAAGAGAAGAGACAGTTCATCATGGTAGAAATGGAGTTTAGTAAATCTTAAAAATCCCAAGAATTTTGATCGTATCCAAAAACCATTAAACGCTATGATAAAACCTTCCCAGGAAAGGGACTGTTGGTGACTAAGTCAAAATTGAGGACACACCTAACCAGCGGGGACATGCCATTTCATCCTATCTGGTTTGATGAGGGATCATCATTTGTTTCAAAACAGGACAATGACCCCAAACACACTTCTAGGTTATGTAAGAACTATTTGTCCAAGAAGGAGAGTGATGATTGAGATAAGTTTGACTGGTGAGTGAACGAAAAGCAGGAACCAAGTACTTAACAAGAGTTCAGGAAACAAGAACTCCTTCAGGATTGTTGGAAAACTTTTCTAGGTGATGACCTCTTGAGGCTGACTGAGAGAATGCCAGGAGTGTTCAAAGCTGCCATCAAAGCTAAAGGTGGCTTTTTTCCCCCCTGTTATTTAAAATGTTTTTGTTGACTACTTCATATTTGTTCTATTATAATTTTAATATCTTCATTGTTAGAATACAATGTTGGAAATAATAAAAAATAAAGAAAAAACATTAAATAAGAATGTGTGTCCAAAACTTTGACTGACCTATTCAGCCACTACAGTTTTGTGTTTGTCTTATTGGTCCTTTACTCTTTTAATATGATAATTTTGTAGAAAGTGCAGCTGCTGTGAGTTAAGTGGGTCGCAGAGGGTCTTTTACTACTAGCATGTAATAACTGTCATTTTATTTTCCGTGTGACTGTTTTCAGGAAGAGCGGCTGGATTAACCACAGTTTATTAAATCCTCTTCATGATCCAGTTGACAAGAAACAAAAAAAAAAGCATTCAGCAAATCATGGTCAAGTAAGTTATTTTATACTGTTAGCACTAGCTCTGTGCTCCAAGCTGTTTTTTAGGTGGGAAAATGTTTAGAGACCCCTGCTGGTAGGTTTGATTGATCAGGTGCAAGGTTCACATCAAATAATGAATGTGGCAGACATGAATAACAAAGACCTGCTAGATGAAGAAATAGCGACATCTATTGACGAAAGGTACACATAGACCTTAAAATAGAACAGACTGATGCTAAATTTAATGTGTATACTGTAGATAGGGTTCTTTATCTTTTCTTATTCAGTGCATGACATTTAATTATTCTACCTCTCTGTTCATTATTTAATGTGGAGATGTTCGTTGTTAGACCTGTGGATTTATAGAACTTGGTTTTTGATTAATTGTGTGTATAATGTGTTTTTGTTAACAGGTGTGTGCATTTTTATTGAGAGGTACAAGTATTTATTATGTGATGTTTAGTCTTTCATTCTGGATATTGTATTTGATGTCTGGAATTTCATTATGTATTATTTGCTCTTTGACTAAACCTAACCCTACAGGCTACCGCTCTGGCCCTTACGCAAAGAAAATATATTTCTCTATATAGTAACTGTCAATATATTAAATGCTTTAGCGTTCTGATCTAAATATATTCACAATATACTGAATAATATATTGTATTAATATATGACATTGAAAAATACATAAGGAATTGGCACTTGATATATTGAGAAATATTTAAATATATATCCTAATGTATGTAATTTTATATTTAACAATATACTTCACAATATATTGAACTTGATTAAATATATCTATTTATAGTATTTTACAATATACTTATGCGATAAGCAAATGAGCCATAAGCACATTGTGAAGACAGACAAGACCATAATGGTGGTAGGTTTGATTGATCAGTCAGATATAAATGAGATGCATGAAACACAAATGAGAAATAATTTTATTGAACATATCAAAAACTCTCAATTAACAGCATACAGTGATGAGCCACAACAAACACCCACCTGAGACCAGTCAGTGTCCATACTGACCTCTGTCCAGCACAACATTAAAACCAGCAGGTTAACAATATTAAACATTTTACAATTTACTATTACTAAACATTTGCAAGTCAAGCCCATGCATTAAAATAAATATAACAGACACCAGCAAAATTTGCCAAATCTAAACACTAAATGATGTCACCCAACCTGACAAACATACAGTGTCACACTGCTCAACTCAATGTATGATTTATACAGGAGTTACACATCGGCCACAGCATTGTGATTAATCTTGAAAAGAATCAGTCAAAAAGGAGATAATTTTTTAATAGGTCACTTGCTGTATATAAGAGCTACAAGAACAGGGCTGGAAAAGTTCTGTTAAGTTCTGGTTAACTTAGGACCAGCCTTATGATAATACTGTAACCAGCTGACTGGATTTTACCATTATAATACCAAACAAATAAAACCAAAACTTAGACATGCTAAACCACTGACAGGGAGAATTTGAATTCCTTTTGCAATTTAAGAACAAACGTAAGCTGTGTCATTTTCAACTAAAATATTAAAAAATATTTTAATACATTTTTTTTTTACCATAGGTTCTGTGGTTTAAACTTTTCTTTTCTTTCTTTTTTTAAACATTCGATCGTTAAAAAAAAAAAAAAAAAAAACATTCTGACTCCTTGTCAATAATAACTACGCACTTAATTTTTAATTCGGGGAAAGAAAAAAAAAGTTTTTTTTTTTTAACTGTTCTTCTTTGTTGTTTTTTTGGCATTAATGCAGCTTATCGGTGCATTGCCGCCACCTGCTGGATTGGAGCAAAACAAATATAAAAAAAAAACTAAAATAGATTAACGTTCATTCACTTAGAGTATATAACTCGGCCAGTTTCGTTTAGATATTTAAACAGGCTTCTATCTATTTTTTCCAGTTCATCTTACCTAGTATGTTTTCTGGGAGAAAAGAAAAAGTGCAACTCAGCTTCACCGTCCGCTTTGTCTTCTTCTTCTTCTTCACTTGATCTGCGGCCGGCAACGTAAGTAGTGCGCTACCGCCACCTAAAGGCCTGAATGATACTTGGTAAAGTGGTTTTTGCTGACTTGACACTGAAACCTTCTTCTTCTTCTCTCTCTCTCTTTATTTGTTGATGTTTACTGTGTGTGTGTGTGTGTGTGTGTGTGTGTGTGTGTGTGTGTGTGTGTGTGTGTGTGTGTGTGTGTGTACATGAATATACAGTGTAAAGTGAGCATAGATGGATAAATTAATGTACAGAATAGTTTTAAATCTACAGATATGTCTGATTATAAATATGTGGAATAAAGATATACAGAAACTATATATAGGTGAATTTACATTATGTGCAATAGTATGAATATACATATGAATAAATATGAGTAATTTAGCCGCTGGATGGAAATGCAGAGTATACCTATACACACATCTACATATATGAATATACACATACACATTAGTATACAGTCCATGTGCAGACTGTACAAATGAATGAACAGGATGTATTTACAGAGGTATGTGTGAGACACCGTTTCTCATTCAGTAGTCTCAGGGAAGTCTAGGTCATATTTGCCTTACTAGTAGCCTACTGTATATTTACCTCCTGGCACTCTGGTTTTCTCCCACAGTCCAAAGACATGAAGAGTAGACTAATCGGTGTTCCAAGATTCCCTGTAGTGTGTGAGTGAGTAAGTGTGGGGGCTTTTGTGCCCTGTGAAGGACTGGTATACAGTCCAGGGTTTAGCCAGCCTCGTGCCACAATGTGCTCCAGAGAGCATTTTTTCCAAATATCGATCATGGATGTTGCAAACTATCATGGATGTGCAATATCTCTAAAAAAAAATTTATTTGTGAATTTGTCGAAACTGTGGATTATTTTGTGATTCAAAGCACTATTTACAGCTATGAGCTGAAAACACAATATTATATAGACAAAATTTCAAGTATCCCAATGTTTCTAAACTTCTTCCCTAAGTTATATAAATAAAAAAGAATGCAGTTTAAAAAGAATTTCTACTAATTCATGTACTTTAAATGTGTGTGTCTACTATAAGAAATATGTATAAAAAGTTTTCTGTGACTTGTGAAAACATTGGTTATTAATTTCTAAAATATTGAATATTTTGTAACCCAGTTAATGTTGATTATTGCTGTGAAAATGTAATTCCACAATGTCAGCAATGACAATCCCACATTAATAAAAGTACAATATAAATCATGTATGAACATAATTCAATTATAGAAACACAAAATGGTATAGTAGGTTTTTGTTTTTTGTTATGCAAGTGTTTGTCGCAATGCTGGTGAAATTCTGATTATTAAATGTGATTTCTGGGTGTACAAGAGAAGAACGATGCTAGAAAAAAACTTTTTACATAATTGAGGATAAAGTAAAAAAAAAAATGTAACAGTTTTACTTGGTTATTTTTCCCCAACAGGTGATTAACACAACTTACATGTGAAGAAATGGAAAAGAAGTTGATATAGCATTGTTGTCCACTATGGGTAAGTATGTGTATACTGTAATTTGAAAAACCTGCTCTATTAAATATGTATAAACACAGCCTAGAAAAACAGGCCATAGAAGGAAACTTAGTGTGTCTGGGGCCAAACAGGAGTGTGTGCAATTTTTACATTCAAAATTAACATTAAAATATTACTACCAATTTTTTTCTCCTAGATGCAGTTATATGCAATAATATATTCTGTTATTTTATTATTATAATATAAAAAAGTTGTGTTTGAAAATTAACTGAGACTTACATTTTACTTGGAGTCCAGAATAACAGATGCTATATAATAATATGACAAGACCCCATACCATTTATTATACTATTTATTATGAGATTCAGTAATGTGCCTACATGGTAATCTATATAAATAAAAATAAATGTTTTGTCTGCACAGTGGAACCTTGGATTGCAAGCATAATCCGTTCTTGAAGCGTGCATGTACATCAAAACACTCATATACCAAAGTGAATTTCCCCCATAAGAAATAATGGAAATTCTTATATTCATTCCACACCCCAAAAATATTAACATAAACATAATTATGAAAATATGAACTGTCCATGTAAAACTGTCCGTGTAGGTTTGAAGGTGTGTGTGGGTGTTGGGTATTTATTCTGGAGTTATTTTAGCTACCATTTAAAATAGTAGATCTACAAGTAAAATTTTTATAAGTAAAAATTAAGCTCAATTACAGAATTACAGAATTTCTGTTCTGTTGTCGTATGAGCGACATTAGATGACCTATCTGTATACACTGCTTTAAAAACAAGTGCTTTCGGTTTTTTAGCAGAACTATGCAGTTTCAGCTCCCCGCATAATTTTTTACAATTTTCTGTTGTTTTGCTGAATTGTGTTTTTGTGTGTTTGTGTGTGTGTGTGTGTGTGTGTGTGTGTGTGTTTTTCACAGATAAGACTCAAGCCAGAAGACTTCCCCAGATAACAACAGCATCATGAAAAAAGCAGGCAGTATATCATCTGTAGTCATTTCAGTTCTGCTGTGTAGTTTGGCTTTCTGAAGAAAAAATTAAAGATTTTAAAACCTATATTCAGTACATCTTTGTCATTAATCGGCTATTATATACACAAAATATCCAAACAAAAAATATCAAAATAAGTTCTTTTTATTTGATTAAAGATTAGAATTAATTTAGACAAGAAGTTGGCTACCCTTTAAAAATAAATAAATAAATAAATAAATAATAATAATAATAATAATAGTAATAATAAAAATATACACACACATACAGGGTGGGCCATTTATATGGATACACCTTAATAAAATGGGAATGGTTGGTGATATTAACGTCCTGTTTGTGGCACATTAGTATATGTGAGGGGGCAAACGTTTCAAGATGGGTGGTGACCATGGTGGCCATTTTGAAGTCGGCCATCTTGGATCCAACTTTAGATTTTTCAATAGGAAGAGGGTCATGTGACACATCAAACTTATTGGGAATTTCACAAGAAAAACAACGGTGTGCTTGGTTTTAACGTAACCTTATTCTTTCAGTTTTTTACAAGTTTCTCTTTGTTCACAGCCATTGACATGTCGAAGAGGTGAACACGTGATGAGCGGATCGAAATTGTGTTGATATCTGGTGAACGCAGTAACCGGGTCATTGCAGCAGATTTCAATGCAACACACCCTACGAGACCACCCATCTCCCATGCTACAGTTAGCAAACTGCTTGCTAAGTTTCGTGAAACTGGTTCAGTGTTGGATTTGCCAAAAGGTGGACACATGAAAACTGTCACTAATGAACAATCATCAGTGGCTGTCCTAGCTTCATTCAGCAACACAGCCCACAGCGTAGCACTCGCCGCATGTCACTGGATAGTGGCATTAGTCGAACATCCCTTCGGTGGATATTAGCTACTCACAAATGGCACCCTTACAAACTCCAGCTACTGCAGCATCTCAACGAGGATGACCCAGACCGGCGCACACAATTTGCAGAATGGGCAAAACAAAAGTTGGAACAGGACCCTCAGTTCACGCAGAAGATTTTGTTCAGTGATGAGGCAAACTTTTATGTGAATGTTGAAGTTAACAAACAAAACCACCACTATTGGTCTGACACTTACCCACATTGGATAGATCCCTCCAAGACTGTTGGAACAAAAAACGTGATGGTACGGTGTGGTATATGGGCTACAAAGATAGTGGGGCCATTCTTCATCAATGGAAACCTCAAGGCCACTAGATATTTGAAATTGCTACATGATGATGTGTTTCCCTCTTTATGCACTGAAGCTGGCACGTTCGCTGAGTTTTTCCAGCAAGATGGTATAAATAAATATAAAATAAATAAATATAAAATAAATAAATAAATAATAATGATAATTATTATTATTATTACGGTCATAGAAACAAACAAACAACCATTGAACACTTAATCATATGTATCTATGCTATTTCTTTTTACTTATGTGAGTCATTTTCTCAATATAAATAAATGTTTGGGTTTTAAAAACTACATCAACAGAACAAAGACAAACTTAGGAGAAGTGTAGGGGGAGAAACCTCCACAGAGAATGTACTGACTTACATGGTGCTAATTGCTCTGTGTTCCTTGGGGGGGTAACTGCAGTATAGTACTTGAAATCAAAGTGCTCGCTTAAATAAGATGTGACACTTTTCTCTCACAAACACACACACACACACACCACCGCAGCGCACACACTGGGGGAGGGGCGGCAACTATTACCGACATACAGGAGTTGGACAATGAAACTGAAACACTGGCCAGTTTAGTGTTTCATGGCTAATTTTGCCCAGCCTGGTGGCCGATCCTCATTGATTGCACATTCCAGCAGTAAGAGCGGAGCGTGAAGGTTTCATTAGCAGAGTAACAGACAGATTGTTGGTGCGACTTGCTGGCGAATCTGTGACCAAGACAGCACGTATTTGTGATGCATCAAGAATCTCTGTGGGATTTTTTTTTTTTAGATCTTTTGACTCGCCGGCGCGCAAATGCGTTTGTGTTAAAGCCAACTGATAAATCCAGGAGCGCACACACACACACACACACACACACACACACACACACACACCTCTCCATTAACAAACATAGCTACAGTGTACAGTACAAACGTAGTGTGTGGGGATTGAAAGATTTCCCACTGTGTCTCCTCATTGTTTTTCACCATCATTCTTAGTACCTTATGAAGTCCGGTGATTAAAATGGTGTGTGTGTGTGTGTGTGTGTGTGTGTGTGTATGTAACCCCCAGCCTACACGAAGAATACCTCATTTACAAGACAAAAGACGGTCAGAGGTGTGAATGCACGTCTCTGCTTTCCTCTGCAGTGTGTGTGTGTGTGTGTGTGTGTGTTCGTGCTTTAGGTTGTTTGGGGTGGTGTGTCCTAAATTCAATCTGACTGAATCCGTATAAACGCCAGGTTGGGAAAATCATGTTTGAGAAAACGACACATTCTGTATCTGCAAAGTTAAGCTTGGAAGTGAAACTCAGGGTCACTCTGGTCACTCTGGTCACTCTGGTCACTCTGATTAATTCTTATTGCCTCACACATTTAATTCTCATTTATTTCATTGTCTTTTAATTCTGTAAAGCTGCTTTGTGATAGTAACCGCTGTTAAAAGCGATATATAAATAAATCCGATATTACTAAACAAATCCTGGAGCCTGTGCGCGGTGTGTGTGTGTGTGTGTGTGTGTGTGTGTGTGTGTGTGTGTGTGTGTGTGAGAGAGAGAGAGAGATCTCCTCTACAACGTGCGCGTTATGTGATTAATACAACTGATCAGTTTCTGTAACATGTGGTGTAAGAGCATAGGACCATAGGTTACAGTATATTAATAAAACTGAGCTATATTATATTTGTTTATATATATATATATATTTACATGTTCAAACACAACATGATTTTCAGAGGATATAATTTGTTGTATCATCTGATTACAGCATTGGCTGATTTTGTGATTGAGACCCATGGGTTACATGGAAACATTTTTTATTAGTAGTAGTAAGCCAGGCTTTAGTAACCTAGGACAAATCAGGATATAAGCCCTCACTCTCTCGCGCACACAAACAGCACATGAAATCGCGTAAAACCAAATGAAAGTAGGGCAAATAATAAGTGTACTGTAGACATTGGCTGATTTAGTGATGGTTGAGACCCATGGGTTTAATTTACATTACAACTATTATTATTATTATTATTATTATTAGTAGTAGTAGTAGTAGTAGTAGTAATCCACAATATAAGCTCACACACAGCACGTGAAACAGCGTAAAACCAAATTAAACGGGATCGCCCTGCAATACAGCGGCTTTAAGCATTTCACCACATGAGAAGTTGTGGGGTTCGCTGACTGTGAATGTGTGCCTCTTTGTCCACAGGTGTGAAGTTGCATCGTGTTACTACGCGTCGCTATACATTGTAACACACTATGTTCAAGAAAGAAAAAACAACACTCTTAATTACTCATGACCTCTCGTAAGAATGAAATGACTATAGCCCATAGCTGAGTTATTTATTTATGTAAAACAGACTGGTGTAGCATTAAAATACATTTCGGCTGACATCATAATGTTTTTATATTATTACTTTGAAAGTATATGAGAGTGGCAGTGGCCCGATGTCTTATGCATGAAAGGTCTGAGCATTAAAGCATCGTTAGGGGCCGGTACTCTGTACCGTATACTGTATATCTCCAAAATGACATGCTTGATTTAATCATAAAAATGTGTGGACAATGCAAGCGCTGCAGTTAACTGAATCAGTCACTGCACCACCTGACGGAATTATACAGCATTGCAACCATCTTATTAGAACAACGCAAAGGGGCGTTTATGGGGCGTGGCTTCGTTCACTGCGTCATCGGATTGATGGATTCACGTCTCCACCTTCGAAGAGTGGCCAGGATTGCAACGGTCAGAGTCCTCCCGCGACCCAACCCTCAGCTGGAACTGATACAACAGGGCAGAACCCGCGTCCCGCCAGAGGAATCCCAGCTCTGCCTTTGGAAACCCATCTCAAGGTTCAGGCCATCAACGGGAGTCCACTCCCTTCTATCACCCACAGGACTCAGGCAACCATTCTGAGCAGACTTCGTTATTTATCATGGAGGGACCTCATGCCACTGTTGTCTTGGGGCTCCCCTGGTTAATCCGACACAACCCACAGATTGACTGGACTGGAAACTCGATTTCAGCCAGGAGCCCATCTGGTTCCACGACCTGCTTACGAGCCGCCCTCACGTCATGCCCCAACCCCGCCCAGGCGGACAAACCACTGGAGCTCACTCACATGCCCCCTGAGTGCCAGGATCTCAAGGCTGTGTTCAGCAAATCACATGCCATTTCTCTTCCTCCCCACCGGCCTTACAACTGTGCCATTGATCTGCTCCCAGGCACCGTTCCCCCCAAGGGCCATGTGTACTTATTGTCACCCAAGGAACGCCAAGCCATGGACAGTTACATCACTGAATCCTTTGCATCGGGGATCATTCGTCCTTCCTCCTGTCCAGCGGGGGCTGGGTTCTTCTTTGTGGGCAAAAAAGATGGTTCCCTTCATCCCTGCATAGATTATAGGGGCCTGAATGAGATCACTGTAAAGAACCGGTATCCCCTCCCGCTAATGGCTACCGCCTTTGAGCCTTTGAGCTCCAAGAAGCCAAGATTTTCATCAAGCTCGACCTACGCAATGCTTACCATCTTGTCCACATCTGAGAGGGTGACGAGTGGAAAACGGCCTTCAACACCAGTACAGGGCACTATGAATACCTCATAGTTCTGTTTGGCCTCACTAATTCCCCCGCAGTCTTCCAGGCCCTCATTAACGATGTACTCAGAGACTTTCTCAATTTATCAGTGTTTGTCTACCTTGATGACATTACCACGTTCGGCAGGTCCTACAGAGGCTTCTAGAGAATAAACTGTTTGTGAAACCAGAAAAGTGCGAGTTCCACACCACATCCACATTGTTCATTGGATTTGGCATTGGGCCTTCAGGGATCCAGATGGAACCCGCCAAGCTTCAAGCCATCACAAACCGGCACACGCCTACCTCACATCAGGAACTCCAGAGATTTCTGGGGTTCTCCAACTTCTATTGCCCTTTCATCCGAGGCTACAGCTTTATCACTGCCCCCCTAACAGCCCTAACCTCTCCCAAGGTCCGCTATTGTTGGAACCAGGAATCTGAAAGTGCCTTCATCGAACTTAAGAAGCTGTTCATGTCCGCTCCTATCCTCACCATCCCTGACCCATCACGTCAGTTCATTGTGGAGATCGACGCCTCCAGCACTGGAGCAGGAGGCATTCTCTCTCAGAGGTCTGCCCATGACAACAAACTGCACCCCTGCTCCTTCTTCTCCCACCGCTTAACTCGCACTGAAAGAAACTATGGCATCGATGATCGCGAGCTCCTGGCCATCAAGCTAACCCTGGAGGAGTGGAGACACTGGCTAGAGGGAACGGAGGTTCCATTCCTGGTCTGGACTGACCACCAGAACCTAGAGTACCTCTGAGGCACCAAGAGGCTCAACTCACACCAGGCCCGTTGGTCGCTATTCTTCGCCAGGTTCAATTTTACCCTCTCCTACTGTCCAGGAACTAAGAATACTAAACTGGATGCTCTCTCCAGGAAGTTCAGCCCCACCCAAGACTCCACTGCCAGTCACACCATCCTCCCTTCTCTTTGCTTGCTTGCAGTGGCTGAGCTAGATATAGAAACAAAAGTAAAGCAGGCCTTGTCCCACGAAACAGGCCCCAATAAAGGACCCACTAATCGTCTATTCGTCCCACTCACTCTACGCTCCCAGGTCCTGGAATGGGCACATTGTTCCAAGCTCTCTTGCCATCCTGGCTCTGCCCGAACCTTGTCCCAAGTCCAGCAGCGCTTTTGATGGCCAACCATGAAAGATGATGTCTCCGGCTTTGTGGCAGCTTGTGATGTTTGTCAGCCACACTTGTATCATGACCATAGCGGATCAGTTCTCCAAGGCAGCCACACTTGTATCATGACCATAGCGGATCAGTTCTCCAAGGCAACCCACTACATTCCCCTTCCAAAACTCCCATCTGCCAAGGAGACTGCGGAACTCATGATCCTCCATGCTTTTAAGCTCCACGGCCTTCCCAAGGATATCGTCTCTGATCATGGTCCGCAGTTCACCTCTCAGTTTTTTAAGGCCTTCTGTAAGCTCATCGGAGCTACCCCTAGTCTGTCATCAGGATTTCACCCTCAGTCCAATGGCCAAACTGAAAGGAAAAACCAGACTCTCGAGGTCGCTCTGAGGTGCATGACCTCCTGGGATGTCACTTCCTGGAGCAGGTTCCTGCCCTGGGTGGAATATGCTCACAACTCCCAAACCTTGTCATCCACTGGCCTGTCTCCCTTCCAGTGCTGCTTGGGCTACCAACCACCTCTGTTCCCTTCCGTGGAGAAAGAAATTAACATCCCATCAGCACAGCATTTCATCCGATGCTGTAAGAAGACCTAGCTACAAGCTAGAAGGACGTTACTACGATCCAGCAAAGACTACAAGAAACAAGCGGATCGGAGGCGTTCTAAAGCTCCAAGGTACAGGGTGGGTCAGAGAGTCATGCTCGCCACCAGAGATATTCCTCTAAAGACCATCTCCCACAAACTCTGATATGTGGGCCCATTCACGATTACCAAAGTCGTCAACCCCTGTGATGTCAAACTCTTGCTACCGTCAAAATGCAAAGAATAAACCCCACATTTCATGTATCCCAGCTACGCCACCTCGGGTCAAGCCCATTGACATAGTGGAGCATGCTAAAGCATCTAAAAAAGCAAAAAAAGTCAAAGTCTGGGCTTTAAGCTACACATCAGTTTGTAGAGTTAAATGGTCATCATTCAGCATGTTTTCAGGTGCAGTTTGGAGATTTTGTTGCAAGGAGGCCCATCTTCTTGGGATGTGAGTGGTAACTGGAACTCATAGTCCTGAACCAAGGCCAGGATCGTCCTTATGGGACAGTTCCACTTGATTTTAGTCACATGACTTTGGAACTGGAGTCCCAAAGCCTTAGGAATGGCTTTATAACCCTTTCCAGATTGATACATGGCAATTACTTTGTTTCTCATTTGTTCTTGAATTTTTTTACATCATTTTGCTTTTTTAAATGCTATCAACTATTTGCATCAGCCAAGCTGATGATCTTGGCTGATGTAGACAGCTGTTCTCTGAGGACTTGTGACTGCAGTCACTCAATAGCTCAGGACTGGAATTTTCTACAGTTTTGTACCTGAGCCTCCAATAATTAACTGAACTCCATATTAACTCGACTGTTATACTGAACTTCCAGCCTCCCAACACACAGTATGACTGCAGATCAATCCCTGCTATCTGTTATCACCCAAATGAGGATGGGTTCTGTGAGGGACCTTGCAGCCCAGAAATGAGAGGACATAGACTAAATGAGCTTTCACCCAAATTATGATTTTAATAAATAAAAAGGTGTAGGATTAAATTAAAGATTTTTTCCCCTAAACTACACTAAAAGGTCAACAGAATCAAACTTAAATCCAAACTAATAAACTTAGAAGCACTTAACTGAATCAAACAGACAAACCGTGACTTGAAAGAAACTACCCTCAATTCAATGGGGAAAACAGATAATGGGGAAAACATTTTGGTGGCGGACCAGTCCATTCCTAAACACATAGGGGAACCACAAGATCACAACACATCTAAACACAACAAAATTAACAAACAGGGGCAGTTAAACTAACTAAAGAGCAGTTAGAAAAAGAAATAATCAAAAGTATATATATATATATATATATATATATATATATATATATATATATATATATATACACACACATATATAAAATGGCAGACAACTTATCCCCAATTAGTCTAAAGTACATGTTGGTACGCCGGTGAGACCATAGTAGTGGTCGATGTGGCATAACAGACTGCAGTGAGAGCTCCACGTGCACAGTGCAGCAGTTCCAGCTGTTCATCCCTCAACAGCACAACGGTAACTTGTGCTGTTGAACTCAAACAATAAATAAACTCAAACAATAAATAAAATTAACTCAAAATATACAGTACAACATGAACTAGGATGTGTGCACTCCACCCAGATATGATGCACTTTTAAATAAATAAATAAATAAATAAATATCTAAAAGAAATTAATGGTGTTGCTGTCTTTTTGTTTAATATGAATAAATATTAAAGTAATTGAATAAACAAAATACTAAACAAAGAATAAAAAACGAGCAGTGAATGTGTCTGTGCACATGCTTAGATGTAGACCTATGTGTGAATATATGTTACCCTTTAGTGTGGGTATTACCCAATGGCGGGCCATCATTTTTCATATTCCATACACATTTCCATCATTTTCTTTTGCTTCTGTAAAGCTTCTTTTTGAAAATTACTATTGTTAAAAGCATTATACAAATATGTGTTAAATGAATGGAATTGAAGTCTGATTGAGATCCTTATACAGGGTGTTCATGCTCAAAAACCATCCATGTTTCCGAATTTAAACAATTTTGCGAAGAAGAGTGGGACAAAATTCGTCCATAGGGATGTGAAAGATGTGTCAGTTATTAAAAACACTTGATTGCGTTTATTAGGTATAGGGGCAATTACTTTTTCAGTTTGTATTTATTCTGCTTATCTATGTATAATATTATGATTTGTCTGATGATCTGAATGATTTGTCTGCACCACATTCCCCCCGATCCTCCAGCACTGCTCAGGGGCAAATACTTTTTCACGGCACTGTATCACACACATTTCCTGTAACTATAATAAATAAACTCACCAGCTGAGTGATTCTGGATGTAAAGTCTGATTCCTCTGCTGATGTCGGAAGGGGAACCAGTTTGAGTTTGACTACAATAATACACTCCGAATTCATTAGTACTGATATTGTGTATAAATAAACTGCTGTTGTATCGCAGTGAGAAAGTCTTGCTGAAGGTCGTGTTACTGTAATCTGGTTCCAGGATAATACTTGAGAAGGAGCGTAATATAAACACTGGAGGTTCTGACGGCTTCATCAGGAACCAGAGCACATCTCTAACAGACACCTCACACTTTAGAGTCACATTCTGTCCCAAATCTACCGACGTCTCTGTGAAACTCTCTGCAGCTCCACAGCACACAAGGACATCTAACAACGACAAAAACATTAAAAAGTACTTCTTGGAATTTGCTGCTCGTTAAGAATGAGGAATATACTCATTAAATATGATCAGTGATTTAGGTAAAGGAAATAAACTTACAGAAGTAGATGTGGAGGATCTGATAGAGGTGTGGAGTAGAGTCAGGATATTGAACATACACTGCTTACCCAAAAATGTCACCGTTTCACATTTCAGAAAGGTCAAATTATTGGGTTGCATCAGAGATGACAAGCAAGGAGATTTGAAATGACTCAAACTGGGTGAAGAACCATTCTACACATTAAAACATAGAAGGATAGTGCTGAACTTTGTGGAAGGAATGTACCCATCATGCATAGTGTCCACTGTACACGCCTCTGGAGACAGTGTTATGATCTGGGGTTGCTTCAGTCGCTCAGGTCGAGACTCAGCAACGTTATGTGGAAATAAAATGAAGTCAGCTGATGACCTGAATGTACTGAATCACCAGTACATCACATCTATGGAGGTTTTCTTCCCTGATGTCACGTGCCATATTCAGGGACTCAAGCGAGTGATTCTGGGAGCTTTGAGGAATGAATTTCACACATGACGTGTGTCCTGTAATCAAAGCTGAAGGTAAATGAAGAAAACAGTATATCTCAAACAACTCTTGTTACAGAGTTAAATGTTTCTTGTTAATGAATAATTCCATCATTAGCACATTCTGTCAGCAGCTGAGTTTACAGCCCTGAGATTAATGCTCTGTTATGCCCCCTAGTGGAACAACAAAGACTCATTTAATAAAAAATAAAAAATAAAAAAAAGACATGTTATATTTGAGTCCTTTAATATATATATAACTGCAATTTATACACACGTTCGTACGTTATTTTCTTTTGTCCTGCCTCTGTTCAGGTCTGTAGTTGAACTGGCTGAGATACAGAAGGCCTAGATGTAAATGAGTGTGAGAATGTCTGTGAGCGTGTACATGCTTTATTACAGCAGGCCATCATTAACTGTTTTCCTGTGCCAGTACAATACAGGGTGTTTTATTGCTTAATAATACACAGTGACACAGGGACAGGTTTGAATGAGGACGAACACACTTCATTCTGTAACATTTGTTTCGCAGGTACACAGACAGAAAGAGAAGATATGCGGTGAAGCTTCATCCATCATCCCTTCTGAAACACTACACTATCATCATTATCAGCTAAATATTAGAAACATGGAGAAAGATTTATATACAGTCTGTACAGTGTGACGTATTCAAGCTTCAGTTACTGAAAGTGTACAGCAGGGGGCAGCACAATACAAAAAAGTTATCTTTGTGTAATTTAATTAGCAGATATCTTTAGAGTTCTGAATGCTGTAATTATTAAATGTTTACTACTTTAATACTTAAATTTTTTTTTATATCTTTCTATGGTAAAATTTATTCTGAGCCGATTTTAAATTTGTACAAGGCGAAGTGTCTAAAACTAACTCCCATAAATTATCTGTGTAAATATTATATATATATATATATATATATATATAGACATGAAAACATATAATAGATACACTAGTCTACAAAAAAAGCTCAATATACTATTAAGAATGAGGAATGAGGAAGTTCTGTCTAAGTATGTAGGTTTACAAAGCATTTGTGAAAAGATACAGGAAACCACTGCTGCACATCAGTTCTATGAACCAGAAAGCCCACAAAGCATGCGAGCAGTTTCTGAAGGAACTTTCAGTCGGCAACACAACATGATCGACGCGCAGCAAAACAGTAAGTTCTCAACACTGATCTTTTATTAGAATTTTAATTCTTACAGTTCTGTTTATTATCGCAGCACATTGTATGTGGAACAGCAGGTTATAAAACCAGGTGAAAATTAAAACTGTATTAATCTATTATTTTAAACTATATTCCAAATGTTGCTCTAAGCGAATGGTTGAACCATGGCCCTGTGTGTAGAAAGTATTTAAGCTTGTTTTCTTATAAAAATGGAAGTATGTATGCAGATAAATACAATGCAACAAAACTAGGTGGAAATGTATTGAGCAGTGAGATTTGATTATTTTAATCAACCTGCTGTATTATTACAAAGACAAAACCAGTCGTACCTGAACATTTAAAGGGCATTTTAAATTATTTTATTCAGAATAATGAGTAAAATACGTTTTACTCTAAATAGCTATTTTCTTTTCTTTTTTTTTTTAAGCAGAGAAAGCGACTGATGTGGTTTGTGTTTGTCACGAACAGATTGCATCCTTTTAGAACAGGCTTGTGGGTGGTAGACACGCACTTTCATTTTAACTTATTCTCTATAACACAAATGAGGCACAATGTAAATATCATCTGTATATACTGTAAAATATTTAAGTAATCTAAACTCTGTTCTATTGGCACAATAATACCACAGAATAAAACATTTATTTCTTCATTACATTCTTTATTAAAGCACAACAGTGTACAAAATAATGCAGCTCCACCACAGCTTTCCTATTTACAACCAAAGGCAGGAGAAACACTTTGGAGATTGGGACTATTATTTACACCAATTAAAGATGGACTTAAACACCATTTAATATACTTATGACTTTTTTTTATTGGTCATTAAAATCCAAAACAACAACAAAAAAAAGACAAACCATAAAAGTAAAAAATGGCAAGTGTAAGTGTAGAGTCAGAAAAAAAATTATTTTATACTAATTTCAGGGAAATATTCATATATATCAATATCTAGTATATATATATATATATATATATATATATATATATATATATATATATATATATATATAAACACACACACACACACACACACACACACACAATCCATGTCACAAAGAAGCTTTACAGAATTATTAACAATCCAGTTATCAGACTGACGATAAGATCATCACAGTTTGAGTTTCTGTGATTAAAACTAATTGTAGTTACTGCCGTGACTAGTCGCAGCACATTATGTGTGGAACAGCAGGTTATAAAACAAGGTGAAAATTTAACAAACTGTATTAATCTATTATTTTAAACTATATTCTAAATGTTGCTCGAAGCAAATAGTTGAACCATGGCCCTGTGTGTAGAAAGTATTTAAGCTTGTTTTCTTATAAAAATGGAAGTATGTATGCAGATAAATACAATGCAACAAAACTAGGTGGAAATGTATTGAGCAGTGAGATTTGATTATTTTAATCAACCTGCTGTATTATTACAAAGACAAAACCAGTCATACCTGGACATGTTAAAAGGCATTTTAAAATATTTTATTCAGAATAATGAGTGAAATATGTTTTACTCTAAATAGCTATTTTCTTTTTTTTAAGCAGAGGAAGTGATGTGGTTTATGCTTGTCACGAACAGATTGCATCCTTTTAGAACAGGCTTGTGGGTGGTAGACACGCACTTTCATTTTCACTCACTCTCTATAATGCAAATATCATCTGTATATACTGTAAAATATTTAAGCAGCCTAAACTCTGTTCTATTGGCACAATAAAACAAAACATTTATTTCTTCATTCCATTCTTTATTAAAGCACAACAATCACATATGTTGAAATTGTACAAAATGGTGCAGATACACACCACAGCTTTCCTGTTTACAACCAAAGACAGGATAAAACCCTTTGAGGTTGGGACTATTATTTACTTATAACTTTTTTTTATTGGGCATTTAAATCCAAAACAACAACAAAAAAAAAGACAAACCGTAAAAGTAAAAAATTCCATGTGTAAGTGTAGAGTCAGAAAAAAAATTATTTCATGCTAATTTCCGGAAAAGATTCATATATATCAATATCTAGTATATAGTATGTTATATACTGTATATTTAAACTGACACACGACACACATGTCGCAAAGAAGCTTTACAGAATTATTAACAATCCAGTTAACAGACTGACGATAAGATCATCACCCTGATGCAGGACACCAGATTTCAGTTTCATTGGATTTGAGTTTCTGTGATTAAAACTCTGCATCAGTAATCCTGCTGTAACTTAGCTGATGTCCCCAGAACCTTGTACTCGACTAATGTTTCAACTTCAGCTCAAATCTATGTGACAGCTGTTACAGCTGTTTGTCATCTATCTCTTCCTCATTAGAATCGATTAACATGTGGTGGCCCAAGTAAAATAAAAAAGTGTGCTAAGTATATTAAATCCTAGCGTGCCAAAGCATACTTTAGTGTACTTGCTCCAGACTAATGACTAGCATACTTTTAGAGGTTTGCTATTTTGGAACAACAAATTTTGTACTAAGACTATTTAGGTTGTAATTAAATTGTACAAAAGCACAAGTTTAAGTGTATTAAGTATAATTTTGTCTGCTAAAGTGGAACAACTTTACATATACTTACGTACACTTAAAGTATATGACTGTGTGTACTAACATACATACCTGACAGTAATTAAGTTAATTTAAATATATATTTAAATGTATTATAAATATATTAAAGCAAATGTTACTGTGCTACAAATACATGAGTAATATACTCTGAATATATTCTTCTTGCAGCAGTAGCATGCTGTTACACTTCTGGACAATTACAAATAGTAAAAAAGTACACTGTGTAGTTAATACAAATATACTTTATTATATCACACAGTACACACAGTCTTCTGTCATACTGTACTGCAAATGTGTTACCTGTGCACTAGAGGTGTTTAGGATAATTTACACATGCTGAAAGTATTTTATACACTATTACATGTTTTTGAAACACATCAGTAGTTATGAGGCAGATTTTATTCACGAGTTCAACAGATTTCATTTGTACAAGGGAACAAAAAATACTATAGTTCATTTGTGTTCAGTAAAATGTCAGATTGTCTTAAACACACAAACTAAAATTTAAACTGTTGTGTGAAGAAAGACAGACATTAGTATTAGAATATACAGTACAGTAGTAGTTTAAACCTGCTGTGTTGATTCTAGCTGTTACACAGAGACTGAAAACAGGGCGGAGCTACGGAGCATCATACCAGAAGTACATACGATTTAGCAATAACACATTCGACAAAACATTTTATAGTTTAAGCTATGTACATAATTCCAAACTACCTAATAAAAACCATGAAATTTACCTTATGCCGATGAAAATAAAAAAAAAAATAACGATACGAACTAAAGCGCGCGCAATGATGCAGCTTCCAGCGGTGAATTCAAACTAGAAGCGGAAAAACTGGGGAGCCAATCAGCAAACAGACAGTCCGAATCTGCCCGCCTCCAGTTTCTGATTGGCTGGTGTTGCGCCGATTCTAGTCTCTGATTGGCTGGAATAGTTGCAACGTTCCAGCGCTGCTGCAGCACAGAAGAGACAGAGTTCAAACACATAATTCCCTGAACGTGCAGAAGTGATTTTCAGTAGTGCAGAAACGCGGTAAACGAGAGAGTTGTGCAGTAAATATAAGCATAAATAAGTAGATATGAATAAGTACATTTAAATCCAACTGAAAATATAATGAGACTACCGAATATAAAAAGTTGTATTCTAATGTATACTTTCTGTACATTTCTAAATTATTATTTCGAGCATATATATATATTTTTTAAATATACCAAAAATAAATTGAAAAACAAAGTTTAAATAAGTGTGATTTGGAAATTAGACCAACCTTTCACTTAAAGTATATTTTCTATTTTCCTATAATATATTTTTGCAAGTATACTATAATACACTTATTTTTTAAGTATGTTTAATTCCAAAATTTGGTAAACGCATGATGTTAGTATACTTTTTATATATTAACTGATGGTACAACTTTTTGTTAGTATATTTGCAAAGTACTATAGAAGATTTTAATATATTTGTGAATATATGAGTATATATATTATGAAAATGAGTGAAAACTCTAAGTGGGTGGGGCTAAATCAGGGTTTTATTTGGGCTTGGGGGGCAGTTCTGCAAACATCATTTATACTCAACCTGAATATTAATTGCTGTAACTTTTTATTCAGGGACCCAATAATTTTAGAATGAAATAAATATCTGTCACTGTTTTAACTGACATAGCAGACCAAAGTGAAAATTGCACAGAAAAATCACTATCTGTTGCAATTGCGTTTTTTATTTCCCCCCAAAAGATTTATATCTTTAATAAAAGGACAGAACTTGTTTTGTGTTTAGAATTAACTAACCAGTGGGACACATTGTTGCTGCAAAAGCAGTTAGTGAAAGTGATCAGAGCTGGCTAGAATAGAGCTGAGCAGGAATTTATATGGAATCTAAAAGTTTAAATAAACATTTACAAAGAATGCGATTCTACTATAATGCAACCTTCTCCTGAGTAACTACTGTATATATATATATATATATATATATATATATATATATATATATATATATACACACACGTGGACAAAATTGTTGGTACCCTTTGGTCAATGAAAGAAAAACTCACAATGGTCACATAAATAACTTTAATCTGACAAAAGTAATAATTAAAAAAAATCTATGAATGTTAACCAATGAAAGTCAGACATTTCTTTTCAACCATGCTTCAACAGAATTAAAAAAAAAATTAACTCATGGAACAGGCCTGGACAAAAATGTACCCCTAGAAAATATTGAAAATAATGTGACCAAAGGGACATGTTAATTCAAGGTGTGTCCATTAATTAGCATCACAGGTGTCTACAATCTTGTAATCAGTCAGTGGGCCTATATATAGGGCTCCAGGTCGTCACTGTGTTGTTTGGTGACATGGTATGTACCACACTCAACGTGGACCAGAGGAAGCGAAGGAAAGAGTTGTCTCAGGAGATTCGAAAGAAAATTATAGACAAGCATGTTAAAGGTAAAGGCTATAAGACCATTTCCAAGCAGCTAGATGTTCCTGTGACTACAGTTGCACATATTATTCAGAAATTTAAGATCCATGGGACTGTAGCCAACCTCCCTGAACGTGGCTGCATGAGGAAAATTCATGACGAATCAAAGAGACGGATAATCCCAATGGTAACAAAAGAGCCCAGAAAGACTTCTAAAGAGATCCAAGGTGAACTTCATGCTCAAGGAACATCAGTGTCAGATCGCACCATCCGTCGTTGTTTCAGCCAAAGTGGACTACATGCGAGACGACCAAGGAGGACAACATTGTTGAAAACAAATCATAAAAAAGCCAGACTGGAATATGCCAAACTACATGTTGACAAGCCACAAAGCTTCTGGGAGAATGTCCTATGGACAGATAAGACAAAAATGGAACTTTTTGCCAAGGCACATCAGCTCTATGTTCACAGATGGAAAAATGAAGAATATGAAGAAAAGAACACTGTCCCTACTGTGAAACATGGAGGAGGCTCTGTTATGTTCTGGGGCTGCTTTGCTGCATCTGGCACAGGGTGTCTTGAATCTGTGCAGGGTACAATGAAATCTCAAGACTATCAAGGGATTCTAGAGAGAAATGTGCTGGCCAGTGTCAGAAAGCTGGGTCTCAGTTGCAGGTCATGGGTCTTGCAACAGGACAATGACCCAAAACACAGCTAAAAACACCCAAGAATGGCTAAGAGGAAAACATTGGACTATTCTAAAGTGGCCTTCTATGAGCCCTGACCTCAATCCTATTGAGCATCTTTGGAAGGAGCTGAAACATGCTGTCTGGAAAAGGCCCCCTTCAAACCGGAAACAACTGGAGCAGCTTGCTCATGAGGAGTGGGCCAAAATACCTGCAGAGAGGTGCAGAAGTCTCACTGACAGTTACAGGAATCGTTTGATTGCAGTGATTGCCTCAAAAGGTTGTGCAACAAACTATTAAGTTAGGGGTACCATCATTTTTGTCCAGGCCTGTTCCATGAGTTACATTTTTTTATAATTCCATTGAAGCATGGTTGAAAAGCAATGTCTGACTTTCATTGGTTAACATTCATAGAATTCTTATTTATTATTACTTTTGTCAGATTAAAGTTATTTCTGTGACCATTGTGAGTTTTTCTTTCATTGACCGAAGGGTACCAACAATTTTGTCCACGTATGTATGTATGTATGTATGTATGTATGTATATGTGTATATATGTGTGTGTGTGTGTGTGTGTGTCACAAAAGTGAGTACACCCCTCACATCACATCCAAGAGAATTCAAGCCGTGCTGGAAAATGATGGTGGCCACACAAAATATTGACATTTCACATTTTCACGTAGGGGTGTACTCTCATTTGTTGCCAGGGGTTCATCTATTATTGGCTGTATTTTTAGTTATTCAAACTTTACACTGACTACTTTTAATTGTGTCAAAGACTAATTTATGCAGTGCTGTCCTATGAAAAGATATAACTAAATATTTGCAGAGATGTGGGGGGTGTACTTACTTTTGTAACATACCTTTTTTTAGAATATACAACCTCTAGTCTAAATTTATTCTAATCTTTTATCTGTCGAAAAAAAAAATACTTTGGTCTTGTGTATATACTGCTAGCCAATTAATAATAAGAAAATGAAGAGCTTTTAGAGCTTTAATTCTTCAGAAAGCGAAGCTACACAGCAGAACTGAAATGACTACAGGTGTTATACTGCCTGCTTTTCTCATGATGCCGCTGTTCTTTGAGTGACTCTTATCTGTGGAAAACACACACACACAAACACACACGCATGCACGCACGCACGCACACAAACAGAATTTTATGTTTACCAGACATTTGTAATTATTATTTTTGCTTTTTTGAAAAAAAATCTCTTATTTATGTATTTATTTATATGGTCCTACAACTTATACAATAAATATACAAGTAAATAAAACAAGTCCATCCTTTTTTGTTTTTTTTACAGTTAAAAACCTCTCTCACTCACTCACTCATCGTCTATACCGCTTTATCCTGTAATAACTAGATTTGTAACAGTTCTGCAGCTCTGAACACTAACACAGCTGTTTAGTAAAACAACAGAAAAATTCAAAAGCGGTGTAGAAGTGCCATCACCTCAGTGCTGCAAAGTGTTCGCCTTAACTGATTAATCCCTGCCAAAGTCCACACAATCACCCCACATCCCAACGTCCCCTCTAACTCCTGCGTTGGGGCTCCCACACTTAACATCTTATTCAGTGGCACTATATTCGCGCTCTCCCTCCGTAGCTGCAAAGGGGGCGGAGCCAATATCACATTAAACTCTATGAATTAAGATTTGAATGTTACTCAAGTTCATGTGCATGCGATGGCAGGCGAGCGAATACTTTTGGCAATGTAGTGTATATAACCCTTATTTAAAATACTGTTTATTCGTAGTAGGGCTGCAACTAACGATTATTTTGATAATCGATTAGTTGGGCGATTAATTTTTTTGTTGTTGTTGATTAATCGGATAAAAAACTAGACGCTTCTTTAATTTGATGTTTTGCTTATAACTATATAAAACCATAAATCAGGGTATTAGTTATGTATAAAACTAAACTTTAAAAATGCAAAAGCCACATAGAGAGTTTAATGATCTTAAATTTTGACATTTTAAACTTTAAATTAAAGACACAGTTTGTTTTTGAACAGTAAAACTCCTCTAAATATTCTAAATATAAATAAATACATAAATAAATAAAAAAGCAAAACAATTGTTGTACTCTTATTATATTGGATGGCATCTGTTATAGTGGCTGCTTGTTGTGGAGTGCACTGGGGATTTCTTTTTTGAATGAACTCACTTATGCTGACTTGTCAACTCTTTCAAAAAAAATAAATAAATAAATAAATAACATCATTTGACTATGCAAACTACAGCATTTTAACAATAATTGCAGATATTTCCAGCTGATAGAGAAGGAACAGCCAATCAGAAGCGGTGTGTGGAAGTCTGTGATTGGCTGGTTTTGTGGCAGTTTTGTAACACTGGACAAAGTTGAGCGAGCGTACAGGCAGAGTTGAGCGCGCATAGAAAATAAATGTAGCTTGCGCGTGAAGGCAGAGTCGAGCGCGCACAGAATCGAGACGTCTCGCGTGCACGGAGATCATGTTGAGCGAGCAGGGGAGGCATTGCACGCGCAGAATCGAGCTGTTGAGTGTGCAATGGAGACACTGCACGTGCATAGAGTGCTTTGTCTGCTCTCAAAAAGTCAAAACTTTTTCCTGCAGACGCTTCTGTAACCTCCATTGTGCGAGCGGCTGTGTATCTGTGTGTATTTGAGCATCTTGTGGTCGCGCTCCTCAGTAACGTGCGCAGCCCAAGTAATCGACAACGGCATTTGTTGACAACGAATTTCATTATCGATAATTATCGGTTTTATCGATTAGTTATTGCAGCCCTAATTCATGGTCTTAATGTTTAACCTACACATCCCTGAGAATGAGCCGTTACTACAGAAATTATACCATATTAGATTGAGTGCATTAATATAAACCTGTAAATCTCTGCTCCTATTCAGCAAAATGATACAGTATAAAAGTGACCATGATTATTATTACGTTCTAACAGATGTTCACTTTTTTATATAAAATACATACCATTGACCTTGAGTTCTACACGGACAGTTCTGAAGTTAGGGATCTTGCAGCTGTAAGTTCCTGCATCATTGAGTTTCACGTCGCTCAGTCTGATGGAGTAATTCCCTTTTGTGAACTCTGATGGAAAACCTTTGACTCTGTCCCTGTACTCTCCATCCTGGTCATGAAAATTCTCTTTACCATCGATGATGTCATACAAAGTCTTGGCGTCTCTGTATTGCCAGAACACATTTTCATGATGACTTGATGAACATGGTAAGATCACAGAGTCTCCTACAGCAGCTTCGACTGTGACGCTCTGAGACGAGACTTTAAAAACACAAACACGAAATTGTGGATACAAACAGGAAGCCAAATATGCCGCATCAGGATGTTACACAGTGATGCTGAGTGCTTACCTTCATTTATTACAAGCATAAGAGCACACAGGGAGTAAATTCTGTGGGGAAAAAAAACAGACAGATGGAACGGATGAGTGGACAGCAGCAGTATACGAGTTATGAGTTAAACCTAATTCTGTTGGGCCGGTCGGTGTCTGCACCTCTAAAATATTATTAAAACAAACCGTATCTGTGTGAACATATAGAACATATTGAACTTCATGCGTGTAAGAAAGCTGTACATTTAGTGAAACTCACTGAGCTCTTTAGTACGACCCATTCTACAGTCAGTGTGTGTCTGTGGAGAATGCTCCTGACTTTATGCCTAAAACCTCTGAACTGAGGCGTCCACATACTTTCTGATCTTAAACTGTATATCGTATTGATTACATCACAGTATGGTGTGACAGCAATGCGACACTGCTCCCTGACCCAGGCTGTTGTCTGTTCTTTCCTACATGGGTAAAGCTTCTCCTACACATGGTACTGAATTTGCTTCTGAGGAAAATCTTCGTCTTCAGGAAAAAAACAGACTGAAGATTCCTGAGTCGTCCTCGGGCGAAGGGCCTGTACACACCTGTTCACTGCCTCCAGATAACGATCTTATTGTACATGATGGTGGTTAAACAGAATCCAAACACACCTACTTTATTCCAGACCTGTCAACCATACACATAGGCCCCTCCCACAATTCCTGAACAATAATTATTATTACTATTAAAAATGTTTCATGAAGCACTGAATGCAGCCTCGTGAGATTCCGTACAAACAGATAGTTTTACATTAGAGACGGAATTCATTTCTTAGCTCACTTTACCTGATAGCTGATAAATAGCTAGCTTACAGTTTTCACAAACTATGTACAAACAAACTAGAAACAAACAAACAAAAAACACTTGCTAAATAATTTAGTTTAATTCATTTTAAACAGACGAGCGACATTCAGGTTAGAGTACGCAGTAAATAGTTAAATATAAAGACACGTAAATTAAAATGAGCTAGCTCGCGTAAATAGGGCCGTATGTTAACTTTTAACCTTATAGTATGCTCGCTTATACTGTAGCGTAACTAGTTAGCATACTTCCTCTTAGCTACAGGGACTTTCCGAACCAGGCCTTAATTTACAGACCTGAATTAATGCGTCACATATCTAGTACACACATCTCGTACACGATACACACCTTATATCCATGATTTATTAACCTGGAAAAAACATCCAAATTAATAAAACAATCAAATTTCCAGCTTCCCGTTACTCCTATAGACGGAACTAAAGAGATGCGCACGCGCACGCTACACGTATTGCTGTTGGTTGGTTGTGTTTCGGCTGCGTCCAGCAATTAGAATTTGTCCATCAGACATCCAAGTTGATTTAATAATTTAATAATAATTATCTTATTTATTTATTTATTTATTCATTAATTTAAATGGTTCTACAGCTATCCAATACATAAACAAGTAAATAAAATAAACCCATCCTATTTTTTTCGAACCATGAACTTTCTGAAAGAAATCTAGTCAAGAAAAAAAAAATCATGACCGGAGATGTGGTTAAAAAATTTACAGTAATAACCAGAGCTGTGTTTATTAGTGAAACACACACACACACATACATATTACTGTAAATTTTCTAATAAAAAGGTTAATGGGTTTATTTTATTTACTTGTTTATGTATTGGATAGCTGTAGAACCATATAAATTAATGAATAAATAAATAAATAAGATAATTATTATTAAATAATTAAATCAACTTGGATGACTGATGGACAAATTCTAATTGCTGGACGCAGCCGAAACACAACCAACCAACACCAAATACGTGTAGCGTGCGCATGCGCATCTCTTTAGTTCCGTCTATAGGAGTAACGGGAAGCTGGAAATTTGATTGTTTTATTACTTTGGATATTTTTCCAGGTTAATAAATCATGGATATAAGGTGTGTATCGTGTACGAGATGTGTGTACTAGATATGTGACGCATTAATTCAGGTCTGTAAATTAAGGCCTTGGTTCGGAAAGTCCCTGTAGCTAAGAGGAACTATGCTAACTAGTTACGCTACAGTATAAGCGAGCATACTATAAGGTTAAAAGTTAGCATACGGCCCTGTTTACGCGAGCTAGCTCATTTTAATTTACGTGTCTTTATATTTAACTATTTACTGCATATTCTAACCTGAATGTCGCTCGTCTGTTTAAAACGAATTAAACTAAATTATTTAGCAAGTGTTTTTGTTTGTTTGTTTCTAGTTTGTTTGTACATAGTTTATGAAAACTGTAAGCTAGCTATTTATCAGCTATCAGGTAAAGTGAGCTAAGAAATTAATTCCGTCTCTAATGTAAAACTATCTGTTTGTACGGAATCTCACGAGGCTGCATTCAGTGCTTCATGAAACATTTTTACTAGTAATAATAATTATTGTTCAGGAATTGTGGGAGGGGCCTATGTGTATGATTGACAGGTCTTGAATAAAGTAGGTGTGTTTGGATTCTGTTTAACCAGCATCATGTACAATAAGGTACTTATCTGGAGGCAGTGAACAGGTGTGTACAGGCCCTCTGCCCGAGGACGACTCAGGAATCTTCAGTCTGTTTTTTTCCTGAAGATGAGGATTTTCCTCAGAAGGAAATTCAGTATCACACGTTAGGAGAAGTTTTGCCTATGTAGGAAAGAACAGACAACAGCCTGGGTCAGGGAGCAGTGTCGCATTGCTGTCACACCATACTGTGATGTAATCAATACGATATACAGTTTAAGATCAGAAAGTATGTGGACGCCTCAGTTCAGAGGTTTTAGGCATAAAGTCAGGAGCATTCTCCACAGACACACACTGACTGTAGAATGGGTCGTACTAAAGAGCTCAGTGAGTTTCACTAAATGTACAGCTTTCTTACACGCATGAAGTTCAATATGTTTTATAAGTTTACACAGACACGGTTTGTTTTAATGATATTTTAGAGGTTACCCGCTTCCCCGCCCACGTACATGAGGTTTACCCACAGCTCTACCCATGTGCAGATCCTGATGCCTGCATACTACCAGCACTTGTGAAAGTAGTGTGTGGTGAACTCGATGCCGCTGCTCACGCTACTCCTATGTTTCTGCAGCCCGTACTTCTGCCTGTCGTATGCAGCATCACTGTAGACATGCCTGTTTTTTCTGTAGACTACACTGTTTAGTGTTACAGTTAGTGAGGACCGTCGGTGACACGCCCACAATATGACATAAAAGTTGATGATGCTGCCTATTGTTACATTCAGTGAGGACCGACCGCCTGTGCAGACACCGACCGGCCCAACAGAATTAGGTTTAACTCATAACTTATATACTGCTGCTGTCCACTCATCCGTTCCATCTGTCTGTTTTTTCCCACAGAATTTACTCCCTGTGTGCTCTTATGCTTGTAATAAATGAAGGTAAGCACTCAGCATCACTGTGTAACATCTTGATGTGGCATATTTGGCTTCCTGTTTGTATCCACAATTGCGTGTTTGTGTTTTTAAAGTCTCGTCTCAGAGCGTCACAGTCGAAGCTGCTGTAGGAGACTCTGTGATCTTACCATGTTTATGGTAAGATCACAGAGTTATGAAACGGACGTCTTCTGGCAATACATAGACGGCAAGGTTGTGTATGACATCATCGATGGTAAAGAGAATTTTCATGACCAGGATGGAGAGTACAGGGACAGAGTCAAAGGTTTTCCATCAGAGTTCACAAAAGGGAATTCCTCCATCAGACTGAGCGACGTGAAACTCAATGACACAGGAACTTACAGCTGCCGGATCCCTAACTTCAGACCTGTCCATGTAGAACTCAAGGTCAATGGTGTGTATGAGGGTCGTCTTTTATAAAAAAAAAAAAAAACATCTGCGAACATCTGTTAGAATTTAATAATAATCATGGTCAATTTTATACTGTATCACTTTGCTGAATTTCTTTGACAGGAGCAGAGATTCACAGGTTTATATCAATGCACTCAATCTAATATGTTCTATGTTCTAATAATTTCTGTAGTAACGGCTCATTCTCAGGGATGTGTAGGTTAAACATTAAGACTAGGAATAAGTTGTTATTCTGTTGTTGCATGCACATGAACTTGAGTAACATTCAAATCCTAATTCATAGAGTTTAATATGATGTTGGCTCCGCCCCCTTTGCAGCTACTGTGTAACTGTTAGGAGGGAGAGCGCCAATATAGCTCCGCTGAATATGTTGTTAAGTGTGGGAGCCCCAACGCAGGAGTTAGAGGGGACGTTGGGTTGTGGGGTGATTGTGTGGACTTTGGCAGATTCATATAGAGATATACACGCGTGGCCAAAATTTTTGAGAATGACACAAATATTGGAAATTGGAAAAGTTGCTGCCTAAGTTTTTATAATAGCAATTTGCATATACTCCAGAATGTTATGAAGAGTGATCAGATGAATTGCATAGTCCTTCTTTGCCATGAAAATGAACTTAATCCCGAAAAAAACTTTCCACTGCATTTCATTGCTGTCATTAAAGGACCTGCTGAGATCATTTCAGTGATCGTCTTGTTAACTCAGGTGAGAATGTTGACGAGCACAAGGCTGGAGATCATTATGTCAGGCTGATTGGGTTAGAATGGCAGACTTGACATGTTAAAAGGAGGTTGATGCTTGAAATCATTGTTCGTTCATTGTTAACCATGGTGACCTGCAAAGAAACGCGTGCAGCCATCATTGCGTTGCGTAAAAATGGCCTCACAGGCAAGGATATTGTGGCTACTAAGATTGCACCTAAATCAACAATTTATAGGATCATCAAGAACTTCAAGGAAAGAGGTTCAATTCGTGTTAAGAAGGCTTCAGGGCGTCCAAGAAAGTCCAGCAAGCGCCAGGATCGTCTCCTAAAGAGGGTTCAGCTGCGGGATCGGAGTGCCACCAGTGCAGAGCTGCTCAGGAATGGCAGCAGGCAGGTGTGAGCGCATCTGCACGCACAGTGAGGCCAAGACTTTTGGAAGATGGCCTGGTGTCAAGAAGGGCAGCAAAGAAGCCACTTCTCTCCAAAAAAAACATCAGGGACAGATTGATCTTCTGCAAAAAGTACGGCGAATGGACTGCTGAGGACTGGGGCAGAGTCATATTCTCGGATGAAGCCTCTTTCCGATTGTTTGGAGCATCTGGAAAAAGTCTTGTCTGGAGAAGAAAAGGTGACGCTACCATCAGTCCTGTGTCATGCCAACAGTAAAGCATCCATTTTGGGTCTGAAAAATGGCCTGAAAACTCGCCAGATCTTAATCCCATTGAGAACTTGTGGTCAATCCTCAAGAGGTGGGTGGACAAACAAAAACCCACTAATTCTGACAAACTCCAAGAAGTGATTATGAAAGAATGGGTTGCTATCAGTCAGGATTTGGCCCAGAAGTTGATCGAGAGCAACCCAGTCGAATTGCAGAGATCCTGAAAAATATATTGACTCTTTGCATAAATGTCATGTAATTGTCGATAAAAGCCTTTGAAACGTATGAAGTGATTGTAATTATATTTCAGTACATCACAGAAACAACTGAAACAAAAGATCTAAAAGCAGTTTAGCAGCAAACTTTGTGAAAACTAATATTTGTCTCATTCTCAAAACTTTTGGCCACGACTGTACATTTAGTTTTATGAGTCACCAAGCGGTGTAGAAGTGCCATCACCTCAGTGCTGCAAAGTGTTCAGCTTAACTGATTAATCCCTGCCAAAGAGAGCAACCCAGTCGAATTGCAGAGGGGGGGGGGGTTCTATATGCAATTTTCACTTTGGTCTGCTATGTCAGTTAAAACAGTGACAGATATTTATTTCATTTTACAGTCCAGAATTTTTGGGTCCTTGAATAAAAAGTTACAGCAATTAATATTCGGGTTGAGTATAAATGATGTTTGCAGAACTGTTGTATAGAAGGGATCTCATACGAGAAGGAGTGCAGTACTGCTGGATGTAGCACAGCTGTGATGAGGACGTAAACATGAGGTGCAGTCCAAGTGCCAAAGCCATCGCAGCCCTTCTACATCCAGCAATACAGCCGCGCCCACAAGCCCAAATAAAAACCCTGATTTAGCCCCACCCACTTAGAGTTTTCACTCATGATAAAAAATACTAGTTTAGTAAACAACAGGGCACCACATGTTAATCAATTCCAAGGATTCAGAGCTAGATGACTCAAACAGCTGTAACAGCCGTCACATGGATTTATTCAATACAGTTGTTCAGTACAAAGTTCTGGGGACATCAGCTAAGTTACAGCAGGATTACTGATGCAAAGTTTTAATCACAGAAACTCAAATCCACTTAAACTGAGATCTGATGTCCTGCATCAGGGTGATGATCTTATAGTCAGTCTGATAACTGGATTATTAATAATTCTGTAAAGCTTCTTTGCGACATGGATTGTGCGTGTGTGTGTGTATGCATGCTTCAGCAAAAGAAAAGCTTGTATAAACATTTTAATACGAAATTTATTGCTATATGTAATTATGATAATAATAAAATACTATTAATATTATATTAATAAAATATACATTATACTATTTTTCTTTTCCTGAAATGCATTTTTATTATTTTTTTTTCTTTTAGATTTTAATGCCCAGTAAAAAAAAAAAAAAAAAAAGGTATAAGTATATTAAATTGTGTTTAATTGGTGTAAAGTCCAATCTCAAAAGTGTTTCTCCTGCCTTTGGTTGTAACCAGGAAAGCTGTGATGGAGCGGCATTATTTTGTACAATGTTGTGCTTTAATAAAGAATGTAATGAAGAAGTAAATGTTTTGTTCTGTTGTATTATTCTGCCAGTAGAACAGAGTTTAGATTACTTAAATATTTTACAGGATAAGCAGATTATATTTCCATGGTGCCATTTTTACAATATTTTCACATCAGTAGGTATCTGGACCTCTATCTAGGGTGAAACGAGAATGGCTGTAAATCTTTTCTAGATCCTGTTAGAAAACAAGAGCGACAACATTAGTACTATAATTTAGGAAAATAATTAGATGTGTGAAGATGAGAATGCTGCACAGTGTACACGCTGCATCGTGGTTTTGAATCTCAGACTGTAAAACTTTCTGAAATAAACTCTCTCACTATCATCTGCTCCTTTCACAAAGGGTTTTTTAAGCTGTCAGAAATTTCACCTCTAGTGGGACTATAATATAAAATTTTATATAAAAGTTAACTGGAGGAAGAAATATTAAGACCGATCTCTCCTAGTAAGCTGCTACACCCTGATCAAGATGAGGTTCGTAGTGAATAAGATGCTGCTTGTAAAACCTGGATGTGCCGGCAAAAGAACTGTGTTGCGATGAGATTCTTGCAGATTTAAAAAAATATATAATTGTATTAGTTTGTTTGTTGATTAGTTTGTTCAATAAACCCAAATCAGAACTGAAATTCCATGAAAGATCACGAATGTTTGTTGAAGCCATTAAAGGATGTGAATGTATGACTTGGTAAGAGAGTTTAGACCACAATAGTTTAAATTAACATAACTGCCTGGCCAAAAAAAAAAAAGTCTCACACTCCAAGATTTCATTCTGTCACCTTTAGCTTTGATTTACACAAACACACTGTGGAGTCCAGTTCATGTGTGAAAATGATTCCTCATGCTCCCAGAACCACTCTCTCACACTCTGAGTCCTGGAATATGACCCGTTCCAACAGGGAAGAAAACCTCCATAGATGTGATAACCTGGTCATTCAGTACATTCAGATCATCAGCTGACTTCATTTTATTTCCACATAACGTTGCTGAGTCTCGACCTGAGCGACTGAAGCAACCCCAGATCATAACACTGTCTCCAGAGGCTTGCACAATGGAAACTATGTATGATGATTGCATCGCTTCATGCGCTTCCCTTCTTACCCTGACCACGCCCATCGCTCTGGCAAAGACTCATGACCTTTCTTCCATCAGTCCAAAATCCAATCTTTATGCTCCTTAGCAAACTGAAGCCTTTTTTGAAGTCTCAGTAATAACTGATTTTCTCATGGCTACTGTAAGATGATTTTTAATTACCTTTAAGGAATAAAATGCACCCTACATTGATATATTCTGCATTGGCTAGTGAGGCTGATATGTGTGTGCCTGTTTTCATGTGCTGATGCATGAAAACTGAGCTCCGCATTGGGGCGCCTAGAAAGGGAGGCTTTAATGGGATCCAGATGTTGGGAAACGAAGCCATGTAGAATAAACTTAGGTAAAAAAGGTATTGAGTGGGTGAAGAATATATAATGGAGGAAGCGGATGAGAGAGTTATTATAGTTCCTCCATGGATCAGCTCCAGCTGTTGTCTCACCATGTCTCACCATGACCACGCCCATCGCTCTGGCAAAGACTCAGTCTGGATTCACATGACCTTTTTTCCATCGCTCCAAAACCCAATCTTTATGCTCCTTAGCAAACTGAAGCCTTTTTTGAAGTCTCAGTAATAATTCATTTTCTCATGGCTACTGTAAGATGATTTTTAATTACCTTTAAGGAATAAAATGCACCCTACAAATAATCAGCATGAGCTTGTGAGCCTGATATGTGTGTGCCTTAATGTGACAGTATGAAATGTGCTGATGCATGAAAACTGAGCTCCGCATTGGGGCGCCTAGAAAGGGAGGCTTTAATGGGATCCAGATGTTGTGACACAAAGTCATGTAGAATAAGCGGTATTGAATATTTTTCACCAACTACAGGACTTCATCACCTGCCAGTGACAGTGACGGTTCCCTTCCAGATGCGCCGAATAACATCTACGCACGGTTCGACATGCAGAACGACGTGACGCCGAGGAAGACTATCCCTCCGCCGAACGACCAGGTGCTGTGTCTCACCACGGCTGATGTGAGGAAAACTCTACGCAGAGTCAACCCACGTAAAGCTGCTAGACCAGACAACATCACAGAGAATGTGCAGAACAGCTGGCAGGTGTTCTCACTGACATATTCAACATCTCTCTGAGCACCACCGTCGTTCCCACATGCTTTAAATCTACCACCATCGTCCCATACCTCCCATCATCATGAAGTGCTTCGAGCAGCTTGTCATGAGACACATCAAGACCCTGCTGCCCCCCTCACTAGACCCCCTGCAGTTCGCGTATCGTCCAAACCGTTCAACGGACGATGCCATCTCCACCACACTCCACCTGGCACTGTCACATCTTGAAAAGAAAGACACTTACGCCAGAATGCTGTACATAGACTTCAGTTCAGCATTCAATACAATCATCCCCCAACACCTGATCGGGAAGCTGAGCTTGTTGGGCCTGAACACCTCCCTCTGTAACTGGATCCTGTACTTTCTGACCGAAAGACCTCAAGCAGTGCGGATCGGGAACTACACCTCCAGCACCACCACACTGAGTACTGGGGACCCCCAGGGCTGTGTGCTCAGCCCCCTGCTGTTCACACTGCTGACTCATGATTGTGTAGCGACACACAGCTCCAATCATATCATCAAGTTTGCTGATGACACGGCCGTGGTGGGTCTCATCAGCAAGAACGACGAGTCGGCGTACAGAGAGGAAGTGCAGAGGCTAACGGACTGGTGTAAAAACAACAACCTGTCTCTGAACGTCGAAAAGACAAAAGAGATGGTTGTTGACTTCAGGAGGACTCGTAGCGAAAACTCTCCACTCTGCATCGACGGCTCTTCTGTGGAGATCGTCAAGAGCACACAATTCCTGAGCGTCCACCTGGAGGAGAACCTCACCTGGTCCCTCAACACCAGCTCTCTGCATAAGAAAGCCCAACAACGTCTTTTCTTCCTGAGAAGGCTGAGAAAGACACAGCTTCCACCACCAATCCTCACCACCTTCTATAGAGGAACCATCGAGAGCATCCTGAGCAGCTGCATCACTGGTTTGGGAATTGTACCATGTCAGACCGCAAGACCCTACAGCGGATATTGAGGACAGCTGAGAAGATCATCTGGGTCTCTCTCCCCTCTATCGAAGACATCTACACCACATGCTGCATCCGCAAAGCCACCAGCATTGTGGCCATCCGTCTCCTAAACACAAAGGGACTGGACTGATATACACACACACACACACACACACACACAACGGAAACACTGTTTTAACGTTTCACAACAAACACACACACAGCTTCCGCAGCTCACATGTAAGCAGACGGTTCTATACCTGACTGGGGCTGGAAATCAAGGAGACTGCTGAGGGATTGGTTGTAGAATTGATCTGACTCAGTGACTCAGGAACATTCAGCAGAGGAGAGATGCTGAAGATCTTTGCTCAGTGTGTCTGGGTTGATCTTTTTCAAATTTCAATAACATATTTGTCATTTTGCTTTTTTGGGGGAACAAGGATGTGACAGCTCCATCGAAACGACCTTGTGGTCAGACACCCCCAGATCATACACAAAAATATTGCTAATGGGTACAGAATTTGTAATAACCAGATCCAAGATAGGCCATCTGAAATGAGGGGGAACATCAACTTGCTATTGAAGATTAAGGCAGTCCAGTAGGTGTAAAAACTCAACTGCCAAAATCAATTCAATTCAATTCAATTCAATTCAATTCAATTTTATTTGTATAGCGCTTTTAACAGTTGTCATCGTTTTACACAATCAAAAGAATGATTAAAGTTTCTATGGAATGTGAATGTGTATGAATCAAAATGGTAAGATAGTCCCTGAGCAAGCCGAGGGCGATGGAAGGAGGGAGTGTCTACATGAACATTAAAGTCGCAGAGTATAATAATGTTTGCAGAAGTGGTACAAAGGGATGTAAGATAAACGCTGAGTTTGGTTTAGAGGGTCGATAAATAAGCAGCGTTGTCATGGGTAGAAGGGCTTAACAATTAAATGCAAGGCTTTCAAATGAAGACAGTGTAGGCACAGGGAGGGGAGACAGATCCAATTACTGTCGGTATAATACAGCTAAGCCACCACCATGTTATATGAGGAACATCCTGTTTTATGTCAATGAAGAGTATTCCTGATACTGTATGAGTACAGTGGCATTATGAATATAATTTTTATGAGAAACAGACCACTGTTAAATAATCGGAATATTAAAACTGCTAAATGAGCATAAGAGTGAGGCAGTAAGGTCAAGATTGTGATGTCAGAGAGTCCAGGACGTAATGGCAGCCCCTCCTGTGGAAACATCAGACCTGATAACTAAGATCTCAAATAATTGGGAAAAGAGGACTAAGAGTTTACTGACAAAATGGCCAAAGGACCAACAATATGGAAAAGTAGAAGAAGAGTCCAGATAAGGAGAGGGTGGGCAGGAGCATTAAACACCAGGACAGATAAGGAGTGAGACACAAGCCTTTATACAGTAGAGAGGATGAAGGTGAAGAAGGGTTATTATTTAATGTAGGTAATTAGAAACAGGGAAGAAACACTGGGAGATTTAGATCTCTAGCTCCACAATTTCCAATTTTATGTAAAGGCGAAGAGGGACGATATGTGCCGTGGGCTATGAAGACACTGGACTTTATTGTCACTCATCTTCCTAACACCCACAAAGGAGCTAAAGAATTGGAGGAAGAAAGAGCCGCAGCCTGTAAGAAGCAATCTGAAAGATGTGGTCGGCTAAAATTCCGAAGCACGCAATTCTGTGACTATGTTTCATACGGAAAGAATGAGCAGAAACTAAGAACTCTAAAAAAAATGAGCTTCAGAGAACACTAGAGATGTTTCAGCAGAGCAGATGTCAGTAAGAGGCAGAACTCCCCCCATGATCCAGCTGACTTCAGTCACAGCCATGACATCACCCGCCGCATTAACTTCAAACACACACCAGATTCCTGCACGTATCAACATTTATACTCAAAGACCAGTGCAGATGGAGTGGAGAGCAAAACGGCCCCAAAGAGACGAAAGAAACACTCGTGTTAACTTTCCATCAGGGGTGTGCTGGGGAAGAGGACAGACTGGACATAATCGAGCAGTGTGTCCCACACATACATGGACACAGCCACCTGGGGAGGGATGGGGGGAGGGTGACAGCAGCCTTTCCCAAAGTCCAGTTCATAGTCCAGTAAACCCTTACAAGGGTCCAAAACATGGTTAATAAGGATGTGCAGATAATTCTATAGGAGAGAACCAGTTACCAATTTTAACACCCAATGCTGAACAGGAACCTACAGTATGCTATGAACTGAGGTAGATGGGGGAAAAGACACCCAAGGTAGGGCCTGTTTATACATTAGATTAGATAATCTTAGATTCATCTCTATAGGCAACGAAATACAGTTAGTATCTAACCAGAAGTGCATTTGTGCAGTGCAGAAGAAATCGCATGTATAAACAGTATACAGTGAGGAGGTCAATACAATGAGTGCAAACGAGCTAATTATTTAGATGTATACAAGGAGGAAAATATCGTATACAATGATAAGTAATATGCCCATGTACAGTGTGTGTTATCACAACTGCTACGTCAGTCTATCTAAATATATTTCCATTACACTACTCATTAATACTATATACTCACTCACTCATCATCATCATCATACCACTTTATCCTGTATTCAGGGTCACGGGGGGCCTGGAGCCTAACCCAGGAGACTTAGGGCACCAAGCACGGGGAGAACATGCAAACTCCATGCACACAAACTCGAACATGGCCGGGAATCGAACCCGGACCCTGGAGGTGCAAGGCGACAGTGCTAACCACTACACCACCGTGCCACCCTAATACTATATACTGACGCTGCAAATAGATTATCAGTATAATTATCAATATTATCAGTACAGAGTTTAAACCTAATTATCTATTAAGGTATAACACTTCACTATCACTTATTTATAGGGATTATTCATTCATACTTAGTCCCTTTCCTATGAAATAGGACTCATTCACTCACACTTCTCTCATCTGGCAGCAGCTGCACTGATGAATTGTTTTAACAGACTCTGACCACTGGATACAGAGCTTACATTCTCACTCAATCTGTCTCTCTCTCTCTCTCACACACACACACACACACACACACACACACACACACACACACACACACACACACACACACACACACACACACACACACACACACACACACAGATCTCTCATGCACTCAAACTCTCAGACTCTCACACTAACACACACTAACACCTCTTCTCCACTTCCTGGAGTGAAACATAAATGAGTTTACAAAATAGAAAAATATCATTCATACAATATTCACTGACATACCAGTGGTCTGTTCCTCATAAAAATTATATTCATAAGGCCACTGTACTCATACAATACCTGTTACCTATCAGCGATACACTTCATTGACATACAACAGGATGTTCCTCATACAAAAGGTATCTATATTAACCCCTGAGGTTCCTCTCACACCAGCAGTATGTTTAATTAAGCGTATTTTAAGTGTCTGTATTAAACTGCTTCATCTCGTTACCATCCATCAAGGCCCAACAAGTACAGATTGATATGAAGCCTATCTACCTTTTATGTCCTGCTATCTTCCAAAGCCCACTTAACAGGTACAGTAGACTTGTGCATGCATTGTCCCTCTGGAAACAAACCCATTTTCTGTTACTCGTCTTTTGGAGGGGTCTTTAACAGGCATCCTTACCACCAATGGTCATCTCCGGCAAACAACACAAACTAAGTATGTAATCAAAAAGTTTCTTATCTCTGTAGATGACCAACTGTTTATGCTGTTTGACCAGAAACCCCACAGTGATCAGCCACACCGTTGCCCCTTTTCCAGTCCTGCCGACATGCCAAAATGTTGTAGAACTCACTCAGAGTGTCTGTTTATTTGTTTCTAGAAGATTACAACGTTTATTATCAATTCATAACAGCTGGAGCTGATCCATGGAGGAACTACAATAACTCTCTCATCCGCTTCCTCCATTATATATTCTTCACCCACTCAATACCATTTATTCTACATGGCTTCGTTTCCCAACATCTGGATCCCATTAAAGCCTCCCTTTCTAGGCGCCCCAATGCGGAGCTCAGTTTTCATGCATCAGCACATGAAAACAGGCACACACATATCAGCCTCACTAGCCAATGCAGATTATATCAATGTGGGGTGCATTTTATTCCTTAAAGGTAATTAAAAATCATCTTACAGTAGCCATGAGAAAATCAGTTATTACTGAGACTTCAAAAAAGGCTTCAGTTTGCTAAGGAGCATAAAGATTGGATTTTGGACTGATGGAAGAAAGGTCATGTGAGTCGAGACTGAGTCTTTGCCAGAGCGATGGGCGTGGTCATGGTGAGAAGGGAAGTGCATGAAGCGATGCAATCATCATACATAGTTTCCATTGTGCAAGCCTCTGGAGACAGTGTTATGATCTGGGGTTGCTTCAGTCGCTCAGGTCGAGACTCAGCAACGTTATGTGGAAATAAAATGAAGTCAGCTGATGATCTGAATGTACTGAATGACCAGGTTATCACATCTATGGAGGTTTTCTTCCCTGTTGGAACGGGTCATATTCCAGGACTCAGAGTGTGAGAGAGTGGTTCTGGGAGCATGAGGAATCATTTTCACACATGAACTGGACTCCACAGTGTGTTTGTGTAAATCAAAGCTAAAGGTGACAGAATGAAATCTTGGAGTGTGAGACTTTTTTTTTTTTGGCCAGGCAGTTATGTTAATTTAAACTATTGTGGTCTAAACTCTCTTACCAAGTCATACATTCACATCCTTTAATGGCTTCAACAAACATTCGTGATCTTTCATTTAATTTCAGTTCTGATTTGGGTTTATTGAACAAACTAATCAACAAACAAACTAATACAATTATATATTTTTTTAAATCTGCAAGAATCTCATCGCAACACAGTTCTTTTGCCGGCACATCCAGGTTTTACAAGCAGCATCTTATTCACTACGAACCTCATCTTGATCAGGGTGTAGCAGCTTACTAGGAGAGATCGATCTTAATATTTCTTCCTCCAGTTAACTTTTATATAAAATTTTATATTATAGTCCCACTAGAGGTGAAATTTCTGACAGCTTAAAAAACCCTTTGTGAAAGGAGCAGATGATAGTGAGAGAGTTTATTTCAGAAAGTTTTACAGTCTGAGATTCAAAACCACGATGCAGCGTGTACACTGTGCAGTATTCTCATCTTCACACATCTAATTATTTTCCTAAATTATAGTACTAATGTTGTCGCTCTTGTTTTCTAACAGGATCTAGAAAAGATTTACAGCCACTTGTTTCACCCTAGATAGAGGTCCAGATACCTACTGATGTGAAAATATTGTAAAAATGGCACCATGGAAATATAATCTGTATATCCTGTGGAATATTTAAGTAATCTAAACTCTGTTCTACTGGCACAATAATACAACAGAACAAAACATTTACTTCTTCATTACATTCTTTATTAAAGCAAAACATTGTACAAAATAATGCAGCTCCACCACAGCTTTCCTGGTTACAACCAAAGGCAGGAGAAACACTTTTGAGATTGGGACTATTATTTACACCAATTAAAGATGGACTTTAATATACTTATAACTTCTTTTTTATCCCACTGGGTTTAAAATCCAAAAGAAAAAGAAAAAAGAATGCAAAGTGTAAGTGTAGAGTCGACCAAAAAAACATTTATACACATTTCAGGAAAAGAAAAATAGTATAATGTATATTTTATTAATACATTATTAATAGTATTATATTATTATCATAATTACATATAGCAATACATTTCGTATTAACATTTTATACAAGCTTTTTCTTTAATGAAGCATGCATACATTTTTGGCACACACACACACACACACACACACACACACACACACACACACACACACACAATATCCATGTCGCAAAGAACTTATTAACAATCCAGTTATCAGACTGACGATAAGATCATCACCCTGATGCAGGACACCAGATTTCAGTTTGTGGATTTGAGTTTCTGTGATTAAAACTCTGCATCAGTGATCCTGCTGTAACTTAGCTGATGGCCCCAGAACCTTGTACTGGTCTAATGTTTCAACTTCAGCTCAAATCCATGCTACAGCTGTTTGAGTCATCTAGCTCTGCCTCCTTATAATTGATTAACATGTGGTGGCCCTGTTGTTTACTAAACTATTATTTTTGATCAAAATCACACAAAGGAAGTTTAGCATATTAAAAAAAAAATAGAAAATTAGTGAAAACTCTAAGTGGGTGTAAGGAATAAAATCACCTTCAAAAATAATTGTGCGTAAAAAAAAAAAAAAAAAGGTTTGTGTGTAATTCTGTGTTTTGTCCGAGTTGGATTCCAAAATCTACGGCCACGACATCTTAGAGATACGATATTTTGTGTGGTTGTTACAGTACAACTCTGAAATATATGACTAATTTTACTTCTCTTAAACATTTACGAATCTGGAAAAAAAAAAAAAAAACTTGAGCCGATGAGAGAGCGCTCGGCTTCAGATCTGCCATTTTGGCACCGGTGCGGTTGAAAACGGTTGCTGAATTGATTGCTCGTCCTCCGGATAGCAATGCCTGTGCATGTGGCCTTGATCACGTATTTTTGTCAGCGGTGTAACACTACATTCAAGGATGTAATTTTCCAGTTTGTCCGTTTAACAGAGGAGTTGTAAAAACGAGTTTTGTGTCTGTAAACGGTCAGAGTTGTGTATTTTGTTCTACGGTTATACAGGGTAATACAGATCTCAGATTGGTGACATTTTATTTACCCATGTCGGTGCAGGTTTATTATGGTTTTTCTGTAAGCTGTAGTGGCCGTAGATTTTTTTCGGGTATCCCCCTCTAGTCTAAATTTCCATTTCTAATTCTCTAATTCTTTATCTGCCGAATAAGAAGAGTTTCAGTTCTGCTGTGTAGCTTCGCTTTCTGAAGAAAGAATTAAAGCTTTAAAAGAAATTTATTCAGTACATCTTTGTTATTCATTTTCTTCTTATTAAAGCTGTGATTCTTTAAATTAAGCTACACAGCAGAACTGAAATGATTACAGATGATATACTGCATGATTTTCTCATGATGCCGCTGTTATCTGGGGAAGTGTTCCGGCTTGAGTCTGTGAAAAACACACACACACACACACACACACACACACACACACACACACACACACACACACACACAGAATTCAGTAAAACAACAGAAAAAAAACACTGCATAGTTCTGCTAAAAAAGAATGTCTAATGTCACTCATACGTGGCACCACAAATAAATGAATGAATAAACTTGCACTGACATGGGGACTCCGTGAATAAAATGTCACTTACACTTCACCAAACTGAGAACTGTATTACTCTGTATAACCCTAGAACTACACTATCTTGCCAAAAGTATTCGCTCGCCTGCCGTCGCATGCACATAAACGTGAGTAACATCCAATTCTTAATTCATAGAGTTTAATGTGATGTTGGCCCCGCCCCCTTTGCAGCTACTGTGTAACTGTTACGAGAGAGAGCACCAATATAGATCCACTGAATATGTTGTTAAGTGTGGGAGCCCCAACGCAGGAGTTAGAGGGGACGTTGGGATGTGGGGTGATTGTGTGGACTTTGGCAGGGATTAATCAGTTAAGGCGAACACTTTGCAGCACTGAGGTGATGGCACTTCTACACCGCTTGGTGACTCGTACAACTTGTGAAATATTTTTTATGTTTACTTTTTATTTTATATAGATGTATATTTTCCATCTTTTACATCTTTTAGGTTTCTATTTTCTTAATCTTTTCACTTTTTTGTTTCGTTCCTTTTCACGATCTTTTCACTTCACTTTTGAGTTCTCTCCTTTTATCTTCTCTTTATCTTTACAGTAAAGGTCCAAATGTGCTTCTGGAAGAATGGTTAAAAATTCCCATAAACACCTCCTACACCTTGTGGAAAGCGCTTCTAGAAGCGTCAAAGCTGTTATTGTAACACGGCCACTCACGTTACACAAATCTGTGGACGACTATGTGGATTTATAACCAGGCAAAGTGGCAGCCATGTTGTCATTGAAAGCAAACATGCTACACCTGGCCGGTAGATTATTTACGCCCCCAAACATTTAGAGAGCACCAGGTGTGTGAGCGTTGCTCCTGTAGAGGAGAAAAGTTAAAGAAAAGACAAAACTGATAAAAAAAAAAACAAGTGGAAAATATCAATAAAACCTGAAACTGAATAGTGAAAAGATTAAGAGAATAGAAACCTAAAGAGATGTAAATGTGTGAAAATAAATATCTAGATAAAATAAAAAGTAAAAAAAAAAAAAACATTTCACAAGAAAAAGAGGAGAAGATTCATGTATAAATATACATTTAGTTCTATGAGTCACCAAGCGGTGTAGAAGTGCCATCACCTCAGTGCTGCAAAGTGTTCACCTTAACTGATTAATCCCTGCAAAGTCCACACAATCACCCCACATCCCAACGTCCCCTCTAACTCCTGCGTTGGGGCTCCCACACTTAACATCATATTCAGTGGCACTATATTCGCGCTCTCCCTCCTAACAGTTACACAGTAGCTGCAAAGGGGGCGGAGCCAATATCATATTAAACTCTATGAATTAAGATTTGGATATTAGTCAAGTTCATGTGCATGCGACAAGAGACGAGCAAATACTTTTGGCAATACTGTATATAACCCTTGTTTAAAATACAGTTTTTTCCTAATCTTAATGTTTAACCTACACATCCCTGAGAATGAGCCGTTACTACAGAAATTATTAGAACATAGAACATATTAGATTGAGTGCATTGATATAAACCTGTGAATCTCTGCTCCTGTCAAAGAAATTCAGCAAAGTGATACAGTATAAAATTGACCATGATTATTATTAAATTCTAACAGATGTTCGCAGATGTTATTTTTTTTTTTATAAAAGATGACCCTCATACACACCATTGACCTTGAGTTCTACACGGACAGTTCTGAAGTCAGGGATCTCACAGCTGTAAGTTCCTGTATCATTGAGTTTCACGTCGCTCAGTCTGATGGAGTAATTCCCTTTTGTGAACTCTGATGGAAAACCTTTGACTCTGTCCCTGTACTCTCCATCCTGGTCATGAAAATTCTCTTTACCCTCGATGATCTCATACACAACCTTGCCGTCTATGTACCGCCAGAATACGTCCTTTTCATGACGACTGGATGAACACAGTAAGATCACAGAGTCTCCTACAGCAGCTTCGACTGTGACGCTCTGAGACGACACTTTAAAAACACAAACACACAATTGTGGGTACAAACAGGAAGCCAAATATGCCGCATCAGGATGTTACACAGTGATGCTGAGTGCTTACCTTCATTTATTACAAGCATAAGAGCACACAGGGAGTAAATTCTGTGGGAAAAAACAGACAGATGGAACGGATGAGTGGACAGCAGCAGTATATAAGTTATGAGTTAAACCTAATTCTGTTGGGCCGGACGGTGTCTGCACAGGCGGTCCTCACTGAATGTAACAATAGGCAGCACAATAAACTTTTACGTCATATTGTGGGCGTGTCACCGATGGTCCTCACTAACTGTAACAAGAAACAGTGTAGTCTACAGGAAAAACAGGCATGTCTACAGTGATGCTGCATACAACAGTCAGAAGTACGGGCTGCAGAAACATAGGAGTAGCGTGAGCAGCGGCATCGAGTTCACCACACACTACTTTCACAAGTGCTGGTAGCATGCAGGCGTCAGGATCTGCACATGGGTAGAGCTGTGGGTAAACCTCATGTACGTGGGCGGGGAAGCGGGTAACCTCTAAAATATCATTAAAACAAACCGTATCTGTGTGAACTTATAAAACATATTTAACTTCATGCGTGTAAGAAAGCTGTACATTTAGTGAAACTCACTGAGCTCTTTAGTACGACCCATTCTACAGTCAGTGTGTGTCTGTGGAGAATGCTCCTGACTTTATGCCTAAAACCTCTGAACTGAGGCGTCCACATACTTTTCTGATCTTAAACTGTATATCGTATTGATTACATCACAGTATGGTGTGACAGCAATGCGACACTGCTCCCTGACCCAGGCTGTTGTCTGTTCTTTCCTACATAGGCAAAACTTCTCCTAACGTGTGATACTGAATTTCCTTCTGAGGAAAATCCTCGTCTTCAGGAAAAAAACAGACTGAAGATTCCTGAGTCGTCCTCGGGCGAAGGGCCTGTACACACCTGTTCACTGCCTCCAGATAAGTACCTTATTGTACATGATGCTGGCTAAACAGAATCCAAACACACCTACTTTATTCAAGACCTGTCAATCATACACATAGGCCCCTCCCACAATTCCTGAACAATAATTATTATTACTATTGAAAATGTTTCATGAAGCACTGAATGCAGCCTCGTGAGATTCCATACAAACAGATAGTTTTACATTAGAGACGGAATTCATTTCTTAGCTCACTTTACCTGATAGCTGATAAATAGCTAGCTTACAGTTTTCATAAACTATGTACAAACAAACTAGAAACAAACAAACAAAAAACACTTGCTAAATAATTTAGTTTAATTCATTTTAAACAGACGAGCGACATTCAGGTTAGAGTACGCAGTAAATAGTTAAATATAAAGACACGTAAATTAAAATGAGCTAGCTCGCGTAAATAGGGCCGTATGTTAACTTTTAACCTTATAGTATGCTAGCTTATACTGTAGCGTAACTAGTTAGCATACTTCCTCTTAGCTACAGGGACTTTCCGAACCAAGGCCTTAATTTACAGACCTGAATTAATGCGTCACATATCTAGTATCCACATCTCGTACACGATACACACCTTATATCCATGATTTATTAACCTGGAAAAATATCCAAATTAATAAAACAATCAAATTTCCAGCTGCCCGTTACTCCTATAGACGGAAGTAAAGAGATGCGCATGCGCACGCTACACGTATTTGATGTTGGTTGGTTGTGTTTCGGCTGCGTCCAGCAATTAGAATTCGTCCATCAGTCATCCAAGTTGATTTAATTATTCAATAATAATTATCTTATTTATTTATTTATTTATTCATTAATTTATATGGTTCTACAGCTATCCAATACATAAACAAGTAAATAAAATAAACCCATTAACCTCTTCATTAGAAAATTTACAGTAATATGTGTGTGTGTGTGTGTGTATGTGTGTGTGTTTCACTAATAAACACAGCTCTGGTTATTACTGTAAATTTTTTAACCACACAATTTGAATTGTTTAAGTGATCTCCGGTCATGATTTCTTTTCTTGAGTACATTTCTTTAAGAAAGTTCATGGTTCGAATTCGAATAGGATGGGTTTATTTTATTTACTTGTTTATGTATTGGATAGCTGCAGAACCATATGAATGCATAAATGAATAAATAAATAAATAAATAAGATAATTATTATTAAATTATTAAATCAACTTGGATGACTGATGGAAGAATTCTAATTGCTGGACGCAGCCGAAACACAACCAACCAACACCAAATACGTGTAGCGTGCACATGCGCATCTCTTTACTTCCGTCTATAGGAGTAACGGGAAGCTGGAAATTTGATTGTTTTATTACTTTGGATATTTTTTTCAGGTTAATAAATCATGGATATAAGGTGTGTATCGTGTACGAGATGTGTGTACTAGATATGTGACGCATTAATTCAGGTCTGTAAATTAAGGCCTTGGTTCGGAAAGTCCATGTAGCTAAGAGGAACTATGCTAACTAGTTACGCTACAGTATAAGCGAGCATACTATAAGGTTAAAAGTTAACATACGGCCCTGTTTACGCGAGCTAGCTCATTTTAATTTAGGGGTCTTTATATTTAACTATTTACTGCGTACTCTAACCTGAATGTCGCTCGTCTGTTTAAAATTAATTAAACTAAATTATTTAGCAAGTGTTTTTTGTTTGTTTGTTTGTACATAGTTTGTGAAAATTGTAAGCTAGCTATTTATCAGCTATCAGGTAAAGTGAGCTAAGAAATGAATTCCGTCTCTAAAGTAAAATTATCTGTTTGTATGGAATCTCACGAGGCTGCATTCAGTGCTTCATAAAACATTTTCAATAATAATAATAATAATAATTATTGTTCAGGAATTGTTGGAGGGGCCTATGTGTATGATTGATTGACAGGTCTTGAATGAAGTAGGTGTGTTTGGATTATGTTTAACCACCATCATGTACAATAAGATATTTATCTGGAGGCAGTGAACAGGTGTGTACAGGCCCTTCGCCCGAGGACGACTCAGGAATCTTCAGTCTGTTTTTTTTCCTGAAGACAAGGATTTTCCTCAGAAGGAAATTCAGTATCACACGTTAGGAGAAGTTTTGCCCATGTAGGAAAGAACAGACAACAGCCTGGGTCAGGGAGCAGTGTCGCATTGCTGTCACACCATACTGTGATGTAATCAATATGATATACAGTTTAAGATCAGAAAGTATGTGGATGCCTCAGTTCAGAGGTTTTAGGCATAAAGTCAGGAGCATTCTCCACAGACACACACTGACTGTAGAATGGGTCGTACTAAAGAGCTCAGTGAGTTTCACTAAATGTACAGCTTTCTTACATGCATGAAGTTAAATATGTTTTATAAGTTCACACAGATACGGTTTGTTTTAATGATATTTTAGAGGTTACCCGCTTCCCCGCCCACGTACATGAGGTTTACCCACAGCTCTGCCGATGTGCAGATCCTGACGCCTGCATGCTACCAGCACTTGTGAAAGCAGTGTGTGCTGAACTCGATGCCGCTGCTCACGCTACTCCTATGTTTCTGCAGCCCGTACTTCTGACTGTCGTATGCAGCATCACTGTAGACATGCCTGTTTTTCCTGTAGACTACACTGTTTAGTGTTAGTTAGTGAGGACCATCGGTGACACGCCCACAATATAACGTAAAAGTTGATGGCGCTGCCTATTGTTACATTCAGTGAGGACCGCCTGTGCAGACACCGACCGGCCCAACAGAATTAGGTTTAACTCATAACTCGTATACTGCTGCTGTCCACTCATCTGTTCCATCTGTCTGTTATTTTCCCACAGAACTTACTCCCTGTGTACTCTTATGCTTGTAATAAATGAAGGTAAGCACTCAGCATCACTGTGTAACATCCTGATGTGGCATATTTGGCTTCCTGTTTGTATCCACAATTTCGTGTTTGTGTTTTTAAAGTCTCGTCTCAGAGCGTCACAGTCGAAGCTGCTGTAGGAGACTCTGTGATCTTACCATGTTCATCCAGTCGTCATGAAAATGATGTGTTCTGGCGATACAGAGATGCCAAGACTGTGTATGACATCATTGATGGTAAAGAGGATTTTCAAGACCAGGATGGAGAGTACAGGGACAGAGTCAAAGGTTTTCCATCAGAGTTCACAAAAGGGAATTACTCCATCAGACTGAGCGACGTGAAACTCAATGATGCAGGAACTTACAGCTGCCAGATCCCTGACCTCAGAATTGTCCATGTAGAACTCAAAGTAAATGGTGTGTATGAGGGTCGTCTTTTATAAGAATAAAAGCGAACATCTGTTAGAACATAATAATAATCATGGTCAATTTTATTCTGTATCACTTTGCATGAATTTTTAACTTTCTTCGACAGGAGCAAGTTATATAATTTTTGAATTTTTCTGTTGTTTTACTGAATTCTGTTTGTGTGTGTGTGTGTGTGTGTGTGTGTGTGTGTGTGTGTGTGTGTGTGTGTGTGTGTTTTCCACAGACTTAAGTCGGAACACGTCCCCAGATAACAACGGCTTCATGAGAAAAGCATGCAATATATCATCTGTAGTCATTTCACTTCTGCTGTGTAGCTTCGCTTTCTGAAGAAACAATTAAAGCTTTAATACTCAGAAAATGAGTAACAAATGTATACTGAACAAAATTTTTTAAAGCTTCAATTCGTTCTTCAGAAAGCGAAGCTACACAGCAGAACTGAAAATCGTTTTATTCGGCGGATAAAAGATTAGAATAAATTTAGCCTGGAGGTTGCATACCATAAAAAAGCATATATATTGTTGTGACTGGGGAGGACGTTACATTGTAGTAGAATTGCATTTTTTGTAAATGTTTTTTTATGTTTATATGCAATTTTCACTTTGGTCTGCTATGTCAGTTAAAACAGTGACAGATATTTATTTCATTCTAAAATTATTGGGTCCCTGAATAAAAAGTTACAGCAATTAATATTCAGGTTGAGTATAAATGACTGTTGTATAGAAGGGATCTCATACGAGAAGGAGTGCAGTACTGCTGGATGTAGCACAGCTGTGATGAGGACGTAAACATGAGGTGCAGTCCAAGTGCCAAAGCCATCGCAGCCCTTCTACATCCAGCAATACAGCCACGCCCACAAGCCCAAATAAAATCCCTGATTTAGCCCCACCCACTTAGAGTTTTCACTCATTTTCATAATATGCTAAACTTCCTTTGTGTGACTTATGATCAAAAATAATAGTTTAGTAAACAACATCTCAGTAAAAAAAAAAAAAACACTTTTGTGTATTACAAATATATTCAAATCTTCTATAGTCCATTGCAAATCTACTAACAATAAGTTGTACCACGAGTTAATATATACAAAGTATACTAACATCATGCTTTTACCAAATTTTGGAATTAAACATTAAACATACTTAAAAATAAGTGTAGTCTAGTACACTTCCAAAAATATAGGTAAATATACTTTAAGTGAAAGGTTGGTCTAATCTCCAAATCACACTTATTTAAGCTTTGTTTTTCAATTTATTTTTGGTATATTTAAAAAATATATATATATGCTCGAAATAATAATTTAGAAATGTACAGAAAGTATACATTATAAAACACTTTTTATATACGGTAGTCTCAGTATGTTTTCAGTTTAATTTAAATGTACTTATTCATATCTACTTATTTATGCTTATATTTACTGCACAACTCTCTCGTGCACCGCGTTTCTGCACTACTGAAAATCACTTCTGCACGTTCAAGGAATTATGTGTTTGAACTCTGTCTCTTCTGTGCTGCAGCAGCGCTGGAACGCTGCAACTATTCCAGCCAATCAGAGACCAGAATCGGCGCAACACCAGCCAATCAGAAACTGGAGGCGGGCAGATTCGGACTGTCTGTTTTCTGATTGGCTCCCCAGTTCTTCCGCTTCTAGTTTGAATTCACCGCTGGAAGCTGCATCATTGCGCGCGCTTTAGTTCGTATCGTTATTTTTTTATTTTCATCGGCATAAGGTAAATTTCATGGTTTTTATTAGGTAGTTTGTAATTATGTACATAGTTTAAACTATAAAATGTTTTGTCGAATGTGTTATTGCTAAATCGTATTTACTTCTGGTATGATGCTCCGTAGCTCCGCCATGTTTTCAGTCTCTGTGTAACAGCTAGAATCAACACAGCAGGTTTAAACTACTACTGTACTGTATATTCTAAAACTAATGTCTGTCTTTCTTCACACAACAGTTTAAATTTTAGTTTGTGTGTTTAAGACAATCCGGCATTTTACTGAACACAAATGAACTATAGTATTTTTTGTTTCCTTGTACAAATGAAATCTGTTGAACTCGTGAATAAAATCTGCCTCATAACTACTGATGTGTTTCAAAAACATGTAATAGTGTATAAAATACTTTCAGCATGTGTAAATTATCCTAAACACCTCTAGTGCACAGGTAACACATTTGCAGTACAGTATGACAGAATACTGTGTGTACTGTGTGATATAATAAAGTATATTTGTATTAACTACACAGTGTACTTTTTTACTATTTGTAATTGTCCAGAAGTGTAACAGCATGCTACTGCTGCAAGAAGAATATATTCAGAGTATATTACTCATGTATTTGTAACACAGTAAAATTTGCTTTAATATATTTATAATACATTAAATATATATTTAAATTAACTTAATTACTGTCAGGTATGTATGTTAGTACACACAGTCATATACTTTAAGTGTACTAAGTATATGTAAAGTTGTTCCACTTTAGCAGACAAAATTATACTTAATACACTTAAACTTGTGCTTTTGTACAATTTAATTACAACCTAAATAGTCTTAGTACAAAATTTGTTGTTCCAAAATAGCAAACCTCTAAAAGTATACTAGTCATTAGTCTGGAGCAAGTACACTAAAGTATGCTTTGGCACGCTAGGATTTAATATACTTAGCATACTTGGGCCACCACATGTTAATCGATTCTAATGAGGAAGAGATAGATGACAAACAGCTGTAACAGCTGTCACATAGATTTGAGCTGAACTTGAAACAGTAGTCCAGTACAAGGTTCTGGGGACATCAGCTAAGTCACGGCAGTAACTACAATTAGTTTTAATCACAGAAACTCAAATTCACTTGAACTGAAATCTGGTGTCCTGCATCAGGGTGATGATCTTATCGTCAGTCTGATAACTGGATTGTTAATAATTCTGTAAAGCTTCTTTGTGACATGGATTTTGTGTGTGTGTGTGTGTTTAAATATATATATAATATATATATATATATATATATATATATATATATATACTAGATATTGATATATATTAATATTTCCCTGAAATTAGTATAAAATAATTTTTTGTCTGACTCTACACTTACACTTGCCATTTTTTACTTTTACGGTTTGCCTTTTTTTGTTGTTGTTTTGGATTTTAATGCCCAATAAAAAAAGTCATAAGTATATTAAATGGTGTTTAAGTCCATCTTTAATTGGTGTAAATAATAGTCCCAATCTCCAAAGTGTTTCTCCTGCCTTTGGTTGTAAATAGGAAAGCTGTGGTGGAGCTGCATTATTTTGTACACTGTTGTGCTTTAATAAAGAATGTAATGAAGAAGTAAATGTTTTATTCTGTGGTATTATTGTGCCAATAGAACAGAGTTTAGATTACTTAAATATTTTACAGTATATACAGATGATATTTACATTGTGCCTCATTTGTGTTATAGAGAATAAGTTAAAATGAAAGTGCGTGTCTACCACCCACAAGCCTGTTCTAAAAGGATGCAATCTGTTCGTGACAAACACAAACCACATCAGTCGCTTTCTCTGCTTAAAAAAAAAAAAAAAGAAAATAGCTATTTAGAGTAAAACGTATTTTACTCATTATTCTGAATAAAATAATTTAAAATGCCCTTTAAATGTTCAGGTATGACTGGTTTTGTCTTTGTAATAATACAGCAGGTTGATTAAAATAAATAAATCTCACTGCTCAATACATTTCCACCTAGTTTTGTTGCATTGTATTTATCTGCATACATACTTCCATTTTTATAAGAAAACAAGCTTAAATACTTTCTACACACACAGGGCCATGGTTCAACCATTCGCTTAGAGCAACATTTAGAATATAGTTTAAAATAATAGATTAATACAGTTTTTTTATTTTCACCTGGTTTTATAACCTGCTGTTCCACATACAATGTGCTGCGATAATAAACAGAACTGTAAGAATTAAAATTCTAATAAAAGATCAGTGTTGAGAACTTACTGTTTTGCTGTGCGTCGATCATGTTGTGTTGCCGACTGAAAGTTCCTTCAGAAACTGCTTGCATGCTTTGTGGGCTTTCTGGTTCATAGAACTGATGTGCAGCAGTGGTTTCCTGTATCTTTTCACAAATGCTTTGTAAACCTACATACCCATACAAAACTCCCTGATTAATAGTATATTGTGCTTTTTTGTAGACTAGTGTATCTATTATATGTTTTCATGTCTATATATATATATATATATATATATATATATATAATATTTACACAGATAATTTATGGGAGTTAGTTTTAGACACTTCGCCTTGTACAAATTTAAAATCGGCTCAGAATAAATTTTACCATAGAAAGATATAAAAAAAATTTAAAGTATTAAAGTAGTAAACATTTAATAATTACAGCATTCAGAACTCTAAAGATATCTGCTAATTAAATTACACAAAGATAACTTTTTTGTATTGTGCTGCCCCCTGCTGTACACTTTCAGTAACTAAAGCTTGAATACACCACACTGTATAGACTGTATATAAATCTTTCTCCATGTTTCTAATATTTAGCTGATAATGATGATAGTGTAGTGTTTCAGAAGGGATGATGGATGAAGCTTCACCGCATATCTTCTCTTTCTGTCTGTGTACCTGCGAAACAAATGTTACAGAATGAAGTGTGTTCGTCCTCATTCAAACCTGTCCCTGTGTCACTGTGTATTATTAAGCAATAAAACACCCTGTATTGTACTGGCACAGGAAAACAGTTAATGATGGCCTGCTGTAATAAAGCATGTACACGCTCACAGACATTCTCACACTCATTTACATCTAGGCCTTCTGTATCTCAGCCAGTTCAACTACAGACCTGAACAGAGGCAGGACAAAAGAAAATAACGTACGAACGTGTGTATAAATTGCAGTTATATATATATTAAAGGACTCAAATATAACATGTCTTTTTTTTATTTTTTATTTTTTATTAAATGAGTCTTTGTTGTTCCACTAGGGGGCATAACAGAGCATTAATCTCAGGGCTGTAAACTCAGCTGCTGACAGAATGTGCTAATGATGGAATTCTTCATTAACAAGAAACATTTAACTCTGTAACAAGAGTTGTTTGAGATATACTGTTTTCTTCATTTACCTTCAGCTTTGATTACAGGACACACATCATGTGTGAAATTCATTCCTCAAAGCTCCCAGAATCACTCGCTTGAGTCCCTGAATATGGCACGTGACATCAGGGAAGAAAACCTCCATAGATGTGATGTACTGGTGATTCAGTACATTCAGGTCATCAGCTGACTTCATTTTATTTCCACATAACATTGCTGAGTCTCGACCTGAGCGACTGAAGCAACCCCAGATCATAACACTGTCTCCAGAGGCTTGTACAGTGGACACTATGCATGATGGGTACATTCCTTCCACAAAGTTCAGCACTATCCTTCTATGTTTTAATGTGTAGAATGGTTCTTCACCCAGTTTGAGTCATTTCAAATCTCCTTACTTGTTATCTCTGATGCAACCCAATCATTTGACCTTTCTGAAATGTGAAACGGTGACATTTTTGGGTAAGCAGTGTATGTTCAATATCCTGACTCTACTCCACACCTCTATCAGATCCTCCACATCTACTTCTGTAAGTTTATTTCCTTTACCTAAATCACTGATCATATTTAATGAGTATATTCCTCATTCTTAACGAGCAGCAAATTCCAAGAAGTACTTTTTAATGTTTTTGTCGTTGTTAGATCTCCTTGTGTGCTGTGGAGCTGCAGAGAGTTTCACAGAGACGTCGGTAGATTTGGGACAGAATGTGACTCTAAAGTGAGAGGTGTCTGTTAGAGATGTGCTCTGGTTCCTGATGAAGCCGTCAGAACCTCCAGTGTTTATATTACGCTCTTTCTCAAGTATTATCCTGGAACCAGAATACAGTAACACAGCATTCAGCAAGACTTTCTCACTGCGATACAACAGCAGTTTATTTATACACAATATCAGTACTAATGAATTCGGAGTGTATTATTGTAGTCTAACTCAAACTGGTTCCCCTTCCGACATCAGCAGAGGAATCAGACTTTATATCCAGAATCACTCAGCTGGTGAGTTTATTTATTATAGTTACAGGAAATGTGTGTGATACAGTGCCGTGAAAAAGTATTTGCCCCTGAGCAGTGCTGGAGGATCGGGGGCAATGTGGTGCAGACAAATCATTCAGATCATCAGACAAATCATAATATTATACATAGATAAGCAGAATAAATACAAACTGAAAAAGTAATTGCCCCTATACCTAATAAACGCAATCAAGTGTTTTTAATAACTGACACATCTTTCACATCCCTATGGACGAATTTTGTCCCACTCTTCTTCGCAAAATTGTTTAAATTCGGAAACATGGATGGTTTTTGAGCATGAACACCCTGTATAAGGATCTCAATCAGACTTCAATTCCATTCATTTAACACATATTTGTATAATGCTTTTAACAATAGTAATTTTCAAAAAGAAGCTTTACAGAAGCAAAAGAAAATGATGGAAATGTGTATGGAATATGAAAAATGATGGCCCGCCATTGGGTAATACCCACACTAAAGGGTAACATATATTCACACATAGGTCTACATCTAAACATGTGCACCGACACATTCACTGCTCGTTTTTTATTCTTTGTTTAGTATTTTGTTTATTCAATTACTTTAATATTTATTCATATTAAACAAAAAGACAGCAACACCATTAATTTCTTTTAGATATTTATTTATTTATTTAAAAGTGCATCATATCTGGGTGGAGTGCACACATCCTAGTTCATGTTGTACTGTATATTTTGAGTTAATTTTATTTATTGTTTGAGTTTATTTATTGTTTGAGTTCAACAGCACAAGTTACCGTTGTGCTGTTGAGGGATGAACAGCTGGAACTGCTGCACTGTGCACGTGGAGCTCTCACTGCAGTCTGTTATGCCACATCGACCACTACTATGGTCTCACCGGCGTACCAACATGTACTTTAGACTAATTGGGGGGGGGATAAGTTGTCTGCCATTTTATATATGTGTTTCTGTAGATAAAGCGTTAATTGCTGGAGACTTTAATATTCATTTTGAGAATCCAGAAGACCCTCTGAGAACAGCATTCTTGTCCATACTGGACTCAGTAGGAGTAAATCAGTGTATAGTAGGACCCACTCATAAAGCAGCTCACACTTTGGATTTAATATTATCCTTCGGATTAAGTATAGGAAATATAACCACAATTCCACAGTCTGAAGTTATCTCAGATCACTACCTTGTCTCGATTAAAGCGTGTTATAGTAATAATGTACGCACAGCACCGCGCTTCCACCTTAAACGTACATTTACATCAAATACCGCACAGAGCTTTATCAATAATCTTCCAGAATTATCTACTTTGATTGGATCGCCATCTGACTTCACAGAACTCGAACAGGCGAATGAATATCTAGAGTCAGCACTTCGTTATAGCTTAGATAATGTCGCTCCAGTTAAAAGGAAAATGATTAGAGATAAGAAACTCGCTCCTTGGTATAATGACCACACACGTGCTTTAAAACAAACCGCTCGCAAATTTGAACGTAAATGGCGCCAAACTAAATTGATAGTATTCAAAATAGCTTGGAAGGAGAGCATCCTGAAGTATAAAAAAGCTCTCAGTGATGCTAGATCAACGTATCTCTCCACTCTTATAGAAAATAACAAAAACAACCCGAGATTTTTATTTAACACCGTAGAACTGATGTGCAACAGTGGTTTCCTGTATCTTTTCACAAATGCTTTGTAAACCTACATACCCATACAAAACTCCCTGATTAATAGTATATTGGGCTTTTTTTTGTAAACTAGTGTCTCTATGTTTTATGTAATATATAATATTTACAGAGATAATTTATGGGAGTGAGTTTTAGACACTTTGCATTGCATAAATTTAACCGTAGAATGATATAAAAATGTATTAAAGTATTAAAGTAGTAAACATTTAATAATTACAGCATTCAGAACTCTAAAGATATCTGCTAATTAAATTACACAAAGATAACTTTTTTGTATTGTGCTGCCCCCTGCTGTACACTTTCAGTAACTAAAGCTTGAATACACCACACTGTACAGACTGTATATAAATCTTTCTCCATGTTTCTAATATTTAGCTGATAATGATGATAGTGTAGTGTTTCAGAAGGGGTGATGGATGAAGCTTCACCGCATATCCTCTCTTTCTGTCCGTGTAACTGCGAAACAAATGAAGTGTGTGTTCTTACAAAGGTCCTCATTCAAACCTGTCCCTGTGTCACTGTGTATTATTAAGGAATAAAACACCCTGTATTGTACTGGCACAGGAAAACAGTTAGTGATGGGCTGCTGTAATAAAACATGTACACGCTCACAGACATTCTCACACTCATTTGCATCTAGGCCTTCTGTATCTCAGCCAGTTCAACTACAGACCTGAACAGAGGCAGGACAAAAGAAAATAATGTACGAGTGTGTGTATAAATTACTGCATAGCAGTGGATTCTCTGATGTTTCTGATTCAAATACATGTATTAAATATTTTATATATATCATATATATATTAAAGGACTCATATATGTACGATGTATTTATTTATTTATTTATTTATTTATTTAATTTAAGTGAGTCTGTGTTGTTCCACTAGGGGGCATAACAGAGCATTAATCTCAGGGCTGTAAACTTCGTTAAAATTCGTCATTAACAAGAAACATTTAACTCTGTTACACGTGTTGTTTGAGATATAATATTTTCTTCATTTACATTTAGCTTTGATTACAGGACACAAGTCATGTGTGAAATTGATTCCTCAGGCTCCCAGAATCACTCTCTTGAGAGCATGAATATGCCACGTGACATCAGGGAAGAAAACCATGTTCTGGTGATTCAGTACTGTCAGGGATTACCCCTAGAGGGCGACAAAGCGCCCAGAGAGTTCCTTTGTTTTTTCTGTGTTCTTTGTGTTCTTTTCGGTGAAGGACTCTAGTCCCCAGAATGCACCTCAGTCAGGTGATGTGGCGCTCACCTGAACTGAGGTTGCTCATTAGTGTTGATTATAAATGTTCCTGAGTTCTGTGTTGTCCTTGTCTTGCATCTGTTCGTCTAGGTTTACTGCTTGTTCTGGTATGTTGTTTAGTTCTGTGTTGCTTCCTAGCTCTGTGTACTTCCTGGTTCTGTGTTCTCCTAGTTCTGTGTTCTCCCTGCTCTCCGTGTTCTCCTGGCTCCATGTTCTCCTGGTTCCGTGTTCTTCCTGGTTCTGTGTTCTCTTGGTTTGTCTGCCTCCTGGTCTGTCTGTCTGTCTCCTAGCCTGTCGGTCTCAGTCTGTTAGTAATGTCTAGTTTGTCATGTTTATAGTTTATCCTGGTTTAAGTTCATGTTCTGTTCCTTTGGTTCCCTGTTTTGTGTTTATTAAAGTCTTTTGGCTCACTTCACCTCTGCTATCATGCCTCTCTTTTGTCCGGCAAGCAGTAACCATGACAAGTACATTCAGGTGGTCATGTGACTTCATTTTATTTCCACATAACATTGCTGAGTCTCGACCTGAGCGACTGAAGCAACCCCAGATCATAACACTGTCTCCAGAGGCTTGTACAGTGGACACAATGCATGATGGGAGCATCACTTCATGTGCTTCCCTTCTTACCCTGACCACGCCCATCATCCTGGAATAGACTCAGTTTGGACTCATCAGGTCACATGACCTTTTTCCAATCCTTATCCTTCCTAAAAACTAAAGCCTTTTTTTTCTAATCAATTTATAGCTCTGGTTTTTACTCTTGACTTTTTTAGCATGCAAATAAAAGTCATCTCTGTTCATGTTTTTCCCGACCACATTAATTCCACAAAGTTCAGCACTATCCTTCTATGTTTGAATGTGTAGAATGGTTCTTCACCCAGTTTGAGTCATTTCAAATCTCCTTAATTGTTATCTCTGCTTGATGCAACCCAATAATTTGACCCATTTGAAATGTAAAATGGTGACTTTTTTGGGTAAACAGTGTATGTTCAATATCCTGACCCTACTCCACCCCTATATACTACTGATAAAAAAAAAAAAAGTACACATTTGCGACATATCAGAATTAAATTATGATGACATTTCAAAGTTCAGTCAAGAAAACTTGCTGAGTTGGAAGAATCTAGAAGAGGGGCGTATTTGGAGGAGGAACACAGCTGAACCTGAGTGATGGCCCCGTCATATCATTCAGTTAAGAGGTGAGTGGGACCTTAAGTAAAATTCATTACTTTACAACATGATATATATATTTTAAGTTATTTAACTAGTTATTGTATTCTATCGCTATGCGGTGTTAATGGCATTGTCCTAAATGTGTGCGTGTTTTCTAATGTTAACCGCTATACCGTTAGCATGCTAGTTAGGTTAACCTAAGGTAGCCCACTGGGTTAAAGAAGTGAATAAAATGATTCGGCTGTAAACATCCTGTGTTTTTCTGTAGTCATCCATCAGCCCTTACACGAGAGAGAAGATCGAGAGGAGGACTGTGTTCCTCTCCAGTGTTCCTCTGATCACCTCAGAGCAGACTCTGGGAAAGGGGAAGAGGGAGAAGGCCAAGAGGTCAGCATTAGACCCTGGGCAGACTTCACTCCTGGTAGGAAACATAGTTTTTCCTCATCCCTTTATTTTCCTTTACTAAAAAGTAATTTTAATTTTATGACAAATCATTCAGATTTGCCTGGGCGCTTTTAGTCTTAATGTGTCAAAGACGTCAAGAGGTGGACATCACTCTGTGGAACAAAGGTGTGGTTGGATTTTACTTGATAAAATATTACAGGATTATCTAAAACAGTCACACAGTCTACCAATGGTCCACTTTGTTTTTATGAATCCAATGGTGCTCATTCGGACTACAATTTTCCTCTTGATAAGGATTTGCTTTATTTGTTGTCTTTTGTTAACAGAATCCACAAAGCCTCAAACTCCGCACATGGCACTAGGGGGACCCTCCCAGCCCAAAAAACAGCAGCTGTTATAGGTGAGTAAATTGAGTTCATATTTTAATAATATTTGGTCATTCTACATATAACCAACCAAAGTGATTATAAGTCTGAATCTCTAAACCAATGCCCAATGCCAGAGTCATCACATTACATTCTGAAATCTTAATTAATTAACAGGGCTGCTATCAAAAACAGCAAACTCGAGCCATTATTTAGCAATAGTTTAGGATATAATGACAGTAAAACATATAATTTTGAGTATATATGGAATGATTTAATTTTAATTATTCAAATGTGTTTTTTACACAACTCGTAATGAATATTTGCAAGAATGCCTTTAAAATGAAGGAAGGGAAGGTGAAAGTGTTTATTCAAACAAAGTTGAAGAATGAGGAGGCGTCAAACCTCTCCAGGCTTCCAGCTACACACCTCAAGCCTTGCAATATATTCCCATACTTGACCAGTCATACACTGATTGACAGCAGCGTCTCCTAGCAGCAGCACTGTTGAACAGTAATATTGTGTGTTAAGTGGTAAAGTGCTTTCATGGTCTGTTTTTAGTTGTTTTTAATGTTTCAAGTGTGTTGCTTTATTGATGTTTTTAAATTAAATAATATAATGAATTGCAATAATTTTGTTGTAATGTAGTTGTATTACACTACATCACACATTTAGATTATAGAAATACGGTAAGTAATTTTTCAGCTTTATTCAAATTGTATATACCTGTACATTTCATGTGCAGTACAACTACTATTTTAACTGCAGTAGCTGTTTAATATTAACTGTAGTATCGCAGTATTACTGCATTATATTGCAGGATTATTGCAGTAGTTATTGGAGCATTACTGCAGTATTAAGAAAAAATGCTGTGTTTGTGTCCAAATCACTGCGTTTCCTGCATATGTACTGCATATGTAGAAAACTGCAGTTTTGACACTTGAAAACTGCAGTTATTTTTTGTAAGGGGAATGTGACTCTAAAGTGTGAGGTGTCTGTAAGATGTGTTCTGGTTCCTGATGAAGCCGTCAGAACCTCCTGTGTTTATATTACGCTCTTTCTCAAGTAAAACTTTAGTCCCACAATACAGTATTAACCTCTTAGCAAGACTTTCTCACTGCAATACAACAGCAGTTTATTTATACACAATATCAGTACTAATGAATTAGGAGTGTATTATTGTAGTCAAACTGGTTCACCTCCTGACATCAGCAGAGGAATCAGACTTTACATCCAGAATCACGCAGCTGGTGAGTTTATTATTGTGTAGTTACAGGAAATGTCTGATACAGTGACGTGAAAAAGTATTTGCCCCTATCTGAAATTTAAAAATTTGTCCATATTTTGTGCAGTTTATTTTTTTACAATCATTCAGTTCATCAGACAAATCATAATATTATACATAGATAAGCAGAATAAATAAAAAGTAATTGCAGTTCAACCTAATAAACGCAATCAAGTGTTTTTAATAACCGGCACATCTTTACATCCCTGTGGATGAATTTTGTTCCACTATTCTTCGCAATATTGTTTAAATTTGGAAACATTGATGTTTTTTGAACATGACCACGCTGTATAAGGATCTCAATCAGATTTCAATTCAGTTCATTTAACTTTTATTTGTATAATGCTTTTAACAATGGTAATTTTCAAAAAGCAGCTTTACAGAATCAAAAGAAAATGATGGAAATGTGTATGGAATGTGAAAAATAATGGCCCGCCATTGGCCACACACTGAGGGGTTGTAAGGGACTGCCCCTAGAGGGCGCTGTGGACATGTGTTTTTTAATTTTTTGTAGTTTTGTGTGTAGACTCAGTTTCCCAGAAGGCAGAAGCGTGAGAGTGTGTCATGCACACTCGTAACACGACCGGCACTAGGACCTGGAAGTAATATGGTCGCGTTTCAGGAAGCATAAAAGGAAACATGGCGCCTCACATTGCTCAGTCATTGAGTCTACCGATGCTGTCTCCGATACTATAACCTCCATTTCGTGAGTACTCACCATTTGGGGTTATATTCCTGATTGAGTGTGTTGTTAGAAGGCGGGTTTAATTGTGTAAACTCTTGCTCTCTACGTGAGAGTTCTAATAATAAATTGCGTAGTTATCCTGCCTGCTCGCGCTACTTCTGCATTTGGGTTTACCATCCATGCTACACGGGCTAACTGCTAGTCTTCTGATCATCCTCCGGTTGTTTTGTGACAGAATGACTGAGCCAGCAGTAAACCCAGCGGATTACGTTCACCTCTGCGATATGGTGCACGGTCATGCCCGGTTGTTTGAGCAGCTGAGCGGTGAGGTCGCGGCTCTTCGCGCTAGCGTCCAAGACGTCGCGGCTTTGCGCCGCGAGGTCGCAGAGCTGCGGCAGGAGAATGCGGCGCTCCGCGAGGTGGCTTCTCAGCCGGCTAGGCCGCCGCCAGTCGTAGTGGCGCCGCCACCCCCTCCCCCCTCCAATGTGTACCTAGCTTTACCAGATAAATGGGACGGCACAGATGGGAAGTGTAGTGTTTTCCTAATCACACTGGATCTTGTTTTTGAGTTTAATTCCACCAGATACTCCACAGACCGGTTGCGCATTGCCCTTCTCGTCTCGTTGCTGTCGGGGCAGGCAGCTGAGTGGGCCATGGCGGTCCTGCGTTCCGATTCAGACACAGCCCATTCCTACAATGAGTTCATCTGTCAGCTAAAGCTCACCTTCGAACATAAAAGACGAGCTTGCTGGACAAGAGCTCCCCGCCACCTTGGAGGGGCTGATCCAACTCGCTCTCCAAATAGACCAACGACTGCTCTCGTCCGAGGCCAGCCCCTCGGACCTTGCCACCTGCCACTCCGTCACCATCACTGACTACGCCACGATCTTCCACATTTCTGCCCTACGCCCCAGTTACTGAAGTACGCTGCTTTTCCACCACCACCACTGGACCTGTCGGTTCTCCACGCTCATCGGAGCATGTGTGTGTGTGCATGAGGCTCACTATTAGAAGCGCCAGTGTGTGTGGTTCGCTCATAGGAGCGCGTGTACGTGTGGCTCACTGTGATGTCTACATATCAACATGTGCACAGACACATTCACTGCTTGTTTATTATTCTTTATGTAGGATTTTATTTGTAAAAAGGTCAACAGATGGAGACAGCTGTTCTCTAAGGACTTGTGGCTGCAGTCACTCAATAGCTCAGAACTATAAGTCCCAGTCACCACTCGCGTCCCAAGAAAATGCCACGGGGCCTCCATGCCATCTCCTAACTTCACCTGAAAACATGCTGAATAGTCACTATTTAACTCTACAAACTGATAGTTTGACTTTGACTATGAGCCATTCAGATGTGGATTTGCAGGTGTTTCATATCATTGTCCTGCTGCATAACCAAAGTATGCTTGAGCTTGAGGTCACAAACTGATGGCTGGTCATTCTTTTCAGGTAGAGCACAGAATTCATTGTTCCATCAATTATGGCAAGTCATCCAGGTCCTGTAAAGCCCCAGATCTACCACCTGTTGGTACGATGTTCTTTTTATGAAATGCTGTCTTAGTTTTAGAGCTCCTGGATGAGTTGTTGTCCTGCTCTTGGAGTACATTTGGTAGGTCGGCCACTCCTTGGAAAATTCAGCACTGCTCCCAATTTTCTCTATTTTTGGTTAATGGCTCTCACCGTGGTTCACTGGAGTCCTAAAACCTTAGGAATGGCTTTGTAACCCATTCCAGATACATGTCAATTACTTTGTTGCTCATTTTTTCTTTAATTTTTTCGATAATTTTGCTTTTTTAGATGCTTTAGCATGTGTGAGGGTCCACCACTAGAGGGCACTGTTTTCGTTTGCTAGGTCAGTACTAACCAGATTAGCCACTAATCCTATTAGATACTAACCTGGTTAGGTCATAATTCAGCGTTCATAATTGGGTCATAATTCAGCATAATTCAGTACACAGTGTAGCTACTAATCCAACTAACCCCTAACCTATGCTGTCTCTGGCCCTGTCTTGTCTGCTAATAAGAACCTGTATGTAGCCCTGAGGCCTAGTTATAGTTTGAGTTTGTTGTTGTAGTTTCTTTGTTTGTGTCTGTTTTTGAGTTTTTGAATAAAAAGACAATTTCTGTTCAGAAACCCCTCTGCGTTTATGCCTGCCCTACTTACCCACGGCAACTACATCCACCAGGTCTGCCAGTAACACCAGCAGATCATGGGGGTATTCCAGAAAGCAGGTTATGTGACATACCCGGGTAAGTTTAAGAGTAAGTTAGTGGATATCCTCAACTTTCGGTTCCAAGAACAGAGGTAACTCTCTGGGTATGTTTGTAACCATAGCAACTTACTCTCTGAAGATAACCTGCTCGGTAGCAGGTTATGTTCCAGGGTAAGTTTGTTTCAGAGGTTTATTGAGCATGACATGTGCTTTTAATGAAGATCCTGTGGATGTGGAGGCACAAATTATACGAAAGAGTTATAAGACCACGTATTGTGTCTTAATTTCCTAATGATTATTTGAAAGAGTGTTATCAGTTTTCAAGGAAATCGTTAATTTACTTAACACATCTCTTGAAACCGCATATTGCCAATGCTCAAAGTAATTAAACACACTGAGTACTGTTAACTTAAATAATTGCAATTAGGTCAAATTAATAGACCTTTTTGAGTATTCAGAACTTTGATATTTTAAGTAATTGTGAGTATGTAAGTAACAGTAACCGTCACCTTAAAATTTCACCACGTAAAACTTTAAAGAGCACCGGTGACTCAGTGGTAAGTGTTTCGCCTGCCATGTGGACGGCCCGGGTTCGATTCCCAACAATTATTTAAAAAAAAATTTAATCGGTGAAATCGGTGATCCATTGAAAATGCCTTTATGTAGCACCGTGCACGCGGATTAACTTTGGGTCACCAGTAGGAGGTTGATTAAACTTACTCTTCTCAGGGGTTTTGGAACCGACATACTCATGGTATTCGGGTTTAGAATAAATCAACCCTGAGGTTAAGTTTTACCAAATGGTAAGTTAACCCAGCTTTCTGGAATACCCCCATGACAGCATGCTCGACTATATCAAACACTAATGAAGTGATTTCTTGATTCAACCGATCTGGTAGTAATCAGACATCAAACTTAATTCTTTTGACTGTGTAAAGCTGCTTTGTGACAATGTCAATTGTTAAAAGCGCTATACAAATAAAATTGAATTGTGGCAAGTGAAATTGATCTCATAGCTCATGCATGATTTTAGCATGCGGTGGGGAGGGGGTACTTTTTCACATAGGGCTAGATACGTTTGGACAGCTATTTTTCCCCTTAATAAATGAAATCATTATTTTAAAACTGCATGTTCTATTTAGCCAGGTTATCATGGGGTGATCTTAAAATTTGTTTTGATAATTTCAATCATTTATGTGTGACAAATATGGAAATAAATACAAATTCAAATACCTTTTCATTGCACTGTAAATCAATACTTTATTATAATTTAACGGAGGGGTTTAAGTTCAAACTCTCTGATCTTTGTCATGTTTGCAAAGAATCAGACATGTAAGATTGAAGCGTGTCGGAATCAGACGGTAGATATAGATGAGATCAGACTCTGGAGAAATCTCATCACATGAGGAATAATAAACTGTGTTCTGATTGTTAGTCACAGGTGAGTTACATCAGGAATAATAACCAAACCTCTCAGACCTTCAGACTGCACTGTGATGTGTTCGTCTCGATCGTGAGCTGCTGTGGAAAAAACAACAAAATCTTCAAACTGTGATGTGAAGCTTCAAGAAGTCAGTGGATCACAGGTAAAGTCACTGGATCCAAAAACAGGGAGAAAGAATAAAAGCTGGAGAAATAAAGTGCCAAAAGAGGAGAAGAGAAGGAAATATATCATTTGAGGAGGAAAAAGCAAAAAGATCAAAGAAGAAGGAGAGAGAGATCCAAATGAAATCAATAATTAAAATAAGGAGAGAGATGCAAAGAAAAATTACAAAAAAATAGGAAAGTAAATATAGTGATGACGGAAGAGAAACAGTGAAATGCATTAAAAGGATTGAAAAGAGAGAAGAAAGTAGTCGAGAGCAGGAGAAATACATAAAAATAAAGTATTAAAGAGACTGAAGAAGAAAAAAGACAAACATAGTGAAGAAGAGTAAGACAAAGAGGGGAAGGCAGGGATAAAGAATAGAGGTAATTATTTTAATAAATATTCTCTGGACTCCATTGACCGGTCATGGGTTTTCTTACTTCAGTGAAACAACATGGAAGACAGAGGCCAATCATCAACTATCTGCTGATCATGTTGAAATTGGTATCTGATCTGTAACATCAGATATGTAAACTGACAATGAGGTACATTCTAATTGTACAAAAATCATTGTTTTTGAAAAGATTTTAGTTAGTGCATTAGTTAACCTGTTAATGTTTTGTTGTTTTCTACAGTGCTTTTCTAGACACACAGCAGTGCTGTGGGATGACAAGTGAAGGGAAGTTTAAGGTAAGACTTTTTAAAAAGCACTGAATGCAGAGGGCCCCATATCCATGTTCTCCTTGAGCCTCCAAATTGCTAAATCCGCCACTGTCCACAGGGAGCAAAAATGTTCAGTACAAACGGAACTGTGAACACTGTAGGAAACGAGTGAACATCAGATCTTCACTGCACTGAAAAAGGGAATGAAAAATGTCCCATAAGTTATTGCATCTCGCTGGAGCATGAAAAATGGAACTCGAAAAAGGATTTGGATATTTATCATTATCGAGGACGAGATCATATTGAAAGGACACAATTAAAATTTTTATTTAATCAAGTAATCCTTAGGCCAGTAATCTGTAAAAAAAGAAATATATTATACTATACATATAGACACACAATTTTAATGAATTTCTATTATTAATCAATAATTTATTTATAAGGTATAGATGTATGGTCAATAGCATGTTTAATAACAGTATCAGTTTTTGTTTCAATAAATATTTAATGTGCATAGTGTGAAATTTCCACAGTAGCAGCAACAGATATCCATGTGTACAGTGTGTAGTGTAGCCACATAAAGCAATACAAACTTTTTTTTTAAATATAGGCTTTTTGTAAGCAGGTGAACAAAAAGATGATTTTTTTTTAAACCATCGCACCTGATGTTTATCTGTCCCAATGACTGTTCTGGTTCCGGTATTGAACTCTCGTGAGACTGCACGGACACATTGCGAGGGAATCCCACTGACGTACCGGGGTCATGTGATCAAGCATAAAAGGCCACTGGGGAAGAAGCTCAAGGAGAGTGTTAGGAGATACAGGACGTTGTTTTTCTGGACATTATTTCGGAGTTTGAAGAGTATTGTGGAGACTGACGTTGGCGAATATTCCCATATACCCATGTTGTGATAGTTTTGAGGCCTTTTCTGGAGAGATGAAGAGGGTCTTCGACCGATCTCTCATCGGTAGGGAGGCTGGAGCTAAACTATTACGCCCTGGCCAAGGATCACGCTCCGCCTATGGCTACGCCATCAAGTTTCGGACCTTAGCCCCCTCGAGTGGACGGAATGACAGAGCTCTTCCTGGAAAAATGATCAAGGATGAGCTAGTCTCCCGGGAACTTCCCTCTGGTCTCCACAAACTCACGGACCTTGCCGGGACGATTGACTCATGTCTTCGCTCAAGACGACCACATCAGAGGTCACCCCCCTGCTAGATCAACATCCCTCAGGACATCCTGCCCATCCTCTCCCCCAGCACAGACTAATCAGAAGGAGCCATCGCCGCTTGGAGAGGGCCTGCTTCTACTGCTGGGGTTTAGGTCACACGCTCAAGAACTGCCAGTTAAAAGGAGCCACCCTCCAGTCAGACTAGGAGCTCTAGAGGACACTCCATCTGACAAACTCCCAGAACCTCGCCCCTACTCTCCTTTACACTAATAATCGGCGGCCAAGCTCATCCCATTCAGGCACTCATTGATTCCGACTCTGACCGGACTCTAATCAGCTCAGCTATGGTCAAGGCATTGCAGATCCCATGCAGTTCACTGGACCTTCCACTGGCAGTCCGAGCCCTGGATGGAAGTCCCCTACTGGCCATCACTCACAGAACTCTTCCACTCGCTCTAAGAATGTTGGGGAATCATTCTGAGATTTTTTTTTATCAATAAATGACACGCCGCTCTGGTTCTCAGTCTCCCATAGTTAGCTCTCCACGGCCCCCAGATTGACTGGATCAAGCACCTTATCAAGGGTTGGAGCCCCTCTTGTGCCATGTAATGCCTTCGCTCTGTGCTCTCTACACTCCCCACTCCAGCCACACTCAAGGACACCCCGGATATCTCCAACTTTCCCTCTCATCATCATGATTAAACTTACTTCTTTTATTGTGTAAAGCTGCTTTGCGACAATGTCAATTGTTAAAAGCGCTATACAAATAAAATTGAATTGAATGATCTCAAGCAGGTTTTCAGCAAAATCCGAGCCACGTCACTTCCACCGCATTGACGCTATGACTGCCCTATTGACCTTCTCCCAGGGACCTCTCCGCCCAAAGGGCTGACTGTACTCTTTGTCTCATCAAGAGAGAGAGGCTATGAACACGTACATCACAGAAGCCCTTGCCGCTGGAATCATCCGCCCATCCTCCTCCCCTACGAGGGCTGGGTTTTTCGTCCATGTATTGATTACAGGGAGCTCAATGAGATCACTGTCAGGAGCCATTACCCACTCCCACTCAGGGCCACTGCCTTTGAGCTAGTCCAGGGGGCCAGCATCTTCACGAAACTAGACCTACGAAATGCTTATCACCTTGTATGTGTTCGTGAAGGCGACAAGTGGAAGAGAGCCTTTAACACCCCTATGAGACATTACGAATATTTGGTGGTTCTATTTCGTCTGACAAATGCCCCTGTTATCTTTTAATACCTCATTAATGGCGTTCTCTGTGACTTCCTTGATGCCTTCATTTTTGTATACTTAGACATTTTAATTCTCTCTCAAGCCTGGAGGAACATCGGTACCATAAGGAGGCGGAGCAAGCCTTTGCTGACCTTAAGAAAAGGTTCACCTCTGCGCCTATCCTCACTATCCCCGACCCGTCTCCCCAGTTTGTGGTGGAGGTTGACGCCTCCAATACCGGTGTTGGGGGGGATTCTTTCTCAAAGGTCCACCCAGGACAACAAGATGCATCCTTGGGCATCCTACTCCCGTTGCCTATCCCCAGCTGAGAGAAACTATGATGTGGGGGACCAAGAACTCTAGCCATCAAGCTAGCTCTGGAGGAGTGGACATTGGCTGGAGGGCACTGAGCTCCCATTTCTAGTGTGGACCGACCATAGGAATCTGGAGTACGTGTGCACTGCCAAAAGACTTGATGCTCGTCAAGCTCGGTGGTCATTATTCTTCAGATTCAATTTTATCCTGTCCTATTGGCCGGCTCCAAGAATTCTAAGCCAGATGCTCTATCGCGCCAGTTTTATCCCTCCCAGGACCCTACATCATGCAACACCTGTCGTGGAAATTAATTGAAGACTCAGGCTTTGATTTCAGAAGTTTACAACTTTATTGGTTGATCAATAAAGTCGGGAGGTCTGCAGAACACACACCGACTCCCGACGGCTTCTTGCTTAAATACTAATCCCAAACAAAGGCGGCCAGTTTTCCCGCCCTGATTCTCCATTCAACATCTGGGTTTCATGTGACTGTGACTTGTGGCTGCTAATAACTTCCTGAGGAACACCAATCAAGTTATTACCACACAATACTTTGATAGAGGTTTTATCTGCAAAATGAAAATCAACGGGTTTATGGTTGACTCCCACTGGACTTCTGTAGCTCTCTTCATCATTAGTCCTAAGTCCTTTGATCTGCAATTTCTTCCAACATACACTGTCACATGGGGAACAGAATCAGTTACATTGAACCACCTTTTCACAAAATCACACTCATCTATGCTGATAGCTGCTCCTTGCCGACCTATAATTATGTACTTGTGTAATTAGTTCCACCTTGTGCTCTTTTGTTTCTTCCTGCCATGTTTGTTCTAAACCAGCATCCTTAGTTGGATCATACACCTTTGTACAGTGAAAGTCTGAAGTAGGTTACTATGCTTCAGAAATCTGTGCTTTAATGAACTTTCCCCACTTATAGATTACTTGACTTGCATCCCTTTCCAGCTGTCCTATCCAATACACATTTGCTTGTCGCTCAGTCATTACCATTTTGATTTTTTACACCATTCATGTCAGCATACACCCCTTCTGGAGAACACCATATTGCAATCCTAACTTACACAATGCATCTCTGCCCAACAAATTAACCGGGGTCTGACTTGAAACTAATACAGGCATAGTCACACTTGTGTCGCTAGTTTGTAGACGGACTGGAGCGGTCATAGGAATTAACTGCTATTGTCCCGATAATCCTACTGCCTTTGCAAATTTTCCAGGCATGGGGATATGACTTAAATTTAGGCATGACTTAAATGTACAAACTGCTCCTGTCTCTACTAACAAGGGTTCATGTTCAGCATTTAGTTGTTAAAACAAATAACTGAATCTCCCCTGTTTTGGACCCCCCCCCCATGGGTTTACTGGACCTTGAGCTTGATCTTGAGGAGACTGCTGCCACCCCCCTCCCACCGCACCCCTCAGGAGCTGGGGCCATGGATGTGTGGGGCACCTTGATCGGTTATGTCCAGCCAGTCCACACCCCCAGCCTACGCCTGGTGGAAAGTTAGCATAAGTGTCTCTTTGTCCCCTCTGGCGCTGATTAGTTCTCCACTCTTTCTGCCTTTGCGGGTAAACATTGATGACTGGTTGCTGTCAGCGCTGTGACTGCAGTTGGCTGGATCATGGGTGAAGGATTGCCTGGGGCCCCCCCAGACACTTGCTCTGCTGTAATTAGGGTCTCTTGGACCTTTTTAAATGTTTTTCTTAGTCATTTCTTCAAGATGTAACTGAGTTAGTTTCCGTTGTAGCTCTTTCTCTTGAGCTTTCAACTACTGCTCATTTTCCTGTACTGTTCAGCAGCATGTGAGATGTGGTCACAGAACTCTTTGTGTGATCTTGAGTTTAAACCGACCACATCTCCAACTGATCACCCTTTAATGCCTTTGGGTCAACTGCAATCAGAAGCATGGAGGACGTTCTCCATCTTTCGTCCCCCACGGTTTTTGCCAGAAGAGCTTTCATATTTCCAACCGACAACAGCTTGCCTGAGGTCTCCTCGTCCAAGACCTTAATCCATTTCCCTGCACCCTCATGAATGTTAGGGAGGCGGATGACAAGTCCCTCGAGATCTTGCGTTGCCCATGGTACATATTGTCCCCATGCCCCTTTAATTAAAATTGGGAATAGTGGAGCTAGGTTCCTAAGTCTCCCAGTGTTCCTTCCATGTTTCCAACTACCCATGTTACATGACAACGCCTCCTCACCCCCCATCCTCTCTACTGTACAATGGCCTATGTCCAGTCCTTAATGTTGTATCTATCTGACTTCTTGACTGTCCTGGTGTTTTTGTGCTCCTGTCTATTTTCTCTCTACTTACATGCACCCCCTGTTCTCCCTCTATCATCTTCCTTCCCATACAACTTTCTCCACTTTTTGTAGATCTGCCCTTACTTCCTTATAACAATCTAACGGTGTGCTTTCCTCTCTCTCTATCCACCTATCCTGTCTCTTTCTAGTCTTCACACACTGCTTCCTATAACCTTCATCTCAATCTACACAACCTTCCATCTGCATTTCTCCCGAAACTTCAACCATTCCCTTAAGCATTGGGAATTGACCTTCTGTCTGCACATATGGGGGAGGTGTAACTAACGCTTCCCCCCCTGTTACTCTGTGCCTCACTTTTCTAACTTTCCTTAACTTTCTCCTCACCTGCTTTTTCCTTCTTACAAACTCATCCCCTTCTTTCTTAAACAGAGCCAGGGCCTCTCTCTCCTGCTGTCTTTTCAACTCACTCTAGACACGCTTTTTCTCTCTAGCCGCAGTTTTGTAATTTTTATCAAAGTTTCCGTTTCCCCCACACAAAGCCAAATCAAATGTCCCTTCCTTTGGCCATATTGTAATCCTATCTTTAGTTCTCTTTTGCCATTTATCTGAGATCTTAGTTATGAGATCTCCACACAATGGATGCTTTAACACCAATATCTCCACAGGAGAGGCTGCCATTATGCTTTATGGCCTCGGTCACCAAAAACCAAGATATTCCTTAGTACTTTATGCTTATGCACTTACTTAGTAACTAAATTTACTTACAGCAACATACAATATTATATAATCATCTAAACATCCACCTTCATTAACAAGACTTAGCAATGATAGCCACTCTTTAATATACCATATTTCACTATTGTTCTATTAGTACTTGCCAAAAAGCACAGTATTTTTATACACAGTGAATATTATCTTGCAAGAACCGATTAATGCCACAGTATTAATATTGGGTTCAGACACATTCACCACTCCACACAATCTCTTTATTTCTAGGCTTATACGTTCATCCTGGTCCTTTATTTCCTGGAAATTAGGGCTCATTCAAGCATAGCTGTCCCTTTTATTTTATTTAGCTATTTATTTATTTTCTTAGAAGGGCTCATACACACACTTGTCCCTTTATTTCAACTTGATCTGCTAATTTATCTATTCCTATAAGGGCTCATTCACACACGTCTCCGGTCTGGCAGCAGCCGACCCCCCCTCTGGTGGATTGCCCATACAACTCCCTCGGGGGTTCACTCAGCCACATTCTCTTTCTCTCCCTTCCACTCAGACACACACAGAGCTCTCATTCACTCAGACAATATCAGACAGTATTGGACAGTACAACATCAATTAAACACAAACAATGCAATTGCTTACAACTTAATGGCACCCAAGCAGTGCTCCTCATAAAAAAGATATAAATTTGCTGCTATAACCTCATACAATTCATTAATCAGCAGCATACAAAACAATTGACGTACAACTGTACGTTCCGCATAAGTTATTCATAAAGCTGCTACACTCATACGATACGGGTTAATCAGCAGCATCCAAAACAATTGCCATACACCTGTACGTTCCTCATAAGAAATTAATATCCATAAAAAAAGCCACAAGCTTATACTATACGGTTTAGGTGGCTACACAATTCTTTTGACATACCTAAGTACGTTCCTCATAAAAGGGATATATTTATATTAACTACTGTGGATCCTCACACAAGCAGTATTACTAATTAGGCGCAATTCCTTATTAACCTACTCCACTGCCATCCGTCTAGGCCCTCTTGACAATGAGTACAAATTAATACAGCGTCTATCTACCGGTATGCATTGCTATCTATCAAAGCCGTCTTAGCAACACAGACAGACCTTCAAATGCGCTACCTCATACCCGTCTGTTATTACTGCCATCTATCAAAGCCCTCTTGACAGCAAAACAGACCAATGCAATGCTTATTTTATCAGTTACTATTCAAATACTACCATTCAACGGTTAGTAAGCTGATGCATGCATTTTCCTTCTGAAAACAAAGCCCATTCAAAAATTACTTAATGTGGAGAGGTCTTTATCAGGCATCCTTACCACCATGGGTGATCCTCAGCAAACAACACAAACTAAGCATATAAGCAAAAGTTGCTTACCTTTGTAAGTGGCCACCTGTTTGTGCTGCTCGCCAAGGAAGCCCATGCTGATCAGTCACCCCTTTTCCACCCTGCTCGCAGCGCCAAAATATCGTGGAAATTAATTGAAGACTCAGGCTTTGATTTCAGAAGTTTACAACTTTTATTGGTTGATCAATAAAGTCGGGAGGTCTGCAGAACACACACCGACTCCCGACGGCTTCTTGCTTAAATACTAATCCCAAACAAAGGCGGCTAGTTTCCCCGCGCTGATTCTCCATTCAACATCTGGGTTTCATTAAATTTCCCAGTTCTAGGTGCCTCAATGTATAGATCGGATTTCTTACACAGGCACATTCCACAAGGCCTATAGGCTCGGCTTCTCACGCAAGCCTCCCATTATTTCAAGCTGGGATATCTTTTATTTCTTAAAAGTAGGGTATGTCACATAAAATCAGAATTTCTTCTACACACCATCCTCCCGTCCCATTGTCTCATCACAGCCATGGAGCTGGACATTCAGCAGACCAGGATTCAGCAGGCTCTGGCCCAAGAGCTTGGGCCAAGCAATCTCCCACCAAATCACCTCTTTGTCCCCCTTCGCCTATGCTCACAGGTCCTGGAATAGGCCCTCAGATCCAGACTATCTTGCCACCTGGGCGCCGCCCAAATTTGCTTCACCATCCTGCAACGATTCTGGCGGTCCAGTTTGGGGAGGGACGTGTCCAGATTCTTGGCGGCCCGCGACATCTGCGCCCGTTGTAAGAGCAACAACCGACCAGCTGCTGGCCTTCTCAGACTCCTACTGGTTCCTCAATGCCCGTGGTCTCATCTCTGTAGACTTTGTCACTGGCCTACTTTTGTCTGAAGGCAGCAACTGTATAATAACCATTGTTGACCGCTTTTCCAAATCAGTGCATCTCATTCCTCTTCCCAAGCTGCCATCAGCCAAGGAGACTGTGGAGCTACTCATCCTCCATGTATTTCGGCTCCATGGCCTCCCCATAAACCTCACTGGGTCCAAAGTTCACCTCTCGGTTTTGGGGCACTGCAAGCTCATTGGAGCCACTCCCAGCCTATCGTCAGGTTTCCCTCCCCAGTCCAATTCACAAACCGAATGAATCAACCATTAGAGGTTTCTCTCCGTTGCCTGACTCGGGACTCAACCACCTGGAGCAAGTTTCTTCCTTGGGTCAAATATGCCCACAACTCTCTACCTTCCGCTTCAATGGATTTGTCCCCATTTCAGTGTTGCTTATGCTGCCAACCTCCGCTTTTTCATCAGAGGTGGAGACTCCATTAGCCCAACACCGCTGCTGCAAACAGATGTGAACACAAGATGAACCCTGCTACGAACCATCTCCCCTTACAAGAGACAGGCGGACCGCTACCGCACCAAATACCGCGTAGGAGATGGAGTCATGCTCGCCACAAGGGACATTCCCCTAAAGACACTGACACGCAAGCTCTATCCTCGTTTCATCGGCCCCGTCACGATAACCAAGGTAATCAACCCGTCTGCTGTCCGACTCTTACTTCCCTCGTCCATGCGACTCATTCACCCCACCTTCTACATCCCAGCTAAAACGCATCATAAATTGTCCTCTAAAGCCCACAAGAGGAACCTCTGCAGCCCACAACAGCCATGCCCTTGACAAAAAGATATATTTAGAAAGATCTTCTGTAAGACTTCAAAGACTGCATTTGAGCTCGGGTGGGTAGCTCAAGTTCAAACAGTATATCAGACCAAATAACAGAGCACAAGCCTGTGCAATACTACTCAAGTCACTGAGGACTTCACACCTTCAATTAAGACACCAATGTCAGGCAGCGCTCCCTCCTTCAGTATGACATATACTCCCATCACAGTTTGCTCCATGGTACTTTGTGACTCGATGTCTGAATCCTGTGGTACGAAATACATGAAATATCACAAACAAAAATTGCCCACTTGTACTGTTCTGTATACTGCACTGGCCACTTTAATAGGTACACCTGTAAAGTAAACTTCAGTCCACTACAATTATTATGGATGCCAATTTTCGATCATCCCCATAATCGATCATCTTTTAAATTAATGAAGAATTAATCCATTAATCGTTAACCTTAATACTACAAGATGTGTCTAATGCAGTGGCATGCCAGTCACCCGTATGTTGGAATGTTCAAAACGCCAGGTTTCTCATCCGAATGAAATTATGTCGAATGTCAATTAAAGGCTATAATTTGAGCAGTGTAGCTTTTTTGTGTTTGGTTGATTGTGCTATGGCAGAACTGATTGCCCACCTTTTCTACTGAAGATTTCCATCAATCGTGGTGAGTACAGGACAAGCTCAGTGAAGAATGTAGCAAGCAGGTATACTGTATAAGTATTCTGTGCAGGAGAATATTATGATCCATTGTGTGATAAGCTGCACTGAGGTCAAGTAACGTAAGCATCTTAGAGATAAACGGGAGGTTTAATATTGGCCTGTAATTGGACAGGAGACAGGAGTCGAGATCAGGTTTCCTAATTAGTGGTTTAATAACTGCTAACTTAAAGAATTTTGGAACATATACTGCTGAGTGAAGAATTTATTATTTTCAACAGGGGTTCTATTATTTCTGGTACCATCTGCTTGGGAAAATGTGTCGGTATAGGATCTAATACACAGGTTGATGATTTTGCAGAAGACATGAGTGAAATTAGTTCACTCTGTTCAAGAGGAGTAAAGTATTCTAGGTTTATTACACATCACTTAAATTATCTCCTTTCAAAGCTTAAATCTTTTGCCTAATATTTACGATTTTGTTCTTGAAAAAGTTAATGAGGTTAATTTAGCTATGGTATTAAATAAAAATCTAGAATTATTTTTTATAAGAGTGGAGAGATACAACGATCTAGTAGCACTAAGAGCTTTTTGTGTTCCAATATGAAGGAGAGCTTTTTTTTTCCGTTTAAAGGTCAGAACGCTGTTCTACGTTCACTTCAAAAGGTACATAAACTTGTTTCTGTCTGTGTAGAATGTAACGAATGAACTCTATATATATGTGGGTTTTAAGTCCTGCCCATGTCTTAAATGTGCACAGACAATTTAAATATACACAAACATAATGATTGCTGCTTCCAAAACAATGGTGTTTATAATGCTTAAGTAATTTGTACCTACAACTCTCCTTTGCAACACACTGCCTGCCCTGCCATATAATGTTCCCTAACCTTCCTTCAGAACCTTCGGTGCTGAGCAATGACAGAAAGCTCCTCAGTCTAATTGATGCAACAAGTGCTGATCTAATTAATTTTTTTTTTCTTCTGAATTTAGTTACAAACAACAAAAATAATAATTTAACTGATGGAAATTTGTTATTATTAGTCAGACATATTTGTATTTTGCAAATCAAGCACATGGCTAGTTGACTTGGTGTTTGTGTTACAGTAAGTGTGTAATTAGTGCAGTGTGTTATATAAACTATTTTACACTTTAAATGTATTTAGCTGATAAATCTACACACAGTCTGCATGTCTTTTGTGCTCTTTTACAGAGCTGGTGGCCAAAAGTACAGAGTGAAAGCAGCTACACTTTGGTGGAGTTTATTCCGTTTCAGCCTGTGGTGTAACACACACACACACCACTAAAGTGGTCATTGTTTAGTGAGCTGTGCTACATGATTGTGGCTATAGTCTGCACACTAACACATGTAAGGTGAACAGCTCCATCTTCCTCTTCTGCAGTAACATTCTGACAGGGGTTTTTCTCCACATGGTGGAGCTTTACTGCACAGTTACTGTCTTTGTAACTGTCTGTGTCTCTGTAACCATGTCTCATTTTTAAAAGAACTAAATTAATGCTTTCACATTAATTTCACCAGACTCCATTAGGCATCATTTAGTTATAAACTGCAGTGTGTGTGTTGTTCAGTTCAATTTGTGGAATCAGAATGTATGTCAAATCAAAAAAAGCAAATCAATCAAATTGTAAAAAGCAAATCAATAAACAGGTTTAATATGAGTCACTGATGTGTTAATATTCTTTTTTTGTGCTGATTAAAGAGAGATTAAACTTCGTGTAACGTAATTTGTTACCTAAATTGTGTTCAGCAGTCTGACCCTAACCAACCCCCATCTCAGATAGCACATCGCTGAAGATGTGGCATAGTTTAGTATAAATTGGGGCAACCTTGAAATATTGTGCATAAGTGATAATGGGCAAGTTGTTGTTTTTCTGTCTCGTTCTCGCAATGCATTACAGTTTTCAGGTTAATATTCCTCCAAATGAGATGTAAATACTCTTGAGTAAGGCATAAGAGTGTTGAGAATCTGTTTTGGTAACATGAAAAGCACGCAGTTAATAGTTTTGCTGTAATTTGGTGAGAAAGATGTTTAGCTATGCACTATTTTGCTAGGCTAATCGACCTGTTGCCCGTGAATACAGTAGAATACGGAGCCATAGCGAGGTTAGAAACATGGGGATTATTGTAATAGTAAGTGCCAGAAATGTTAAAGGGCTAATATACAGTACATATTGTTTTGCTTTAGGGTTACTTTATGTATTTTATGCGGTTGTCGAATATATGTACTAAGGTAGTCGGCATGTGAAACATCATTTCATCTGGAGAAGAATGTGTATAATGCGGAAACTGCTGTTGAACTGATTTGAACCAAATGTGAAAAATGTTTCTCATCATTTTCCTGGTTGTAAAGGAATATTTTGAAGAACATATTTTGAAGTAAATTTTAAATAAATATACATCGCTCAAATTATTGATGCATTTACACAGACTAGAGTCACAGTTCTCCAAAGATGCTGTAATGTTGAAGATGAAGATGATGATAAAGAACTGCTGAGCCATATTGACCAAGCTGACGGTGAAAGTACCGAGGTGATTAATGATGAAGACGACGCAGAGATATCTAATATAAAAGAAAGTTTGAAGCAATAGGAGATATGAATGAGTTTTCTTATTATTGAGTCAAATTGCCAACATTGGGCTAAACTTGTAATTATCTACTGAACCATTTTTGGGCCAGCCTATTTTTGGTCTCACCAATGACCCAACGTTGGGCCAATGTTGGCATCAGTGGTTGGCCCAATGTATGCACTGCCGTTGGCCCAGCATTGGCCCTTCAGCAGTGTGCTATCTGGGTAGTTCTTTATTTATGTACTAGATTGGTATCCAATCCTCATGTGATCTCATATGTGATGGCATCATTGAGAGAGCCTGCTGCACTGACTAAAGGAATACATGTGATAATGTTGGCTTAATCAAGTTGGCCTGAAATCGGAGCACTGACAAAAGTACCAAAACTTTCTGGGTTTTAAGTGGCAGGTCACATGTGGCAAGCATGACCCTTTGGCCAACATAGTGCAATGGAGCGGTGATGGTTGGCCTTAAGCTGAAACATGCTCACTAAACAGAACAGCAAAATCATACGGGTGGAGTTCTGAATCACACTTGAAGGCTGCTTCTCCTCTAAGAAATAGAGGAAAACAGATAAGAGGAGAGGTGGTCAGACGTGTAAAAGATTGAATAAAGATAGGGAGTGGCAGTAGTGAGAATCACACACAAACATCAGACTGACTGACCTTCATTTCTTAAAGTAATGATGGGCTCTCGTTTTTCTTTATGTAGCTGCTTTTTTCTTGCCATAATACAAATTCAACCTCTTTGAATGAGAAGGTGTATCCAAACCTTTGCTCTGTACTGCATATACGAGGGTCATTCAATAAATAAGGTGAATTTTTCGGTAAAAGTACTTTTAATACAGATAGAAGCTTACTTTTTTTTTCAACGTCTCCGAGCACTGTCACACACTTTTCCCCATCTGTGCACAAGCTTCCATATTCCCTCAGCGTAAAATCTTTGGACTGATGTCTCAGCCAGTCGCTCACATCACTTTTGAGTAGCCAAGGTCATCATGGACAATTTTGTGTGCTGTCCCAACAGATAAGCTCAAAGTCCTTGCAGTGTCATCCACTGTCACCCTTCTGTCAGACTGAATGAGGTCATTGACTGATTCGATCACCTCAGGAGACATCACTTCTGTAGGCCTCCCAGGCCTGCCTTCATCCTCAAGACATTTTTTTGGCTGAAACATGTGGCACCATACACAGTTGACATTCTCCTATGAATTTCAACGGGTTTGCACCCTTCAGCAACCAAAAACTTGATAACTGACCGCTGTTCAATCCTAGAGCATGCTTCTTGGTTGTTAATCGCCAAAACTCTCAAAGTTTTTTTTTAATCTGCAAAAGAAATTAAATCCATGTGAAAAAGAAGTAAAACATTTTTTTTAAGTAAGTTTCTATCTGCATTAGAGCGCCATTTTGTCTCCTTTTATGCTTCCTGGATCGCGACCGTACTACTTCCGGGTCCTAGTGCCGGTCGTGTTACGAGTGTGCATGACGGACACCAAGAACCATGATGCTGCACTACATAACTATTATTAACCTAATCATTACTCAGAATCGCAGTGGTGTCAAATAGCTACTGAAATTTTTCCCCATCCCCAAAAAGCACTCTTTGGCTCTTTTGCTCTCTTTGGCTTGATTTAGTACTCTACAGTGTCACATTTGTATTTTGAGTAAATTCAGTTACATGTGATTATCAAAGGCAAGGAAAGGTCAGTCGTTAACGGTTTAGAATTTTTCTTTTGAAATGTCACATTAATGGTGTAGGTGTGCTAGTAAACACACATGAAAAGGTAAGGGTAAACAAACTCATTGTGGTCAGAATGAGATTAGCTCACACTTCCTTATGCTACAGTTTCTGAAGTTTAACAGCATTGTTTCCTGGCTGAAGCAGTTCAGTCTCAGAGTGTTTAGGGCTTGTGTACGGTGGTCAGGATTCAGAATGAAGATAATAAAACTTTATTTCTGTGAGTAACTTCACATGTTTCTTTGTTGTCTTTTAAGTTTAGTGTCTGTATGAATGAAGTGTAGGTGATTCTAAACCCTCATGGTGTATCTGTGTGTGTTGTGCTTTTTAGATCTCATAATGTGCTGTGGAGCTGCAGAGAGTTTCACAGAGAAGTCGGTAGATTTGGGACAGAATGTGACTCTAAAGTGTGAGGTGTCTGACAAACATGTGTTCTGGTTCCTGATGAAGTTGTCAGAACCTCCTGTGTTTATATTACGCTCTTTCTCCACCCAATCCAAGAGTGCAGAGTACAGTAACATGACCTTCAGCAAGACTTTCTCACTGCAATACAACAGTAGTTTATTTATACACAATATAAGTATTAAAGAATTAGGAGTGTATTATTGTAGTCAAACTCAAACTGGTTCACCTTACGACATCAGCAGAGGAATCAGACTTTACATCCAGAATCACATAACTGGTGAGTTTATTAACATTTTACACATAATTTAGATCTCATCCTGTATCCTGTAATTTAGAATACATAACATGTTCTTTTCTTGTTTGTTACTTATTGTGTTTTCACTTCTATGCATAACATACAATCTGTCTTTGTAGATACACCACACACTAAGAGAGCTGTATCAATTGCGGAGAATCAGACAAGTGATTATAAGACATCAAAAGACGTCAAACTCTGGCAAAATCTCTTCATCATACTCGCAATAATCAACTGTCTTGTCGTTCTTGTTGTCATCACAGGTGAATATAACTTTATACCACAATATACATTGAGTATCAACTGATATACAAATATGTGTGATGTTTTTGTTGAATAGATCTAAACAGGTCAGTAAGTTTTAAAGGCTTGAACATGACACAATATAACTAATCACTAAATATATCATCTTATCGTTATTTTGTATATACTGTATGTATATATGATGCCCTTTTAATAGACGTACACTAAAAATGTAAGGTTGTTTCAGTGGTTTTCTCTGTTCACTAACGTTGTTAGAAAGAAAATCAATCAGGGTGATACGGTAAAGCCGTTATTTATTTATTTATTATTTATTTATCTTTGAAGTTTAGCTTTCAAATTTCACCATAACAATGGGTCACAAATCCAAAAAGTTAGGCTACATGACATCTGTAAATGTTGGCCACTAGTGATGGGTTGTTCATGAATGATTCGTTCTTTTTGAACGAATTTTTAATGTAACTCAGAAGAACGAGTAGTCTCGGAGAGTGAGTCGTTCATTTTCTACTGGGCGCGCATGCGCAAATCTTTGCAAAAACTCCATAGGTTATGTACAGGAAACGGAAATGAATGGTTCTCAACAAATCTTCTAGTCCGAGTCATTTGTTCTTTTGTCATGTGACTCCCATAGACGCTATGTAGTGCAATAGATTCAAAATGAATGACTCAGACTAGAAGATACAGTATGAGAGGTGAGCTGCTTATTCAGTTTATAATTATATGTCCTTATAATAAAACTGCTTTTTGTGCTTAAAAACAGCTGTTTGTATTATATGTTTGTACTGTATTATATTGTATTGCTTTATAAACTGCTGTTTATAATTGTGTCCTGCATTGTAATATTTTTGCTACTGGAACTATAGCCAACATTTGTATATGTAGACGTGTTGGGGGTCTGTTTATTGAAAATTTTAAATTTTATTTTATTTCTGATCAAAAGAACGAAATGAACTAAATGACTCAAAAAAAGATTTGTTCATTTTGATGAATGAGATTTAAAGAACAAAGTCACTGAAATGATTTGAACTTTCCATCACTATTGGCCACGTCTGCATCAAATAACTAAATGGTAATTAAATTTAGTTTAGTCATTTTTAAATATATCTAGCCTTTTTGTTTTTCATTTTGTGTTTAATGAATCTAGAATATATAAAAGATTTACCTTTTGTATTAAATTATGAAACAAATAAAATCCATGATTTTATTCATTTATTTATTTTTTAAATGCACTATTAACATATGCATCTATTAACCTCATAGGATTTAACCATACATTTGCAACTCTCTTTTTTTCCCCATTATTATTGATCTTAAATTTTTTTTTTACTTCAAAACTTACATTCTTGAAAATCACAACCTACGATCCTCAACACTATATATTTATTATCCTGTCTGACTTTGAACCAAACCTTAATGACTCAAATACTAGACGACTTTTGAATAGCATCAACTGTGAACTATTAAATTGACTTTACAAATATGTTTTAAAAATTTGAGGCCCATTTGAGATGGTGTATAATAAAGTTGTGAATGTTTAGAAAGATGTGATTTTTTCTGGGAGGTTAATTCTGAATAAAGTGTAATGTTTTAGGCTTTACGGTTCGCTGCTGCAGAAGAAGTCCAAAAACTCGGCCACCTTGTACACGTCCAGACCCCGGTTTACTGCTGCACCAGAACAACACCAGCCCTGTGGTAGGCTTAATGATTTTAATATGTTTATGTTTTTGTCTAAATGTGATGAATTAATTAACTATTTTTATATATCCTGATGTTTAATACACTTTACTGTTTTTTAATATTATTAATTTAAAGTGCTGAAGTGCTATATTAGTTCTACTTCCTTGAGTGGTTGTAGAAGTGAGCATGGTGTGTGTGAAGTCGGAAAGTTCCACCTGCATGACAGATGCATAATGGTACACAGCTGTTGACGTTTTACCCAAATGTCTTAGTAAATATTTTACAATATACAATATTCTAATTAATAATGCATTTGCAGCAAAAATAATGCAAAACCAATTAAGCTATATTAGTCCCTGTTCTCTCGTGCCTGTGAACTCGCACTCACTCACTCATCATCTATACCGCTTAATCCTGTATTCAGGGTCACGGGAGGCCTGGAGCCTATCCCAGGAGACTTAGGGCACATGGCAGGGTAGACCCTGGACAGGGTGCCAATCCATCGTCGTGCCTATGCAGTACTGTGGAATATGTACAATACAAACTTTTAACACAGTGTCACGTGTATCTTAGACTTAATAGTGTTGAAGTTGTGTTCATTAAAACTGGTCATATCACTCTATTCTTTCAGTACGCTGACGTGCAGTACATAAACAAAAATGGCTGCATCAGGACGACTGACCTTAACGGCACATACTCTCTTCTGCAGCCCATGACACGGCGTGACCCCAGAGGCAGAGGCGTGACCTCAAATGTCATGATGTGAACTACATATGATGCTTCATATGATGTCATTAGACTGAAGTGAGCTGTGTTCCAAATGCTGAAAAATGTCTAGTCAGTGTTCTGCTTTTTCTTCTGTCAAGATTTTTTTATAATTGTCCGTCATCTCGCTGGCCGAGCAGTTCCCATAATGCAATAGTTGTTTAGGTCCTCACTTTTCATCTATCACAAATCACATGTATCACAGGTATTAAAACAGCTGTATGGCATAGAAAAGAAACTGAGCAAAATGTAGCCACATACTGAAACACAATAGGGTTTCCTGTCATATAGAGATCAAAACATTAACACCACCAGCAGGTGACCTGAACAAAATCACCACATATACACCTGCAAACTGGTTAAAGTTTCATGGCCCCCAAGGCTCAGACATACCCGTGGAGACCAAAGGCCAGGCCGTCCATGTAGCCCATATAGCACAATTTCCCCCCAAAAAGACAATGCTGGCCACCAGTCCACCACAACGTGCCATGCACAGGGTCCAGCAGGGAAAAAACCCAAGACCAACCCGGCCTCAAAACTCTTCAGATCCCTGAGCATCCACATATGACTCACCCTGCAACCCACAACACCCAAAGGATCCACTGCCACCAATGTCCTGGTGCTGCACATCACAGTACACTCCCAGAGTTCCTGCAGAGCCACGTTCTGACCACTGGAGTGTTATATAAGTGGCCATTATAGATCCTTAATTTAATACTGAGATTATAAAGCTTAATAATATAATAATTGATGTGATTGTAGTACATAGATAAAATATGCTGCTAACTTGTTAGATACATTTAGCCACATAGCTTAGAAGCAAAATGAAAGAAGCCATTGATTGATTAACGTTTGGGGTAATATGAACATTTTAACTATCATGTATAAGAGCTGATGTTAAATTATTTAACCAAAATGTTTTTTGTTTTTTTATGTAACAAAATAGGCATAAGCACCACATGCTATAACTCTGCACCAACTGTCTGAGAGACTCTTTCAGGTGTTTTTTCTTGTCTGTGGTTTTGCACCTTTAGCACCGAGTTAGATTATGATAAGAAGGCAAGTTGGCCTGAGAGGAAGTGACAAGAAGACATCTGTGGAAAAAAAGTGTGATATGTTTTCTTTTTTCATAAAAATCTAAATAATTTATTGTGAGGTCAAGTTTAATAATGTCAAAATTAAAGTCAAAGAAATAAAAGTTTATTATCAGATTTATTGTTAAAAGATTTCTGACCCATGAACATGCCCACAGCGTGTGTGTTTGTGTGCACGGTGGTGTATGCATGCAAGTCAGCGGTTGGGTATTTGGGTGTGGGTGGGAGTGGGGGTTATCTCAGCTCTGAAACTGGTTTGGTCCAGCTTAAGTCAGTATGAACACACTGCTCTGGTGTCATTAAATAAAAGCAATAGCAGTTTCTGAGAATTCTCACTTTTTGCTAATGGACAAAATCAAACTCTCAAAGAAGTGATGACTTGGTGAAAGTTCCTAATTTAATTCTACAGTCATGATGTCATCACACACCCAAAAAGTTTCTTTTCCATAAAAATCACAACCTGTGACAATGACAGGAGAATTTATTTAGTAATAAGTCGACTTTGCTTAGATTTAAGGCTCTAATTTCTCATTTGTCAAAAAAATAAATAAAAAACGGTTTAATTTCAGTTTAAGTTCAGTCATATGGTGGACGCAGGAAAACATATTAAACGTACCAGGGGGTGGAGAGATTAAGTTAACCATTTGGGATTTTCACATTAAATCACTATACATATTCATAAAATATCTACTCCTTAAAAGAGTACAAACCATGATATCACTATGACATGTCAGACTTTGTCATGTTTAAACATGCAGCTCGATCAGGAACATGACAGAATGCACAGTTATTTAGTCCATTCAGATCTTCTGTTTGCTTATCCTGCAGATGGGTCACCTGTCATAGTGCATGCTGGGAAGGTTTTACGAGATGACAATGACAGCAAGCATCAATGCGAGCCACACTACAATGTTGAACACTACCTGGTATACAAAGTTGTACTTGTACCCATGATGTCAAGGGCTTCTCGGGTTACTCTGGAGACAAACAAATCAATCAAAAGCAGGGCTTTGGTAAAGCTTAGTGTCATTATAAAGCTCTTGAGAAATTAACCTCATAGATATTACACAGATCTAAATACTGAGCAGAGATTATGGCAATAACGTACATCTTTACCTTTGACTTTAACAAATACTGTACATTTGTGTGACTCACGTCCAGGCAAACAGTCAGAAAAGCATTTCAAAAACACAAAGCAGATTAACATGCTACTGCACACACCACACGGTGAATAATGTGCATCTCCGTGGTCTCAGTGAATAACAGCTGTAACAAACACATACAAGCGTCTTTAGGCATGTTGTATTATAATCCTCAATTAGATCAGCTTTGGTGTTGGTTTTACATTTTACCAGTTATAGAAGATGAAACACTGAAAAACTTAAGTGTATTGTTTTATGTGTGATATGAACTGCTCTCTGTGGTTGAGCATACTGTGACCATACCTTCCTATTCGCACCTCCGGTAACTAGCCACTTCCTATTTGTAGGGGAACTTTTGTGTGTTTGTGCTTCTTGACTTCTATATGTTTAGCTTTACAGGCATGTAGAACTTTTCTACCTGGCGAATTATCCACGATCCAGCTACAACTCCTGAATATACAATATAACAGGAAAGTGACAGAATACAGTATAGCTGTTGTATACATCCCTGATAAAACTTTGTCGAGAATGGTTACAAAAACCCCCATAGTTATCAATATCAAATAAACTTTCAGACACCCCAGTCGTTATTCACAAGGTACCCTCAACGTCAACAGTCACACTTCCTAGTCAGCTTCTGGTGGTGTTGTGCTGCTTCAGACCAAAAGATCTTAACAGCTTTTGTATCTCCTGCCCTAAACCATAAGTTTGTAGCCCTACCCCTTCTCCAGATGGTTGTGCTACGGAAGATGAGGTTAATGTAAGACAATTAGATATCTTATGAATGAGGAGTGCTTTTGTCCTTTGATAGTTTGGCATCCCATCCACTTGAGTTTCCCCCTATGTACCCTGAGTTTCCTGGAATGAGCTCCAGCTCCAAATTTATCGATAAAATGTGCAAATACAAATAATAATGAAATATACAAAATGTCAATCAAATAAGTATGTGCAAGTGGAAATAAAAACTAGAAATATGTATAGACGTGCAGTAATATAATGTTATAGCGAACAATAGAAATAGCATAAGGATGGATTGCATCAGTAGTTACGATTGTCGGCATAAAGACACAGCATGCAAGGTGACCATGTCCATATCATGTCAAAAAAATTGTTCAACAGGAATAGAGAGGTGCAAGCATGGTGAGCATTAACAGCTGAGACAGTTGTGTTGAAAGGGGTTAACTTATGGTATATAAACATGAGATTAGTCAGGGGTGTTGTCTGTTCAGAAGATGCTCCTCCTCATTCTCATCTTCCATTTAGATACTGTATCACTATGACACATTACTCTGTCTCTTTCATTCACCATTCACACTCACCTTCTGTCTACAGGTAGCCAGAGAGAACTTTATTAAGGCTAAATGAGCTTCCACACTTACATCTGTCACTTTCCAGCATTTTTATTTAAATGTCCATTATGTCTTTCGACCTTGGAGCTAGAATCAGTTTCAATATAAATATGCCATGTGAGTAAATTTATGGAAATAGATAAAAAGCTGGATTAATAATTTATTGGTGAACAGTGGCTCTGTATTATTCAATCTTTAAACAAACAATAAACTGCACTAAATATGAATACACCATGACTTCAGTTTTCAAGGCGAGCGATGGATATATCTGAACCACCCCATTTGATCATGTTACATTTTTCTTTTGGAAATGAGAATTGTATTCACAAGCTCATAGAGGAAACCAATACACTAGTTTCACTGTTTTTGGACTCCTTCTGGCACATGAGTTTTCCTAAAGCATTCCTTTGATGACAAACCTTAATGCGGAAGACTATACAGAAGTGAGGTCACAAGGAATAAGGAGCTTCAATAACTTCCTGCCTCTATTATTAATAAATAAAACTAAAAATATTCTTCAAAATGAACAAACTGCTGAAATTAATTGTGGTGTATCATGATAGTCCATTAATATGAAAGGCATATATTACTGAACTTTGCCTTCATCTTATCACAAACACATTGACTGATACGTCACTCTATCTAACTGTATTTACATGACACTACTCATTAATACTATGTACCGACGCTGCAAATAGATTAGCATTACCCATAATTCCTGCTCACAACTCACTACTGTACAAAAACCTAAACACTCGGGACTGCACTATTCACAACTGTTGCACATATTGTCTTTTGTATATAATGACCTACCTCATTCCACTCTCAATAACAAGTTGCACACGTGTATGTAACCTTCTCAGCCGCAGTATTATAACCATATAATATGTTCCTATATGGCAACCATCTATATTCATTACATTCTTTTGTGTATTACTCTTCTCTGCGAATTGCTTACATATGCATATTATTTTATCATAATATATGGCTTCCTTCCTTGCACTCAGTGTATATAACCATTTCTGTATATCACCTTTACTGTGTACAGTTTACATAGGCATATTACTTATCATGGTATACAATATCTTCCTCCTTGTATACATCTAAATAATTTGCTTGTTTGCACTCATTGTATTGACCTCCCTCACTGTATACTGTTTATACATGCAATTTCTTCTGCACTGCAAAAATGCACTTCTGGTTAGATACTAACTATATTTCGTTGCCTAGTACCTACATGTGCAATGACAATAGAGATGAATCTAAGATCATCTAATCTGATTGTAGCAGGATGAGCTGTGGCTTCATCATGTGGATTATCTTGGTTAGAAGGATGCCTTATTCACAACAGGCTGCACTGCTTTATATATAGTGCCATAACCTCAGTTGAAGGACTTCCGGGTCACCTGGTTAGTGTCTCCGATCATTTTAGCACTAACAAATCAGCTCGCTTGTGGGTTGCTATAAAGGTGGTGGAAGTGTGCTTTCTCTCACGTAGAGCGTGCGCCCCTTTTTGTGTTTGTGTACCTGACTTCCGGTTTGCCACAGGTAAGAATGCTCCTCGCAGTAGCTTAGCCATGCTTGTGGACTGTGGTACTCATTCAAATGGTTTTTAGGTTTCCTCTGGACTCGTTAATGGTGAGGTCCTCTCCTACTAATCCTCCTTTGTAGAGTGCACGCGCGCTGTTTTAGTGCGCCTGACTTTCACTTTCATATCAGGTATGGATGCTCGTTGCTATCTCTTGTCTATGCTAATGGGCAGAGGCAATCGTTTAAATTGATTTTGAAGAGTCATTCTGGATTCCTCAACAGTGATTTTGCCTTACTGCTGATTCTCCTTCGAGTGGAGTGCACATCGCTTCGTTGCACGTCTGACTTCCGCTTCCGTCTCAGAGCGCATGCCTTTTTGCTCCACGCCGAACTTCCGGTTTCGTTTCAGGTATGAACGCTATACACTAATTTTTCTGTGATCATTGCTTCCGGTACTTATTGTTGCCTGTTATAGTTTGCACTTAGCATTTTGGGTTCCCATTTGAACAACATTGCCCTACTGGTGTCGGTAAGTGGCTCGTCTCCTGTACTTCCTGGTGGTAACCGGGAGTGATAGTGGTTGTTCATCTAACGTTTTGCGACAGGTATGTACTTTTTATTTAGTACATTCAGAATTCTTTGTGGTATGTACCTTTTGATTGTTCCATTCTGATTACAGAAACTGTGGGTGCTGCAGATGTGTGCATGAACGCTGCTGCTTTGTTTTACTGTTTTGTTTCACTTTGCTTTGTCTTGCCTTAAGTTTGTCTTGCCTTTGCTCGGCTGTATTAACTTTGCTTAGCATTAGCTTTGTTTGCTTTTGCTTTGTATGAATATTGCTTTGCATGAGCACTGCTACTTTTGTCTTATTGGTCTGTTTTTTTTCTCTATTGTTAGTGGGTAAATATATGCATTATGCCTCACTATGTTGCATGACTGCTGCTTTGTTGGCGGGTTGCTTTGCCATATTGCTGCTGTGCATGCATTTCTGGCTGAGAACTTGTTTTCCAAATTGTAAATTGCTTCTCTCTCTCTCTCTCTCTCTCTCTCTCTCTCTCTCTCTCTCTCTCTCTCTCTCTCCTTTTTATTTTTTCTGGTTGTATGTATTTTTTTAATTACATTTCTAACTCTTGTAGAGCTGTGAGCTAAAGTTGGTGGCAGTGTGACGTGTTGGAGGTTTGTTTCCCTTTTCCGTGTGTGTGTTGGTCATCTGCATGTGCCGATTGTCACAGTGAATTATGTGTGGGGGTGTGATTCACGTGTGTTTAGGGTGACTCTTGCTGGGATATTCATCCCTTTCTCTCTTTCAGTCTGCTTAGCCACTGGTAAGCTCCAGCTCCAAGTTGTTGATTGTACATTTTAATGTGAATCATTCTTGGTGTAGTATCTCCTTGATGTTGCAACTATTTTTACTATTTTTATAAATACATTTTGAGTTACGATTGTGTATGATTGAGTGAATAAATGTTTGTGTATGAAATCCACACCTCTTGCCTGTTCAGTGAACGAACCTGGGTGCCTTAGTTAATTTAATAACTAGGGTTGTCTAGGGTGCAATTCCCAAGGTGGCGTAATTGGCTACAGTTGTTAAATCAGGGGATCGGCGGAGTTTGAGCCAGCCCCCTTCACCTCGCCACATAATGTATAAACAGGCCCTAACTTGGGTGTCTTTTTTTTTCCCCATCTACCTCAGTACATAGCATAGGTTCCTGTTCAGCATTGGGTGTTAAAATTGGTAACCGGTTCTCTCCTATAGAATTATCTGCGCATCCTTTATTAACCATGTTTTGGACCCTCGTAAGGGTTTAGTGGACTATGACCTGTACTGTTGCAGGCTGCTGTCTCCCTTCTCCTGTTTCACCCGCAGGTGGCTGTGTCCATGGATGTGTGGGACACACTGCTCGTTTATGTCCAGTTTGTCCTCTTCCCCAGCACACTCCTGATGGAAAGTTAACATGAGTGTTTGGGGCCGCTTTGCTCTCCATTCCATCTGCACTGGTCTTTGAGTGTAAACGTTGCTATGTGCAGGAAACTGGTGTGTGTTTGGAGAGGGTGATGTCATCGCTTGATAGAAACTGATGTTTTCTCTGCAGCTCTTTTTCTTGAGTTCTTAGTTTCTGCTCATTCTTTCTGTATAATACATAGAACACTTTGTGTCCTACTGATTTTGAGCGGATCACATCTTCCAGTTTCCAGCCTGCGGCATGGCATCAATCACTGCCGGCCTAAACAGAGTAACCAGCAGCCGCTCTTTCTTCCTCCAATTCTTTAGCTCCTTCGTGAATGTTAGGAAGATGAGTGACAAAGCCCTGTGACTTCATAGCCCACGGCACATATCGTCCCTCTTCGCCTTTACATAAAATTGGAAATTGTGGAGCTAGAGATCTAAATCTCCCAGTGTTTGTAACTAACTCTTCCCGGCTGCTATTCTGTGCCTCTGTCTTACTTTTTAAAACTCTTTCCTCTCTCGCTCTTCCTTCTTACCAACTCTTCTGCTTCCTCCTTAAATTGAGCTAACACCTCTCTTCCTTGCTGTCTTTTTATTTCTCTCAACAATTTCCTTGTTGTCTTTTTATCTCGAGCTGCAGTTTTGTAATTTTTCCAAAGTTTCCATTTCCCCACACAATGCCACATCAGATGTCCCTTCCTTTGGCCATTTTGTCAGTAAACTTAGTCTTCTTTTCCCAATTATTTGAGATCTTAGTTATCAGGTCTGATGTTTCCACAGGAGGGGCTGCCATTACGTCCTGTACTCTCTGACATCACAACCTGGACCTTACTGCCTAACTCTTATGCTTACTGTATGTAGCAGTTTTAATATTCGGCTTATGTAACATGACATGCGGTCCTATGAAATCATAACACTCCACCTTCATCAACAATGCCAAACAATAATAACCACTTTCCAATAATATTTCATACTTTACTATTTTCCTATAATCACTCGCCAGCAAGCTCAGGTTATTTATACAATAGTATACAAAAAAAACAACTGATTTTAACTATATCAGTAAAGGGTTTAAATCTAATTATCTTAAGTTTTTTATTTATTTATTTATTTTTTTATTTTTTTTAAGGACTCAAATATGTATTACTGTATTTATTTAAGTTGGTCTGTGTTGTTCCACTAGGGGGCATAACAGAGCATTAATCTCAGGGCTGTAAACTCAGCTGCTGACAGACTGTGCTAATGATGAAATTCGTCATTAACAAGAAACATTTAACTCTGTAACAAGTGTTGTTTAAGATAATATTTCCTTCATTTACCTTTATCTTTGATTACAGGACACAAGTCATGTGTGAAATTGATTCCTCAAGCTCCCAGAATCACTCTCTTGAGTTCTTGAATATGACATCAGGGAAGAAAAACTCCATAGATGTGATAACCTGGTGATTCAGTACATTCAGGTCATCAGCTGACTTTATTTTATTGCTACATGACGTTGCTGAGTCTAGACCTGAGCGACTGAAGCAACCCCAGATCATAACACTGTCTCCAGAGGCTTGTACAGTGGACACTATGCATGATGGGTGCATCACTTCATGCGCTTCCCTTCTTACCCTGACACGCCCATCACTCTGGAATAGACCTTTTTCCAATCTTTATCCTCATTAAAAAAAACTAAAGCCTTTTTTCTGATGTCGGTTTTTTTTTTTTTTTTGCTGCATGAATTTATAGCTCTGGTGTTTACTCTTGATTTTTTTAGCATGCAAATATAAGTGTTTAAGTCATCTCCATTCATGTTTTTCCTGACCACATTCCTTCCACAAAGTTCAGCACTATCCTTTTATGTTTGAATGTGTAGAATGGTTCTTCACCCAGTTTGAGTAATTTCAATCTCCTTAATATTAATCTCCTTTATTGTTATCTCTGCTTTGATGTAACTCAATTCTTTTGAAATGTAAAACTGTGACATTTTTGGGTAAGCAGTGTATGTTCAATATCCTGACTCTACTCCACCCCTATCCTACCCGATCCTCCACATCTACTTCTGTAAGTTTATTTCCTTTACCTAAATCACTGACCATATTTAATAAGTACATTCCTCATCCTTAACGAGCAGCAAATTACAAGAAGTACATTTTATTTTTATTTTTCATTAGATCTCCTTGTGTGCTGTGGAGCTGCCGAGAGTTTGACAGAGCAGTCGGTAGATTTGGGACAGAATGTGACTCTAAAGTGTAAGACTGTCATGCGCACTCAACGCGACCGGCACTAGGACCCGGAAGTAGTACGGTCGCGATTCAGGAAGTATAAAAGGAAACAAGATGGCGCCGCACATCAGTCAGTCATTGAGTGCGCATGACAGAGGTGTCTGTAAAACTTGTTTTCTGGTTCCTAATGAAGCCGCCAGAACCTCCAGGGTTTATATTACGCTCTTTGTCAATTAAATATTTAGTCCCACAATACAGCGATTTATTTATACACAATGTCAGTACTAATGAATTAGGAGTGTATTATTGTAGTCAAACTCAAACTGGTTCACCTTCCGACATCAGCAGAGGAATCAGACTTTACATCCAGAATCACTCAGCTGGTGAGTTTATTATAGGTACAGGAAATGTGTGTGATACAGTGCCATGAAAAAGTATTTGCCCCTATCTGAAATTGTCCAAGTATTGAAGACAGATACCTCTTGAGTCGTCGTTTTATTGAAGTTGAAGTTCCTATATGTGCCAGAACAGAAAAGAGTCTGAGTGAATGCTGTCCTCGATCTCTGAGAGATGGTGGGACGATGTGAGCAGTGCTGAAAGATCGGAGGAAACGTGCTGCACACAAATCATTCAGATCATCAGACAAATCATATTATTATACATAGATAAGCAGTATAAATACAAACTGAAAAAGTAATTGCCCCTATACCTAATAAACGCAATCAAGTGTTTTTAATAACTGACACATCTTTCACATCCCTATGGATGAATTTTGTCCCACTCTTCTTCGCAAAATTGTCTAAATTCGGAAACATTGATGTTTTTTAAGCATGAACACCCTGTATAAGGATCTCAATCAGATTTCAATTCAGTTTATTTAACCTTTATTTGTATAATGCTTTTAACAACAGTAATTTTCAAAAAGGTTGTCTGCCATTTCATATGTGTCTGTATATATAATATATATGGTTTTGATTATTTCTTTTTCTAATTGTTCTTTTTTCAATATCTGTTTAATTTATATTAGTTATTTAACTGCCCTTGTTTGTTAGTTTTGTTGTGTTTAGATGTGTCGTGATCTTGTGGTTCCCCTGTGTGTTTAGGAATGGACTGGTCGACCCCATAAACGTTTTCCCCATCGTCTCATCTAGAGTTGAGGGCAGTGTCTTTCAAGTCAACGTTTGTCTGTTTTATTCAGTTAAATGCCTTTATTAGTTTGGAACTGTTGGGAACTGTCCCATTAAGACCTGGCCTTTGCTGATGTACACAGCTGTTCTCTGAGGACTTCAATAGTTCAGGACTATAAGTCCTAGTCACCACTCGCGTCCCAAAAAGATGAAACGGGGCCTCCATCCGACAAGATCTCCAAACTTCACCTGAAAACATGCTGAATACAAACTGATGTGTAGCTTAAAGTCCAGACTTTGACTAGGCCACTTCACAAGCTTAAATTTGATTTTTTTTTAGCCATTCAGATGTGGATTAGCAGGTGTGTTTCATATCATTGTCCTGCTGCATAACCACACGCTTGAGGTCACAAACTGACGGCTGGTCATTCTTCTTCAGAATTATCTGGTAGAGCACAGAATGGTTCCATCAATTATGGTTCCATCAATTATGGCAAGTCATCCAGATCCTGAATCTGTAACGGCTCAGATCTACCAACATGTTTGATCGTACGATGTTCTTTTTATGAAATGCTGTGTTAGTTTTAGAGCTCCTGGATGAGTTGTTGTCTGCTGCCATTCGGATGCCCGAGAGTCGGCGTGGCCCGGGGCCCTCAGGGGCCCGCACACGAGATTTTGCTGGATAGTTCATATACACTTTCACGTAGGCACACGAAACTCATTTAGAGCTCGTTGAGCCGAACAACTTTTGCACTGCATGTCCTGGGCTCAGCTGAACAGGAGTCCGGTTATTTTGGGTCGTTCGCAAAAATGCACCCGATGGATTTTGATATACTCCTCCTAGGGAATTTAAAAGATCATCATCAAACCAGGCCAATGATCTAAAGACATTGAGGATGCAAAATTGTGGAGGGATTTGTGATATCTCGAACGGGTCAGCCGTGATAATGTTTTAAACTTACACCGAAAAATTATTAATAACTTTGTGTGGCATTCCCAAGTAAAAAAAAGTATGCTAAGTATATTAAATCCTAGCGTGCCAAAGCATACTTAAGTGTACTTGCTACAGACTAATGACTAGTATACTTGAAGTTTGCTATTTTGGAGCAACTAATTTTATACTTAGTGTATTTAAGTTGTAATTAAATTGTACGAAAGCACAATTTTAAGTGTATCAAATATACTTTTGTGTGCTAAAGTGGAACAACTTTAAGTATACTTAGTAAACTTATATACTAAGTATATATATTATAGTATATGGCAGTGTGTGTACTAACATACATATCTGACAGTAATTAATGAACTTTAAGTATATATTTAATGTATTATAAGTACATTACAGCAATTCTTACTGTGTTACAAATACATGATTAATATACTATGAATATATTCTTATGGCAGCAGTAGCATGCTGTTATACTTCTGCCCAATTACAAATACTAAAACAGTACACTTTGTGGTTAATACAAATATACTTTATTATATAATACAATACACAGAGTCTTCTATAATACTGTATTGCAAATGTGTTACAAGTACACTGAAGGTGTTTAGGACAATTTACAAATGCTGAATGCATTTTCTAACCTATAACATGTTTTTAAAAAACATTACATCACATTACATTACTGAGGCAGATTTTATTCATGAGTTCAACAGATTTAATTTGCACAAGGTTACAAAAAAGCACTACTATAGTTTATTTATACAGGTCTTTCACTGTTGAGTTGGTTGTAACAGTACATCCTTCTAAATGCAAGCTAAGTAATATCTCTGTCTTATCTTAATTTAGTAAAAGAAAATTATTGGTCATCTAATCTTTTATATCTTGAATACACTCAGTTAGTCTAGACAATTTGGGTATTTCGTCTGGTTTTGTGGAGATGTATAACTGGGTATCATCAGTATAACAATGGAAACTAATCCCATGTCTTCTAATGATGTTACCCAAGGGAAGCATGTATATTAAGAACAGCAGAGGTCCTACAACTGACCCTTGTGGCACCTCATATTTCACTAGCATTACACCAGACTGTTGTCCATTCAGATCTACAAAATGGAATTGATCAGACATTAATAAGTACATATGAATAAGTACATTTAAATTTACCTGAAATATACTGAGACTACCGTATATTAAAATTTGTATTCTAATGTATACTTTCTGTACATTTGTACAATGATTAATTTAAGCATATATATTTTTTTAAAATATACTAAAAATAAATTGAAAAACAAAGTTTAAATAAGTGTACTTTGGAAAATTAGACCAACCTTTCACTTAAAGTATATTTTCTATAATATATTTTTGGAAAGTGTACTATGATACAATTATTTAAAAGTATGTTTAAAGTTTAATTCCAAAATTTGGTAAAAGCATGATGTACCATAAGTATACTTTTAGCCCTGTATATTGTGTGATGTGTGCAATTTGTGGGGTGCAACCCGGTGACGGTGGCTTGTTCGAGGTCTTAAGACACTTTAATAACACACAGGTAGTGCAGGGTGGCGATGGCACTGGGTGCTTGGGCCCGTCATCGTTGCCTTCAACTATATTTTTCATATTATTCTTCATCCAACACCCCAATATTCATATGTTTTTCCAACCCACCAAATCTCATTTGATGGAGGAAGAGTAAGCTATTTTTAAAAAGTAAATACTATCCAATAACAGGAAGAAAGAATAAACGCTAGACAAATACAATGCCAAAAGAGTAGAGGAGAAGGAAATATATCATTTGAGGAGGAAAAAGCAAAAAGATGAAAAAGGAGAGAGAGTGAGAGAGAGATCCAAATAAAATCAATAATTAAAATAAGGATAGAGACGCAAAGATAAATTACAAAAAAGAGGAAAGTGAATATAGTGATGATGGAAGAGAAACAATGAAATGCATTAAAAGGATTGAAAGGAAAAAAGAAAGCAGTCGAGGAGCAGGAGAAATACATAAAAATAAAAGCATTAAAGGGACAGAAGACGAAAACAGACAAACCATTGGTGAAGTGATGAAGGGTTTGAGCTGGAAGATATGGAATATCGTGTGGATCCGGAGCGCTGCAGGCACCTGGACCCGGTAGGTGACAGGATTGACACGGAGGGTGATGCGATATGGACCGATGAATCTGGGTGAAAGCTTTTTGGACTCCGTGCAGAGGTGTAAATTTTTCGTGGACAGCCACACTTTGTCACCTGTGCGAAACATTCGTCCCGGAGGGTGTCGACGGCGATCTTGTGAGGTGTAGCGGGTGTTTGCACTCCAGTTGTTGGTTGGCCCGTTTTGTCTGACCATTCGTTTGGGGGTGGTAGCCCGAGGAGAGACTGCAGGTAGAATCAATCAGACGGCAGAAGGCCTTCCAGAACCGTGCAGTGAACTGGGGCCCCCTGTCCAAGACGATGTCCTTAGGGAACCCATGCAGACGGACTACGTGCTCTAATATCAGCTTGGCTGTCCTTTTAGCTGACGGGAGTCCGGTGAGGGCCACCAGGTGCACAGCTTTGGAGAACCGATCCACTATGGTCATGACATTTTTCCCTTCGGATGCCGGCAGGCCTGTGATGAAGTCGAGGGCAATGTGCGTCCAGGGTCGACGAGGGACTGGGAGTGGTTGGAGTTCCCCCGGGGTTGGTTGATTGGAGGTCTTGGCCCTGGCGCACACTGGGCACGCCCAAATGAACTCCTCGACGTCCTTGGCCATTGAGGGCCACCAGAAAGCGCGCTGGATGTATTTGAGGGTGTGCTGCATGCCTGGATGCCCCGACAGTGGCGAGGAGTGACCCCATTTGATGTCATCGGCCTTGATGTTCCTGGGTACGAAGAGTCGTCCAGGCGGGGCCCCTGCCGATTTGGTTTCCGTGGCCTGTGCCTGGCGAACCCTTGTCTCCAGTTCCCAACGGAGCGGGGCGATACTCTGGAAGGTGGCAGGACAGACGCGGGGTATGCCCGGGGGACGTCCCCCTCATGTTGTCAGGAGAGAGCGTCGGCTTTGATGTTCTTTCACCCCGGGCGATAGGATATGTGGAAATCAAAAGACTGTAAAAATAGAGCCCACCGCGCCTGCCTGGGGTTGAGTTGTTTTAGGTTCTTGATGGTAATGAGGTTTTGGTGGTCGGTACAGACGATAAATGGTTCTCTGGCGCCCTGGAGCCAGTGTCGCCATTATTCCAAAGCCCACTTTATGGCCAGCAGCTTGCGGTCCCCTACTCCGTATCGCTGGTCTGGACCCTGCTGGGAGAGAACAGCCCCAGCGCCCACCTCTGAGGTGTCCACCTCCACAACAAATTGTTGGTCGGCATCTGGATGGAGGAGAATTAGAGCAGTGGTGAATAGATGGCAGGGTTTAGAGAATGCGCTGATGGCAGTGGAGTTGAGTTGGAAGGGATGAGATGAGGGGCGAGTTAGTGCAGTTAGGGGTGCTGCGACTGTACTGTAGCCCCGGATAAAGCGACAATAGAAGTTCGCAAACCCAAGAAACCATTGAAGCTGTTTGAGAGTCTTGGGTAGGGGCCAATGATGTACAACCTCAAGCTTCTGTGGGTCCTGGGACGAGATGACAAAGCCCAGGAACGTGGTGGAGCAGTTGTGAAAAGCGCACTTCTCCAACTTACAGTACAGTTGGTCAGTGAGCAATCTCTTAAGGACGGCCCTGACGTGTTGGATATGTTCTTCGACGGTGCGTGAGTAGATGCGTATATCGTCTAGGTAGACGAATACCCATTTTCCCAACATGTCCCGGAGAACATCGTTCATAAACTGCTGGAAAGCTGCAGAAGCGTTACAGAGTCCGAAGGGGATAAGGCTTTCATAATGTCCATTAAGGGTGATGAAGGCTGTCTTCCACTCATCGCCCTCTCTGATACGCACCACGTTGTAGGCGCTCTGGAGGTCCAACTTTGTAAAAATGGTGGCACCAGATAGGGCGTCCTGGGCTGAGTTGGTTAGAGGCAGCCGGTGTCGGTTTTTTATGGTGATGTTATTCAGCCCCCGATAGTCAACACAAGGACATAATTCACCCGAACTGTTCTTTACGAAGAAAAACCCCGCGGTGGCGGGCGAGGAAGAGGGTCGGATGGTACCCTGATGGAGAGCGGAGGACACATACTCCTCCATCACCCATGTCTTGGTGGAAGAGAGAGAGTATAGATGGCCGCGGGGTGGAGTGGAACCTGGCTGGATCTCAACAGCCAGGTCGTAGGGGCAATGCTGAGGAAGATGGTTGGCACGTCTCTTACAAAAGACCTCAGCCAGGTCTCATATGCAGGAGGGATGGCGTTGGTGTCAAAATCGGGGGCCTCGGACTCCCTAGAGCACGTCCCAGCCGGCGTTTGTAGGCAGAGTTCGAGGCAGGTCGGTCCCATTGCAGGATCCGGTTTTGAGACCAGGAGATGAGAGGGTCATGCTGTAATAACCAGGGGTATCCTAAGATGATGGGTGGTGAGGAAATGGAGGTGAGGTGAAAGCGGATTTCTTCTTGGTGTTGGTCAATGGTGAGGGTGATGGGCCGAGTCTGGGTGGTGATAGGGCTGGAGGAAAGGGGCCGACCGTCGACGGATGTCACTCGAACTGGCTGGGATAACACCTCAGTCTCCACCCCGAATCTCTTGGCATAGGAGGAGTCAATAAAGTTTCCAGCAGCCCTGGAGCCCATGAACGCGGAACTTTGGACTCGTCTGTGGCCAAATTGGAGGTGTACCTGAACCATGAGATGCGAGATGCTGGGTGTGGTGGCGGCGAGATGGAGGTGACCTGGTGAGCTGCCCCCCTGACTCACTGGGCCTGCTCGTTTCCCGGGCATGAAGGGCATATAGCTCTATGGTGTGCCGTTGACCTACAATAGGCGCAGAGTTCCTCCCAGAAACATCGTTCTTGCTCTGCAGGGTTCAAGGAGGCGCGTCCTAGTTGCATAGTTTCATAGGCTTCCGTGTCAACCACGGCGGGAGGTGGAGACCCGGCAGACGCCCTAGTGGTGGTGGTGAAAGCTGGTGGTTGGGGCGTGGAATGTGAAAAAAGGGGCGTGATGGGAGGCGGGGTCGGGGGGCTGGCTTCGGACAAACAAGCAGGCGCTGGTCAATCCGGAGGGCAAGCTAGACCAAACCCTCCAGTGTAGCCGGAAGCTCTCGTCCGGCGAGCTCGTCCTTGATGTGAGAAGCCAGTCCTTCATAGTAAGCCGTCCGGAGGGCGGCGTCCCCCCAGGTGGTCTGCACGGCGAGGGTACAGAAATCCGCGGTGTAGCGGCTCACGGACGACCTACCCTGCAGATGGTACAGTTTGCTGTCGGTCTCCACCTCAGCAGCAGGATGTTCGAAGGTCAGTTTGAGTTAGCGGGTGAATTCTCCGTATGAATAGGCTGTGTCCGAATCTGACCTGAGAACCGCCGTGGCCCACTCAGCTGCCTGCCCGGATGGCAATGAGACGAGAAGTGCAACGCGCAGTTGGTAGGTGGAGTACCTGGTGGAATCGAACTCAAACACAAGATCTAATGCTGTTAAAAACACACTGGACTTCCCATCTGTGCCATCCCACTTATCTGGTAAAGCAATGAAAATGTCAGGGGGGCGAAGGGGGCGGCGCCGCTGCCGCTGCGGGAGGCATGGCAACAGTTGACTGAACAGCCGCCTCGCAGAGGGTCGCATTCTTCTGCCGCAGCTCCGCCACCACGTCTTGGAGCTCCTTTCGGAGAGACGCGACTTCACCATGGAGCTCATTGATCAGCTCGGCATGCTGGAAAAGTAGACACATAAATTAAGACAACCGGGTGAAGACGTGCGACTTGCACAACAGTGAACAGGCGAAGCCCTACGGGTTCGACTGGAATAAATAGTCAGACACACAAGGGAATCACAGGTGCTCGTGTTTAGTGCTTAAGTGCTGGTAGTACATACATAGACACACTAGGTGGGAACAAAGCATCAACTCAGTAATCCGGGGAACTTGATCTTAGCCTTTGCAGTGAATTTGGTGGTTGATACTGTGTCTTCTGTACCTATCTTGCCTTAAACTACATATGCATGTCATTTTAGTAATGTTGCGCTGTCACAACCAACAGCCAGACTTGCGTAAACTCAAATTCCTGTAGTTGGGTGTTTGCCAGCGATCGTTTCATTACATGGCCGCACCGTTCCTGCTAAATTCTTCATTGTGGAAAAAGGCACACCACTAATGGAGAGGGACCTCATGTCTGCACTGCATGTAAGGATTGAGAACAATCAAGTACTGTGTTCTAATGATCTTTCTGATATTGCTTCTCCTGTGTCAGTGTTACAGTGCACTGTCTCGGATTTAACAGAGATTGGCTGTGCTAAAAACTTTGTACACGATGTAAAGCTGGATGAAACAGTCACAAAAACTTCGCCGCCTGACAATCTCTGTTCATAGTGCTGTGTCAGAGGAATTAAAACACTTACAAGCAGCTGGAGTGATAGAACGCATAGATGCTTCCGCATGGGTTTCACCAATTGTGGTCACACAGAAAAAAATCAGGAAAAATCAGGATGTGTGTTGACCTCAGAGAGCCAAATAAATCCGTAATCGTGGACTCCTTATTTGGACTAATGTCATGGTACAGCAAGTTCCTTCCTGATTTTGCCACTGTAACAGCTCCAGTGTGTGCATGCTTGCAAGCTCCAAATGGATTCAGCTGGTCAAAAGAGGCTGAACAAAGTTTGACGAAAGTAAAACATTTGCTAGCAAACAGCCCTTCTTCGGCATTATTCGACTGTGCAACGCACACCATTGTCTCTCCAGATGCTTCTGACTATGGTCTGGGTGCAATACTGTCCCAAGTCAGTCCACATGGCATTGAACGTACTGTAGCCTTTGCTTCCCGCACACTGTCAACTGCGGAGCATAAATATGCCACAGTAGAAAAAGAAGCATTATCATGTGTGTGGGCCGTTGAGAGGTGGCGTACTCATCTATGGGGCCGTCGTATCACTCTACATCACCAGGCTCTGACAACCCTGATTACCACTAAAGGAGTGGGCCATGCTGGACTTTGTGTAGCAAGGTGGTCTGCCCGTCTCATGTCATTTAATTATGATGTGGTGTACCATCCAGGCTCCCAAAATGCTGCTGCTGATTATCTGTCACGTGCACCTTTACCTGCTTCTTCCACAGAAAATATTGTTACTTCAGCTCAAGAAGAGTTTGTTCCTTTTCTGCCAGCCACCTGTAATCCCTTGTCCACTGTGGCTGCATGTGTTTCTTGTTCTGTACTAACTAAACTTCAAACACAGATTTCTAATGGCTGGCTATTGAATTATCAGTTGCGACTGGAATTGTTTGTTAAATACAAATTTGTCTTCCGAGGGTCATGACTGATTCCACCTGTTGCTCTTTGCTTTACACTAGTTTCCATAGAGCACAAAGGACACCAAGGGGAGGTGAGAACTAAACAGCGTCTTTGTGATCTCTATTGGTGGCCAGGGATGGACGCTCAAGTCCACAATGCTGTTCGCTCCTGTCATGTATGTCAGCTCAATGACAAATCCGTGAAGCCACATCCTGCTCCTCTTCAGCCAGTGCCACTCCCAGATGGACCATGGCAGAAAGTATCTGTGGATATAGTCGGACCATTTGACACTGCCACATCTGATTGCAGGTTTGCTATTACATTGATTGATTATTACAACAAATGGCCTGAGGTCTCCTTTACCCCTACCATCACTACGGACTCTGTGGTTTCGTTTCTGTCATCAGTATCCAGTCGCCATGGCAATCCATTAAGCATAGTTACGGACAACGGTGTTCAGTTTACATCTGCTGCCTTTAAAAACCTGCTTTCCTAAAAAAAAAAAAACTGAATATTAGTCACTACTGTTCCTCTCTCTACTATCCAGCAGCCAATGGTGCTGTAGAGAGATTTAACTATGTGCTCAAACAATCGGTCCAAATGGCCATCCAGCAACACTTGCTGTGGAAACCTGTAGTAACTGACTTCTTGCAAGTGTTCTGTGCCACTCCACATGCTGCAACCAGTACATCATCTTTTCAGCTCCTCTATGGGAAGCAAATGCACACAAGACTGTCTATTCTGCCATCTCCTCCGGCGTGCTCGACTACTGACATGACTGTTCACCAAAGGGTTGCACGGCTGCAACATAAAACTAAACTGTTTACTGATGTCAAGCACGGCGCGCACACCCCTTGCTTTCAGGAGGGGGATAAGGTGAGAGTTCGAAACCATCTGCATGTTCCTAAAGGACACAGGATGTTTACAGACCCTCAAGTTAACAAAAAACTTGGGGTGGATACATATATTCTGAGTGATGGGAAAACTTGGAATGCTTCCAATCTCACATCGTTCCCATGCACAACAGCAACTCCTGCTGAGAATGCTGGTCATTGTACCGGTACTCATACCCTTAGACCTAAATGTAATGCTAACAAATTTAGTAGGTTAAGTGATTATGTTCCTTAGATCTGATGTATTGCCTGCACTGTATCTGCATTGCTTGAGTTACTAAGTTGTGTTATCCTGACTCAGAAAGTTATAATAATACACAATTGTTACAGCCTGTACCACTGCTGTTATTGAATATGTTACAGTGTTACATTAGGGAGTTAAAAGCACCTGATGACTCTGCTTTCAGATTAATAATTAAGTAGTTAAGCTATTAGTGTCAGGCTCGGGTCTTGAACCCGGGTCTCCGGGGTGATGGTTGAGGATTTTACCACTGAGTCACGGAGGGGATAGGGTTGGATCCAACTGAAACACACTTAAGGCAAAAAAAGTCTCAGGCAAGGTAGATTTTATTTTTAAAGATATTAAAAAAGCTCATAGGCAGCTTGTCATCAACAAAAGTTCTTCTCACTTAGAGGAATCAATAAAAAAATAGACAAAATAATAAACTCTTAAATGAAAGCCTCCACAAGGGGAGAAAACAACCAGGTAATGAACAATCAAAGAAAAAAAAACTGAGGAACTTGCAACAGGAAAGACTGAATCATTGCCAGAAGTTCAACAGGAGACACAGAGGAGGGACTCAAAAACCAAGTGAATAAGAGGGGAGAAAATGAACAGCTTAAATACACTGGGGGAAACAAGAAACAGGTGATCTGAATAACTAATGAGAAAACACAAAGAAGAACTAAGGGGAACACAAATGACCTCTAGAGGCCAGGGGGCAAACTACAGGAGGAGGAAAAAGGCTGACAGGACCCCCTCCTCTAGGAACGACTCCTGGCTTTCCTTTCAGCATCTCCTGATTGCCGTGTGCGAAACTCCCAGATTAACCTGGGATCTAGGATGTCTTTGGCTGGAATCCAAGAGTGCTCCTCTGGCCAGTAGCCCTCCCAGTCCACCAGATATTGTAGAGAGTTCTGGATCCTCCGGGAGTCCAGTATCCGGCGGACTGTGTAGGCTGGCTGGCCATCGATGACTCTGGGAGGAGGAGGGAGTCTGCATGGGGGGGCAAATGGAGAAGACAAAACAGGTTTTAACAAAGACACATGAAACGTTGGGTTAATTCTAAGAGAATTAGGAAGAAATAAATGATAAGAAACGGGTTAACTTTCCTGGCAATGCGAAAGGGGCCGATGAACTTCTGGGACAATTTCCTTGATTCAACCCAGAGGGGCAGGTTCTTGGTAGATAACCAGACTCTTTGACCAGGTCGGAAATTGGGTGCTGACCGGCGGTGGCGGTTGGCTTGACTTTGATATCTCTGAGAGGATCTAAGAAGCATGCGTCTAGCCTTCCTCCAGGTTTGCCGACAGCGCCGAACAAAGTTCTGGGCAGATGGAACGCCCACTTGTGCCTCTTCGTCCGGAAACAGTGGGGGGGTATATCCAAACTGACATTCGAAGGGGGACAGTCCGGTGGCCGAAGACTGGAGGGTGTTGTGGGCGTATTCAGCCCAGAAAATGTAGGTTGCCCAAGAGGTGGGGTTATTGGCTGCCATGCATCGCAGGGTGGTCTCCAGATCCTGGTTAATCCGTTCTGACTGGCCATTGGACTCATCATCTCATGGACAATATCTACTGGCATACCAAAAACCCGAAAGACATGGCTCATAAGGAGTTCAGCTGTTTCTTTTGCTGACGGCAGCTTGGGCAGAGGGATGAAACGGGCGGCCTTTGAGAACCGATCCACCACTACTAGGATGACGGTGTTACCTAGGGATGGTGGGAGTCCGGTAATGAAGTCCAGAGACAGATGCGACCATGGCCTATGGGGAATGGGTAAGGGATGGAGTAGTCCTTGCGGTCACTGACGAGTGGACTTACCCTGGCTGCACACAGTACAGGCCTCCACGTAGCCTTTTACATCTCCTTTGATGGTCGGCCACCAGAACCGCCACCGCAGGAACTCGTGTATGAGCAGTTCCTGGATGGCATGTCAAGTGAAATCCATGGCCCCACTGCAAGACCCAGGCCCGAGCAGAGTGAGGGACATATAGGCATCCCGTTGGACCGCCTCCTGGATCCGGCTCAAGAGCTTGAGCTCTCCGCACCTCCCGCTCTAAGTCCCACTGAAGGGGTGCGATGATCTTTGACCTCGGGATAATCTGGGCCAGAGGTTTCTCCTTTGTCTCGGGAGTGTAGGCTCGGGACAGGGCATCCGGTTTGACATTTTTGGTGCTGGGTCTGTAAGACAGAATAAATTGAAAGCGATTAAAAAACAATGACCATCAAGCCTGCCGAGGGTTGAGCTGCTGAGCCTGCTTGAGATATTCCAAGTTCTTGTGGTTTGTGAGGACATGGAAAGGATGCAGAGCCCCCTCGAGCCAATGGCGCCATTCCTCCAAGGCAAGTTTTACCGCTAGCAGCTCTCGATCCCCCACATGGTAGTTACGCTCAGCATCTGAAAGACGATGAGACATGAAAGCACAGGGATGAAATGTACTGTCCTCACCTCTTTTTGACAGAATGGCCCCTACGCCTACCTCTGATGCATCTACTTCCACCAGAAAAGGTTTTTCTGGGTCAGGGACTGAAAGGATGGTAGCGGAGGTGAAACGGCGTTTGAGGTCCTGGAACGCCTCTGATGCTTCTGGACCCCAGCGAATCTTGGTTCCTCCTCCTTTAGTCAGTGCTGTCAAGGGGGCTACCACGGAGCTGAAATTCTTAATGAACTTCCTGTAAAAGTTGGCAAAGCCAATGAAGTGTTGGACCTCCTTGATTGAAGTGGGAATGGGCCAATTAAGGACAGCTTCAACCTTCTTAGGGTCCATTCATACCTGGGTGGCATGAAACTTACATTTCTCTGGCTTCACATAAAGATGGTTATCAAGACGTCTCTGGAGGACCTTGCTAACATGCTGCTTGTGCTCCTCTAGTGACCTTGAGAAAATAAGAATATCATCCAGATACACAAAGACGAATAAATTTAGCATATCCCGGAGAATGTCATTAATTAGGGCTTGGAATACAGCAGGAGCATTTGTGAGTCCAAAGGGCATCACCAGGTACTCATAGTGGTCTGTGGGGGTGTTGAAGGCCGTTTTCCATTCGTCACCCTGCCGGATCCAAATAAGATGGTAGGCATTGCGCAGATCTAGTTTGGTAAAAATGGAAGCCCCTTGAAGTAATTCAAAAGCTGTAGCCATGAGAGGAAGGGGATATCGATTCCGAACAGTGATCTTGTTAAGGGACCGGTAATCGATACACGGCCTGAGACCCCCATCTTTCTTTCCCACAAAGAAGAAGCCTGCCCCAGCAGGAGAAGTAGAGGCACGGATAATGCCGGCTACCAAAGACTTCTTGATGTAGGTGTCCATTGCTTGCCGCTCAGGTGGAGTCAAGGAGAAGATCCGACCTCTGGAAGGGGAGGAACCTGGAAGCAGTTCAATGGCACAGTCATAGGAGCGGTGAGGTGGTAGGGAAGTGGCTCGGGATTTACTAAACACTGTCTTGAACTGATGATAGCACCTGGGGACTTGAGAGAGATCAATAGGTTCATGAAACTCGGGACTAGATGCGGGTGAATTCACATGTAAGCAGGTAGGTTGGCAAGTGAAGCCCCAGCTGAGAATAGCGCTAGCGGCCCAGTCGATGAGGGGATTGTCGGGGGCCAGGGAGCAATCAGCAATCTGTTCAGCAATCTGGTGGATGGAACTTGTGATCTCCGCCAGGAGTTGAGAATGCTTAGCCATCAGTTCCTCCTGCCGGCCAAGAATGGCCTCGTGGCGCTGAAAGGATAATTCATGTTGCCAGGGGGCGAACTACAGGAGGAGGAAAATGGCTGACAATTAGTCTGGCTGTTTAGTTACTCCAAGATATGTTCTTGTTGTGTTCACAAATAACATTGCATAATGACTACTATGTTGAAAAGAGAATTCAGACTTTTGTGTCTTCGTATGTAACATCAGTACATAAGCGCAGGTGGAGAAGTTAAATAAAGGAATGAGTGTTCACTAGTACTGTTTTGTCTGTTTTTATTACTTATACTGCAAAATACCACACGTATGTTTCAATAGAATGTCTCTCTCTCTCTCTCCAACACAACCAACACCTCACCTACACGCCTCCTCTTTTCCGTACTCTTTCTGGTTTATGAATGGTCGCTAATTAGTGATGTCACTGACAGGGTGGAAGCGACCGTGTGGAAGGTCAGGTAGGAACAGTCAGAAAACCTGGAGTGGAGTCTGGCGAGGCGCGTGACCTGGACACAATATACACACACGAAGACAAAGCAAAGACACAAAACACGTACAGCGACCAACATGTTGGGAGTTGTAACATGTTTTTGTATATATTTTGTAAATATTATTATAAACTTTAGGCTTGTTGTTTACAGTTGTTGTGTGCATCTTTTCTTGTCCTGAGCAGCTAGTGCTTCACCAGAGCCTAGATTAAAGATGATGTTTGTGGACCATAATAATAATTAAAAAACAAACAAACAAATAAATAAATAAATAATAATAATAATGTTGTTGGTCTTTCGGCTGCTCTCGGGTTGCCACAGCGGACACTTGGTCTGCACATACAAGCTTGGCACAGGTTTTACGCCGGGGTTTGGGTACTGTCTGGTAATCAAACCCGGGCCTTTCGCATGGAAGGCGAAATACCTACCACTGAGCCCCCAATGCCCTCAAATAAATAATGATGATAATAATAATAATAATAAAAGTCTGCTGATTAAGTATTTTTAGATCTTCTCATCAGGTGTTACTCTGAAGTATAATTACATGCATTTTATACATGTCAGAGGCTTTTATTGACAATTACATCAAGTTTATACAAAAATATTATTTGTGATATTGATCCTTCTTTTTCAAGACCTCTATAATTTGCCCTGTCATGCCATCTATCATCTATCAATTAGGTGATTACTTTTGCCTTATGGTGAGAAGCTCTATCATTCTGGAAAGGCATTGTTCATCACCAAACTGTTCTTGGATGGTTGGGAGAAATTGCTCTTGGAGGAACTTTTTGTACCGTTCTTTACTCATAACTCTGTTCTTAGGCAAAATTGTGAGTGCACCCACTCGCTCAGCTGAAAAGTAACCGCACACATGAATGGTCCAGGATTCTTTACTGTTGGCATGACACAGGACTGATGGCAGCGCTCACCTTTTTTTCTCCAGACAACCTTTTTTTAGAAAAAATAACAGCAGTCCAATCCATGTACCAATTGCAGACTATTAGTCTGTCCCTGATGTTTTTCCTAGAGAGAAGTGGTGTCTTTGCTGCCCTTCTTGAAATATATGAAGGTGACTCTACCATCAGTCCTGTGATTTAGCACTTACTGTCACTAAAACACAATCTTTTAGAACATTTAAGAAATGTTCACTAATTATATTAAACACCCTGCTCTCAGTCAATATTTTAACTGAAATTTTTTGCACTCTGATTAAAATTTAACAGCACTATTATGTACCTCCAAGTTATTAGTGTTAATCTGGCACCTGATGCTAATTTCCCTAATTATATGACAAAACCCATTTAACTAACAGCATTCCTGTTAGATTAACTTAAAAAATTTTCACTGACTTTGCAAAAAGGGAAGCTACTGTGCGATAAAAGTGGTAATTTGTTCGGCACTGGAGCTAGAGTTAAACAGGGGAAGGATCTGTCTCAGCACATAATGCCTCACCAAACACAGAAGAAAGAAAGAATCCAAAGGCTAGTTCAACCGTTACTGAGAAGCATGCTGTTTGGACAGAGGGGAACTGGTCCAATGTTCACTTTAGAGATGACAAGTTTAATTTATTTGGGACCGATGGGAAACATGTTTGGGGTAAAACTTGAAGAAAAGGATGAAAATCCTCCATATCTACATTTGTAACTTTATTTCCTTTACCTAAATTACTGTTTATAAGTAGTCTTTAAAGCCCAGAGCATTTTATCAATTTTTTGTTTCTAGGTTTTTAATACACATACTGTATACTATAGGGGTCAGGGTTGGGCAGTACATAGTGATGTATCCTTTTTTTAGCACAACTCTAGGCAATATGATGAACTGAATATTATTTCATTTTAACCAACTCAGAAACATGACTTGATGATCATCACATGTTTTTCTGGGTGTTTTTGGTTGTTTCTATGATCAAGAAAAAAAAGTAATTTTGAGAGTTCTACATTTTTGCTACATCATTCCCCTGTCTGGTATACTCAAAAAAATAAATTGTTGAATGAACGTGATTTAATTGTAGCACCCATTATGCATCTAATCACATCAAATAAGCTTGAACTTCTTTGAATGTGTTATATGAACACATATACTACGTTTGTAGATTAAATATGGTTTTAATATGCCAGTGTAAATTTTACTGCAACTAATTGAGTTAAAATGTTGTGCTAGTCTATTAAAATTTGTTTGTATTCACTCAATGTTGATAAAGCACTTTAATTCAACAAAAATTTTGCCTTGTTATATCAACTACTTAATATCTTGTTATTATGGTTTGTATATATATATATATATAGCACTAAGAAGCATGACATTACCAAAATTTCAGTAATCTACAAAAAAAAAAAAAGCACAGAAAACATACGAAAAACAAACCAATTAAGTTTAAATTGTTTTTTCACTCTTACAAGTCTCCAATCAAACACTTGATTGTTTGTAACACAATGTATAAGAAACATTTAGCTAACAAAATCTTGGCTTTTGAGAAAACTGACCCCCAATCAATGCTTGTAGGACTTTAATGTCCTTTTGGTCTTTAAAACTTCTAAAACATAAGCCATTTTAACACTTTTGGGAATTTGTAAGGTAAACCTTGGCCTGAATCAAAAAATTTATTTTATTTTTGATAAATTTTTAAAAATTATTTATTTGGCCACCATATTTAAAACAAGGTGGCTAAAATATTATAACTATGGATGCCAATTTTTGATAGTCTCCATAATCGTTCATCTTTTAAATTAATGATGAATTAATCCATTAATCGTTAACCTTAAGTGTCTACTGCAATGGCATGCCAGTCACCCCCTACACACAGTGAGCTGTGTGTTACAGGTCTCAGACAGAAAACCTGTAGACAGATAAAGGAGAAAAACAGGAGAAAAGATGAGACAGGCGACATTTCTTGTGTGCAGTGCAGCTCCTCTCAAAGGAATGAGGAAGTTCGAACACTAGAAGAACTCCCCACTAGCAGAGCGCCCCACTGCCGCCTGTGGCCATACTGAGGTACTCACAGCATATAAGGATTGTAAATGCACTTGACAGATAAACCTTGGCCATTACAGTCTGTATTCGTATTTTTTTCTTTTCCAGAAATACATCTCTCAGAGAAATCCTTGGGGGCAATCCTCACCCCCTCAGCGGAAACCAATCTCCCCACATAACAGACTTCTTTCTTGAAGAGCTCACACTTGGTTGGCCTGAGCTTCACACCGTGGCATTGGAGGGCCCTTAAGACACGCCTTAATACATTGACATGGTCTTCAAATGTCTTGGCATAACAGAGGATGTCATCTAAATATGGGATGCAGCACTCAACCTGCAAGGAACTGAGCATCTCCTCCATGCACCTCTGAAATGCAACTGGAGCATTCGAGAGACCAAAGGGGATGCACACCCATTCATATAAACCCCATGGTGTGATGAATGCAGTCAAGTGTGCCATGACCCCTCTGCAATGAAGCCTTGATGATATACTTTTCCCTGGTCCAAAATCAAGAACCATCTGTATCCACCCAGTGTATCAATGAGATCTTGCATACGTGGTAGGGGAAGTCTGTCTGGGACTGTCTTCTGGTTCAGAAGCTTGTAATCTATACATAGTCTCAAGCTCCCATCCCTCTTACGGACACAAACCACTAGGGCAGAGTATGGGGATTTCGATTGCACAATCCACTTCTTCGCCAGCAAATCCTGGATATACTCCTTCATTTCCTTGATGAGTGGCTTGGGGACTGATGCATAAGATCGCTGCACCGGTGTGTCATCTTTCAGAGTTATGCTCATCTTGTAGCAATTTGGCAATGATAGCAATGATTTCAATTCCACTTTCCTGCCTGAGAATGAGTTCTTTGATCACATCTCTTTGTTCTCCAGTTGTGAAGTCTGTGTATGTCAAAACCACCGAATACTTCGACTTATAACCTTAGTCAGGTGACGTCACCGAATAAGGTGCACCTGCAGGTTATAAATAGGAGTGAACCGGAAACATTCTCAGGTCAATTTTGTCTGAAGGATGCCCAGCCACGCCAGCAGTGCGGCATTGAAATGCAGCATCTTGTTCCCACTTTATCTGGGAACAGGGTTACAGCTAAGTAACCCAAGACGTTCCCTTTCAAAAGCTATACTCGATGCTGTGTGAAAACGCTATGGGAACGAGAATACCAACGCTGCCGCACTGCAAGTGTCTGGACCTCCAGGTTGTGTAGCGTGTGCGCACAATAGCTAAGGAGGTCTCAGACCTTGTTCTGGGATGCTGACTCAAGGATCCACGAGCCCGGAGTAGCATTGACATCCAGACTATAAAATCTAACAAATGTGTGCGGAGAGGACCAGCCTGCCGCATCACACACCTCCTGCAGGGGGACGCCTCTTGCCAGAGCAATTGATGAGGCAATCCCCCTGGTTGAATGAGCCCTGATTCCCAGAGGCGAAGTGTGACCACGCGCCTCATAGGCTAGGGCAATAACATCTCTCACCCAGTGTGACAGTGTCTGTCTATTGGCGGCTGGCCCCCGGTTGCAACCCACATGGCAAATAAAGAGCTGCTCTGACTAGTGCGGTGAATGTAAATCTGAAGAGCACGTACTGGACACAGTAAGAAGACTTTGAGAACGAATGGGTGTCGAGAATGGAACCTTGAGAAGATAGTTCGGATGAGGATGCAGAATAGCTTTGACTAGCCCAGGGGCAAGCTCTAGGCAGGATGGGGAGACTGACAGAGCCTGCAGATCCCCAATCCTCTTCAAAGCCACAAGAAAAACCATCTTAAGAGACAGAAGCCTGACAGGCACTGTGGTTCAAAAGGGGTGTCAGCCAGGCCTTCGAGCACAATAGCTAAGTCCCACAAAGGGACCGTTGCTCTAGTGGGTGGCCTCAACTGTTTAGCTCCATGAATAAAATGGGCAACTAAATAGTGCTTCCCCACAGAAACCCCATCGGTCAGAACATGACACGCCGAAATAGCGGCTATGTACATTCTGAGAGTACTAGGGCATAAGCCTGAGGACAACTTTTCTTGTAGAAACTCCAGCACTGAAACAATGTGGCAGTGAACTGGGTCTACATGTGTTGCCATGCACCAATTTTCAAACACACTCCATTTGAGGGCATAAGTTCTTCTAGTGGAGGGAGCCCTGTCACTTAAAATTTTTCAATTACGCTGGCTGGAAGACCAGCATCTCTTAGTTGGTCCCCTTCAGGGGCCAAATGTGAAGGTTCCAGAGCTCGGGCCGGGGATGAAATATTGTGCCCTGCGCCTGAGACAGAAGATCCCTCCTCATTGTAATCACCCAGGGTGTGCCGTCGAGGAGAGATATTAGATCCAAGAATCACACTCTGGTCGGCCAATGGGGCGCTATCAGTAAGAGGCGCAAACCCTGTTGACGGACCCTTGGAAGGACTCCTGGGAGCAGAACTATGAGTGGAAATGCATAAAGGCATAATCTGGGCCACGTGTGGGCCATCGGAGGATGATGTGCTAACTGAATCCTGTAGCCTTCCTCTTTGAGGGAGGTTGAGAAGAGCGGCGAGCCCCACCCCAGTCTTTACAAGGGGGTGTGCGGCTGGTCATGCTCTCCTTTCTGCACCTTACGCCTCATAGGGGCCAGACCTGGTCGGGACCGGGTGGCTGATGGTCCCGACTCTTGAGCACAGCAGGGAAGAAATCTCCCAAAGGCTTGTTCATATAACTTCGCCTCCCGAAACGGAAGGCAAGATGGGAGCATCAAGGAGGACAGCACGATCCCTATCATTGATGCCCGTAAGGTTCAGCCACAGATGCCTCTCCGTGGATACCATGGCAGCCATAGAACGGCCAACAGCATGGGCCGTCGCTTGGTTGCATGGAGAGACAGATCTGTGGCTCGGCGCAGCTCTGCAAACGCCCTCTCATTAATAGCCCCGCCGGTGGTCAGATCCTTCAGCAGGTCAGCCTGGTGACCCGCTGCCTGAAAAGTTTTCCCCACCAAAGCAGATGTCAATCTACACGGCTTGGAGAGGAGTGTAGACTTTTTCAGGGAGGATGATGTCCCAGGAGAGAGATAGCCCGCAAGCGTCTCTTCTATCTGGGGCATCATCATATAACTGTGTGCTTTCGCACCAACGATATTAGAATAGGTCGAAGTCGATGGCACAAAAACACATGATGAATATGGCTTGCTCCATGAAAGAGTTAACTTGTCATGGAGGTCACCAAAGAAAGGGTGAGAGAGACGTTGAGGCTCCTCCCCCCGGCCACCCGACAGTAACCTGTCGTCTAGTTTCGAGCGCTTGGGGAAATCTCATTTCTGCGGCCAGTCAATATGCAACCGCTCAACCGCCCGCGTTATAACCTCCAATAATTCCTCAAACGCTCTGTCAACACTGGAGGAGCATTGCGAGAAGAAGCGAGAGAGGAAGATTCTTCCGCTCCTTCACAAGAAGCACGGGAGCGCGCTTGAGAAGCGGAAGCTAAAACCTCCTGATCTGGAGAGAGCGCGAGAGAAAGGGATAATTCCGTCTCGTGCGCGTCTGCCAGATCAGCACGCAAGCCCCAGGAATGTGCCGTGGCTCCTCTTTAAAGAAAGCGAGCCGCGCGCGAAGAACCTTAATAGGGAGAAGATCGCAATACTCACAGTCTCCCTGAAGCCCGAGGCGAGCGTGTTCTTCCCCCAAGCACTCAAAACAAAATTCGTGGAGATCGCCCTCCGAAAGAGATCTAGCACACGGAGGCACGCATCTCTTAACCAACTCCGCCATATCAGTGAGTTAATGCTGTTATTTTTTCTTTTGCTTTTGTTATTGCTTACACACACACACGCAAACACAAAGCGGTCCTGAAGACAAAAAGGATGTTTGCGCTTCACTCCTATTTATAACCTGCAGGTGCACCTTATTCGGTGACGTCACCTGACTGAGTTTATAAGCCGAAGTATTCGGCGGTTTTGACATACACAGGCTTCACAACCGGAGAACAAAGAGATGTTCCCTTAGCGTTTTCACACAGCATCGAGTGTAGCTTTTGAAAGGGAACTCAGAACGCGAGCAGATGCCACACTGCCGCCTGTGGCCATATTGAGGTACTCACAGCATATAAGGATTGTAAATGCACTTGACAGATAAACCTTGACCATTACAGTCTGTATTAGTATTTTTTTTTTCTTTTCCAGAACTACATCTCTCAGAAAAAAATATAAAACTGCATAAATGTGACCATACATTTTTATTTGCGTCACATGTGCTACATTATTGTGGTTATAGTCTGTACACTAACCTGTCTCACACACACCTAAGGTGAACAGCTCCATCTTCCTCTTCTGTAGTAACATTCTCAAAGGAGTTTTTCTCCAAATGCTGGAGCTTAGCTGCACAGCTGCTGTCTTTATAACTGTGTCTTCTTTTACAAAAATTTCAAACCTGCATCTGTCTCACTGTGTCTTATTTTATTTAACTGAAGGGAATAAAACACTCGGTGTTGTCCTAAACATTTAACTCTGTAACCATGTCTATTTCTAAAAGAAGTAAATCTTTGTGAAAAGCTTTCACAGCAACCAGACACCATAAAGCATTATTTAGTTATGAACTGCAGTGTGCATTTTGTGGAATCAGAATGTATGTCTCGGGTAAAAGGCAAGGCAAGGCATGGCAAGTTTATTTGTATAGCACATTTCATACACAATGGTAATTCAAAGTGCTTTACATAAAAGAGAAGAAAATAATGATTAAAAAAAAAAACAATAAAACAGTTAGAAATATTAAATAAACATAAAATAATGCAGTCAGTTCAGACGTATAGTAGCACAGCGCTCATTCAATAAATGCACAGCTAAACAGATGAGTTTTAAGTTTAGATTTAAATGTGACTAGTGTTTTTGCACATCTGATATCATCTGGAAGCTGGTTCCAACTGCAGGCAGCATAATAGCTAAAAGCGGACTCCCCTTGTTTTGTGTGAACCCTTGGTATTTCTAACTGGTTCGATGCTAATAATCTGAGTGATCTGTTAGGTTTATATTCAGTGAGCATATCTGCAATGTATTTAGGTCCTAGGCCATTGAGTGATTTATAAACAAGTAAAAGTACTTTAAAGTCTATCCTGAATGTTACAGGCAGCCAGTGTAAGGACCTGAGGACGGGTGTGATGTGCTCAGATTTTCTGGTTCTAGTCAGAATTCTGGCGGCAGCGTTCTGGATGAGCTGCAGCTGTCTAATGGTCTTCTTGGGTGAGGAGACTGTTACAATAATCCACCCTGCTGGTGATAAAGGCATGGACAAGTTTTTCCAAGTAAAGATTGGAAACAAAACATCTAATTCTTGCAATGTTTTTGAGATGATAATATGCTGATTTAGTTACTGCTTTGACATGACTACTGAAACTAAGGTCTGTCTCCAGAATCACCCCAAGATTCTTAACTTGATTTTTAGTTGTTTGACCCCTAGAGTGAAGGTATGCATTCACCTTCAGAGCTTCATCTTTGTTTCCAAATGCAATGAGTTCAGTTTTCTCCTTGTTTAACTGAAGAGAATTTTGGCACATCCAAATGTTAATTTCATCAATGCATTGGCAGAGGGAGTCTACGGGGCTATAATCATTTGGAGATAAGGCTAGATAAAGCTGGGTATCATCAGCATAGCTGTGATAGGCAATTTGGTTCTTTCTCATTGTCTGACTTAGTGGGAGCATATACAGGCTAAACAGGAGCGGTGCAAGAACTGAGCCTTGTGGGACTCCACATGTCATGGACGTCCACTTAGACTTGTGCTCTCCTATATTCACATAATAACCTCTCCCTTTGAAGTATGACCTGAACCATTTGAGTACCATCCCAGTAAGCCCGACTCAGTTTTCCAGTCTTTCTATTAGTATGTTATGATCGACAGTGTCAAACGCAGCGCTAAGATCTAGCAGTACCAACACTGATATTTTGCCAGAATCAGAATTTAAACGAATATCATTTATTATCTTTATGAGCGCTGTCTCTGTACTGTGATGCGCTCGGAAGCCAGATTGAAAACTGTCCAGGTATCCATTTGAGTTTAAGTGGTTGTTCACCTGATAAAAGACAGCCTTTTCAATAATCTTGCCTATAAAGGAAGGTTTGATATTGGTCTGTAGTTAATTAGTATGGAATTATCAAGATTATTCTTTTCAGAAGTGGCTTAACAACTGCAGTTTTCAAAGAGTTTGGAAAAGTCCCAGAGAGAAGTGAGGTGTTCACCACTTCTAAAAGATCTGTTTCCAAACAGTCAAACACACTTTTGAAAAAAGATGTGGGAAGTGTGTCAAGGTCGCAGGTTGACGATTTGAGGTGGTTGTCACGGTTCTGGGTGCGAGGCATAAATGCAGAGGATCCAGGTGGTTCAGGGAAACGATGTTTATTGATTATAAACATAAAAACCAGGGAAAACACAAAACAAAGATACTTTATGAATGAAAACTGAAACTAAAACACGTATATAAGCACGAACTAAACACAGACATTAATGAGGTAAATCAACAGACGCAAGACAAGGAACTCAAAGAAACCAAACTATTTATAATAAAACTAATCACCAACTCGGCTCAGGTGAGCGCCCCCTGGTCACCTGACCGAGTTGCCCCATGGGAACTGAAGTTTTAACTGAACAAAACTACAATCAAAAAACACAGGGCGCTTTGGCGCCCTCTAGGGGTTATCCCTGACATAACCCCCCCTCAAAGGGCGCAACTCCGGGGCGCCACAGGAGGTCCAGGGCAACCTCAGGATGGAGCTCGCTGTCCTCGGCGGCGCATGAAGGCGACGGCAGAGGAAGAGGATGGAGCTTGTGATCCTCGGCGGCGCATGAAGGCGGCGGCGGAGGAAAAGGAAGCTCGCTGTCCTCGGCAGCGCATGAAGGCGAGGGCAGAGGAAGAGGATGGAGCTCGTTGTCCTCGGCGGCGCATGAAGGCGACGGCAGAGGAAGAGGATGGAGCTCGCTGACCTCGGCAGTGCATGAAGGCGGCGGCGGAGGAAGCTCGACGTCCTCAGCGGCGCATGAAGGCGGCGGCGGAGGAAGAGGATGGAGCTCATGATCCTCGGCGGCGCATGACTGCGGCGGTGGAGGAAGAGGAAGCTCGCTAACCTCGGCGGCGTGGTGCCGCAGCGGCGGATCGCTGTCCACAACGAAAGCGCCGTGCTCGGCGGCGCGGTGCAGCGGCGGCAGCTCGCTGTCCATGACAAAAGCGCCGTGCAGCGGCGGCAGCTCTCTGTGCGTGACGAAGGCGCCGTGCAGCGGCAGCAGCTCGCTGTCCTCTACGAAACAGCTACGCGGCAGAATATAGAGCTCGCTGTCGTCGTCATCGCCGCCGTTGCGCGGTGGAAAGATGAGCTCATCGTCTTCGTCGTCGCTGCCGAGCTCGCTTTCATCGTCGACGTTATACAGCAAATAGTAGTGCCCACCGCTGTCATCAGGAAAAGCCATGTAGTCGAGCTCACCGTCTTTGTCGTCGCTGAAACACGGGAAAGGAGTTGGCAGGTCTGGACCCTCCTCGAGGCGCAGCTGCATCAGCATATCCTGGAGGTCAGCTACCTGCTCCTGCAGGTTACGGATGCGCCCTTCATTCTCTTCGGCGCTCCGCCCAATGCTGCTCCAGTCTAGCTGGGAGGCTGCTCCCGGCTGTGCATACCGCCCACATGCCGTTCCTTGTAGCCGCACGCTTTGGGGTGTCCTTTCACCCTGGTCACCGCCGCGTTTGGACCGCCTGGTCTCTGCACTCCGGCCGGTGCGGGGACTCCTGTCCCCCTGAGTTGCGCTGCTCCTGAACGGCGTGCGCCGTATCGCCAGCCGGCAGCCATCCCATTCTTGCTGCCGTCTTAGCTCCTCTCTGTCCCGTTTCCTTCTCCGCCTTTCACTACTCCGTTTGGTTCTCCTCCTACTTTCCGCGTCGGTTTCCCAAACTCCAAACATCGTTGCCCCCCCCAAAAGAATCTCCCGGGGAAAGGGCTCCTCTGCTATGCCTCTTGTTAGGTCTTGCGTTCTGTCACGGTTCTGGGTGCGAGGCATAAATGCAGAGGATCCAGGTGGTTCAGGGAAACGATGTTTATTGATTATAAACATAAAAACCAGGGAAAACACAAAACAAAGATACTTTATGAATGAAAACTGAAACTAAAACACGTATATAAGCACGAACTAAACACAGACATTAATGAGGTAAATCAACAGACGCAAGACAAGGAACTCAAAGAAACCAAACTATTTATAATAAAACTAATCACCAACTCGGCTCAGGTGAGCGCCCCCTGGTCACCTGACCGAGTTGCCCCATGGGAACTGAAGTTTTAACTGAACAAAACTACAATCAAAAAACACAGGGCGCTTTGGCGCCCTCTAGGGGTTATCCCTGACAGTGCTGTACTATTTCTTCCAGGATTTTGCTATTAATTGCTTGAAAGACAGACATAGTAACTGTTTGAGGTTGTGTTTGAGTTTTTCTGATCTCTGGACAACTTGATGTGTTAATAGCCCTTCTAATATTACTGATTTTCTCAGAGAAGAAGGAAGCAAACTCATTGCATTTGCTGTCGGAGAGCATTTCAATGGGAACCTGACTTGGTGGGTTTGTCAGTCTCTCAACAGTAGCAAAAAGAGTGCGAGTGTTGTTTAAGTTGCTGTTTATAATGTTTGAGAAAAAGGTCTGTCTAGCTGTGGCGAGTTCCACATTGAATGCACGAAGGCTGTCTTTATAGATGCTATAATGAATTTCAAGTTTCGTCTTCCGCCACATCCGCTCAGCTTTTCGGCATTGTCTTTTCATATTCTGAACTGCTGTTGATTTTCTCCATGATGATTTCTGTCTGCCCGCCTTTCTGAACTTTTCCAGAGAAATATCATAAATAACATTCTTAACTTTTAAGTTAAAGGAATCAAGGAGAAGATCAACAGAGTCTACAGAAATGCTTGGTGTTAAGGAAATAGCCTTCATAAATAGTGCACTTGTGTTCTCATTAATGCATCTTTTTCTGACAGACACAGATCTAGGTTCAGTGGTAACAGAGATAAATATATCAAAGAAAATACAGAAGTGATCAGATAGTGCTACGTCCTTAACAACAATGGATGAGATGTTTAGACCCTTACTGATGAGTAAGTCTAGAGTGTGTCCACGATTATGTGTGGGCCCGTGCACATGCTGAATCAGGTCAAAAGTGTTTAAAACACTAATCATTTCTTTTGTAATATTGATTTCTGCATTATCAATGTGAATATTAAAGTCCCCTGCTATGGCAAAAAAGTCGAACTCTGAGGAAATCATTGATAGCAGTTCTGTGAATTCTTCAATAAAGTCTGGAGAGTATTTTGGAGGTCTGTAAATAATGATGAACAGAATGCGTGGAGCACCTTTCAGCAAAATACCTAGATATTCAAAAGACAAAAACTGACCAAATGAAAAAGCAAATCAATAAACAGGTTTAATATGAGTCACTGATGTGTTAATATTTTTTTTGTGCATCGCCAGCTTGAGATTAAACTTAGTGTAATGTAATTTGTTCCCTAAACTGTTTTCAACAGTCTGACCCTAACCAACTTCCATCCCAGATAGCACACCTCCGAGGGGAACCAATGGCAGAACATAGCATGAATTGGAGCAACCTTGACATATTGTGCATACATGATAATGGACAGCTTGTTGTTTCTCTGTCTCATTCTCGCAATGCATTGCATTTTCCTCCAAATTATTTTGTCATTGTGGATCACTACGATTAATAAAATATATTGGGGTTAATATTCCTCCAAATGAGATGTAGATACTCTTGAGGAAGGCATAAGGGTGTTGAGAATCTGTTGTGGTAACATGAAAAGCACGCAGTTAGTAGTTTTTCTGTAATTTGGTGAGAAAGATGTTTAGCTATGCACTATTATGCTAGGCTAATCGACCTGTTGCCCATGATTACAGTAGCATATGGAGCCATAGCGAGGTTAGAAACAGAGGGATTGTTGTAATAGTAAGTACCAGAAATATTAAAGGGCTAATATACTGTACAGTATATATTGTTTTGCTTTAGGCCACTTTTTGTATTTTATGCGGGTGTCGAATATATGCACTAAGGTAGTCGGCATGTGAAACATATAATTTCATCTGGAGAAAAATGTGTATAATACAGAAACTGCTGTTGAACTGGTTTGAGCCAAATGTGGAAAATGTTTCTCATCATTTTCCTAGTTGTAAAGGGTTATTTCGAAGAACATATTTTGAAGTACATTTTAAATGTACATTGCTCAAATGATTGATTTACTGTATTTTCACAGACTAGAGTCACGGTTCTCCAAAGATGCTGTAATGTTGATGATGAAGATGATGATAAAGAACAGTTGAGCCACATTGACCAAGCTGACGGTGAAAGTACTGAGGTGATTAATGATGAGGAAGATGCAGAGCTATCTAATATAAAAGTTTGCGGAAATACTGTAAGAGATATAAATGTGTTTTCTTATTATTGGCATGTAACGGGTTCGACCCAAAGTTGCACGGGCGGCACGGTGAAACACAGACACAAGGTGAGGTCTTGGGGAAAAAGGGTAATTTATTAGGAATAAATAGGAGAAGAAAAGGGTAAAAGGAGGGAGGATGGAGAGAAAGGGAAGGAATGAAGTGTGCACATGCAGGTCCGAGGCAGTGCCCAGCTGGCATGCGGGCACGGGGCTGGAGGCAGTGGGCAGAGTGGCAGAACGGAGCATGCGAGGCAGCGCTCCTGCACGCTTCCTGGATGATTCCTCCCCGCTGTCGATGACCGGCCTGGCCCCTCCGGCCACCCAGCTTTCTTTGGGCGCGGCCTCAGACGGGAGTCTCGCTCGGACGTCCTTAGACTGGGCGGCATTCCCGGCTGGAATCGGTGGCCTTAACGCTGTCCTCCTCGCGGCCTTTTCCTATTTGCCAGTGAGGACGCAAAGGAAAACCAAATGTCCCTTTTCAAAGTCTGTAGGGCACGTTTTATTTCCCACTCGCGTGCCACTCTCAGGCTCCACCACGTTACGATCTTCTCGGACCCTGGACTAAACTCCGCGTCTTGCTTTTATAATACGGAGCAAGCCCGAGATCCTATTAATGCTAATCAATGCCAGCCGGCCCGCATAGGCCGGCCACGTCCCTTCGCACACCTGCAGAAGGGGTGCCGCCTACTTAGGGAGCCTAAGTGAGCGAGGGGCGATAACAGATTTGGGCGCATGCCCATCACAGGCGCAAGCCGTGACATGGCAATAATGAGAAGAGCCTAATTGCCAACATTGGGCCAAACTTGTAATTATCTACTGAACCAACGTTGGGCCAGCCTATCTTTGGCCTCACCAATGAGCCAACGTTGGACCAATGTTGGCATCGGTGGTTGGCCCAATGTATGCACTGCTGTTGGCCCAGTGTTGCCCCTTCAGCAGTGTGCTATCTGGGTAGTTCTTACAATGTTGTTATGTACTATATTGGTAACCAATCCTCATTTGATCTCCTATGTGATGGTATCATTGAGAGAGCCTGCTGCATTGCCTAAAGCAGTACATGTATTAAAGTTGGCCCAATCAAGTTGGCCTGACATCGGAGCACTGACAAAAGTACCAAAAGTTTGCCGGCATTGGGTCGGCAACAGAGTAATGCTATCCTTGGATATACCAAGGAAATCAAACCGAAGGGTGTCAAGATCCGGGCTGGGGAGGTGGTTCCAAGTACAGAGCACGTGTTGGAAAAAGAGCTGGTTGTTTTATGGGGTGAAGAGAAGTGATTTTGCTGGGTTGTATAGATGAGGTGTGGTGCGAGCTTAGCATAGAGACTGCAGAAGTGAAGGGTCAGCTCGACATGAATGAATGACAGATCTGCTGACATAAATCGTGGTCATAGACATGCAAGGTTCAAAACCGGATAGTCAACAGTTTGAAATCCAGATTTAAGGGCGAGGAATAAGATTAGAAGTCAAACAAAAATCCAGAGACAAGGTTCATGAAACAAAGCAAGGGTCGAGATCCCAAAACTAAGGCAGGTAAGATGTAGGCACAGAATCTGGTTACGAGACTTGAAAAGTTTTCAGACTGTTAAAGCTTCACTCCCATCAATGAGCCAAGGTGGTGGGGGAGGGTAAGAGGGTGGAGCCAACCTGACAGAACATGGATTGATAATGTGTAACATAGTGAAAGAGCCGATTAATCGGAAGTGGCAGGTCACATGTGGCCTGCATGAATGTTTGGCCAACATTGTGCAATGGAGCGGTGATAGTTGGCCTTATGCTGAAACATGAACACTAAACAGAACAGCAAAATAATTGGGTGGGGTTCTGAATCACACTTGAAGGCTGCTTCTCCTTTAAGAAAGAGAGGAAAACAGATGAGAAGAGAGGTGGTCGAATGTGTTAAAGATTGAATAAAGGGAGTGGCAGTAGTGAGAATCACACACAAACAAGGCCACATGTTCACACAATCCTGCCCACAAACAATGAAAGCAACAATGGAGTGCATTCTTTGCAAATCATAAATATAATTAAAATCAAGGTTCATTGTCACTTAAAAATACAGCAAGTATATATTACCCGAGATTTTTATTTAATACCGTAGCTAAATTAACTAAAAACAAGACCACTGCAGAAATCTCATCCGGAAAAATCTCACTCAGAAAATCATCAACCGGTATATTAGATCCTATACCGACACATTTTCTCAAAAAGATAGTACCAGCAATAATAGAACCCCTGTTGAAAGTAATTAACTGTTCACTCAGTAGTGGGTATGTCCCCAAATCCTTTAAATTAGCCGTTATTAAACCGCTAATCAAGAAACCTGAACTTGACCCCTGTCTGCTTTCTAATTACAGGCCGATATCAAACCTTCTGTTTATCTCCAAGATTTTGGAAAAGGTAGTATCACAGCAGCTATGTTCACATCTACACAGAAATAGCATAAATGAATTGTATCAGTCAGGATTTAGGCCTCATCACAGCACAGAGACAGCACTTGTTAAAGTAGTAAACGACCTCCTATGGGCCTCTGATCAGGGTTGCGTCACTATACTTGTGTTACTGGACCTCAGTGCAGCTTTTGACACCATTGATCATAGTATTCTCCCTCACAGATTAGAAAAGGTAGTTGGAATTAAGGGAACTGCCCTCTTGTGGCTCAGATCCTACTTGACTGATCGTTATCAGTTTGTAGATTTAGATGGTGACCATTCCTCATGTTCTCAAGTGGAGTTTGGTGTTCCACAGGGTTCAGTTTTAGGCCCACTGCTTTTTTCCCTTTACATGCTTCCTCTGTGCAACATAATTCGTAAACATGGTATTAGTTTTCATTGTTATGCTGATGACACACAATTATATGTCTCAGCAAAACCAGATGAGAAAAACCAGTTTGCTAAAATTGAGCAGTGTGTGCAGGACATACGAGATTGGATGTTAATTAATTTTCTTCTGCTTAATCCTGATAAGACAGAAGTTCTAGTCATAGGACTACAAGTAGCTAGACGTAAGCTTTCTGATCACACTGTAACTTTAGATGGCCTTTCTGTTCCATCAAGTGCAACAGTAAAAGACCTCGGTGTGATTATAGATTCCAGCCTTTTGTTTGAAGCTCATGTAGATAATATTACGAGGATAGCTTTCTTTCACCTTAGAAATATTGCCAAGATAAGAAACATATTGTCACTAAATGATGCAGAAAAACTAGTTCATGCTTTTATCACCTCTAGGTTGGACTATTGTAACGCCTTACTGTCTGGTTGCTCAACTAGGTGTATAGACAAGCTTCAGTTAGTACAGAATGCAGCAGCGAGAGTCCTCACTAGAACCAGAAGATACGAGCACATCACCCCTATCTTATCTACACTGCATTGGCTCCCTGTGAAATTTCGCATCGATTTTAAGATACTACTTTTGACATTTAAAGCACTAAATGGTCTCGCGCCACAGTATTTGAGTGAACTGTTAGTGTCTTACGATCCGCCACGCCTACTTCGATCAAAGAATGCAGGCTGCCTGTCAGTACCACATATTATTAAAACTACAGCAGGGGGCAGAGCTTTTTCTTACAAAGCCCCAAAGTTATGGAATAGTCTTCCTATTAATGTTTGGGACTCAGACACAGTCTCAGTGTTTAAGTCTAGGCTAAAAACCTATTTATTTAGCCAAGCATTTTTTAAAGTAGATTAACCTTAGGTAAAGGAGCAGATCTCGGGGACTCATGGACGTAGAGTATTCTGGTGAACTGGTATGTTTAGATGCTGTCCTCCCCACTCTCATTGTTCACTCAGGTTTGTTGACGGTGAGGTGATTGGTTGCTTTACATCTCAGTTCCCCCTCATGTTTGTGTTTCCTTCTGGCTCTCCCTTTTAGTTATGCTGTCATAGTTAGTCCTGCCGGAGTCCCTGCTTGCACTTTGCACTAATATACATTCACCTTATACATGTTGACTGTGACCAGACCTAACTGCCATCTCTCCTTATTTTCTGTTCTCTCCTTTTCTGCTCTCTCCTCTCTCTCTCTTCCTCTCTTCTTTCCCTCTCCCTGTCTCTCTGTCGAGCTATACATGTTCGCTCCTGAGTTGCCAGTGATCCAGACCCCTCTGCCGTCTGGAGCCGTCTAACCCGACCTGGAGTCCTGCTTCTGGTTGGAGATCTCGTTGCATGGATGCCCCATGTGGTCTGCCTGGATTCGTATGGTGGCTGGGGATGGTTTCCATTAAGACTGTCCTATCATCGATTGATGCTCTGGGGACCTGCGACTTCAGTTGTTCGATAGCTCAGGACTGGAATCTCCTACAGTCTACCTGAGCCTAAAATTTTAATTTTAACACATCTCCTGTTACACTGAACTTCCAGTACACATTATTATGCTGATCATTCTCTGCTATCCGTTATCACCCAGATGAGGATGAGTTCCCTGTTGAGTCTGGTTCCTCTCAAGGTTTCTTCCTATTACCATCTCAGGGAGTTTTTCCTTGCCACCGTCGCCCTCGGCTTGCTCATCAGGGACAATTTTATCATTTTGATTCATACACATTGCATAAAAACTTACTTCTCTTTATTGTGTAAAGCTGCTTTGCAACAATGTCAATTGTTAAAAGCGCTATATAAATAAAATTGAATTGAATTGAATATAATATTATATTGGAGGGGTGTGTAAGTGTGTCTAAGGTGCAAAAGTGTGTAACACAAGCTCAGGATTGAATAAAGACACCAAGAACTATGATGCTGCACTACATAACTATTATTAACCTGATCATTACTCAGAATTGCAGTGTTGCCAAGTACTTTAACTACTGAAGTTTTTCCCCATCTCCAAAAAGCATTCTTTGGCTCTTTTGTTCTCTTTGGCTTGATTTAGTATTCTACAATGTCACTTTTTTTTTTTTTGAGTAAATATGTATGAATAAATTCAGTTACATGTGATTATCAAAGGCAAGGAAAGGTCAGATATTAATGGTTTACAATTTTTCTTTTAAATTCTCACATTAATGGTGTGGGTGTGCTAGAAAACACATATGAGAAGGTAAGGGTAAAAAACTCTTTGTGGTCAGAGTGAGATTAGCTCACACTTCTTTATGCTACAGGTTCTGAAGTTTAACAGCATTGTTTCCTGCTGAAGCAGTTCAGTCTCAGAGTGTTTAGGGCTTGTGTACGGTGGTCAGGATTCAGAATGAAGATAATAAAACTTTATTTCTGTGAGTAACTTCACACGTTTCTTTGTTGTCTTTTAAGTTTAGTGTCTGTATGAATGAAGTGTAGGTGATTCTAAACCCTCATGGTGTATCTGTGTGTGTTGTGCTTTTTAGATCTCCTTGTGTGCTGTGAAGCTGCAGAGAGTTTCACAGAGAAGTCGATAGATTTGGGACAGAATGTGACTCTAAAGTGTGAGGTGTCTGACAAACATGTGTTCTGGTTCCTGATGAAGTTGTCAGAACCTCCTGTGTTTATATTACGCTCTTTCTCAAGCCGATCCAAGCGAGCAGATTACAGTAACATAACCTTCAGCAAGACTTTCTCACTGCAATACAACAGCAGTTTATTTATACATAATATCAGCACTAATGAATTAGGAGTGTATTATTGTAGTCAAACTCAAACTGGTTCACCTTACGACATCAGCAGAGGAATCAGACTTTACATCCAGAATCACTCAGCTTGTAAGTTAATTATTTATTTTATACTTTTAGATCTCATCCTGTATCCCGTAATTTAGAATACATAACATGTTCTTTTCTTGTTTGTTACTTATTTTGTTTTCACTTCTATGCATAACATAAAATCTGTCTTTGTAGATACACCATACACTGAGAGAGCTGTATCAATTGCAGAGAATCAGAGATGTGATGATAAGACATCAAAAGACGGCAAACTCTGGCAAAATCTCTTCATCATACTCGCGCTAATCAACTGTCTTGTGGTTGTTGTTGTCATCACAGGTGAATGTAACTTTATTCCACAATACTCATTGATTATAAGCTGATATACAAATGTGTGTGTGATGTTTTTGTTGAATAGATCTAAACAGGTCAGTAAGTTTACAAGCTTGAACATGTGACATTATAACTAATCACTAAATATATCATCTTATCGTTATTTTGTATATGCTGTATGTATATATGATGCCCTTTTAATACAATTACACTAAATATGTAAGGTTGTTTCAGTATTTTTCTTTGTTCACTAACGTTGTTTGGAAGAGAATCAAGCAGGGTGACACGGCAAAGCTCCTCCATTTATTTATTTTTTAAACACGAAATTTAGCTTTCAACTTTTACCAAAACAATGGGTCACAAATCCTAAATGTTAGGCTACATGACATCTAAACTGTAAATATTGGTCACGTCTGCATCAAGTAACTTAAATTAAATGGTACAGAACATCTAAAAAAAAAAAAAAAGATAGTATATTGTGAGTAAGTTCTATTTGGGAATTTAATTCAAAAAGTGAAACTGTCATATATCCTAGATTTGTTACATGGACAGTGGAATATATCTAGCCTTACTGGTTTTCACTTTGTGTTTAATGAATCTAGAATATATAAACGTTTTACTTTTTTTGTATTAAATTATGAAACAAAAAAAATCATGATTTCATTCATTTTTTTAAGGCAATATATAGTAACCTCACAGGATTTATCCATACATTTGCAACTCCACTTTTTTATTATTTTATCTATATTCATTATCCTGTCTGGTTTGAACCAAACCTTAATGACTCAAATACTAATCGGCTTTTGAATAGCATCAACTGTGAACTATTAAATTGACTTTACAAATATGTTTTAAAAATTTAAGGCCCATTTGAGATGGTGGTTAATAAAGTTGTGAATGTTTAGAAAGTCATGATTGTTTCAGGGAGGTTAATTCTGAACAAACTGTAATGTTTTAGGATTTACAGTTCGCCACTGCAGAAGAAATCCAAAAACTCGACCACCTCGTACACCTCCAGACCCCGGTTTACAGCTGTGTCAGAACAACACCAGCCCTGTGGTAGGCTTAATGATTTTAATATCTTTTTGTCTAAATGTGAATTAATTAACTATTAAAAAATATATCCTGATGTTTAATACACTTTATTGTTTTTTTATATTATTAATTGTGCTCAAGTGCTATTAGTTCTACTTCCTTCAGTGGCGGCTGGTGCAAAAAAAAAAATTGGGGGGTATGGAGCAAACAAAATGAAAATTAAACTTTTAATACTGGCCTGTAAATAGCCATTTATCAGGTGATTAAGCATCATTACTACTAGTATAAAATAAAGGACTCACATCACATCCAGTCAGCAGCTCCGCTTGCCATAAGAAGTGCTGGAAAAGACTCGTTGAGAATGGTCCAATCACATGAGCCCAAATAGTTAAAAACAATATTGATTCGCTAAGAACAAAAGTGGGAGGGTTCGGGTCGCACAGTGCTGCGCCCGAAGGATGATTTGACAAAATCCAATCAGAGCTCAGCCTCAGGTCACATGCTTTTCAAAATTTACGTGCCTACATAGACACTTGTTTGTCCGGCGCCGCGTACACGAACACAAATGAACGTAATACAGTTTAGATTTTTTAATTGCAAATTAATTATATTAAGAAATCCAGCAGAATATTGCGACTAAATGACTTTATTTCATTATTAAAATAAATTATTATTCTGTTAAATAAATACATGTTAATGGAGCATTGTTCTCTGCCTAACTTCAAGGGGGGCGGTGGCCCTGCGCCCCGTATTGACCGGCTGCCACTGACTTCCTTGAGTGGTTGTAGAAGTGAGCATGGTGGGTGTGAAGTCGGAAAGTCCCACATGCATAATGCTATCCAGATTTTGACGTTTTACCCAAATTTCTTAGTAAATCTGTTACAATATACACTATGTTCATTAATAATGCATTTGCAGCAAAAATACTGCAAAACAAATTAAACTATATTAGTCCCTGTTCTCTCATGCCTATGCAGTACTGTGGAATATGTACAATACAAACTTTTAACAGTGTCACATGTATATCTTAGACTTAATAGTGTTGAAGTTGTGTTAATTAAAACTGGTCACATCACTCTATTCTTTCAGTACACTATCGTGCAGTATATCATAATAAATGACTGCATAAGGACGACTGGCCTCAAGAGCACATACTCTCTTCTGCAGCCCATGACCAAGAGTGACCCCATGCAGAGGCGTGACCTCAAACGTCATGATGTGGACTACATATGAGGTCAATAGACTGAAATAGGGCATGCTCCAAATGCTGAAAAATGTCTAGTCAGGGTTCTGCTTTTTCTTTGCCCAAGATTTTTTTTACTGTTGTCCGTCATCTTGCTGGCCGAGCAGTTCCCATAATGCACTGCAAGTGTTTCAGTTCAAATACTAAGGTACGTTGTTTACACATCTTATATTAAAGTATAAAACTATCTCTTTAAATTCTATCCTGCCTGAATGTTCACTTTGTTAAACTGATTAGTTTTTATGTCTTCACTGTTCATCTATCACAAGCCACATGAATATTAAAACACCTGAATGGCATAGAAAATTAAGTATAAGCGAAATGTAGCTACATACTGAAACACAATAGGGTTTCCTGTCATATAGAGATCAAAACATTAACACCACCAGCAGGTGACCTGAACAAAATCACCACATATACACCAGCAAACTGGTTGAAGTTTCATGGCCCCCAAGGCTCAGACATACCCGTGGAGACCAAAGGCCAGGCCGTCCATGTAGCCCATATAGCACAATTCCCCCCCAAAAAGACAATGCTGGCCACCAGACCACCACAACGTGCCATGCACAGGGTCCGGCAGGGAAAAAACCCAAGACCAACCCGGCCTCAAAACTCTTCAGATCCCTGAGCATCCACATATGACTCACCCTGCAACCCACAACACCCAAAGGATCCACTGCCAATGTCCTGGTGCTGCACATCACAGTACACTCCCAGAGTTCCTGCAGAGCCACGTTCTGACCACTGGAGTGTTATATAAGTGGCCATTATAGATCCTTAATTTAATACTGAGATTATAAAGCTTAATAATATAATAATTGATGTGATTGTAGTACATAGATAAAATATGCTGCTAACTTGTTAGATACATTTAGCCACATAGCTTAGAAGCAAAATGAAAGAAGCCATTGATTGATTAACGTTTGGGGTAATATGAACATTTTAATTATCATGTATAAGAGCTGATGTTAAATTATTTAACCAAAATGTTTTTGTTTTTTTATGTAACAAAATAGACATAAGCACCACATGCTATAACTCTGCACCAACTGTCTGAGAGACTCTTTCAGGTGTTTTTTCTTGTCTGTGGTTTTGCACCTTTAGCACGAGTTAGATTATGATAAGAAGGCAAGTTGGCCTGAGAGGAAGTGACAAGAAGACATCTGTGGGAAAAAAGTGTTCTGTGTTCTTTTTTTTCATAAAAATCTAAATAATTTATTATGAGGTCAAGTTTAATCATGTTAAAATTGAAGTCAAAGAAAAAATGTTTATCATCAAATTTATTGTTAAAACATTTCTGACCCAGACAGCAGACATTTGACCCACAGCTTCCTGATGATCATGAAAAACATAAACTGAACATGCCAACAGCGTGTGTTTGTGTGCACGGTGGTGTATGCATGCAAGTCAGTGGGTGGGTATTTGGGTGTGGGTGGGAGTGGGGGTTATCTCAGCTCTGAAACTGGTTTGGTCCAGCTTAAGTCAGTATGAACACACTTCTCTGGTGTCATTAAATAAAAGCAATAGCAGTTTCTGAGAATCCTCACTTTTTGCTAATGGACAAAATCAAACTCTCAAAGAAGTGATGACTTGGTGAAAGTTCATAATTTAATTCTACAGACATGATGTCATCACACACCCAAGTTTCTTTTCCATAATAATCACAACATGTGAAAATGACAGGAGCCTTTATTTACTAATAAGTCAACTTTGCTTAGATTTAAGGCTCTAATTTATCATTTGTCAGAAGAAAAAAAAACTGTTTAATTCCAGCTGAAGTTCAATCATATGGTGGACACAGGAAAACACAGTAAATGTACTCGGGGATGGAGAGATGAAATTAACCATTTGAGATTTTCACATTAAATCACTATACATATTCATAAAATATCTACTCATGAACATGACAGAATACACAGTTATTTAGTCCATTCAGATGTTTGCTTCTGATTGCTCATCCTGCAGATGGGTCACCTGTCATAGTGCATGCTGGGAAGTTTTAGGAGATGACAATGACAGCGAGCACCAATGCGAGCCACACTACAATGTTAAACACTACCTGGTATACAAAGTTGTACTTGTACCCATGTTGTAAAGGGCTTCTTGTGTTACTCTGGAGACAAACAAGTTAATCAAAAGCAGGACTCTGGTAAAGCTTAGTATCATTATAAAGCTCTTGTGAAATTAACCTCATAGATATTAAACAGATCTAAATACGAAGCAGAGATTATGTTAATAACTTACATCTTTACCTCTGACTTGTACAAATACTATACTGTACATTTTGTGTGACTCACATATAGGCAAAATGTGAGACAAGAATTAAAAAAAAAAAAAAGCAAAGCAAATTCATGTACTGCACACATCTCATGTTGAATAATGTGCATCTCCATGGTCTCAGTGAATAACAGCTATAACAAACACATGCAAGCGTCTTTAGGCATGTTTTATTATAACACTCATTTAGGTCGGCTTTGCTGTTGGTTTTACATTTTAATGTTTATAGAAAGTGAGAGACATAAGTGTATTGTTTTGTGTGTGATGTGAACTGCTCTCTGTGGTTGAGCATGCTCTGGCCATGCCTTCCTATTCACAGCGCCTGTAACTAGCCACTTCCTATTTGTGGGGGAAATTTTGTGTGTTTGTGCTTCTTGACTTTTATCTGTTTAGCTGTACATGCATGTAGAACTTTTCTACTTGGCGAATTATCCATGATCCAGCTACAACTCCTGAATCTACAGTATAACATGAAAGTGGCAGAAGATACTATAGCTGTTGTATGTGTCCCTGACGAAACCACTAAAAACATTTTCCAGAAGGGTTACAAAAGCCCCCATAGTGGTTTGCCTGATCAAATAAACCCCAATCATTATTCACCACTTCACAAGATAAACACATAATGCCACTGGTTCAGAAGCCTCAATGGACACACTTGTTAGTCAGCTTGTGGTGGTGTTGTGCTGCTTCAGGCAAAAAAATCTTAACAGCTTTTGTGTCTCCTGCATTAAACCATAACTCTTCATCCCTACCCCTTCTCCAGATGGTTATGATCCATTTTACGGAAGATGGAAGGTTAATGCAAGAAAATTAGATAACATAGGAGTAACGTGCGCTTTTGTCCTTCGATAGGTTGAATAAAATGTGCAAATACAAATAATAATAAACTATACATAAAGTCAATCAAATAAATATGTGCAAGTGCAAATATAAACTAAAAACATGTATAGATGTGTAGTAATGTAATGTTATAGTGAAAAATAGAAATGTCATAAGGATGGATGGCATCAGTAGTTATGATTGTCACACTTAAGGACACAGCGGGCAAGGTGACCATGTCCATATCATGTCAAAAAATTTGTTCAACAGGAATGGAGAAGTGCAAGCATGGTGAGCATTAACAGCTGAGGTAATTGTGTTGAAGGGGGTTAACTTGTGTTATGTGAAATCTAGATTTGTCAGGTTGTCTCTTCAGAAGAAGCTCATCCTCATTCTCTCTGTGGTGACCTTCAGAGAGCGGAAGCACTTACCTCATCACAAAAGACAGAACTGTCCATTTTGGGGTGACTGTGGTCATTTATTATCTTACAAGCCTTAGTCCAGCACAGAATGCAGGTCAAGGAGCTCAGGGCAGATGATGCCCTCAGCCTGCATGGTGCTGTTCCAAACCAAACCACCTTCATTGTGGAACTGATCTCACAGGAGCATGACAGGTCCTGCATGATGTGAGCACCAAGGTACCAGAAGCTGTCCACTCTCTCCACGGAGGTATTGTAGATGAGAAGTTTCTCTCCTGCTGTGTGCAAACATCCACTCTAAACTCCATTGTGGCCTTCTCATTGTAATTAGAAATCAGTCAGCAAACTTGGTGGTGGTGGAGTTGGTAGTGTCCACACAGTTATACACGTACAGTGAGTACAGCAGGGGACTCACGACACCCTGGGGGTTCCAGTGTTGAGGGTGAGGGAGACTAAGACATGTTTGCTCAACTATACCACCTGTGGTCTGCCAGTGAGGAAATTGGAAATCCACTGACAAAAAGGTGGGCTGAGTCCCAGGTTCTCCAGTGTGGGTGGAAATTATAGTATTAAAACCTGAACTGTAGTCTACAAAAAAGAGCAGTTTAAAATAATCTCCAATCCTTATATTTAGGTTACTTAGTGTTGTTTGTAGAAGCTGTGAGATGGATCATCGGTCTATCAATTTTGGACAGTATGCAAATTGTAGTGGGTTCATTGAATCAGTTTCTGACCAGCCTTTCAAAACACTTCATCAACTGATGTCAGGGCTACAGGGTGATAGTCATTAATGCAGGCAGGATGAGGTTTCTTTGGGACAGGAACAATATGAACTGTTACGCATATGATGATTACATTATGCTCTAAGATGATTAGTATGTTTCCTGTGCTGGCATTCTTAATCTGTCTGTTGCTATTAGCATCACTAGCACGTTCAGCATCACTAGCACTGTTAGCATTTTAACCGCAGCCTCAAGTCAAGTGTAAAAGGAGTTCCGTTCTTCTACCAGAGACATGTCTGTTTCCATCTTTCTGAATGCTGATGAACACTGACGGGTCTCTGGTGGAAGGAGCGACATTTTTTGGAGCTTTCGCTCTAGTTTCCTCCTGCAGGACTGTTTCTCCTTCTTCACTGCTGTGTAGAAAATGTATGATGCATCAGATTTTATCCCCCACAGCTTCTGGTTGGGAAATATTCTTAAAGCTACGTTTACACTGTCAGTTAAATGTGACCCAATTCCGATTTTTTTGCTCATATGTGACAAATATCGGATATTTTTTATGTCCATGTAAACAGGAAAAAACGCATGCATTCCGATATTTCGAGATCGGTTTCAGGCCTCCTTTATATGTGGAAATAAATCAGATATAAATCAGATATGTGCTAATGTGATTGTCGTGTAAACAGATAGATCGGATTTTCTGAGGCATTGCGTTCTTTACGTCATTAAAACTGCGACTTCTTCGCGGTTTAATGACGTTACCAGGCACACCGAGGCGCTGCTCATCCCAAACAGATGCGCCAGTGTGCGGTAGCCCACACCTGTTGCAAGCCACTAGAGAGAGACCCCGACACGTCTCGCACCCAGACATTACTCTGAATACTGTCCATCACCATTAAGTTCAGCAACGTCTCAGTGAAGCAGAGGAGATTGCATCCCTGACTTCCCTTTGGAACTTAACCCTGGCCCTGAGGTTATCGAGTTTGTTTTTCAGAGACTGGATGTTGGCTAACAGGACGCTAAAAAGAGGTACGCAGAGGGTATGCTCTGTTGCTTCTAGTCACATGTGTTAGCTTCTCCGCTTTATTTTTAATGTTGCTCGCGGCAGCGTAACAACCCGTTAATTCATGCTTGTGCAGTGATGAGATAGACAAACTGGTCAATGCATGCGTTCTTTTTATTTGCTGCATTGTCAGGCTACAGGACAAAACTTTCGGGTGGATCCCGCACTGAAATTAACTAGAACTATTGAAAACAAAACTCAGGCTCTATATCCCAGCTTACATTTCGCATTCGCGGTCACCCACACCGGACTGCATTACCAACAATGCAGCTTGGCACACACATTTGAGGTTGTCACCTGGAGTAAATTTCAAAGGGGGAGAGTAACTCCAAGAGGGAGAGTGATGGTTTGGGATAAATTTGAGTGGAGAGTAAACAGAAAGCAGGAAAAGTCTTCAACAAGAGTTCAGAAACTCCTTCAGGATTGTTGGAAAACCAATTTAGATGATGAACTCTTGAGGCTGACTGAGAAAATGCCAGGAGTGTTTATACCTGTCATCAAAGCAAAATGTGTTATTATTGAAGATTTGAAAATATAAAACATATTCTGTGTTATTTAACATGTTTTTGTTGACTTAATAATTCCAGATTTGTTCTGTCATAATTGTAATATGTTCAGTATTCATATACAGTACAATGTTGGAAATAATAAGAAAATAAAGAAAAACATTAAATAAGAAGGTGTCCAAAACTTTGACTGACCTATGTGGCCACTACAGTTTTGTATTTGTCATTCACTCATTTAATGTGATAATTTTGTAAAAAAAAGTGCAGTTGCTGTGAGTTAAGGAGGTCGCAAAGGGTCTTTGACTGCTAGCATGTAAAAACTGTCATTTTATTTTCCGTGTGACCTGTGTGACTGTTTTAAGGAAAAGCAGCTGGATTAACCACAGTTCATCAAATCCTGTTCCTGATCCAGTCAACAAGAAACAAAAGAAAGCATTCAACTATTGTTCGACTCTGGACTTGGTCCAAAAAATTTACTAATTCATGGTGAAGTAACTCGCGATAAGTCATATTAGACTGTTGACACTGTTAGACAGTGCTAGCTCTGTGGTCCAAGCTGTTTTTAGGTGAAAATGTTTGGAGACCCCTACTGGTAGGTTTGATTGATCAGTCACAAGGTTCACGTCAAATAACGAAAGTGGAAGACTTGAATGACGAAGACCTGCTAAATCAGACCCGGGCATTTTAAGGCCCGGGGGCCAAATACGACCAGCGACCTGACTCTGACTGGCCCGCAAAAGGTTGCTTGGAATTAAGAAAATAAAACCTACTTTCAAAATTTTGCATAATGCATGGACGAAAACAGCAGTGCTTTTATTTTTGGAACCTATTTACAGTGTGCGTTCATCGTTTACTTACAGGTCCTCTGAAACAAGTCCGAGTGCATGTGATTAGCAACAAGTCATTGTAATGGTATCCCTTCAAAATGTTTGCACATGCCTAAAAAAGAAAGATGGACGCTGAAGGCTGTGGTTTCAAGAAAATATGGACTACTAAATATTTATTCACTGAAGTCGGGGGTAAACCCATGTGTTTAGTTTGTGTTACGAGACAAAGCAAATATTGTAGGGGGCCTTACAATATTGTAAGGCCCCCTACAATATTTTCTGCTTCTCATTTGGCACCTGGGGAAAAATAATTGCCCACCCCTGCGCTAGATGATGAAATAGCAACAGCTATTGACGAAAGGTACACATAGCCCTTAAAATAGAAAAAACTGACGCTAAATTTACTGTGCATATGGTTCTTTATCTTTTCTTATTCAGTGCATGACATTTAATTATTCTACATCACTCTTTATTATTTGATGTGGGGATGTTTGTTGTTAGACCTGTGGATTTATAGTACTTGTTTTTAAATAAAACAAGACAAGACAGTACTAGCGAACACTGATTCCTTTACTTAACTTCCAACCCACGCTTACGTACACACATTACAGACGAAGACACAACAGTCTCAATTCTCTTTTCAAAATAGTATCCATATTGCATTGTTATTCGTGAACACAACATCCCCCCACCCCCTATTTTTTTTTAAGAACATACCTTGGAGTAACTAAACAGCATGACTCATAGCTTAACTACTTAATTATTAATCTGAAAGCAGAGTCATCAGGTGCTTTTAACTCCCTAATGTAACACTGTAACATATTCAATAACAGCAGTGGTAAAGGTTGTACCAATTGTGTATTATTAGAACTTACTGAGTCAGGATAACACAACTAAGTAACTCAAGCAATGGAGACACAGTGCAGGCGATACATCAGATCTAAGGAACAAAATCACTTAACCTACTAGATTTGTTAGCATCACGTTTAGGTCTAAGGGTATGAGTACCGGTACAATGACCAGCGTTCTCAGCAGGAGTTGTTGTTATGCCTGGGAACGAGGTGAGATTGGAAGCATTCCAAGTTTTCCCATCACTCAGAACATATGTACCCACCCCAAGTTTTTTGTTAACTTGAAGAGGGTCTGTAAACTTCTTATGTCCTTTAGGAACATGCAGATGTCCTGAAAGCAAGGGGTGTGTGCACTGCGCTTGACATCATTATAAAGTTTTGTTTTATGTTGCAGCCATGCCATCCTTTGGCGAACAATCATGTCAGTGGTCGAGCACGCCCGAGGAGATGGCAGAATAGACAGTCTTGTGTGCATTTGCCTGCCATAGAGGAGCTGAAAAGGTGAGGTACCGGTTGCAGCATGTGGAGTGGCACGGTACACTTGCAAGAAGTCAGTTACTGCAGGTTTCCACAGCAGATGTTGCTGGATGGCCGTTTGGACCGAGTGTTTGAGCACATAGTTACTGTAAATCTCTCTACAGGACTATTAGCTGCTGGATAGTAGAGAGAGGAAAGGTAGTGAGAAATATTCAGTTTGTTTAGGAAAGCAGCGAAGGCAGCAGATGTAAACTGAACACCGTTGTCCATAACTATGCTTAATGGATTGCCATGGTGACTGAATACTGATGACAGAAACGAAACCACAGAGTCCTTAGTAATGGTGGGGGTAAAGGAGACCTCTACATTTACATTCTGTCATGGTCCATCTGGCAGTGGCACTGGCTGAAGTGGAGTAGAATGTGGCTTCACGATTTTGTCACTGAGCTGACATACATGACCGATAATAAGCAGGAGCGTTTTTGGAGCCTGGACAGTACACCACATTATAGTTAAATGACATGAGACGGGCAGACCAACTTGCTACATGAAATCCAGCATGGCCTACTCCTTTAGTGGCAAGCAGGGTTGTCAGAGCCTAGTGATCTGTATGTAGAGTGAAACAGCAGCCCCATAGATAAGTACGTCACCTCTCAACGGCCCACAAGCATGCTAATGGAGCATGAAGCATCTGTAGAGACAATGTTGTGCGTTGCAGAGTCGAATAATGCTGAAGAAGGGCTGTTTGCTAGCAAATGTTTTACTTTCGTCAAACTTTGTTCAGCCTCTTTTGACCAGCTGAATCCATTTGGAGCTTGCAAGTAATAACACACTGGGGCTGTTATAGTGGCAAAATGAGAAAGGAACTTGCTGTACCATGACATTAGTCCAAGTAAGGATCATAAGGTAGATGCATCAGAAGGAGCAGGAGCATTGAGTATTGCCTGTACTTGTGACACATCAGGACGAAGGCCCTCTGCTGACACTGTGTGCCCTAAAAACAGCAGGCTTGTTTGCCGGAAGTGACTCTTTTCTGTGGGGGAGCTCCGATTGATCAGTCACCGATCATAATCGGCCAATAATTGCTTTGGGAAGTTTGATCGGCAGTCTCTATAATGGCCGATATAGAAAAGCCGATCAGATGATGCAAAACTTGCAAGACAATTTTTTTGTGCGCTGCTAAAATGGCAATTCTATGTGTTCTGTGAAAAAAACAATACATTAGCAATCGGCAACCTGTGTAACAAGCCAATTCCACGAGGCGAGAAGCACCCAAAGCATTTTAACACCACAAACCTCATCAGAAATTTGAAGGTTAGTCACGTAAAGGAACATGAGCAGTTTTCAAAGTTGGCTAGTGCTAAGAGAGCGGGAGAGTCACTCACTCAGCTGTCTGTAATACCGCTATCTCACCTACGCGGTTTCTCTCAGTGTCCGTAAGTTTAGTTCATCATGATTCACTGCGAGTTTAGGTGCTGTGATCACATTTCCATCTTTCCGCGCGAAAAATTAAACATGTTCAGTTATTTTGGTGGTCCTTGCGAATGCGAATGTGGCGGAGCGCTAAGAAATTGACACACTTATAACAAACAGAACATCTGATTACGCCACCCTGGATAAAGGCCAGGGACCCGGATTTAGAAAATCTCATCTAAGGCAACACAGATAAGTTCACCAGATAAGGCAAGAGACAAGGATAAAACTACCACTGGACAATGGTCAACGCTCCTCAAAGCTTGGAAGGCTCTTACGTCGGCAGCTCACCGGCAGAAAGGCTGGGAAAAACCTGAAGGGCAGCTTGGGTAGCCTGATAAACCGGCTTTACTTGTACTGCCTGTTGTACCGGTATGGGAATCATGGTAGCTGGTAAAAGCTGTCCCAACCCCTGGCTATCTGCCGGAGGCTGTCTCGAAAAGGCATCAGCGTTACCATTACTCTTACCTGGTCTATATCGAATTTCAAAATCGAACGCTGCAAGTTGGGCGGCCCAACGCTGTTCCGTGGCTCCAAGCTTGGCAGAGGACAAATGACTCAGAGGGTTATTGTCGGTAAAGACAAGACATTTATGCCCCAACAAATACTCTCTAAATTTCTCTGTCATTGCCCACTTGAGCGCCAAAAACTCCAGCCGCATTGAGCTATAGTTTGCCGGATTACGCTCAGTGGGTCGCAAACTACGGCTGGCAAAGGCAACAAGTCGGACCTTCCCATCTTGTTCCTGAGAAAGGACAGCCCCCAGACCCCGGTGACTAGCATCCACCTCAAGGATGAAAGGCAAGGAAAAGTCTGCATATGCAAGAATAGGGGAAGTGGTAAGCTTCTCCTTCAAAGTGTCAAAACTATTTTGACACTGCTCGGTCCAAGCACTGACAAAGCTTTAACCGACTGGTTTCTTATGCCTCCCTCCCACAAACTCAGCAACCAGCTTATGTAGAGGGGCTGCCAACTGTGCAAACCCGGCCACAAAGTGGCGGTAGTAACTAGCAAAACCTAAAAAGGAACGGAGCTCGGTTACATTACCTGGACGACTCCAATTTGCCACTACCTCCACTTTACTAGGATCAGTAGCTACCCCTTGAGCGGACACCACATGGCCCAAATACTGTACCTGCTGTTTGAAGAAAGCACACTTTGCCAACTTTGCTTTCAGCCCTTCCTGCTTCAACCGACCCAAAACCAACTCCAGCCGTTCCAAATGCTGAGTCACTGAAGAGGAAAAAACCACAATGTCATCTAAATACAAAAGCAATGATTGGTGTCGCTGATCACCAAACAGTCGTTCCATCAACCGTTGGAAAGTACTGGGTGCATTACAAAGTCCGAATGGCATCCTGTTCCACTCAAACAGCCCGAAATAAAAAGCAGTTTTAGACTGATCTCCCTCGGTTACTGGGACTTGGTTATAAACGCTGGCCAAGTCCAAAGTAGAAAACCAACGGGCACCAGTTAGGGCATCCAGTGTTTCCTCTATACGAGGCAGAGGAAATGCATCTTTCCTGGTCTTTAAATTTAGCTGCCGATAGTCTACGCACATGCGTAGGCTCCCGTCTTTCTTCCGCACTAAACCAATGGGGGACGCATAACGACTACAACTCTCTCTAATGATCTGACCATCAAGCAGCTGATTAATGTGGGACTTCACCACATCATACTCCGAAGGGGGCAAACGCCTATACCGTTGCCGAACTGGGACATCATCTGTGAGGGGAATGTCATTGAGATCAGATTTGTGCACCCCAAATCATTATCATGAGCCAAAAACACGGACCGATAATTCCGTAACAGGGCCCTAACCTCATCTTGCTCCCTCAACTCCAAAGCAGATAAGTCAACCGACTCAATTTGTTCCTGCAACACTGGTTCCACTGAACAGCCTTGAGAACACACAGTAGCAACTACATCCTTAACCTCAGTCACCCCTGGAGGTAGACTTGCAACATACACACCCTGTAGGCTACCCAATAGGGTCCTTGGGTACAGTGCCACATCAACCACCCCTACATTTACAGTACCTCGAACCACTGGCACTAGGGACAGCGAGGCCAACAAGCCAGCTGGAAGTCCCGACTCAAGGGGCTCAAACAACATGGTACTAGTTTCCCGATGGCTGGCTTGACCGACGCTGCCCCTCCACAGGCAATGACGCAGTAGGCGCAGGGGACAACGGGCCCGGTGGTGGAACATTACATTCCCTGGCAAAATGGCCAGGTCGATGGCACCGCCTACAAACCACCGGCCCATACCATGAAGGACAACTTCGTGGGTGCACCTCCTGAAACTGAGCAAAACTTTGAGTCAGCTGGTTCAACTGCTGCTGCTGGGCCTTTAACATCTCCCTTAATTCACTCAGCTCTGAAGACGAGGATCCACTCGTATGCAAACGCTGTTCTCCCCGAACACCATACTGAATCCCATATGATAATGGGACTGACTGGCTACGAGCTCTCGCACCCCCCCAGCGTACCCTCCTGCTCCCACCTAATTGCCTCGCTACGTACATTTAACAAGGTGGCGTGTGGTTCATGGCGAACTAATTGCTTAAGCTCACGCCGAAGTGCATTATCCATCACGTATTCCACAAACTGATCACGTAATAAGACAGGGGCATTTGGTGTGGTCCCAGGGAACTGCTGTTTAACCTTCTCCATGAGACCCATCAAAGCAAGGGAGAACTCTAATAAACTCTCCCCCTCCAATTGTCTCCGGGACAAAAAAAGCTTCCTGTAACGCTACATGGGACTGCGAACAACCAAAGACTTCACGCAATGCGAGAAAAATCTTATTTGGATCCCCTCGTTCAAGATCGGAACGATACCTGAACTCTTCCCTTGCCTCCCCTTCTAGGTGGTCAACTAAGAACAACGCCTGGTCTGAAACCGACAAATGGCGAACCCGAATACACGCCTGCACCTCCTCAATCCATTCCTCGATGCCCTGACTTGCCGTTAAACTTAGGACATTTACGGTCCCTAGGTACGAACCACTCTCTCCGGCTGGCTAGCACCCACAACTGGATGGGGTGTGACAGGCGCTGCATCGGTCACCTCCACAGATACCACACTAGGGCCAGGCAACACAAGGGGGCGCTCTTGGCGCAGCCTCTCATTGTCTGCCTTCAACTGAGCCACAAGTTCTTTAAGCTCTCTAAGTTCGTCCTCCATATGTAAATCGCCACTTACCACCCACTAGCAAACCACGACAGGAGACCCAAGGGATAGGAGAGGCGTTCTCCACAATCCGGACGGACGCTGCTGCTTTGCCCCAACTCTAAAAGAATCAAAAATAAATTACTGAACAAGGAAAACCCAATGATAAAATAATCTACAATAAATTTTATTCTGGATAACCACGTCTCTGCCTAGTTACAGTGCATCCTGCCGATTACGCCAGAATGTGGCGGAGCGCTAAGAAATTGACACACTTATAATAAACAGAACATCCGATTACGCCAGAATATGGCGGAGCGCTAAGGAATTGACAAACTTATAATAAACAGAACATCCGATTACGCCACCCTGGATAAAGGCCAGGGACCCGGATTAAGAAAATCTCATCTAAGGCAACACAGATAAATTCACCAGATAAGGCAAGAGATAAGAATATCCAAGAATAATGAAGTTTATTGCAGAAAATATAATAATTTAATTAGACAAAATCTAATAAAAGAAAACCAATAAACAATTAGGACCAGGAGTTTGCATCAGATAAGATGGTGAGCAACCTGCACATACAGAGCTTCAAGCACAGGAACCGTAGCTAGGCAGCAAGGCCTATGGGCGCAATCGGCCTACCCAGCACAGTAGTCTACAATCACACTGGTGACTCTCACACACACGTGCTCGTATTCCACACACTCAAAAAAACGAAACTCCACTGCTGCCTTAAGCACCGGCTCCTGTACAAAAAAAACTATTGAATCACAATCTTAACAAAATACAATCACAGCTACTAGTATTAAGAGTTACCCACCCTTATGACTGGCCCATAAACACAACAAGAAAACAATCAAATAACTCCCAAAGAAAACAAAATACATAAACAAGAAAATCTTATGGTCAGAGAGCCAACTCACACCTGCACACACTACAGTTAGCTTAAACTCAAGCCAATAAGATCTTTCCCACATGTTCTCTTCTACATGTGCTCTCTTTCTCTACACACACACACACACACACACACACACACACACACACACGATACTCACTTGCATTCATTTACAAAAACAGAGGGAGGGAGAAGATGCGCGCGCACACACACCGACACTACCATACACACACACACACACACACACACACACAGGGATTTATAACCCAAAGGCTTTAAACCACGGAACAAATAAACTTCAAGGCATAGCCTTAAGGCGAACAGAGCATCAGCGAAAAGAATCGTAATAAAACACAAAAACACAAAAACTTTAAATAAGCAAAGAAAAAAAACTTAAACAAAAATTTTAAAAATTACGAAATCGCCTCTGCCACAAAGCAGCACAGCAACGCAGCGATACACAGCTGAAGGTAAAATATATACAAACAAAAGAACAGCCATGGCAAAACAGCAGCGCCCTCCAAAAGTGCTCTTTGTGTAGCACCTCCACGGGAAACAAATCAACGTCGCGCCGCCACCAGTCTATACATAAAAGTTGCGATTAAAACCCATTATCGGCAGAGCAAACTGCATAAATGCAAACTGTATAAATACATACCATACAGTTCTATACCAGATCTCGCCAGAAGGGCAGATAAGCCACACTCCGGGAAGCTGAGAGCTCAGTCAGTTCAGCAAGTTTATTGGGAGGAACAAACACGTCCACAACACCAGATGAATGCCCGTATCCGCTGACTTAATTCGGCTTACTAGAATGTGTAAATGCCACAGAAGAACACCGCTATAATATACAAATCCCAACTAAAATAATGCACCACAACTGACATTCTTACCTGTGCAAAAAAGGGCAACCTCAGTCAAGTACCAGCACTGGACTTCCAGGTTCTGTTCTGGATGTTACGCAACGACGGAAGCAAGGGGGGCGTGACCCATAACCTCAGCCACCTTACCAACTGACTTAAATAGTCTTACACTCACCTGTGATAGGACAGTTCATTGACAGGCGGCCAACCGGAGAACAGGTAGGTATAACTTCACTTATCTTGCCACATATACAAGGAGGAAGATATCGTATACCATCATAAGTAATATGCCCATGTACAGTGTATGTTACCACATACACATTAACTGATATGTTACTCAATCTAACTATATTTCCATTACACTACTCATTAATACTATATACTCACTCACTCATCATCATCATCTATACCGCTTCATCCTATATTCAGGGTCACGGGGGGCCTGGAGCCTAACCCAGGAGACTTAGGGCACCAAGCACGGGGAGAACATGCAAACTCCATGTACACAGAGACGGAACTCGAACGTGGCCGGGAATCGAACCCGGACCCTGGAGGTTCAAGGCGACAGTGCTAACCACTACACCACCGTGCCACCCTAATACTATATACTGACGCTGCAAATAGATTATCAGTATAATTATCAATATTATCAGTACAGAGTTTAAACCTAATTATCTATTAAGGTATAACACTTCACTATCACTTATTTATAGGGATTATTCATTCATAGTTTGTCCCTTTCCTATGAAATAGGACTCATTCACTCATCTGGCAGCAGCTGCCCTGATGAATTGTTTTCACAGTTCCATTCGGGGAAAAGACTCTGACCACTGGATACAGAGCTTACATTCTCACTCAATCTGTCTCTCTCTCTCTCACACACACACACACACACACACACACACACACACACACACACAGGACAGAGCTCTCATGCACTCAGACTCTTACACTAACACACACTAACACCTGTTCGCCACCTACTGGAGTGAAACATAAATTATTTTACAAAATAGAAAAATATCATTCATACAATATTAGTTACAATTCACTGACATACCAGTGGTCTGTTCCTCATAAAAATTATATTCATAAGGCCACTGTACTCATACAATACCTGTTACCTATCAGCGATACACTTCATTGACATACAACAGGATGTTCCTCATATAAAAGGTATCTATATTAACCCCTGAGGTTCCTCTCACACCAGCAGTATGTTTAATTAAGCGTGTTTTAAGTGTCTGTATTAAACTGATTCATCTCGTTACCATCCATCAAGGCCCAACAAGTACAGATTGATATGAAGCCTATCTACCTTTTATGTCCTGCTATCTTCCAAAGCCCACTTAACAGGTACAGTAGACTTGTGCATGCATTGTCCCTCTGGAAACAAACCCATTTTCTGTTACTGTTCTTTTGGAGAGGTCTTTAACAGGCATCATTACCACCAATGGTCATCTCCGGCAAACAACACAAACTAAGTATGTAATCAAAAAGTTTCTTATCTCTGTAGATGACCAACTGTTTATGCTGTTTGACCAGAAACCCCACAGTGATCAGCCACACCGTTGCCCCTTTTCCAGTCCTGCCGACATGCCAAAATGTTGTAGAACTCACTCAGAGTGTCTATTTATTTGTTTCTAGAAGATTAGAATTTGTATATTATTAATTCATAACAGCTGGAGCTGTTCCATGGAGGAACTACAATAACTCTCTCATCTGTTTCCCCCATTATATATTCTTCACCCACTCAATACCGTTTATTCTACATGGCTTCGTGTCCCAACATCTGGATCCCATTAAAGCCTCCCTTTCTAGGCGCCCCAATGCGGAGCTCAGTTTTCATGCTTCAGCACATTTCATACTGTCACATTACGGCACACACATATCAGCCTCACTAGCTAATGCAGATTATATCAATGTAGGGTGCATTTTATTCCTTAAAGGTAATAAAAAATCATCTTACAGTAGCCATGAGAAAATCAGTTATTAGTGAGACTTTAAAAAAGGCTTCAGTTTGCTAGGGAGCATCAAGATTGGACTTTGGAGCGATGGAAGAAAGGTCATGTGAGTCCAGACTGAGTCTATTCCAGAGTGATGGGCGTGTCAGTGTAAGAAGGGAAGCGCATGAACCCATCATGCATAGTGTCAGCTGACCACCTGAATGTACTGAATGACCAGGTTATCACATCTATGGAGGTTTTCTTCCCTGTTGGAACGGGTCATATTCCAGGACTCAGAGTGTGAGAGAGTGGTTCTGGGAGCATGAGGAATCATTTTCACACATGAACAGGACTCCACAGTGTGTGTGTGTAAATCAAAGCTAAAGGTGACAGAATGAAATCTTGGAGTGTGAGACTTTTTTTTTTTTGGTCAGGCAGTTATGTTAATATTTTTTTTTAATCTGCAAGAATCTCATCGCAACACAGTTCTTTTGCCGGCCCTTCCAGGTTTTACAAACAACATCTTATTCACTACGAACCTCATCTTGATCAGGGTGTAGCAGCTTACTAGGAGAGATCGGTCCAATTAACTTTTATATAAAATTTTATATTATAGTCCCACTAGAGGTGAAATTTCTGACAGCTTAAAAACCCTTTGTGAAAGGAGCAGATAATAGTGAGAGAGTTTATTTCAGAAAGTTTTACAGTCTGAGATTCAAAACCACGATGCAGCGTGTACACTGTGCAGCATTCTCATCTTCACACATCTAATTATTTTCCTAAATTATAGTACTAATGTTGTCGCTCTTGTTTTCTAACAGGATCTAGAAAAGATTTACAGCCATTCTCGTTTCACCCTAGATAGAGGTCCAGATACCTACTGATGTGAAAATATTGTAAAAATGGCACCATGGAAATATAATCTGTATATCCTGTGGAATATTTAAGTAGCCTAAACTTTGTTCTACTGGTACAATAATACAACAGAACAGAACATTTATGTCTTCATTCTATTCTTTATTAAAGCAAAACATTGCACAAAATATTGCAGCTCCACCACAGCTTTCCTGGTTGCAACCAAAGGCAGGAGAAACACTTTTGAGATTGGGATTATTATTCAATAAAAGATGGACTTAAACACAATTTAATATACATATAACTTTTTTTAATTTTTTTTACTGGGCATTAAAATCCAAAAGAAAAAATTAATAACAATGCATTTCAGGAAAAGAAAAATAGTATAATGTATATTTTATTAATATTAATATTATTAGTATTATATTATTATCATAATTACATATAGCAATACATTTAGTATTCAAATGTTTATACAAGCTTTTTTTTGCTGAAGCATGCATACATTTTTGGCTGACAGTAATGCACACACACACACACCACACACACACACACACACACACACACACACAATCCATGTTGCAAAGGACTTTACAGAATTATTAATAATCCAGTTATCAGACTGACTATAAGATCATCACCCTGATGCAGGACACCCGATCTCAGTTTAAGTTAATTTGAGTTTCTGTGATTAAAACTTTGCATCAGTAATCCTGCTGTAACTTAGCTGATGTTCCCAGAACTTTGTACTGAACAACTGTATTGAATAAATCCATGTTACAGCTGTTTGAGTGATCTAGCTCTGCCTCCTTAGAATTGATTAACATGTGGTGCCCTGTTGTTTACTAAACTAGTATTATTATATATATTGTTTACTAAACTATTATTTTTGATCATGAGTGAAAATGAGTGAAAACTCTAGTGGGTGGGGTTAAATCAGGGTTTTTATTTGGGCTTGTGGGCGTGGCTGTATTGCTGGATGTAGAAGGGCTGCGATGGCTTTGGCACTTGGACTGCACCTCATGTTTACGTCCTCATCACAGCTGTGCTACATCCAGCAGTACTGCACTCCTTCTCGTATGAGATCCCTTCTATACAACAGTTCTGCAAACCTCATTTATACTCAACCCGAATATTAATTGCTGTAACTTTTTATTCAAGGACCCAAAAATTCTGGACTGTAAAATGAAATAAATATCTGTCACTGTTTTAACTGACATAGCAGACCAAAGTGAAAATTGCATATAGAACCCCCCCCACACCCGCTAGAACAGAGCTGACCTGGAATTCAGCTCTATTCTAGCGAATCTAAAAGTTTAAATAAACATTTACAAAGAATGCAATTCTACTACAATGTAACGTCCTCCCCAGTCACAACAATATATATGCTTTTTTAGGGTATCCAAACTCTAGTCTAAATTTATTCTAATCTTTTATCCGCCAAATAAAACGATTTTCAGTTCTGCTGTGTAGCTTCGCTTTCCGAAGAACGAATTGAAGCTTTAAAAATTTTTACACATTTGTTACTCATTTTCTGAGTATTAAATCTTCTTTCTTCAGAAAGCGAAGCTACACAGCAGAACTGAAAGGACTACAGATGATATACTGCATGCTTTTCTCATGATGCCGCTGTTATCTGGGGACGTGTTCCGGCTTGAGTCTGTGGAAAACACACACACACACACACACACACAGAATTCAGTAAAACAACAGAAAAATTCAAAAAAGAATTTTTCAAAAAAGACAAAAAAAAACACTGCATAGTTCTGCTAAAAAAAGAAGCAGTGTATACAGATAGTTTGTCTAATGTCGCTCATATGTGACACCACAAAAATTATTTCCACACGATGGATATTTTCCCTGTTGATGCTTTTAAACTGTAGAAACACGTCTTCATAGGAGAACAAGCAGCAAGATTCTTAAGCACCTCAACTTTAGCTTAATTATAACTTATAATATGTTTATCCGCTAAAAATCTTAAAGGTCCTCCATGAATAGATAGATAGATAATATGAATAAGAAATGTATTTTTTTTTCTTTTCAGGTTTCTATTTTCTTAATCTTTTCACTTTTTCTATCTTACCTCTCTATCTTTTCACTCTTCAGTTTGATCTTTTCACGTCACTTTTGAGTTCTCTCCTTTTATCTTCTCTTTATCTTTACAGTAAAGGTCCACAAATGTGCTCCTGGAAGAATGGTTAAAAATTCCCATAAACACCTTGTGGAAAGCGCTTCTAGAAGCGTCAAAGCTGTTATTGTAACACGGCCACTCACGTTACACAAATCTGTGGACGACTATGTGGATTTATAACCAGGCAAAGTGGCAGCCATGTTGTCAATCAAAGTAAACATGCTACACCTGGCCGGTAGATTATTTACGCCCCCAAACATTTAGAGAGCACCAGGTGTGTGAGCGTTGCTCCTGTAGAGGAGAAAAGTTAAAGAAAAGACTAAACTGATTTAAAAAAAAACAAGTGGAAAATATCAATAAAACCTGAAACTGAATAGTGAAAAGATTAAGAGAATAGAAACCTAAAGATATGTAAATGTTTGAAAATAAATATCTAGATAAAATAAAAAGTAAAAAAAAAAACATTTCACAAGAAAAAGAGGAGAATATTCATGTATAAATATACATTTAGTTCTATGAGTCACCAAGCGGTGTAGAAGTGCCATCACCTCAGTGCCGCAAAGTGTTCACCTTAACTGATTAATCCCTGCAAAGTCCACACAATCACCCCACATCCCAACGTCCCCTCTAACACCTGCGTTGGGGCTCCCACACTTAACATCATATTCAGTGGCACTATATTCGCGCTCTCCCTCCTAACAGTTACACAGTAGCTGCAAAGGGGGCGGAGCCAATATCATATTAAACTCTATGAATTAAGATTTGGATATTAGTCAAGTTCATGTGCATGCGACAAGAGACGAGCAAATACTTTTGGCAATACTGTATATAACCCTTGTTTAAAATACAGTTTATTCCTAATCTTAATGTTTAACCTACACATCCCTGAGAATGAGCCGTTACTACAGAAATGAGAACATATTAGGTTTATATTAATAGATTAGATTAATATAAACCTGTGAATCTCTGCTCCTGTCAAAGAAATTCAGCAAAGTGGATACAGTAGAAAACTGACCATGATTATTATTACATTCTAACAGATGTTCGCTTTTTAAAAAAATAAAAAATACACACCATTGACCTGGAGTTTTACACGGACAGTTCTGAAGTTAGGGATCTGGCAGCTGTAAGTTCCTGTGTCATTGAGTTTCACGTCACTCAGTCTGATGGAGTAATTCCCTTTTGTGAACTCTGATGGAAAACCTTTGACTCTGTCCCTGTACTCTCCATCCTGGTCATGAAAATTCTCTTTACCCTTGATGATGTCATGCACAACCTTGGTGCCTCTGTATCGCCAGAACACGTCCTTTTCATGACGACTGGATGAACACGGTAAGATCACAGAGTCTCCTACAGCAGCTTTTACTCCCTGTGTGCTCTTATGCTTGTAATAAATGAAGGTAAGCACTCAGCATCACTGTGTAACACCTTGATGCAGCATATTTGGCTTCCTGTTTGTATCCACAATTTCGTGTTTGTGTTTTTAAAGTCTCGTCTCAGAGCGTCACAGTCGAAGCTGCTGTAGGAGACTCTGTGATCTTACCGTGTTCATCCAGTCTTCATGATAAGGACGTGTTCTGGCAATACAAAGACGCCAAGCCTGTGTATGACATCATTGACGGTAAAGAGAATTTTGATGACCAGGATGGAGAGTACAGGTACAGAGTCAAAGGTTTTCCATCAGAGTTCACAAAAGGGAATTACTCCATCAGACTGAGCGACGTGAAACTCGATGATACAGGAACTTACAGCTGCAAGATCCCCGACTTCAGAACTGTCCATGTAGAACTCAAGGTCAATGGTGTGTATTTAAAAAAAAATTTTTAAAGTGAACATCTGTGAACATCTGGTAGAACGTAATAATAATCATGGTCAGTTTTATACTGTATCACTTTGCTGAATTTTTAACTTTCTTTAACAGGAGCAGAGATTTACAGGTTTATATTAATGCACTCAATCTAATATGTTATCATTTCTGTAGTAACAGCTCATTCTCAGGGATGTGTAGGTTAAACATTAAGACTAGGAATAAACAGTATTTCAAATAAGGGTTATATACACTATATTGCCAAAAGTATTCGCTCATCTGCCGTCCCATGCACATGAACACATGAAGTAACATCCAAATCTTAATTCATAGAGTTTAATGTGATTTTGGCCCCATCCCGCGCCGATATAGCGCCACTGAATATGTTAAGTGTGGGAGCTCTTTGTGGGAGTTAGAGGGGACGTTGGGATTTGGGGTGATTGTGTGGTCTTTGGCAGGGATTAATCAGTTAAGGTGAACACTTTGCAACACTCAGGTCATGGCACTTCTACACTGCTTTTGAAGTTTTCTGTTGTTTTACTCAATTCTGTGTGTGTGTGCGTGTGCGTGTGTGTGTGTTTTCCACAGATGAGAGTCACTCAAAGAACAGCGGCATCATGAGAAAAGCAGGCAGTATATCACCTGTAGTCATTTCAGTTCTGCTGTGTAGCTTCGCTTTCTGAAGAAAGAATTAAAGCTCTAAAAACTTTTCTTCAGTATATTTTTATAATTCATTTTCTCATTATTAATTGGCTAGCAGTATATACAAAGTTATTTTTATTCAGCAGATAAAAGGTTAGAATAAATTTAGAATAGAGGTTGTATGTGTGTATATATATATATATATACACACACATACAGAACCTGACGTTCTTGACACCATTACCCAAAAGCTCGGCACTTGTAAGCATATAAACCTCTAGTAGACGAGGCCCGAGCACTTTGAATTGTCTCTATCACATTCGGAGGATGTCTTTAGCTATCAGATTGGACCTTTCAACAGGTAAGCCTGCAAGTTCCACATTTTGAGACATGGGTGAACCACCTCCCCCCCCGCCCCTGCCTGAGACCAAAGGTCCCTGAGGGGAGGAAGTTTCCATGGTTCTGCTGCTAGCAGGCTGACTATGCATCCCACAACTTCACCAGCCAACGAGGGGCACCAGGATTAGGGACTAACCCTGCTGGCGCACCCTCTCTGTGACAGGCCGAATCAGTTCAACTGAAGGAAAAGCATACAATAGAGCTGGAGCCCATGAGTACGCCAGCACATCGATCCCCAGAGGAGCACTGCGATCTGTTATGGAGAAGAAAAATGGGCATTGAGCCTTCTTTTTGGATGCAAAAAGATCCACTACTGCCCTGCCGAAGCGCTCCCATATCTGAGCTACCACCCATGGGTGTAGCCTCCATTCCATCACAAGCGGACCCTCTTTGGCAAGAAGGTCCGCCCCCAGATTCAGGCGCCCTGGAATGTGAGTGGCCCTGAGTGACAGAAGATGAACACTGGACCATAGTAATAGAGAATGAGATAGTTTCAGCAGGGGAAGTGAACGAGTCCCCCTGTGTCTGTTTATATACAACACCACTGTCTTTTGTCTGTCCTGATCAGAACATAATAACCTGTCAGTCAGATGAAAATGTCTCAGGGCTGAAAACACCGCCAACAGCTATAATATATTATAATATACAACAAGAATTGCTGTAAGGCCTGCGTTGTTCCTGTGACCACGCCCCTTGCTGCGGAGCCATCGCACAGAGCACCCCATCCGCTCAGAGAGGCATCTGTTGACACCACTTTGCGAAACGACACCCTGCCTATTGGAGAGCCCTGGCGTAACAGCCTGGGTTCCCTCCAGGGCTGAAGAGCTGACATACATTTTGAGGTGTCGCGCAGCACATAGGCGATGAGAGTGCACGCAGCGTTAAAACGCATGCATGTTCAGCAGCTCGAGAGACACCCCAGCGTTCATAGACACCATCATTCCCCATAACTGTAAAAACACTCGGAAAATGAAGTTTGTGTTGCAGCTGAAACTGAGCAAGGCAGCGCTGAAACGCGGCTATTCTGTGCTCTGACAGATGTGCTCGGCCGGTAACGGAGCATATCTACAGACCCAGGAATGAAAACTGTTGACTGAGTCAGTGAGCTTTTCTGCATGTTTACTGAGAACCCTCTGAATGAGACAGTCTGAATGTGAGACAGAACTAACGCTGTCTGTTTCTCCGGTATAGCGACTGTGTTTTGCACCCATGTTGAGACTGCACATGTGCACCACTCGAAATAGCAGGAAGCCAACCGGCTCACCTTGAGCACCTGGCGTTCCGCCAAAGTGCAGCCTCATAGATGGCACTGGGCTTTTTTTTTTTTTTTTTTGCAACATTATAACAGAAAAACTCTTTATTGCCATTCACACAGTTTACAAAAGGCACCATTTCTAGGGCAAATAAACTGTAAACATCTAGGGCACTTCTCATAAGTCCCTGAGAATTTATTTGATTTTCAAACTCACCCCGACTGGGTGAAATGATTTTTTTTTTACCGATAGCTTGAAATGATACACTTACGTGTGTGTGTGTTGAGGGGGGGGCACTTGGGAGACTGTGTTAGGGAAGTGCAACGCCGTTTGGGACTGATTCTCTGAACATAACATAGCGGCCTCTTGGGCGGCATTGAGAGAGGAGAAACAGTGTCTCCCTGCTGCCAGAGCTCCTCTCCCTTTAAGCCTGTCCGAGCCTGTTTGGGTTTCATTCCTCTTCGCGGAATTATGTCTTGCAACGCCTCAGCCTGGTTTCTCTTGAAGTCAAACTTTGCCTGAATGACATCGAGTGACTGGCCGAACGAACGCTCAGCAGATAGCGGTTCATCCGAGTAGAATGCCGTGTCTCTATCTGGAATGTCAGAGAGCGTGAGCCATAAATACCTCTGTGCTGCTCGCCATCCCTCTGCCGAGGGAGAGAGCTGCACAACGAGACATGCGCAAAATGTAGTCTGTCCCGATCCTGACTCATCGGGCTCTCCTGAGGCTCCAGTGAGCTGAACCCTGCTAAATACAGTGCCTGATATGTCTGAAGCAACGGTTTGCTCCTTGACGACGTTAACTCACCGATAAAATCGGGGAAAATGTGCAAGCAGTTTTTAACGGTTGTTGGTTCAGGAGGGAGAAAAAATCCCGCGAACCTCCGTGGTTTTTGAGCCGGCTGTGGGGAGGGCCACTCCACCTCCAGCGTCTCATAATGCAGTAGCAGTGGAGTTCTGAGCAGACGGCAACATTTCATGCTCGTCCTCCGACAAGCCGTGCTTTTCTAGACCGATGTCGAGCACGGTATCATCCTTGAAAGCACGCTGCTCAGCGCTGTAGGAGAGCTCAAGGTCCTCCGACCCCTCGAAATACTCAATTTTGTCTGCCCAGCTAAGAGCGGGGACTTCTGATGAAAACTCCTCTTCAGCAGATACAGGTGAAGCTGGAACTGCACATTTGGAAAGGAGGGGGTCCTGCTGAGCGACTGTATTCTATTTATTTATTTTCCAGGTCTCCACGAACGTGACCCGTCTTTCCAGCATTGAATACCGGAGCTGGCGACAAAGCGCACATGACTCGGGCTCAGAGAAGCCGCCCTCCTGCAGACAGGGGAGAACCGCGGACTTCTTCTTTGTCACATTACCTCCCTTGCTCATACAGCTAAACAGAGCCAACCAAGCTGAGATGTCGCTAATGCGTTGACTGACAGTGAACCTAAAATCAGCGCTCCGTGGGTAGACGACTCACCAAATAAGGCTGTTGTCGCTAACACCAACAGGAACAGTTAAGCTGATTTTAAGCTCAGTCTTATAATGTCAAATGTAGAGTTGACTAGCAGCACCTAGAAGAACTCTACGGAAAAGGTGTTCACATTGAGGTGAAGAGCGTAAGAACTGAGAGTCAACACAGGTTTGACTGCCTTTAAGGCGTGAATAAAGGTGGCTTCAGCCAGCCATGGCGTGATATCCCATACAATATGTGTTGTACCGAGTGAATCGACTGAAAGGGAACGCGTTAATTATTTGAACACACTAGTTTTATATCTTCTCCACAGTAGCGGTTGGCTGCGCAAAAACACCGCACTTGGCGGGAGAAATTCAAATAATGCGGCAAACTGAGGAAACGCACGACATGCACGTGCACGCTGCTCAGTGTTAAACGAATAAATCTCTCCTTTTACACCAGATTTTAATGATCTGTATTAACCGCGCTGTAGCTAAGCAGTTTGGTGCTTGGAACAAACAAGCTAAATGACAGTGAACACCAGGACTGGCCTGTTGCTAGGTAGCTATCGTTAGCTCTGGAGCACGGCTGTGACAGGATTCAGAACAGTAATTTACACACTATAAAGTTGTGTATGAATGCAGACAGAGTCATTATTTCACTCACATGTTACTTACCAGGAATTGTAAGGAACATTCCAGGTGCTTTTTGTCCGTTCCCACCGTAGTGTGTCCTCGCTTCTTGTCTCTGATGTTACACCAGACTTCCCATGAGCACTTGCACAGGGCAATTTACTCAACTATTTAAGTTTTTGTTGTTAAACATAAAGAATATTGAGTTGGAATGAGTGATGATTGTAGTTCTTTAAACTAATCAGTATAATTACTCCATTGCTAAATATTTTAATTGAAATGTAACAAAAATATTAAATGCATGTAAAAAATATAATTCAGTTAGTCGAACACCAATTTCTATTAGTGAAATAAACTTAATGATAGTGTAATTCTAAGACAAAATTAATAGCTGTTTTTTTAGGCATTTATTTTGATTTGGCTAACTCGAACAATCATGTATGTGATTTTTAGAGATTTTATTAAGGTAATATAACTTTTATTACTATGAAATTTACTAGGCCACAGAATCATTTTTTAGAGTGCATACAAACATATATCATTCTTTTGATTGGGTAAAGCTGCTTTGCAACGTCATTCTGCGAATGTCAGTTGTTAAAAGCGCTATACAAATAAAATTGAATTGAATTGAAAATTAACACACACTAACACCTGTTCTCCACTTCCTGGAATGACAAATTATTTTACAAAATAGCAAAATATCATTCATACAATATTAGTTACAATTCACTGACATAACAGTGGTCTGTTCCTCATAAAAATATATATTCATACAATACCTGTTACCTATCAGCGATACACTTCATTGACATACAACAGGATGTTCCTCATCTGCATAAAGCCGTTAGTGAAAGTGATCAGAGCTGGCTAGAATAGAGCTGAGCAGGAATTTATATGGAGTCTAAAAGTTAAAATAAACATTTACAAAGAATGTAATTCTACTATAATGCAACCTCCTCCCCAGTAACTATATACATCTTTTTTAGGGTATCCAACCTCTAGTCTAAATTTATTCTTAACTTTTACCTGCTGAATAAAAAGAGTTTCAGTTCTGCTGTGTAGCTTCAATTTCTGAAGAAAGAATTGAAGCTTTAAAATTCTTTCTTCAGTAAACATTTGTTATTAATTTTCTTATTATTAGAGCTTTAATTTTTTTCTTCAGAAAGCGATTTTAAAAAAGACAAAAAAAAACATCTCGGGTTACTTAGTTGTTCCTTGATAAAGCGGGAACGAGATGCTGCGTGAATACGCTATGGGAACATCTCTTTGTTCCCGGTTGTGAAGCCTGTGTATGTCAAAAATGCCGAATACTTCGGCTTATAACCTCTGCCAGGCATGACGTCACCGAATAAGGTGCACCTGCAAGTTATAAATAGGAGTGAACCGGAAACATCCTCAGGTCAATTTTGTCTGAAGGACATCCAGGCATGCCAGCAGTGCGGCATTGAAACGCAGCATCTTGTTCCTGCTTTATCAGGGAACAGGGTTACAGCTAAGTAACCCGAGATGTTCCCTTTCACTGCAAGTGTCTGGAACCCCAGGTTGTGTAGCGTGTGCACACAATAGCCAAGAAGGTCTCAGACGTAGCTCTGGGATGCTGACTCAAGGATCCACGAGCCCGGAGTAGCATTGACATCCGGACTATAAAATTTAACAAACGTGTGTGGAGAGGACCAGCCTGCCGCATCACGCATGCTCCGGAGTTGTAAAAGGCGGAGGACAGAAGGCTTTGAGAACGACTGGATGCATGGTCAAGAATGGAACCTTGGGAAGATAATTCAGGTGAGGATGCAGAATAACTTTGACTAGCCCAGGGGCAAAGTATAGGCAGGATGGGGAGACTGACAGAGCCTGCAGATCACCAATCCTCTTGAAAGAAGTAATAGCCATAAGAAAACCATCTTAAGAGACAGAAGCCTGACAGGCGCTGACTCTAGTGGTTCGAAAGGGGTGTCAGCCAGGCCTTCGAATACGCTAGCTAAGTCCCATGAAGGGACCGTTGTTCTAGTGGGCGGCCTCAACCTTTTAGCTCCACGAATAAAACGGGCAGCTAAATGGTGCTTTTCCACAGAAACCCATCGGTCAGAGTGTGCCGAAATAGCGCCTAGGTATGTTCTGAGAGTACTAGGGCATAAGCCAGAGGACAACTTTTCTTGCAGAAACTCCAGCACTGAAACAATTTGGCAGTGGACTGGGTCTACATGCTTACCATGCACCAACTTTCAAATACACTCCATTTGAGGGCATACATTCTTCTAGTGAAGGGAGCTCTGGCACTTGAAATGGTTTCAATTATGCTGACTGGAAGACCAACATGTCTTAGTTGGTCCCCTTCAGGGGCCAACCGTGAAGGTTCCAGAGCTCGGGCCAGGGAATAAAATATTGTCCCCTGCGCCTGAGACAGAAGATCCCACCTCACTGGAATCACCCAGGGTGATCCGTCGAGGAGATATATTAGATCCGAGAACCACACTCTGGTCGTCCACTGGGGCGCTATCGATAAGAGGCGCAACCCTGTTGACGGACCCTCGCCAGGACTCCTGAGAGCAGAACTATCAGAGGAAACGCATAAAGGCGTAATCTGGGCCACGGCGTCCAGACCCAGAGAGGAGTCAGAGTAGTAAAGGGGGTGGAGTTTCCAGTCCCCATGTGTCACAGCTTGTCTAGAGACCCTAGAGCTTTGGGACCCAAAGTCAGAAACTGGGGTCTGAACCACATAGAAAGGGTACGAAGGCCCAGCGCTTTTAACCCTTATTAGCCTCTGGGGATTGGCCCTTGAGTGAAATCCCTTGGCTCTTAGCCACAACTGACAACGCCCTCATGTGCAGAAGGCCCAAAGATATCACTGTGGACGCAGGTGCCATGAGACCTCAAGATCTTTAAAAGTGATGGAAAAAAAAGTAACTTTCTGGCCTAGCTTGATTTCCTTCAGGGTGTTGGAGGATGGGTTTGACACAAGTGGGAAACAGCTGTGCCCACCTTGTGATCGAATACCATGTGACACCCAAATATGTTGTCCTCTGAACAGGAAAGAGAATGCCTTTCGTGGCGTTGAGTCTCAATCCTAAAGAATGGATATGAGCTAGAATGACATCCCGATCAAAGCGCTAGCTATTGAGACTGAGCTAGGATCAGCCAGTCGTTTATATAATTCAGAATACGGATGCCTTAGAATCATAGAGCCAGAGCTGCATTTGTGCATTTTATATGTGCAGGGTGACTGGGCTAGGCCAGATAGAAGGACCCGATACTGGTAAGCTTCGCCCCCGAAAGCAAACCTCAGGAACCTCCTGTGTTGTGGCAATATTTCTATATGAAAATATGCGTCATTCAGGTTAACCGTCACAAACCAAACCTCTGGTTGAATTTGAGAACAATCATTTTGGCTGTCAACATTTTGATGTTCAGCCCAAGAAGATGTAAAATTGGACACAACACTCCATCTCTCATCTGGCAGGGGAACATGCTCTATGGCTCCTTTTTGCGAGCAAACTCATTCTGTAACTGCCAAGTCAGCAGATGTGCTCGCTCCGGTTTCATGGAAGTGAAGACAACATTCTCCCACAACTCATTTCATTGGTGGCAAAGTAATGACGTTGAACTTTCCATTTCTGGTGTTTTTTGCTGCATGGTGAGTGTGTGCACCCACTACATTTTATGTGTAAATTGTTATTTAAAGTGTATAATGAGTACGTTAAGTACGTTTTTTTTTAGTTTGCTTTTTAATGCATTTGTGATTTTGTCTTCCCAGTGCATGCGTTATATGTTATGGATATAGTTACCATCTATAAATGTTAGTAATTGATGCATATCTATACAATCTGTCTGTATCTGTATACGTCTGTCGCGGATGAAGTTTCATTGTAAACGAGCCTCGATGTAATAAGTGTGTATCTTTATTACAACAGTAACTCTAAAGGGACTAACATTACTGAGTTCGTTTAAATGTATTTTGTCCTCAGTAAATTAACTTAAATTGTTTAATTTTTAATGTAGTCATTTTAACTTGTACTTTAAAAGAGCAAAATGTTAGGATTTATTTCTGTGAATAAGATCATTCTGCACAAGGTGCATGAAACGAGGGCTTGTTTTCTATAATGCAACTTCTATATATGCACAATTTAAATTATTTGATACTAAAACCAATGATCTATTCCTTCTATTTGCAGATCCTTGATGTTCACGTCCCCATTAATATTCCCTGTGCACCACATTTTCTATTTTGTTTAGCTTGTTTTGTTTTGCTGTTATTCTCCAACCTTTACGTTACCCCTCAATTTCTCTCTTTGTTTTCTTAGCATAACCCAACAGCTCTTTTAAGAGCCATTTTCCATGCAAACATGCACAAAACAGTGTTAAGCAAGGGGCAGTGTGAGCAGTATTTAAAAGACTGCTGCAGCAGTTGCCCTTTCTGCTCATACACCAGGATGCAACAATTGGTGTACTATCACCTAAAAAACCATTTCCAGTTGACAGAGCACCATGATGGTGAGTTTAACATTTAGCTATTTAACATAGCTATGTCCATGGAAGCAAGGGAGGAATCTCTTCCGTCTGCTCACAAGAAGCGCCGGAGCACGTTTGAGAAACGGACGCTAAACACTTCCTGATCCGGGGAGAGCGCGAGAGAAAGGGGGAAATCCCGTCTCATACGCACACGAGCCCCAGGAATGCGCCGCGGCTCGCGGTTACTCTTTAGAGAAAGCGAACCGCACGCGAAGTGCCTATTATCGGTAAGTAAAGTTTTTACCGTGATTCTGTTGCGCACACACACACGCAAACACAAAGCGGTCCTGAAGACAAAAAGATCTGAGGATGTTTCCGGTTCACTCCTATTTATAACCTGCAGGTGCACCTTATTCGGTGACGTCATGCCTGGCAGAGTTTATAAGCGGTTATTTGATAAGTATTCAGCGGTTTTGACATACACAGGCTTCACAACCGGAACACGAAACACGTCTAGAAACACGTCTGCACAGGAGAACAAGCAGCAAGATTCTTAAGCACCTCAACTTTAGCTTAATTATAACTTGTAATATGTTTATCCGCTAAAAACCTTAAAGGTCCTCCATGAATGGATAGATACAGTAGATAGATAGATAGATAGATAGATAGATAGATAGATAGATAGATAGATAGATAGATAGATAGATAGATAGATAGATAGATAGTATAAATAAGAAATAAGATAAATAAATAAACCTGCACTGACATGGGGACTCCTTAAATAAAATGTCACTTTCACCAAACTGAGAACTGTATCACCCTATATAACCCTAGAACTACACTATACTGTCAAAAGTATTTGCTCGCCTGCCATCGCATGCACATGAACTTAACATCCAAATCTTAATACATAGAGTTTAATATGATGTTGGCCCCGCCCACTTTGGAGCTACTGTGTAACTGTTAGGAGAGAGAGCGCCAATATAGATCCACTGAATATGTTGTTAAGTGTTGGAGCCCCAACGCAGGAGTTAGAGGGGACGTTGGGATGTGGGGTGATTGTGTGGACTTTGCAGGGATTAATCAGTTAAGGTGAACACTTTGCAGCACTGAGGTGATGGCACTTCTACACCGCTTGGTGACTCATAGAACTAAATGTATATTTATATATGAATCTTCATCTATTTTTCTTGTGAAATGTTTGTTTTCATTTACATCTCTTTAGGTTTCTATTCTCTTAATCTTTTCACTATTCAGTTTCAGAGTGCTCCGAGTTTAAAAGTGTTTTCATATAACTGTTTTTACAGGAATAAATGTGTTGCCCAAGGACGAGCACCGTCTCATTCTTAAAAGTGTAACAAGTGCATTAATATAAACCTGTGAATCTGTGCTCCTGTTAAAGAAAGTTAAAAATTCATGCAAAGTGATACAGTATAAAATTCACCATGATTATTATTACATTCTAACAATTTTTTAAAATGTTTTTTTTATAAAAGACGATCCACATACACACCATTGACCTTGACTTCTACACGGACAGTTGTGAAGTTAGGGATCTTGCAGCTGTAAGTTCCTGCATCATTGAGTTTCACGTCACTCAGTCTGATAGAGTAATTCCCTTTTGTGAACTCTGATGGAAAACCTTTGACTCTGTCCCTGTACTCTCCATCCTGGTCATGAAAATTCTCTTTACCATCGATGATGTCATACACAACCATGGTGTCTCTGTCTCGCCAGAACACGTCCTTTTCATGACGACTGGATAAACATGGTAAGATCACAGAGTCTCCTACAGCAGCTTCGAGTATGACGCTCTGTGACGAGACTTTAAAAACACAAACACGCAATTGTGGATACAAACAGGAAGCCAAATATGCCGCATCAGGATGTTACACAGTGATGCTGAGTGCTTACCTTCATTTATTACAAGCATAAGAGCACACAGGGAGTAAATTCTGTGGGAAAAAACAGACAGATGGAACAGATGAGTGGACAGCAGCAGTATACGAGTTATGAGTTAAACCTAATTCTGTTGGGTCGGTCGGTGTCTGCACAGGCGGTCCTCACTGAATGTAACAATAGGCAGCATAACCAACTTTTACATCATATTGTGGGCGTGTCACTGATGGTCCTCACTAACTGTAACACTAAACAGTGTATCTACAGGAAAAACAGGCATGTCTATAGTGATGCTGCATACAACAGGCAGAAGTTAAGGCTGCAGGAACATAGGAGTAGCGTGAGCAGCGGCATCGAGTTCACCACACACTACTTTCACAAGTGCTGGTAGCATGCAGGCGTCAGGATCTGCACATGGGCAGAGCTGTGGGTAAACCTCATGTACGTGGGCGGGAAAGCGGGTAACCTCTAAAATATTATTAAAACAAACCGTATCTGTGTGAACTTATATTTAACATATTTAACTTCATGCGTGTAAGAAAGCTGTACATTTAGTGAAACTCACTGAGCTCTTTAGTACGACCCATTCTACAGTCAGTGTGTGTCTGTGGAGAATGCTCCTGACTTTATGCCTAAAACCTCTGAACTGAGGCGTCCATATACTTTTCTGATCTTAAACTGTATATCGTATTGATTACATCACAGTATGGTGTGACAGCAAAGACCTGTCAATCATACACATAGGCCCCTCCCACAATTCCTGAACAATTATCATTATTATTAAACATTTTTCATGAAGCACTGAATGCAGCCTCGTGAGATTCCATACAAACAGATAGTTTTACATTCAGGTTAGAGTACGGAGTAAATAGTTAAATATAAAGACGCGCAAGTTAAAATGAGCTAGCTCGTGTATGTTAATTTTAATCTTATAGTATGCTAGCTTATACTGTAGCGTAACTAGTTAGCATAGTTCCTCTTAGCTACATGGACTTTCTGAACCAAGGCCTTAATTTACAGACCTGAATTAATGCGTCACATATCTAGTACACACATCTCGTACACGATACATACCTTATATCCATGATTTATTAACCTGAAAAAATATCCAAAATCAAATTTCCAGCTTCCTGTTATTCCTATAGACGGAACAGCAATCACCCTTCGTTCACACCAAACATGGCGAGAGCGTCAAATTTAGCTGTTGACACCTGTTGCCGCTCTTCACTGCTCTGACATAGACCGAATGCCTTTCTTGTATTTAAAGGGGCCGCAAAGCAATCAAGCTTGTTGATCTTGTGGAGACTGACCAAAATGTGGACGAAAACAAGAAATTGATTGACAGAAATAACTGTATTGTAGAAATAAACAAATTATAAGGCAATTGTATCGTGTGGCTTCTGTTCATTGTGAATTGCTAGTCTAATTTAATATATTTTTGATTATATTATATTTCTTATTATTATAACATTACTAGAATAACTTACTAGGCTTAATAAATAAATAAATAAATAAATAGGAGAATCTTTTTTTTTTTTCAAAATAGCGAATTCTAATTGCTGGAAGCAGCCGTAAGACAACCAACCAACCAATACGTGTAGTGTGTGCATGCGCATTTCTGCTGTTCCGTCTATAGGAGTAACGGGAAGCTGGAAATTTGATTGTTTTATTAATTTGTGATAGGGTGAATCTGGACTCATTCTGTCACATGACCTTTTTCCACTCGTCACTCAAATCGACAATTTGGGAATGCCAATTAACCTAACCTACATGTCTTTGGACTGTGGGAGGAAACCCACCAAGCACGGGGAGAACATGCAAACTCCATGCACACAGAGACGGGAATCGAACCCGGACCCTGGCGGTGCAAGGCGACAGTGCTAACCACTACACCACCGTGACGCTTTTTTTCTGATGAGTTTTTTTTGCTGCATAAATTTATAGCGATGGCCTAACCCTACTCTTAATTTTTTTTTTGCATACAACTTCAAGTGTTTAAGTCACCTCCATTCATGTTTTTCCCGACCACATTCCTTCCACAAAGTTCAGCACTATCCTTCTATGTTTGAATGTGTAGAATGGTTCTTCACCCAGTTTGAGTCATTTCAAATCTCCTTAATTGTTATCTCTGCTTGATGCAACCCAATAATTTGACTCTTCTGAAATGTAAAATTGTGACGTTTTTGGGTAAGCAGTATATGTTCAATATCCTGACTCTACTCCACCCCTACATCAGATCCTCCACATCTACTTCTGTAAGTTAATTTCCTTTACCTAGGAGTGTATTATTGTACACAAACTGCTTCACCTCCCGACATCAGCAGAGGAATCAGACTTTACATCCAGAATCACTCAGCTGGTGAGTTTATTTATTATAGTTACAGTAAATGCCGTGAAAAAGTATTTGCCCCTATCTGAAATTTGACATTTTTGTGCATATTTGTCACACTTTAATTTTTTTTTTTTTAATTATTCAGATAATCAGACAAATCATAATATTATACATAGATAAGCAAAATAAATACCATGTCGTTTTTAAAAGATGATTTCATCTACTGTATAAAGGTAAAAAAGGTTCATGTAGCTCACACTACATGAAAACATAATTGCCCCTAAACCTAATAAACGCAATCAAGTGTATGGATGAATTTTGTCCCACTCTTCTTAGCAAAATTGTTTAAATTCGGAAACATGCATGTTTTTTTAAGCATGAACACCCTGTATAATGATCTCAATCAGATTTCAATTCAATTCATTTAACTTTTATTTGTATAACGCTTTTAACAATAGTAATTTTCAAAAAGCAGCTTTACAAAATCCCCCCAAAAAAATGATGGAAATGTGTATGGAATGTGAAAAATTATGGCCCGCCATTGGCCACACACTGAGGGGTAATATATATTCACACATAGGTCTACACATAAACATGTGCACGGACACATTCACTGCTCGTTTATTATTCTTTATTTAGTATTGTGTTTATTTAATTGCTTTGGTATTTATTTATATATATAAAAAAAGACAACAACAACATTAATTTCTTTTAGATATTTATTTATTTATTTAAAAGTGCATCATATCTGGGTGGAGTGCACACATTCTAGTTTACAGTATGTTTGTCAGGGTATTTTGTGTTATATCATCCACCCACTAGGGGGCCTCAGTGAGTATATCTGTATATCTACAGACATCACAGAAGAAGAGTTGTTGTGTGCAGAGTGTAAAAGAGCACATGGAGTTGTGTACTGTTCTCTAAAGGATTCTTAATAAACAATAAACTGACAAACGAATGCCTCCTTGTAAGTAAATACAAGACAATGTTGTACTGTATATTTTGAGTTAATATCTTTTTTCTTTTGAGTTTAAGTTACGGTTGAGCTGTTGAGGGATGAACAGCGGGAACTGCTGCACTGTGCACATGAAGCTCTCACTGCAGTCTGTTATGTCACATCAACCACAACTATGGTCTATACCAACATGTAGACTAACTGGGGTGGATAAGTTGTCTGCCATATTATATTTATACAATCCATAATTGTTCTTTTTCTGTTAAATCTGTTTAATTTATATTAGTTATTTAACTGCCCCTGTTTGTTAGTTTTGTTGTGTTTAGATGTTTTGTGATCTTGTGGTTCCCCTATAGGAATGGACTGGTCCGCCCCATTGTCTCATCTAGAGTTGGGTGTAGTTTCTTTCAAGTCACGGTTTGTCTGTTTGATTCAGTTAAGTTCTTCTAAGTTTATTAGTTTGGATTTAACTTTGATTCTGTTGACCTTTTTGTGTAGTTTAGAAAAAAAAAAGATTCTTTAAGTTAATGTATACTTTTTTAGTTATTAAAATCATAATTTGGGTGAAAGCTCATTCTACATCCTCTCATTTCTGGGCTACAAGGTCCCTAACCCATCCTCATTTGGGTGATAACAGATAGCAGGGATTGATGTGCAGTCATACTGTGTGTTAGGAGGCTGGAAGTTCAGTATAACAGTTGATGTATTTAAGTTAATATGGAGTCCAGTTCATTATTGGAGGCTCAGGTACAAAAACTGTAGAAAATTCCAGTCCTGAGCTATTGAGTGACTGCAGTCACAAGTCCTCGAAGAACAGCTGTCTACATCAGCCAAGGCCATGACTGTCTACATGGGACAAATCCACTGCATGCTGAAGACCTGGTCTGGCTCATGCAGACAGCTGTTCTCTGAGGACTTGTGGCTGCAGTCACTCAATAGCTCAGGATTATAGGTCCCAGTCACCACTCGCATCTCAAGAAGACGCCACGGAGCCTCCATGCCATCTCCTAACGTCACCTGAAAACATGCTGAATAGTCACTATTTGACTCTACAAACTGATAGCTTGACTTTGACTAGGCCACCTCAAAACCTTAACTTTGTTTTTTTTTAGGCATTTAGATGTGGATTTGCAGGTATGTTTCATTTCATTGTCCTGGTGCATAACCAAAGTGCGCTTGAACTTGAGGTCACAAACTAATGGCTCGTCATTCTTCTTCAGGATTTTCTGGTTCCATCAATTATGTCAAGTCATCCAGGCCCTGAAGCTGTAAAGCCCCAGATCTATCACCATGTTTGACTGTTGGTACGATGTTCTTTTTATGAAATGCTGTGTTAGTTTTAGAGCTCCTGGATGAGTTGTTGTCCTGGTCTTGGAGTAAATTTGGTAGGATGGCCACTCCTTGGAAGGTTCAGCACTGCTCCCAATTTTCTCCATTTTTGGTTAATGGCTCTCACCGTGGTTCACTGGAGTCCCAAAACTTTAGGACTGGCTTTGTAACCCTTTCCAGACTGATCCATGTCAATTACTTGTTTCTCATTTTTTCTTGAATTTTTTAGATTGTGTGTGTCATGCTCCAATTATTAAGCCAACATCCTCTGTTTAAAGTTCATGTTTAGTTTTGGTTTGTTTGAATAAAAAGGACACCCTCTGTTTAACCTATGTTTAAAACCACCCGCTGCGTCTATGCCTGCCCCTCTTTGCCCAACACCAACAGTTCATGACATGGAAGGTACTTTTTTACATAGAGCTATATACATTTGGATAGCTTTTTTTTCCCTTTAATAAATGAAATCATTATTTTAAAACTGCTTTAAAACTGCTTTTTTTAAAAAAAAACTGATTTAGCACTTACTGTCATTAGAAACGCAATTTTTAGAGCATTTAAGAAATGTTCAATAATTATATTAAACACTCTGCTCTCTGTTAAATTTTAACAGCACTGTTGTGTACCTCCAAGTTATTAGTGTTAATCTGACATATGGTGCTAATTTCCTTAATTATCTGACAAAACCTATTTAACTCACAGCTTTCCTACAGAGGGGTACTGGTCACTTTAGAGATGACAAGTTAAATTTATTTAGGCCTGATGGGAAACATGTTTAGCGTAAAACTTGAAGAAAAGGATGAAAATCCTCCACATCTACATCTGTAAGTTTATTTCCTTTACCTAAATAACTGTTCATAAGTAGTCTTTAAAGCTCAGAGCATTTTAGCTTTAAATGCTCATGTTTTTAGGTTTTTAATACACATACTGTATACTATAGGGCTCAGGGTTGGGCCGAGTGACGTTTCCTTTTGTCAGCACAAACCTAGGCAATATGATGAACTGAATATTATTTCATTTTAACCAACTCAGAAACATGACTTGATGATCATCACATGTTTGTTTCTATGACCATAAAAATAAAAAATGTTCTACATTTTTGCTACATCATTCCCCTTTCTGGTATACTCAGAAAAATTCATTGTTGAATGAACGTGATTTAATCGTAGCACCTATTATGCATCTAGTCAAATCAAGTAAACTTGAACTTCTTTGAATATGTTATATGAACATAATATACATTTGTAGATTAAATATGGTTTTAATATGCCAGTGTAACTTTTACTTTAACTGCAACTAAATGTTTGGATTATGCTAGACTAATATTTTTTTTTTCTTATTCACTCAATGTTGGTAAAGCACTTTAATCCAACAAACCTTTTGCCTTGTTACATCAACTACTTGTTACTTTTATTATGTGTGTTGGTACTTTAAACAGTATCTACATTGGTGTTTCAATTAGATTTGTTTTAGACAGTTCTAAGGAGCATGACATTACCATTTCAGGAATCTACAAAAAAAAAAGCGCAGAAAACATACAAACATTTAATTTTTTTTTTTCCATTAGACGTTAACATGCACCAATTAAGTTTAAGACTTGTAAGACTTAAATTTAAGTCATACAAGTCTCCTGTCCATTTGATTGTTTGTAACACAATGTATAAGAAACATTTATCTAATAACACCTTGGCTCTTGAGAAAACTGACCCCGAAGCAACGCTTGTAGGACTTTAATGCCCTTTTGGTCTTTTGGTCTAAGGTAAACCTTTGCCTGAAACAAAAAAAATTAACATTTGAAAATAAACCTGAATGAACATGAATTTATAACATAAAACAAACTTTTCTGACGGTAACAAAATTTTGAGCTGTAAAATAATAAAAAAAGATAGATGTTAGATTTAGAAAGATCTTTTGTAAGACTTCAAAAGTGCATTTGAGTTCTGATAGCTCAGGTTCAAAGAGTATATCAGACCAAATAACAGAGCACAAGCCTGTGCTATGCTACTCAAGTCACTGAGGACTTCCACACCTTCAATTAAGACACCAATGTCCTGTACACACGTGGACAAAATTGTTGGCACCCTTCGGTCAATGAAAGAAAAACTCACAATGGTCACATAAATAACTTTAATCTGACAAAAGTAATAATTTAAAAAAATTCTATGAATGTTAACCAATTAAAGTCAGACATTGCTTTTCAACCATGCTTCAACGGAATTATAAAAAAAAATAAACTCATGGAACAGGCCTGGACAAAAATGATGGTACCCCTAGAAAATACTGAAAAAAATGTGACCAAAAGGACATGTTAATTCAAGGTGTGTCCACTAATTAGCATCACAGGTGTCTACAATCTTGTAATCAGTCAGTGGGCCTATATATAGGGCTCCAGGTCGTCACTGTGTTGTTTGGTGACATGGTATGTACCACACTCAACATGGACCAGAGGAAGCGAAGGAAAGAGTTGTCTCAGGAGATTTGAAAGAAAATTATAGACAAGCATGTTAAAGGTAAAGGCTATAAGACCATTTCCAAGCAGCGAGATGTTCCTGTGACTACAGTTGCACATATTATTCAGAAATGTAAGATCCATGGGACTGTAGCCAACCTCCCTGGACGTGGCCAAGGGAGGAAAATTCATGACAAATCAAAGAGACGGATAATCCCAATGGTAACAAAAGAGCCCAGAAAGACTTCTAAAGAGATCCAAGGTGAACTTCATGCTCAAGGAACATCAGTGTCAGATCGCACCATCCGTCATTGTTTGAGCCAAAGTGGACTACATGGGAGATGACCAAGAAGGACACCATTGTTGAAAACAAATTATAAAAAAGCCAGACTGGAATATGCCAAACTACATGTTGACTTCTGGGAGACTGTCCTATGGACAGATGAGACAAAAATGGAACTTTTTGCCAAGGCACATCAGCTCTATGTTCACAGATGGAAAAATTAAGCATATGAAGAAAAGCACACTGTCCCTACTGTGAAACATGGAGGAGGCTCTGTTATGTTCTGGGGCTGCTTTGCTGCATCTGGCACAGGGTGTCTTGAATCTGTGAAGGGTACAATGAAATCTCAAGACTATCAAGGGATTCTAGAGAGAAATGTGCTGGCCAGTGTCAGAAAGCTCAGTCTCAGTCTCAGTCGCAGGTCATGGGTCTTGCAACAGGATAATGAACCAAAACACAGCTAAAAACACCCAAGAATGGCTAAGAGGAAAACATTGGACTATTCTAAATTGGCCTTCTATGAGCCCTGACCTCAATCCTATTGAGCATCTTTGGAAGGAGCTGAAACATGCTGTCTGGAAAAGGCACCCTTCAAACCGGAAACAACTGGAGCAGCTTGCTCATGAGGAGTGGGCCAAAATACCTGCAGAGAGGTGCAGAAGTCTCATTGACAGTTACAGGAATCGTTTGATTGCAGTGATTGCCTCAAAAGGTTGTGCAACAAACTATTAAGTTAGGGGCACCATCATTTTTGTCCAGGCCTGTTCGATGAGTTCTTTTTTTTTTTTTTTTATAATTCCGTTGAAGCTTGGTTGAAAAGCAATGTCTGACTTTCATTGGTTAACCTTCATAGAATTCTTATTTATTATTACTTTTGTCAGATTAAAGTTATTTCTGTGACCATTGTGAGTTTTTCTTTCATTAACCGAAGGGTACCAACAATTTTGTCCACGTGTGTAGGTCATCGTCAGGCAGTGCTCCCTCCTTCAGTCTGACATATACTCCCATCACAGTTTGCTCCATAGTACTTTGCGACTCGATGTCTGAATCCTGTGGGATGAAATACATGAAATATCACAAACAAAAATTTGCTCAAATATTTATTACAAGAATTGCCCACTTATACACTCACTGACCACTTTATTAGGTACACCAGTAAAGTAAACTTCAATCCACTACAAGAGCTCCACTGTGAATTGTAAATCTATAAGTCTATAATTTCTCAGTTTTTAAGTTGAAACTGTCTGAAAGGTGATAATTCTACCATATGTCTATTATTGAGGTCACTGTAACGCGGAGTCAGCGTGAATGGGATCCATATGCAACTTTATTGGAAAACAAATCGTAAACAAACAAATCAGGGTCAAACCAGAGCAATAAGAAGAGTGTAGGCAAACCAGAATCAGAATCAAAGTCCAGAGAAGAGAGTCGTGGCAGGCGGCAGTCCAATAGTGCAAATCCAATAAACAAAGCGTGGGTCCAAAAGGCGAGTGGGTTGACAACGAGAGATGAAACAGGAACAAACGCTCAGAAATGTCAGCAGCAGCAAAACAAGACTTCGCGAGGTGGTGAGAGTGAGCGTGCACTTTGTCTGTGGGTAATGGATGGCTCCCTCTGGTGGTGATCGGAGGGAGTCACAGAAGCTGAGTTTGTGACCATCACAGTGGGTGCTGGAGTGTTATTGAAGTGCATTATATAATAAGATGGTTATTTATTTGGGCACCATATTAAAAACGAAGTGACTAAAATATTCGGACTATGGATGCCAATTTTTGATCATCCACATAATCGATCGTCTTTTAAATTAATTAATCCATTAATCCATTAATCGTTAACCTTAATACTACAAGATGTGTCTAATGCAATGGCACGCCAGTCACCCCTACACACACATCACTAAAGTGGTCATTGTTTAGTGAGCTGTGTTACATGATCGTGGTTATAGTTTGCACACTAACACGTCTCACACACATCTAAGGTGAACAGCTTCTTCCTCTTCTCCAGTAACGTTTTCAGAGGAGTTTTTCTCCACATGGTGGAGCTTTACTGCACAGCTGCTGTCTTTGTAACTGTGTCTTGTTTTACACAAGGGCCTGATTTCACTCACTGTGTCTTATTATATTCAACTGAAGGGAATAAAACACTCTGTGTTGTCCTAAACATTTAACTCTGTAACCATGTCTATTTATTTAAGAAGTAAATTAGAGCTTTCACAGCAACCAGACTCCATTAGGCATCATTATTTATTATTTAGTTATGAACTGGAGTGTGTGTGTTGTTCAGATCAATTTGTGGAATCAGAATGTATGTCTCGGGTAAAAGCAAATCAATAAACAAGTTTAATATGAGTCACTGAGGTGATAATATTCTTTTTTGTGCATCGCCACCTTGAGATTAAACTTAGTGTAACGTAATTTGGTACCTAAATTGTTTCCAACAGCCTGACCATGAACAACCTTCATCTCGGATAGCACACCGCTGAAGGGCCAACAATGACAAAGCATAGCATGAATTGGGGAAACTTTGACATATTGTGCATAAGTGACAACAGACAGTTTGTTGTTTCTCTGTCTCGTTCTCGCGATGCATTGCATTTTCTTCCAACTTATTTAGTCATCGTGGATGACTATGATTACTAAAATAAATTCGGGTTAATATTCCTCCAAATGAGATGTAAATACCCTTGAGTAAGGCATAAGAGTGTTAAGAATTTATGGTGGTAACATGAAAAGCACACAGTTAATAGTTTTGCTGTAATTTGGTGAGAAAGATGTTTAGTTATGCACTATTATGCTAGGCTAATCGACCTGTTGCCCGTGAATACAGTAGCATATAGAGGCATAGCGAGGTTAGAAACATAGATTGTTGTAATAGTAAGTGCCAGAAATGTTAAAGGGCTAATATACAGTACTATTTATTTATTTATTTTTTTTGCTTTAGGGCACTTTTTGTATTTTATGCGGTTGTCGAATATATGTACTAAGGTAGTAGGGATGTGAAACATCATTTCATCTGGAGAAAAATGTGTTTAATACGAAAACTGCTGTTAAGAAAGAACATCTGAGCCACATTGATCAAGCTGACGGGAAAGTACCGAGGTGATTAATGATGAGGAAGATGCAGAACTATCTAATATAAAAGAAAGTTTGAGGCAATATGAGATATGAATGTGTTTTCTTATTATTGGCAATAATGAGAAGAGTCTAATTGCAAACATTAGGCCAAACTTGTAATTATCTACTGAACCATTTTTGGGCCAGCCTATTTTTGGTCTCACCAATGAGCCAACGTTGGGCCAATGGACAAAATGACTTTGGGCCAATGTTGGCATCAGTGGTTGGCCCAATGTATGCACTGCTGTTGGCCCTGTGTTGGCCCTTCAGAAGTGTGCTATCTGGGTAGTTCTTTCAATGTTATTATGTACTAGATTGGTAACCAATCCTCATGCGATCTCCTATGTGATGACATCATTGAGAGAGCCTGCTGCACTGACTAAAGCAATACATGTGATAATGTTGGCTTAATCAAGTTGGCCTGACATCGGAGCACTGACAAAAGTACCAAAAGTTTGCCGGCATTGGGTCTGCAACAGGGTAATGCTATCTGGGATATACCAAGGAAATCAAACTCAAGGGTGTCAAGATCCGGGCTGGGGAGGTGGTTCCAAGTACAGAGCATGTGTTGGAAAAAGCTCTGGTTGTTTTATGGGATGAAGAGAAGTGATTTTGCTGGTTTGTATATTGTTGTTGTATTATTTGTTGAGGTGTGGTGCGAGCTTAGCATAGAGACTGCAGAAGTGAAGGGTCGGCGCGACTTGAATGAATGGTAGATCTGCTGAGATAAATCATGGTCATAGACATGCGAGGTTCAAAACCGGACTGTCAACAAAGTTCAAAATCCAGATTTAAGGGCGAGGAATAAGATTGGACGTCAACCCAAAATCCAGAGACAAGGTTCATGAAACAAAGCGAGGGTCGAGATTCCAAAACTAAGGCAGGTAAGATGAAGGCACAGAATCTGGTTGCGGAACTTGAGAAGTTTGCAGACTGTTAAAGCTCCGCTCCCAACAATGAGCCAAGGTGGTGGGGGAGGGTAACGGGGTGGAGTCAACCTGACAGAACATGGATTGATAAAGTGTAACATAGTGAATGAGCCGATGAATCTCTGTGAGAGTTTTCTGGGTTTTAAGTGGCAGGTCACATGTGGCCAGCATGAACGTTTGGCCAACAGGTGCAATGGAGCAGTGATGGTTGGCCTTATGCTGAAACATGCTCACTAAACAGAACAGGAAAATCATAGGGATGGACTTCTCAAACACACTTGAAGGCTGCTTCTCCTTTAAGAAAGAGAGGAAAACAGATGAGAGGAGAGACGGTCGGACGTGTCAAAGATTGAATAAAGATAGGGAGTGGCAGTAGTGAGAATCACACACAATCCTGCCCACAAACAATGAAAGCAACAATGGAGTGCATTCTTTGCAAATCATAAATATAATTAAAATCAAGGTTCATTGTAACTTACAAAACACAGCATATATATATATATATATATATATATATATATATATATATATATATATATTATATATATAAATATTATATTGGTGGGGTATGTAAGTTTTATCTAAAGTGTAAAAGTGTGTAACAGAAGCTCAGGATTGAATAAAGACACCAAGAACTACATAACTATTATTAACCTGATCATTACTCAGAATTGCAGTGTTGCCAAATAGCTACTCAAAGTTTTCACCATCCCCAAAAAGCACTCTTTGGCTCTTTTGTTCTCTTTGGCTTGATTTAGTACTCTACAGAGTCACATTTGTTTTTTGATTAAATACGTGTAAATAAATTCAGTTACATGTGATTATCAAAGGCAAGGAAAGGTCAGACGGTTTAGAATTTTTCTTTTGAATTCTCACATTGATAGTGTGGGTGTGCTAGAAAACACACATGAGAAGGTAAGGGTAAAAAAACAAACTCCTTGTGGTCAGAGTGACACTTCCTTACTTCGCTCCAAACTTTGCTCACACTTCCTTATGCTACAGTTTCTCTGAAGTTTAACAGCATTGTTTCCTGCTGAAGCAGTTCAGTCTCAGAGTGTTTAGGGCTTGTGTACGGTGGTCAGGATTCAGAATGAAGATAATAAAACTTTATTTCTGTGAGTAACTTCACACGTTTCTTTGTTGTCTTTTAAGTTTAGTGTCTGTATGAATGAAGTGTAGGTGATTCTAAACCCTCATGGTGTATCTGTGTGTGTTGTGCTTTTTAGATCTCCTTGTGTGCTGTGGATCTGCAGAGAGTTTCACAGAGAAGTCGATAGATTTGGGACAGAATGTGACTCTAAAGTGTGAGGTGTCTGTAAGAGATGTGTTCTGGTTCCTGATGAAGCCGCCAGAACCTCCAGTGTTTATATTACGCTCTTTCTCAAGCCGATCCACGAGTGCAGATTACAGTAACACAACCTCCAGCAACACTTTCTCACTGCAATACAACAGCAGTTTATTTATACACAATATAAGTACTAATGAATTAGGAGTGTATTATTGTAGTCAAACTCAAACTGGTTCACCTCCCGACATCAGCAGAGGAATCAGACTTTGCATCGACAATCACAAAACTGGTGAGTTTATAATTTTTTTGTATACTTTAGATCTCATCCTGTATCCTGTAATTTAGAATACATAGCATGTTTTTTTTTTGTTGTTGTTGTTGTCACTTATTTAGTTGTCACTTCTATGCATAACATAAAATCTGTCTTTGTAGATACACCATACACTAAGGGTGCTGTGTCAATTGCAGAGAATCAGAGATGTGATGATAAGACATCAAAAGATGGTAAACTCTGGCAAAATCTCTTCATCATACTCGCGATAATCAACTGTCTTGTCGTTGTTGTTGTCATCACAGGTGAATTTAATTTTATTCCACAATTCACATTGATTACCAGCTGATATACAAATGTGTGTGTGATGTTTTCGTTGAATAGATCTAAACAGGTCAGTAAGTTTACAAGCTTGAACATGTGACATTATAATTAATCACTAAATATATCATCTTATCATTATTTTGTATATACTGTACGTATATATGATGCCCTTTTAATACAATTACACTAAATATGTCAGGTTGTTTCAATATTTGTCTTTGTTCACTAACGTTGTTTGGAAGAGAATCAAGCAGGGTGACACGGCAAAGCTCCTCCATTTATTTATTTTTTTAAACCTGAAGTTTAGCTTTCAACTTTCATTATAACAATGGGTCACAAATCCTAAATGTTAGGCTACATGACATCTAAACTGTAAATATTGGTCACGTCTGCATCAAGTACCTGTAACTAAAATTAAATGGTACAGAACTTCTAAAAAAAAAAAAAAAAAAAAGATAATATATTGTGAATAAGTTCTATTTGGGAATTTAATTCAAAAAGTGAAACTGTCACATATCCAGTTTGTTACATGAACAGTGAAATATATCTAGCCTGGTTGGTTTTCACTTTGTGTTTAATGAATCTAAAATATATAAAAGTTTTACTTTTTGTATTAAATTATGAAACAAACAAAACAAAAAAAAACATGATTTTATTATTATTATTTTTTAAGGCAGTATATATTAACCTCACAGCATTTATCCATACAGTTGCAACTCCTCTTTTTTTATTATTCATATCTATATTTATTATCCTGTCCGATTTGAACCAAACCTTAATGACTCAATAACACTAATCGGCTTTTGAATAGCATCAACTGTGAACTATTAAGTTGACTTTACAAATATGTTTAAAAAAGTTGAGGCCCATTTGTGATGGTGTATAATAAATTAGGCTTTACAGTTCGCCGCTGCAGAAGAAGTCCAAAAACTCAACCACCTTGTACACCTCCAGACACCGGCTTACAGCTGCATGAGAACAACACCAGCCCTGTGGTAGGCTTAATGATATTAATATGTTTTTGTCTAAATGTGAATTAATTAACTATTTTTTAAAAAATATCCTGATGTTTAATACACTTTATTGTTTTTTTTTTTATATTATTAATTTAAAGTGCTATATTGGTTCTACTTCCTTGAGTGGTTGTAGAAGTGAGCATGGTGTCTCTAGGTGTGAAAGATGCATAATGCTAGATCCAGATTTAGATGTTTTACCCAAATGTCTTAGTGAATCTGTTACAATATACAATATGCTAATTACTAATGCATTTGGCAGCAAAAATAATGCAAAACAAATTAAACTATATTAGTCCCTGTTCTCTCGTGCTTATGCAGTACTGTGGAATATGTACAATACAAACTTTTAACACAGTGTCACATGTGTATCTTAGACTTAATAGTGGTGAAGTTGTGTTCATTAAAACTGGTCATATCACTCTATTCTTTCAGTACGCTGACGTGCAGTACATTAAAAAAAACGGCTGCATCAGGACGACTGAGCTTAACGGCACATACTCTCTTCTGCAGCCCATGACCGAGCGTGACCCCAGAGGCAGAGGCGTGACCTCAAACGTCACGATGTGAACTACATATGATGCTTCATATGATGTTATTAGACTGAAGTGAGCCGTGTTCCAAATGCTGCAAAATGTCTAGTCAGTGTTCTGCTTTTTCTTCTTTCAAGATTTTTTTTATCGTTGTCCGTCATCTCGCTGGCCGAGCAGTTCCCATAATGCACTGCAAGTGTTTCAGTTCAAATACTAAGGTACTACGTTTACACCTCTTATATTAAAGTATAAAACTATCTGTTTAAATTCTATCCTGCCTGAATGTTCACTTTGTTAAACTGATTAGTTTTTCATGTCTTCACTGTTCATCTACCACAAGCCACATGAATATTAAAACACCTGTATGGCATAGAAAAGAAACTGAGCAAAATGTAGCTACATACTGAAACACAATAGGATTTCCTGTCATATAGAGATCAAAACATTAACACCACCAGCAGGTGACCTGAACAAAATCACCACATATACACCTGCAAACTGGTTAAAGTTTCATGGCCCCCAAGGCTCAGACATACCCGTGGAGACCAAAGGCCAGGCCGTCCATGTAGCCCATATAGCACAATTCCCCCCCAAAAAGACAATGCTGGCCACCAGACCACCACAACGTGCCATGCACAGGGTCCAGCAGGGAAAAAACCCAAGACCAACCCGGCCTCAAAACTCTTCAGATCCCTGAGCATCCACATATGACTCACCCTGCAACCCACAACACCCAAAGGATCCACTGCCAATGTCCTGGTGCTGCACACCACAATACACTCCCAGAGTTCCTACAGAGCCACACCCTGACCACTGGAGTGTTATATAAGTGGCCATTATAAATCCTTAATTTAATATTGAGATAATAAAGTTTAATAATGTAATAATTTATGTGATTGTAGTACATAGATAAAATATGCTGTTAACTTGTTAGATACATTTAGCCACATAGCTTAGGAGCAAAACGAAAGAAGCTGTTGATTGATTACATTTGGGGCAATTTATCATGTATGAGAGCTGACATTAAATTATTTAACCAAAATGTTTTTTGTTATGTAACAAAATAGACACAAACATCACAAGCACCAACTGTCTGAGAGACTCTTTCAGGTGTTATTTCTTGTCTGTGGTTTTGCACCTTTAGCACCGAGTTAGATTATGATAAGGAGGCAAGTTGGCCTGAGAGGAAGTGACAAGAAGACATCTGTGGAAAAAAAAAGTGTGTTATGTTTTCTTTTTTCATAAAAATCTAAATAATTTATTGAGGTCAAGTTTAATAATGTCAAAATTAAAGTCAAAGAAAAAAGGTTTAATATCAGATTTATTGTTAAATGATTTCTGACCCAGACAACAGACATTTGACCCACAGCTTCTTGATGATCATGAAAAACATAACAGTCATGTTCTTCAACCTGAACATGCCCACAGCGTGTGTGTTTGTGTGCACGATGGTGCATGCATGCAAGTGGGTGGGTGGGTATTTGTGTGTGAGTGTGTATCTCAGCTCTGAAACTGGTTTGGTCCAGCTTAAGTCAGTATGAACACACTGCTCTGGTGGTATTGTAAAAGCAATAGCAGTTTCTGAGAATTCTCACTTTTTGCTTAAGGACAAAATCAAACTCTCAAAGAAGTGATGACTTGGTGAAAGTTCATAATTTAATTCTACAGTCATGATGTCATCACACACCCAAGTGTCTTTTCCATAATAATCAGAACATGTGAAAATGACAGGAGACTTTATTTAGTAATAAGTCGACTTTGCTTAGATTTAAGGCTCTAATTTCTCATTTGTCAGAAAAACGGTTTAATTTCAGGTGAAGTTCAGTCATATGGTGGACACAGGAAAACACAGTAAACGTACCAGGGGATGGAGAGATGAAGTTGACCTTTTGAGATTTTCACATTGAATCACTATTCATTTACATAAAATATCTACGCCTTAAAAGAGTACAAACCATGATATCACCATGACATCTCAGACTTTGTTATGCTTAAACATGCAGCTCAATCAGGAACATGACAGAATGCACAGTTATTTAGTCCATTCAGATCTTCTGATTGCTCATCCTGCAGATTGGTCACCTGTCATAGTGCATGCTGGGGAGGTTTTAGGAGATGGCAATGACAGCAAGCACCAATGCGAGACACAATACAATGTTAAACACTACCTGGTATACAAAGTTGTACTTGTAAGTTGTACTTGCAGCCCATGTTGTCAAGGGCTTCTCGGGTTACTCTGGAGACAAACAAGTCAATCAAAAGCAGGACTTCGGTAAAGCTTAGTGTCATTATAAAGCTCTTGTGAAATGAACCTCATAGATATTAAACAGATCTAAATCCTGAGCAGAGATTATGGCAATAGCTTACATCTTTACCTTTGACTTTTACAAATACTGCACATTTGTGTGACTCACGTCCAGGCAAACAGTCAGAAAAGCATTTCAAAAACACAAAGCAGATTAACATGCTACTGCACACACCACACGGTGAATAATGTGCATCTCCATGGTCTCAGTGAATAACAGCTGTAACAAACACATGCAAGTGTCTTTAGGCATGTTTTATTATAACACCCATTTAGATCAGCTTTGGTGTTGGTTTTACATTTTAATGTTTATAGAAGATGAAACACTGAAAAACATAAACATTTTATGTGTGAGGTGAACTGCTCTCTGTGGTTGAGTATACTCTGACCATACCTTACTATTCGCAGCTCCGGTAACTTGCCACTTCCTATTTGTGGGGGAACTTCTGTGTGTTTGTGCTTCTTGACTTTTATATATTTAGCTTTACAGGCATGTAGAACTTTTTCTACCTGGTGAATTATCCACGATCCAGCTACAACTCCTGAATATACAGTACAACATGAAAGTGACAGAAGACAGTATAGCTGTTGTATGCGTCCCTGATAAAACTTTGTCCAGAGATGTGCAAGCATGGTGAGCATTAACAGCTGAGGTAGCTGTGTGGAAGAGGGTTAAGTTGTAGTATGTGAAAATGAGATTAGTCAGGAGTGTTGTCTGTTCAGAAGAAGCAACTCCTCATTCTCTCTGTGGTGACCTTCAGGGAGCGGAAGCACTTTCCTGATCACAAAAGACCAGAGGTGGAAAGGATCGAATTATATTTACTTGCGTTACTGTAATTGAGTTACTTTTACTATACTCTACTACATTATGCTTTGTATAAATGCTTTCTTGAGCTCGCGCGTGTGTATAGTATCCTTGTCGTGCGCTGGTCCAGACTCCACTCCAGGTTATCTAACTGTCCCATACATAGGCGTCTACCTGGTTTTCCACACAGTCGCTTCTGCACTAAGAGTGACTACATCAATCAGCGCAACCATATATAAACCGGAGACAGATGCGAGAAAGAGGAGGCGTGTGGATGAGTTGTTGGTTGTGTTGGACTGACAGACAGACAGACAGAGAGATATTGACTGATTATTTTCACATTTTTGATATTTGGTTGTGTATTCTGGTTTTTACTTTTTGCCTCCCATTGACTTTGATTATTGCTTTGTCCCTTTGGTTTAGTTGCTTGGCTCTTTGTAATGTTATAATTTTTGTGCACTCACCAGTAGTAGGGGCGTGGCTGCCAATTTTTTTGGGAAAAAGGAATTTATTCAATGTTTTTGGTTTAGGGAGTCAGGAAAGGTACCTTTATTTATGTTCAAGTTTTTTTTTTTTGTTGTTGTTGCAGGTAATCTAGCTACTAAAATGCAGATAACCATTTGTTTATCATTTTTGCCTGGGTCCACCCTGAAGCTGATCCTTATGCGTGTGTGAATGTTTGTAAAGCAATACAAACCTCTATTTCATCAGCTAACGATTGGATCTAGTTCTTTCTGCCATATACCACCATTCTCATACAGTTTAAAATAAAACCCTGAACCATTATTTTGTTGTACGGCTCAACCCTAGACTGGGGCGTAACACCATATTTAAGCGACCAGTTTAATTTTCAAGTACAAGAATGGCAACTGCTTTATTATGCAAAGGTTTTCCTTCAATTAAAAACAACTACGTTGAGAATTATATCTGCTTTTTATGAGCAATGTTTAACTTTTACTAAGTAGATTTTTATAATGGTAACTTTACTTGTACTTCAGTAAAATTTCACTAAAGTAACAGTACCTTTACTTGAGTACAAAATTTTATTATTCTTTCCACCTCTACAAAAGACAGAACAGTCCATTTTGAGGTGACTGTGGTCTTTTATCTTACTGCCTGTAGCTGTCACAGATGAAGTGTAATTTGTTCTGAATATTTTTGGTTACATTTTGAAATACCTTTGTTTTGTTTGTTATAAATGGTGTATAATATTCAACTTAGTAATTGTTCATTTGATTTATACACATATAAATATAATATGGAAATTGTGCCACCTACAGGAGAAAATGAGTAGCGCTACACTGACCAGTCATGTGGTTTTATTAGCTGTGTGTACACAGAAAAAACATGAGGTTGCAAGTGTGTTGAGAGTGCAAGAGAAAGAAAGGTGTTGTTTAAATATATGTGGCACCACGCTAAAGAATTGAAAGACTTATCACCATAAAAAGCTATGTTGGAACCGATTACGCCACCCCGAGGTTAACCGGGGAAATAACCCAATTAAGACACACAGGTTTGTAGGCCAGGTAATCCAGAGAGACATGTGGACAATGTACAAAAATTTTTATTTTTAATTCACAATAAAATTATTAAAAGTCTCATTAGCATACAATGCTAAATTCAAGTCAACCAGGCACGCTGTATACTCAAAAAACAGAAAGAAAAAAAAAAACAACACTCAACACAAAAAAAATAAACCAAATTACAGACACAGACTTCACAATGGCTGGGACAGGCTAAATGAAGTACCGGTAGTACAGGTGCATTTGTGCATCACACACGCATCTGCACACACACACACACACACACACACACACACACACACACACACACACACACGGTGAACCGTGAATCCAGGCAACAATGCATAAAACAAACAAACATAAAACAAAAACTAATGACAGAGCAAAAGTTCTCTTTACAATAAACACACGAAAATAGAAAATAAAGAAAAAAAAGGCAAATAACAATTAAACCAAAGAAACAGAAATTGAGCTAGATGCTCACTGCAGCGATCATATCAAATTCAGAGTTCTCCAAAAGCTACACAACACAATATCCGTAAGGGTTACAGATGCAGATAGCTGTAGTAGCAGGGCGGCTCCAAACCAATCCTACAGCAAGCCACCCAGGATTACACTCCAAAGGCACGGTGTAACCGATAACCCGGAGCAGATGCACGAAAAAAGAAGAAAAGAAAGCGAAACAACAAAACCGGAAGAGAAGAACAGCAGCGCTGTCCTCCGTCAATGCGGAAGACAGATACTTCCGCCTTTGAACGGTTCACCGGCACCGCATCAGACACCCTTATCGCACCAAAAAGAAAAGAACTATTAGGAAAATTAATCTTTTCTATAAACCAGAGAAAACGAAATTCACTTACCCGGATGAGTCGTTTTATCACCCAAGTTGTACCGCTGCTCACAGCTCACAAAATGTCATGCACGAAGGCGCGTGTGCAGAACAAGTTCCACGGCTAAGCAGTAAACAAACGCCGGTTAACATTACCCGATACCGCAATACACCGTACGTAAGAAGCGTGCACCTACCTTTCAAAGAGTGAACAGTCTGACTCAACCAGATATCAATTGGTCACTGTGCACACTAAGGGAAAAGAAATATCGGCAGTTTAGCGTACATGCTTATCTCTCCATTAGCCACATAGCTACAAACACATACCACACACCTTCTGCTCATGCGCACACCGTGAGGGTGGTCCAAATCGTGGCGTACGCCAGGTAAGATAACTCGCGCTTTAAATATAGACGAGAACCATTCTGATAGGCTATCATGCGTAATGAATCACTTACCTATAAACCAATAAGGAGGGCCCATCACATTGCCACAGTCTACCCACAGCTCTTGAATCGTCGCCCCAACGATTAACCGAAATTAACCTAAACCCAAGGCCGGAACAGTGCGGACATGGAATTTGTGCGTCGCACTACACCCTCACTGTAAGGTGGACCTGAAGAACCAGGATCAATCATGGGTACTTGACTTACGGCACCCTGCCCTGATGGTCCGGGACCCACAGGGGCCTCAACTGCGGCATATACCTCAACCGCCATTGCACTGGGGCCAGCCAACGCCTGGCCCTGACTCTCTAACTCAGTAGCAGCAAGTAAACTCTCTGGTACCACCCTAACCAGGTCAACCTCCTCCAATGAGGAAAGCTCCTCATGCAATGGCTCCTTGATGGCTGGTGATGTATCCTTTGGGGGAAGCACTACAGAGTCCCCCCCTACCCTTGCCTTCAACAGCGAACGATGGACATGCTTCACCTTAGTCACATCATTAACCAGCGCAATGGTGTAAACTGAGCTTCCTGTACCAGGTGCTTTCACTACCTGGTACACCACCGAGCTCCAGTGGTCCTGGATCTTGTGACGACCCTTTAGACCATAGTTACGAAGGAAAACTAACTGACCCTCATCCAAGTGTGCATCCCGGACACGAGAGTCATGCTTCTCCATACGGCGTGCCGCAGCTGAATGCAGCTGTTTCCGGGCCCCTTCAAAAGCCACCTGCAGTCTGGTCTGATGCTGTAACACCCAACTGTTAATACTGCCAGGGCCACCCTCTTGACCACGACCCAACAAAAAATCAACAGGCAGTCGGGGTTCCTGGCCAAACATCAGGAAGTATGGGGACTCCCCAGTCACTTGATGGGGAGTCGTGTTATAACAGAAGAGTAATTGGGGGAGCGCAGAAACCCAATCACCCGTATGCGAACTGCGCAGAGTACGCAAAAGATTGTGCAGGGTCCGATTGAAACATTCACACTGCCCATTACCTGCAGGGTGCCATGGGGTAGTGTGAGACCTTTCCACCTGATACAAACGACATAGCTGTTGAATGAGGGACGACTCGAAACTACGGCCTTGATCCGAGTGGATGCGAGCAGGAACCCCAAATTTACAAAACCATTCCGACACAAGCACCTGGGCCACGGTTTCAGCCCGCTGGTTCCGAGTAGGGACCGCCTGCGTAAATTTAGTAAAAACATAAGTCATTACTAATACATTTTCTACTCCTGAACGCGAGGGCTCAAGCTAAGTAAAATCGATGGCCAAGATCTCGTTTGGTCTTTCTGCCAACAGATGGCCCATAAAGCTCTGAGGCGCCATCTGTGTATCTTTGGCAGCCTGACATCTCTCACATTCACGGCACCACCGAGCCACGTCAGCTGTCAGGCCTGGCCAATAACAGCGTTGACGAATCAGCTCGGTGGTGCGGTCAATACCCTGGTGCCCATGCCCTTGGTGAACTTCTGACAAAACCTCACCGTGCAATGCAGACGGAAGAACCAACTGAAGGATTTCCTCACCTCCATCTGACCGAAAGACACGACGATACAACACGCCTTCCTTGTCCACTAATCGATCCCACTGGCGAAGTAACACCAGGGCAATTTTAGACATCTGTCTACGCTCTACCAAGGAAGGGGGAACTCCTCGTCTCCAAAACCCCAAGACCTGACCAATAACCGGGTCAGCCTGTTGACATAAGCGCATGTCACACCCAAAACCGGGCAACACAGAGACCACTGCCTGAACCACCTGTGGACAAGCTCCGCTGCAAACACCTGCTTAACGGTAGCTGGCACTTCAATTCCTGGCAACAGTGCACTTACCTCACACTGACTGGAGGGATCCTGTTTTGAAAGAGCATCTGCATTTCTATTACTCCTACCTGACCGATACTTGATGGTGAAATGAAATGCTGCAAGCTGAGCAGCCCAACGTTGTTCAGTAGCAGCAAGTTTAGCTGTTGCCAAATGGCTAAGAGGATTATTATCCGTGTAGACAATGCACTTATGCCCCAACAGATATTCACGAAATTTTTCGGTCATGGCCCACTTGAGTGCCAAAAACTCGAGTTTCATAGAGCTATAATTTACCATATTGCGCTCAGTGGGCCGAAGACTTCAGCTGGCGTACCCAATGGGGCGCACGCTCCCACCCTGCTCCTGAGAGAGGACTGCCCCCAAACCCCCATAGCTTGCATCCACCTCTAAAATAAATGGCAGAGAAAAGTCGGCATAGGCCAACACTGGCGCTGTTGTAAGCTTGACCTTTAACGCCTCAAAGTTCTGTTGATACTGTTCTGACCACACATCAGAAAAGCTCTTACCAGCCCATACCCGGGGCCCGCCGGCAGCACACTCTGCCACTGCCCGGTGCAGGGGAGCCGCCAACTTTGCAAAGCCCTGCACAAAACGGCAATAATAGCTAGCAAATCCCAGGAACGCGCAATTCAGACGCACTTGTGGGACACTGCCACTGTGAAACTGCCTCAATCTTACCAGGGTCAGTAGATACGCCCTGAGCGGAAATAACATGGCCCAAGTACTTTACCTCCTTCTGGAAGAACGCGCATTTCGCCAATTTAACCTTCAAACCCTCCTGCTTAAAACGACCCAGCACAACCTCCAGCCGCTCCAAATGCTGCGAAATGGAAGAGGAGAACACCACAATGTCATCCAAATATAAAAGTAAGGAACTACCCTGTTGATCCCCAAACATCCATTCCATCAAATGCTAAAAAGTGCTAGGAGCATTACACAGCCCGAAGGGCATACGATTGAACTCAAATTGGCCAAAGGGGGTACAAAATGCAGTCTTGGCTCTATCTCTTTCAAGGACAGGGACTTGGTTGTAACCACTCGCCAAGTCCGTAGTCGAAAACCACCCGGCCCCCGTCAAGAAATCAAGTGACTCCTCAATGCACAGAAATGGAAAAGCATCCTTCCTCGTCTTCGCGTTTAATTGACGGTAATCAACACACATGCGAAGACTTCTGTCCTTTTTCCGGACGAGTGCTATAGGCGACGCATATGGGCTACAGCTTTCTCTAATAACGTTGGCTTCTAAAAGCTGGTTGATATGCAACTTGACAACTTCATATTCCGATGGCGGTATACGCCTATACCTCTGACGAACAGGCACTGAATCCAGCAACGGTATCTCTTGTGAAAGCAAGTCTGTACAACCCAGATGACCCTCATGAACCGAGAACACAGACTGATATCGGCGCAGCAGAGCTCTGACCTCACCCTGCTCTTCCAGAGACAAAATGGACAGATCAACAGCTTCAATCTGCTCTTGAACTGGAACAACTGACACCACAACTTGAGAATGCACGGAAGCCGACACTGGCTCTTCCCCAGTTATCCCAGCTGGCAAACTTACCACCTGAACAAGCCTTTTGTAAAAATTATTTAAAATTATTTAATTATTTAAAATTATTTAAGGTCACGGAGCGGTCGTATAAGCATTTCACTGCATATCGTACTGTGTATGACTGTGTATGTGACAAATAAAATTTGAATTTGAATTTGAATTTTGAACACTATTAAGCGTTCCTAACATTGTACCAGCATACAGCATTACATCTATGGTCCCTACATTGACCATAGGCAAATAAACTGTACCACGAACAACTCTAACAAGCGCAGGTGAAGCCAGCAGCCCAGCTGGCACCCCGGACACCGGAGGCTCAAACAGAACAGTCCCGTCTGCATACTGTTCCGAGCATGTGGCAGGTACAAGCCTTAACATACCACCTGGAATACGACACGACTTACGACCCCGCAATTTAACCTTACCAATACGGACTACGGAGGACTGGTCCTCTGCTAGATTGCAATGTTGTAATGCCTGTAAAACAAATGGTGGGGCTTCCACTGAAGAGGGACAATCGAACAGTCCAGGGCCATACTGACCAAAAAGCTCCTGGTAGCATCGACTAAGCACATTCATTCCCAGCACCCCGGGAATTCCAGCACAGATGCCCCCAGGAGGATCCCTGACCACCAAAATCCCACACTTGGGAATCAAACGATTACACATCTCAACATCCAACTCCATGTAGCCGATGTAAGGAATGGACAACCCATTGGCTGCACGAAGCTGGAGCCAGTGGCATGACTACGCCCCACAATTAAAAATGCGTTTGAAAGCAACTTTCTGTAATAGTGGACACCATAGACCCAGTGTCAACCAAACAAGGAACTTGAACACTACCAATATGAACAAGAAGATGCGGGCAAGACGACAGTAAATGAGATACAGCAGTATTCGTGCCGTTCTCCTCCCCAACCGCGCACTCCCTAGACTGTGCACTAGTGGCTCGCGCCGTAGTAGTTAACGAGAAACGAATAGGTACACGCTCCCCATCGCACTCCCTAGCAAAGTGACCTGGTTTCTGACATCTTCGGCACACAATCTGGTCACGACGAGGAGATTGACTATGGGGCTGGGGGGTCTGTAAACGAGCGATACTTTGAGTTAACTTACTAATCTGTTCCTGCTGTAACCTCAACATTTCTTTAACTTCTCCCAACTCAGACACCCGAGAGGACTGAACAGAGTTTTCACAAGGCTCACCCCGCACCCCATACTGAATACCATATGCAGAAGGAAATGAATGGCTACGACCCCGTAAACTCCCCGACATACCCTCCCGTTCCCATCGGAGCGCTTCACGCCGTACATCTAAAAGGGTCAGGGTGGGTTGACCTCGTACCAATTGCTTAAGTTCTCGCCAAAAGGCATTGTCATTGACATGCTCGATAAACTGGTCACGCAGCAAAACCTGAAAATTTGGCATGGCATAAGGGGACTTTTGCCTTACTTGCTCCAAGAGGCCAATCAGAGCAAGGGAGAACTCCAACAAAGACTACCCTTCCCGCTGTCTCCTGGAGAAGAAAGCCTCCTGCAAAGAAACATATGATTGTGAGCAACCGTACAACTCCCGTAGCACAGAAATAATCTTCACTGGGTCATTACATTCATCATCGGGGCGGTAACGAATCTCCTCTCGTGCTTCTTCCTCCAAATGGTCAAAGAGACGGGCCTGCATACATGCCTGGGCCTCCTCGATCCACTCCTCAACATCAAGACTAGACCTGCCAAAAAATTTTGGACACCTTCGATCTCGTGGTACAAAAACATACCTCTCTGGCAGAACAACACACTCATTACTTGATTGTGAGGTGGAAGGAGGGGGCCCACTGGCACCAGAAGGTGGACCACTAGGACCCGCAAGAGCAGATGATTGCTCTTGCCATAACCGTTCGTTATCTGCTCTTAACTGAGCTACCATCTCTCTTAACTCTCTTAATTCCTCTTCCAGACCTATAGCACCAATCTCACGTACCACCCGAGGAAGGCACACTGGACGTGGAAAAATGTGAAAAATGTGGCACCACGCTAAAGAATTGAAAGACTTATCACCATAAAAAGCTATGTTGGAACCGATTACGCCACCCCGAGGTTAACCGGGGAAATAACCCAATTAAGACACACAGGTTTGTAGGCCAGGTAATCCAGAGAGACGTGTGGACAATGAACAAAAAATTCTTTTTAATTCACAATAAAATTATTAAAAGACTCATTAGCATACAATGCTAAATTCAAGTCAACCAGGCATGCTGTATACTCAAAAAACAGGAAAAAAAAAACAACACTCAACACAAAAAAAGTAAACCAAATTACAGACACAGACTTCACAATGGCTGGGACAGGCTAAATGAAGTACCGGTAGTACAGGTGCATTTCTGCATCACACACGCGTCTGCACACACACACACACACACACACACACACACACGGTGAACCGTGAATCCAGGCAACACTGCACTCCACACTGCTCTAATAACACCAGTGCTCCAGCTAAATAGCTAACCTCCCGGCCTCCCAGTGCCCAAGATGGACAGAATTACATTCAATCACACACATCCACAACATAAAACAAAAACTAATGACAGAGCAAAAGTTCTCTTTACAATCAACACACGAAAATAGAAAATAAAGAAAAAAAAGGCAAATAACAATTAAACCAAAGAAACAGAAATTGAGCTAGATGCTCACTGCAGCGATCATATCAAATTCAGAGTTCTCCAAAAGCTACACAACACAATATCCGTAAGGGTTACAGATGCAGATAGCCATAGTAGCAGGGTGGCTCCAAACCAATCCTACAGCAAGCCACCCAGGATTACACTCCAAAGGCACGGTGTAACCGATAACCCGGAGCAGATGCATGAAAAAAAGAAGAAAAGAAAGCGAAACAACAAAACCGTAAGAGAAGAACAGCAGCGCTGTCCTCCGTCAATGCAGAAGACAGATACTTCCGCCTTTGAACGGTTCACCGGCACCGCATCAGACACCCTTATCGCACCAAAAAGAAAAGAACTATTAGGAAAATGAATCTTTTCTATAAACCAGAGAAAACGAAACTCACTTACCCGGATGAGTCGTTTTATCACGCAAGTTGTACCGCTGCTCACAGCTCACAAAATGTCATGCACGAGGGCGCGTGCGCAGAACAAGTTCCACGGCTAAGCAGTAAACAAACGCTGGTTAACATTACCTGATGCCGCAATACACCGTACGTAAGAAGCGTGCACCTACCTTTCAAAGAGTGAACAGTCTGACTCAACCAGATATCAATTGGCCACTGCACACACTAAGGGAAAAGAAATATCGGCAGTTTAGCGTACATGCCTATCTCTCCATTAGCCACATAGCTACAAACACATACCACACACCTTCTGCTCATGCGCACACCGTGAGGGCGGTCCTAATCGTGGCATACGCCAGGTAAGATAACTCCCGCCTTAAATATAGTCGAGAACCATTTTGATAGGCTATCGTGCGTAATGAATCACTTACCTATAAACCAATAAGGAGGGCCCATCACATTGCCACATATATATCTCTTAATGTCTCCTGAATCCTGATTGGAAGGCACACGTATGTTTGTTTATATTTAAATTCTCATGCCTTTGTAATATATAGTAACAATTGTTTTGAGAAAAGTTTGAAATATGTTATATGACTAATTGAACTGTGTCATGGCGCATTCTCTTCACAAGCTGTAATTTTAATATTATGTGATTGTAATATTATTTATTTTCATGTTTATAGTTTTTTCACGGTGGCCATTTGATGTTTGTGGAGTTGACTGTCCTCACTTTGAGAAGATGTCATTAAAATTTGAAAGTATCGAAGGCATCAGTTGAAAAGTGTTTTTTCTGGTCAAGAAAAAATCTTCGGGAGCCGTTATACTGCCCTTGGTTCAGCACCGAATGCAGGTCAGGGAGCTCAGTGTGTATGATTCCCTCAGCCTGCACTGCTGTTCCTAACCAGGCCTTCTTCTCTGACGAGCTGATGTGACAGGACCATGACACGTCCTGCCTGATGTGAGCACCGAGGAACCAGAGGCTGTCAACTCTCTCCACTAAAGGTATTGTTGACAAGTTTCTCTTCTGCGGTGTGCAAACGTCCACTCTAAACTCCACGTAGATCTTATTGTAATTAGAGATCAATCACATGTACAGTAAGTACAGCAGGAGACTCACAAGACCCTGGGTGCTCCAGTGTTGAGGGTGAGTGAGACTAAGCCTGCTTTCACACCGAACGCGGCGAGAGCGTCAAAGGACGCCCTGCCGCCGACGCCTGTCGCCGCTCGTCGCCGCTCTGACGTAGACCGCATGCCTTTCTTGTATTTAAAGGGGCCGCAAAGCAATCAAGCTTGTTGATCTTATGGAGACTGACCAAAATGTGGAAGAAAACAAGAAATTGATTGATAGAAAGAATTGTATTCTAGAAATAAACAAATTATAAGGCAATATTTTCTATTACTATATTATATTTCTTATTATTATAACATTATTAGAATCACTTACTAGACTTTGTCTTTAATTAAAATGACATTAATAACGTTCATTTTAATTACAAACTCTCCTAGGCTATTTAAAGTGCAAGTTTAATGCAATTGGTAAAATTTATGGTATGTCTATTTTGAGCAAATGAATTGCATTCCCGCTGAAAAACAAGGTGTTCCAGCGGGAAAAGTTTCCCTATAAATAGTTTTGCGCGCTTTCTTATCAAAATCACATCACGATGGCAGATCAAGTTGTTGCGTTTGGGGTGGCATTGCTTTATCTGCGGAGTGACGTCGGAGATCATTTTGGGTACACGATATTCTACTAGCCCGTCAGCGGCTTGGGGAATATCACAGGCTGGTGCAGGAGCTGCGGCTGGATGACAGCCGGTTCCAGCGCTACTTCAGGCTGGACAGGCACCAGTTTAACAGCCTGCTGTCTAAAGTGGGGCCGCGAATTGCGAGGCAGGACACCAATTATCGGCGTGCTATTGAGCCGGCCGAGCGCCTCGCAATTTGTCTTCGGTGAGTTTTCTTATCCAGATTCTTGGCCACTGGTGACTCATACCGGACAATAGCTTACAGCTATGGTGTGGGAGTGAGTACCGTGGCAGGGATTGTTGGAGAGGTTGCGAGGGCAATATGGGATGCCTTGGTGCAGGAGGTCATGCCAGTGCCCACCACTGAGGACTGGTGCAGCATCGCTACTGACTTCCACCATCGATGGAATTTCACCAACTGCCTTGGATCCATTCATGGGAAACATGTAGTAATCAGGGCCCCTGAAAACTCAAGGTCCCTGTTTTTTTAACTACAAGGGGACTTACTCTATTGTGCTCCTGGCAGTGGTAGATGCCCAGTACTGCTTCCGGGTAGTGGATGTGGGCAACTACGGGAGGACAAGCGATGGTGGCGCGCTGGCTAACTCCACCTTCGGCCAGGCACTCAGGCAGGGAACTCTTGGCCTACCACAGGATGCTCTGCTGCCAGGTGCAGAACATTTGGGACCCCAACCACATGTGTTTGTAGCAGATGAGGCATTTCCACTCCGCCGAGACCTCATGTGCACTTTCCCAGGACACAATCTGCCTGCCAACAAAATAATTTTTAATTACAGGCTTTCACGTGCCTACCTACCTTCGGTATTCTCACAGCTCAGTGGCGTATTGTACAAAGGAGTCATTGAGGTCAGCCCTGACAACGTGGATGCCTGTGTGAAGGCTACCTGTGTCCTGCACAACTTCCTGCGGAGGTTCAAAAGCAGCACCGGGATGCCCATATCATCGGCAGGAGACGGAGAAGCTGCTGGCCTACAGGAGGTCGCTCGAGTTGGCAGCAACAACCCCACACGGGAGGCTATCCGTGTCCGGGAGAAATTTATGTCATATTTCTCCACAGAGGGAGCTGTCCCCTGGCAACCTGTGGCATTAACCATTGTTTTTAATGGCTCTTTTAAGAGCCACCAATTAATAAAAAAAGAACGATTTCCATAAATACCAAAAATTATCTAATCTTGCAGTCACATAAGATTATTTGAAAAGTGCAATGGTCACTTTTTACAATAGACATATTTAATGACTTTGAACCTAATTATGTATTTATGTATTTATTTGCAGACACTAACACCCTACATCGTCATCAGCTGCAGAGGATTGTCAATTACACCGCAGTCAAAAGAGTGAAGGACAGTGAACACATCATTGAAGATCATGCTGACATATCATTGAAACTTTAAACCACTGAACATTCACTTTGAACATTCCTCTGTTATTTTAATGACAATATCATTTATATCTACATTTAATGTTATATGATGTCCTCTCAAATAAGTAGCAAATAAAAATTATTATTTGATGTATGAGTCTTGCAGGTATCTATTTAGTTTCTTAACTTTTAACTTTAAAACATATTAATGTCAGGGATTACCCCTAGAGGGCGCCAAAGCGCCCAGAGACTTCCTTTGTTTTTTCTGTGTTCTTTGTGTTCTTTTCTGTGAAGGACTCTAATCCCCAGAATGCACCTCGGTCAGGTCATGTGGCGCTCACCTGAACTGAGGTTGCTAATTAGTGTGGTTATAAATGTTCCTGAGTTCTGTGTAATCTTGGTCTTACATCTGTTTGTCTAGGGTTACTGTTTATCTGGTATGTTGGTTCTAGCTCTATGCTCTTCCTGGTTCTGTGTTCCTAGCTCTGTGTTCTCCTTGGCTCCGTGTTCTCCTGTTTTGTCTGTCTCCTAGCCTGTCTGTCTCTCAGTCTGTTTGTAATGTCTAGTTTGGTGTAGCTCCATGTTTAGTTTATCCTGGTTTAAGTTCATGTTCTGTTCCTTTGGTTCCCTGTTTTGTGTTCTCATTAAAGACTTTTGATCACCTCACCTCTGCTATCATGCCTTTCTTTCGTCCGGCAAGCAGTAACCGTGACAATTAAATGCTAAAAAAATATTAACAGTGAGGTAACATTTTTGAAAGGTAACTTTCAAAAATCCCTAATACATCACCACTTTCTATATAGAAACTTGTGTGGGTTTTTTTTTCATAGACTTGAAAGAAAGTTTGGAATCAAATACTTAACACTATAAAAACATTGCTGGAATGAATACTTTAATAAATAACTTTATTAAACATAGGTAATACTTTTATAAATAACAAACACTCAAACATTGTTGAAATGAACACTTATAAATAACTCAAACTGGAACTATACTTTTAAACAAAGCATTTTAAAAACATTCTTTGAACTAACATAATGCAACCTGCAGATTGACACACAGTGCAGCTGACAAGACTGCGAGGGAAATAAGCTTACTAACACCCCTCACAGGCTTGTCAACTGCACCTCGTTACTCTCCGCCCAATGCCCAGTGTGTCCCGCCTCCTGACATTTCGCTTCATACACGATTTTATGTATCTGAAATTTTAAATCCTGCCTTGTTTGCACAGACAGTGTGAGAAAATCCTCCAGGAGGCTTTTAAAAAATAAACTGTCACTGTCCTCCGGAGGAGCGATCGATCCTTTCTTCAAACTTTTTCTTTTCTTCACTTTCCTGTGCTCTCCTCCTCTTTCTTTTATTCCTTTCAATTCCTCCTGTCTGACCCTCAACTGTGTTCTCCATGATTGCCGAGCATGAAGGGCTTGAATGTCCTGACTGAGTTCTGTCCTCCTGGTGGGTTTCGTCTTGCTGGCTCTCACTATTCTGGTCTGCACTTAGCAGACTCTGTGTGAGTGTGTGTGTATTTGGTGATGATGTTCCCTGGCTTTGCCTGGCCCAGTCCTCTCTCTCCAGTGGGGTCAGGGCTTCCCCAACCCCCCCTACCATATTACTGGCAGTAACTCTCTCCTCAAGAAAGGGGTTGAGGAAGCTCATGACCCAACTATAACGCCATGGCCTACATTGGCTTGCCCCTGCTCCACTCCTTTTCCTCTCTGCCTCCTTCTTCCTTTCCTTTCTGTAGGTGTCCCTAAGAGACTTCCACCTCTTTTTACACTCATCCGCTAGTGAAAAGACAATAAAAAACACATATTCAATATAAACACTTGATGGCGCTTTTAAGAATAACCTCGTTGCATGCTATATCTAAAATGGCATAGATGTACTGTATAAGAGTGTATATATATTTAAGACTAATGACATCTATCATTATTTTCTCCAGCTATGAAAATCACCTGCTAATTCCATAGAAGAGGCAAGTTATAGAACATGTTGTTTTCCTATATTAAAAGAAAGAAAGAAAAAAAGAAAGAAATGACTGCTTTGAATGTAAATGTGTCTTCATCTGATTTTTTTTAAGTGTTCTTTATTTCTCCAGTAGTCTAATTTTTTTAACCATATGCGTAGATATGACAGAAATATTTTTGCTCTTTTGCGTGATCCGGTACTAAAATTAGCATGAATTTCCCGCTTATTTTTCGGGAAAAAATACAACTCATATAAAAATATGAGCAACTCAGCAGAAACACCAACAATTTCAGACACCTTTTTCCACGCATCATTTTTTTAATTAATGTCCCTGTACACAAACAGGGACATGTCATAAATAACGGGGAAACCAACTACCGCAATAATTAATTTCTCCTCCATTTTTCTTGGGAACTAATGTCGCCGGAACAAAAGTTTACAGGACTGCGTTCCGCGGAATCCGCTCAAGCGGAGGACCTCTACTTTTTTATTGGTTGCCGCTCAACCGCGTCATAGCTCATTACCATAAAGTTGAGCTGATTTCAACTCTCTTCGTCGCTCTCGCCGCGACGCCCTTCGCCGCCCCTCGCTGCCTCGCTGTCAGTCTGTTGTTGCTAGTGCCTTTTATAGTGCAGTGCCAGGGATGCAAACAACATAACTAAAATCATCTGCAACACAAACTGGACAGGCTGGAGACAACAGATCACTGAACAAACTTATTTCAATCATGGAAAATCCATCCCACCCACGACATGATCCCATACAGAGGCAGCAGAGTTCATTCTCTAACAGACTGATCCAGCTTCACTGTCACAAAGTACTATTCAGGAAATCATTCGTACTCTTTGGCATCTCACTGTACAGCGACTCACCGTTATGTAACAGATAACAATAACGACAATATTCAATGTCACTTTATGCACAAATACATACACTAACAATGCATTCCACATTGCATCTCTTTTTTCTATTTTGAAATGCCAGTTTGCACTATTTTCCCTCCCCTCTCCCCTTATTGCTGTATGTGTAAACTGCTGCTGCTGTAACACAATAATTTCCCTCACAGCATCAATACATTATATCTATTCATCTCACTACCTCACTATCCATATCGCTTTATCCTCTATTCAGGGTTGTGGAGACCTGGAGCCTATCCCAGGAGGCTTAGGGCATGAGGTGGGTTAAACCCTGGACAGGGTGCCAATCCATCTTAGGGCACTCACACATACTATGGGCAATTTTGGAACACCAATTAGCTTAATCTGCAGGTCTTTGGATTGTGGGAGGAAACTGGAGGAAACCCACCAAGCAGGGAAAACATTCAGACTCCATGCACACAGAGACGGGAATCGAGCCTGGACCCTGGAGGTGCAAGGCGACAGTGCTAACTACTATACCACCATACTGCATCTATCTATCTATCTATTTATCTATTTATCTATAGGGTAATTTTATTTAAGGGTTCATTGTACTCACAACTAGTGGACAAAATTTGTGTAGCAAATACTGTATAAGCAGCACAAGTAATATGAACATGAAAATTAAGATAAAAAGAGACTTTAATGTCATTGTAGTAATACAACAAAATTAGTTTGGTAGCTCTCAAACCCACAGCTATAAAAAAACATAATAATAAACAAAAGAATAAACACAAGATAATTGCATTAAATATTATAAATATAACAATATATACAATGAAATGTATGAAAAGTGGATGCAAACAGTAGACAATAAACAGTGCAAACATCCCTTACAAAAAATAACTGCAGTTTCTGGAGGAAAACTGCAGTTTTACTGCAGTTTTTGTGAAGTACAATGCAGTACAGTGCAGTTGTATTGAAATATGATTCTGTAACATTGTCCATTGTAAAATAATAATAATAATAATAATAATAATAATAATAACTTCAGCTCCTGCAGCTTCTGGGATAAAAACTGCAGTTATACTGCAGTTTTGTAAAGTACAATTAAATACTATTTATTCAGTACTATTTCAGTTAAATGCAGTTGGAATGTAGTTGTATTAAAATATTATTCCGTAACTTTGTAGTTATTGAACAGTTAATCCTGCAATTCTTAACTTGGTCCTAGTTAAGAATTGCAGTGCTTAACTAGGTTATTCTATTATTATTATTATTATTATTATTGTGTTTATAGTTTGGTTCAAGAAATATAGGATCCTACTAAATTCATTCAGTGAAGTGATGTGTGTCTCAATTGTCGTTTGTGATTCTGACTTCTGAATGCCAGCGTCATCTTATTTTCAGGCACAGGCAAACAGAAACCAGTTGGGAGCAGGTAGAAGCAAATAGCGTGTGTGCAAGGAAAACAATAACGTCTTCCTCTTATACTCTTCCATTGTAAAACTGAGATGTTCTTAAATATGCACCACTGTACGATTTGTCCTCACCAGCCAATAAGACTAACCGCGGTGAAGTTGGTTTGATATTCAGACATTCGACAGACATTCGGAAACGGTGTTTTAGGGACCGTCGACAAATTTCTGTCCACATGAAAAGTGAAAGTACTTGTTACTTACCTGGCTACGTGCCCCAGTTATTCTAATTTTTTACTTACCTGGCTACGTGCCCCAGTTATTTAAATTTTTTATTAAACATACATATGCCATGCGACATTGCATACTGTTTTCATTTATTATAATTTTTTTTATTAATTGATAATATTAATTGAGTATTGTCAAGTAATATGAAAATATTATATATTTTTTTTATTAAATCACTATTTCTTCAATAGCTTTTTGGTCGTGTGACCTGGTGACCCCAAACTGGTCCCAAAATAATTTAATCTGAGACCCCCAAAAGGTACACCTGATTTTATCCCAAGATATGTCTTCATTCATTTTTATTAATTTTTTTTAATAAAAAAAAAAAACACTATTTCTTCAATAGCTTCTAGGTCATGTGACCTGGTACCAACATAATCAGATCTAACTCCCCCAAAAGGAAAAAGAATAAAAAAGAATGGACACATATGTTGGGATAAAATCAGGTGTACCTTTTGTGGGGCTTCAATGAGATTATTTTGGTACCAGTTTGAGGTCACCAGGTCACATGACCTACAAGCTATTGAAAAAATATTGATATACATGGAAAATTAATTCATGATAATTAATATTATCTATTAATTCAACAAATATTAATAAATAAACAAAAGCAGCAATGACCCATGGCATATTTATATTAAAAAAAAAAAAATAGAATAACTGGGGCACGTAGCCACGTAAGTAACAAGAACTTTCACTTTTCATGTGGACAAAAATTTGTCGACGGTCCCTAAAACACCACTTCCGAATGTCTGTGGAATGTCTGAATATCAAACCAACTTCAAGTATAAGACCACAAGATCACATCTAATCCTCAGACAGAGTTTGTAAAAAGCGCGCGATGCAGTCCCGTAGCTTGCGCATGCGCGGTACGGTTCTCGTTAATTTAGAGATGCGCGCGCTGACCGAAACGACAGCTCATAAACGCCGAGAAAGAGACACTAACGGTTTGTGTATGTCGTTATTGAGAAACTCAGGCAGGATGGAGTACGATAACTCATCTTATGTATCTTACAGACTTTATTATTGATAAAACGGTACACATTCGCGACATATCAGAATTAAATCAAGATGACCATTTCAAAGTTCAGCCAAGAAAACTCGCCGAGTTGGAAGAATCTAGAAAGGGGGCGTGTCGTCTTGTCGAGGAGGAACACAGCCGAACCTGAGCGATGGCCCTATCATATCATTCAGTTAAGTGGTGAGTGGGACCTTAAGTTACTTTTATTATTTTACAATACAAAGTTATTTAACTAGTTATTGTATTCTGTCGCTATGCGGTGTTAATGGCATTGTCCTAAATGTGTGCGTGTTTTCTAATGTTAACCGCTATACTGTTAGCATGCTAGCTAGGTTAACCTGAGGTAGCCCACTGCTAGCATTGAATTCAGTTGTAAATGTATCGCTCAGTTTAACTATAGACCATATAAGTGCAAGTTGATTTCTTAATGTGTAACACTACACATTGGAAAGTGGAAAGGGGAGCGGAGGGGAGGGAGCGCGGGGGAATGTTCACCTCTCCCAAAAGGAGGGGAAAATCCATCAAGTGGTGGGCTAAACACCTGGACTTTCATACAAATTGCGGCACACATTTCATTTACAATATTAGAAACACAGAGCTATAATTTATTTTATTTTGTTTTTTCAAAATTATGTGAAATTGCTAATAATAATGGCAATAAAACGAATAAATGATGATGTGGAGGTGAATTGGTTTAGTCCAGACTTCTAGTTGTGAGTGACAGTGGGGGGGAAGAACAGGAGAAACGAGCAAAAGATGAAGGTATGCAACAACGTTCTCTCTGTATTTCTGATTTCGACAGTAGAGAGCTTGTGCAGGAATTCAAGACGTTCCCTCCCCTGCTATCAAAAACAATGACGCTCCTTGAGCTCATCACTTTTATTCATGAAAAGGATCTATCGGAGATCTACCCCAACTTTTGGACTGCCCGCAGGATTGCACTTACTCTGCCAGTGACTGTGGCTCAAGCAAAGAAGAGCTTTTCAAAACTGAAGTTGATCAAGTCATATCTGAAATCAACCATGTCTCAAGAACAGCTCACTGGCCTTGCTATCATCAGAATCGATCACTCAGTAGGGGAGCACATCTTGTACTATATTTTATCAGTATTTTGGTGTGTGGTTGGTGGGGGGGGGGGGGTATGGGTAATACAGGCTACAGTTCTGGGAAAGAAGCTGCTCCTCAGTCTGTTAGTGTGTGTCCTGATTGTCCTGCATCTTTTGTCCCATGGGAGGGGTACAAACGGCCTATGTCCTGGATGGATTGGATCCTTGATGATGTTGCTAGCTTTTTTGCTTGGACGGCTAGCACAAACTGTTTCTAGGCTGTGGAGCTTGGTTCCCATAATCCTCTGTGCAGTCTTGACTATACAAGCCAGATCTCTCCAGTTCTCTTCAGTTCCGTCGATGTACCACTGTGATGCAGTGACAGAGCATGCTCTTTATCATGCTCCTGTAAAAATTTACTAAGTGCTCGGACAGTACATTGGCCTTCTTGAGCTTGCTTTGGAAGAAAAGCCTCTGCTGAGCTTTCTTCACTAAGTGGGAAGTGTTAATTGTCCATGTTAACTCCTTTGTAATGTGCAGACCCAGGAATTTGACATTGTTAACCCCCTGTTTTAGTGGTGTTCAGAACGAGGTCACTAGTTCAAACAGACGTTGAACCTCATCTCTGTAGAGTGCAAGGATGGAAGTGTGCATGCACGTAGCATTGCATTCATCATTGACAGTCGTGTGTCAGTTGTGTGTGTACTGTATATACTGTACAGTATTGTTTGAAAATTCACTGGAAACATGATCCACATAATCACCATCTCTGATTCTTTGAAAATAATTAAGTAAAGAGCCAGAACATAAAGGAAAAGTGAAAAAGAAATAGTTAAGTCTTTCTTTCTTTCTTTTTCTTTTGAATAAACATGAACATGAATACAACTAACAAGCCACTGTTTGGAATCTTTGCATTAAAAACTAAAAGAAATTAAAAAGAATTATTAAAATCTATACACAATTGGAGAAAAACCTACCACATGGCAAAGGTAGCCCGGAGAGTTATGAGCCTTAAACAGTACAGACTGTAAGAAAAACTGACGCTGAGCACATAGTGTACGTCTGCACATTACTCCAGCAATGATTGTTCTGTAGGCTAAGGGGAATTTCAAAGATTGAATTTTTTAAAATGATGTGGCGTCTTTGTGTGGGACACATTTCTTATTCAGTAGTCACTGTGAAGTCTATCTCATATTTGCCTTACTAGTAGCCTACTGTATATTTACCTCCTGGGAGTCTGGTTTCCTCCCACAGTCCAAAGCCATAATCTGTGTTCCAAGATTCCCTGTAGTGTGTGTGAGTGAGTAAGTGTGGGGGCTTGTGTGCCCTGTGAAGGACTGGCATACAGTCCAGGGTTTAGCCAGCCTCATGACACAATGTGCTCCAATTTTCTTTTGGCAAATATCTATCATGGATGGTGCAAACGGTGTAATATCTTTAAAAACATGAATTACTGTATTTATCAGTGCCATGAGCTGAAAACACAATATTATACTAAGCAAACTAAAACATTTTAATATCCCAGTGTCTCTAAAGTTCTCCCCTAAACTATGTTAATAAAAAAGAATGCAGTTTGAAGAGATTTTCCACTAAACACTAAAGTGTTTCTACTATAAGAAATATGTACACTCACCTAAAGGATTATCAGGAACACCATACTAATACGGTGTTTGACCCCCTTTCGCCTTCAGAACTGCCTTAATTCTATGTGGCATTGATTCAACAAGGTGCTGAAAGCATTCTTTAGAAACGTTGGCCCATATTGATAGGAGAGCATCTTGCAGTTGATGGAGATTTGTGGGATGCACCTCCAGGGCACGAAGCTCCCGTTCCAACACATAAAGATGCTCTATTGGGTTGGGATCTGGTGACTGTGGGGGCCATTTTAGTACAGTGAACTCATTGTCATGTTCAAGAAACCAATTTGAAATGATTCGAGCTTTGTGACATGGTGCATTATCCTGCTGGAAGTAGCCATCAGAGGATGGGTACATGGTGGTCATAAAGTGATGGACATGGTCAGAAACAATGCTCAGGTAGGCCGTGGCATTTAAACGATGCCCAATTGGCACTAAGGGGCCTAAAGTGTGCCAAGAAAAGACCCCCCACACCATTACACCACCACCACCAGCAGCCTGCACAGTGGTAACAAGGCATGATGGATCCATGTTCTCATTCTGTTTACGCCAAATTCTGACTCTACCATTTGAACGTCTCAACAGAAATCCAGACTCATCAGACCAGGCAACATTTTTCCAGTCTTCAACTGTCCAATTTTGGTGAGCTCGTGCAAATTGTAGCCTCTTTTTCCTATTTGTAGTGGAGATGAGTGGTACTCGGTGGTCTTCTGCTGTTGTAGCCCATCCGCCTCAAGGTTGTGCGTGTTGTGGCTTCACAAATGCTTTGCTGCGTACCTCAGTTGTAACGAGTGTTTATTTCAGTCAAAGTTGCTCTTCTATCAGCTTGAATGACCTCTAGCATCAACAAGGCATTTTCGCCCACAGGACTGCTGCATACTGGATGTTTTTCCCTTTTCACACCATTCTTTGTAAACCGGTTGTGTGTGAAAATCCCAGTAACTGAGCAGATTGTGAAATACTCAGACCGGCCCGTCTGGCACCAACAACCATGCCGCGGCCAAAATGGCTTAAATCACCTTTCTTTCCCATTCTGATATTCAGTTTGGAGTTCAGGAGATTGTCTTGACCAGGACCACACCCCTAAATGCATTGAAGCAACTGCCATGTGATTGGCTGATTAGATAATTGCATTAATGAGAAATGGAACAGGTGTTTCTAATAATCCTTTAGGTGAGTGTATAAAAATTTTCTGTGACTTGTGAAAACAAGTTGATTATTGCTGTGAAAATGTAATTCCACAATGACAGCAATGACAATCTCACATTAATAAAAGTACAATATAAATTTTTGTATAAACGTAATTAAATTATAGGCACACAAAATGGTACAAAAGATGTTCTTTGTTATACAAGGGTTTGTCGTAATGCTGGTGAAATTCTGATTATTAAAATGTGATTTCTGGATGTGGGAAAGAAGAACGATGCTAAAAATAAACAACTTTTTACATCATTGAGGATAAAGGAAAAATTATTTTAAACTCGCTCTATTAAATATGTATGAACACAGCCTAGAAAAACAGGCCAATGAAGGAAACCTAGTTTTGTCTGGCGGTGAACAGGTGTGTGTGCATGGGAGTGTAAGTTTTACATTAAAAATTTACATTAAAATATTACCCCGACATTTTTTCTCCTAGATGCAGTTATATGCAATAATATATTCTGTTATTTTATTACTATAAGAAAACAAAAGTTGTGTTTGAAAGTTAAAGAGACTTAGATTTAACTTGGAGTCCAGAATAACAGATGCAGTGTTTTTATATAATAATATGACAAGACCCCGTACCGTTTATTATACTGTTTATTATAAGATTCAGTAATGTGCCTACAAGGTGGAGGGCTGTTGTGTCAGACTGCTTTCACACACACTAGCTTGCAGACGGGGCTGGGGATGCTGCATGAACATATGAATGTATAAAAGTAGTTATGTGGAGACCTGGCTTGTATAGTCAACATATGGAAAGTTTCTTATGATACAGACACACAAAACCTGTGTATGATCATCAAGGGTAAAGAGAATTTTCATGACCAGGATGGAGAGTACAGGGACAGAGTCTACAAAAAGGAATTACTCCATCAGACTGAGTGACGTGAAACTCAAGGATACAGGAACTTACAGCTGTAAGATCCCTAACTTCAGAACTGTCCATGTAGAGTTGAAGGTGTGTGTGGGTGTTGGGTATTCATTGTGTAATAATTTTAGTTACCATTTAAAATAGTAGATCTACAAGTAACATTTTTATAAGTAAAAATTAAGCTCAATTACAGAATTTCTGTTTTGTTGTCGTATGAGCGACAGTAGATGACCCATCTGTATACACTGCATTAAAAACAAGTGCTTTGGTTTTTTTTTAGCAGAACTTTTTTGAAATTTTATGTTCTTTTATTGAATTGTGTTTTGTGTCTGTGTGTGTGTTTTCCACAGATAAGAGTGACTCAAGCCAGAAGACTTCCCCAGATAACAGCAGAATCTGAAGTTATTTCATTTCTGCTGTGTAGCTTCATTTTCTGAAGAAAGAATTAAAGCTTTAAAAACTTTTGTTCAGTACATCTTTGTTATTTGTGATATTGTGAGAGACATCAGTGGATGTCATATATACGGTGTGTGTTTGTTTCACTTCAGACATTTTTGTGATAGGGAGGCAATTGTATTGGGGTGATAGACATACCTTATTTTGTGTTTTCCATGTAATGGTCTCATTGTTGTCATGGGTCTAGCTGGTTGTAGTGGCTAGACCGGCTGATGTTGTTGCCGTGGGCATATATGGTAGGCATGGACGCAGAGGGGTGTAACAGATAGTGTCTTTATTTGAACACAACTCAAACAGAAACGAACAAAGGAACCAAAACAACAAACTCAAACTAGGGCTCAGGAAAAACACAGGAACAAGAACTGAACACAGGGAACCAGGACCTGACAATGGGAACCAGGAGCTGACACAGGGAACTGACAGAGAACTAGGGATGAGGAAACATGGAGCTGGAGCTAACTAAAGACACATAGGGGAACTAGAGACAAGACTGGACAGGACGTGGCTGGAACTAGAGATACAGGACAGGAGACAGGGCTAAACAGGAGACAGGGCTAGACAGGAACTAGACTGGCTGGGTTAGTGAGGTTAGTAGCTACATGGAATACTGGGGACACTGGATGCTGACCTAACCGGGTTAGTGGCTAATGGGGTTAGTACTGACCTAGGAGACCGGAAGACAAAAGGCAGGGCACACATGGGGCTATACCAAACTAGCAGCTAACCTACTAGTGACCAGAACCACTATCTGTCAATCCCACTAGAGGCTAGCCTACTGGAGGCTAACCCTACTAGGGGCTAACCCTACTAGCCATCAAGGCCTACTAGCGGCTAAAACTGCTAATGGCTAAGCCCTCATGTGGCTACACATACAAGGGAATAAACCAGAAGACAAAACAGTACTTACACAGGAGGAGACACAGGCTAACTAAAATCTGAACAAGGCAGCTCTATGAATCCATCAGAACAAGGAACATACAGAAAACAAAACTAGAGCCCTCTGAAAACAAAGGTTACAAAACATAAACCAAATATAAACTTAAAGTAACAAAAAGGAATGCCCACATGATGGTAATACAAACAAACATTCAACAAACAAACAAACATTCAACAAACAAACAAATAGACCAAACAATGCTCGACCCAGTTTCCCAGAACAAACTGCTATTTATAGAGGTTTTAATGAGCCACCTCAGTTCCGGTGAGCATTCATCACCTGACTGAGGTGCCTTCTGGGAAACTGAGTCAACCAACAAGAACTAACCAGACAGACAGACAGACATGAACAGTGACCTCTAGTGGAGGTTCCTAACAATTGTGTACAGGTGTGCCTTATATTGCGGCCAATACCAAAAGACAACCCTTTTCAATGTGGCATCAATTTCAACATTCTGTGGGTATAAAAAAGCTCGTATTGTCAGTAAGTCATTCCAAGTTCATTATTCAAACAGCCATGAACACACGACATCACTTAACGGACGAGCAGCGCCACCTGGCCATGGTGCGCCTTTGGGTCGGTGGCAGGCAGTCAGATGTTGCTCGTGAACTTGGTGTGTCTCAAAGTGTCATCAGCAGACTTGCATCAAGACACAGAACCACTGGCAGAGTTCATGACAGACCCAGGAGTGGAGCCACATGAGTGACAGACCACAACCATAACCAGTACCTGAGGATCTCAGACATTGTTATGCAACTGCCACACAGCTTCAGGCCTGTTTACCAGATGTGAGGGTATTGCTTTGGTGGAGGAGATTTGGTTATTGTAGATGGCTCTGTCACTGCACATTCTTACCTCTGAGACATCATAGAACCCATCATCATTCCTCAATTCAGCTAGCACACCCCCAACTTTCTGTTCATGGATGATAATGCTCCACCACATTGTGGCAGAATTGTCCCAGCTCGACTTCAGGAAGTTGGAGTGCCTCATATGGTCTGGCCATCAATGTCCTCTGACCTGAACCCCATAGAGCACGTCTGGGACCAGTTGAAGCAGAGACTGGATGATCGTACCCCACACCCACGTGACCTGGCAGAACTGCATGTAGCACTTGTGGAAGAGTGGAACGCATTGCCTCAGAACAACATCATGAGGCTAGTGAGGAGTAAATGAAAAATAAATATAAAAATAATGAAAATGGTGTTTCTTCTCATACATTATTAGTAATATCAAAGGGAACTTTTAATTATTTCATTAAATTTCAGAGCAAAAAGGGAAAAGCACTCATGTACTGTAAGTAATAATATCTCTAATTTATTGTGAGTAGTGTAAATGACTCAAAAAATTATTTGTTCATTTTGATGAAGGACCGAGTCACTAAAATTATTCGAACCTTCCATCACTAGTATTCAGGGTCACGGGGGCCTGGAGCGTATCCCAGGAGCAAAAGGCAGGGTACACCCTGGATAGGGTGCCAATCCATTGAAGGGCACAAACATACACACACTCATTCACAGACCATGGGCAATTTGGGAACGCCAATCAGCCTAATCTGTAAGTCTTTGGACTGTAGGAGGAACCCGGAAAACCTAGAGGAAACCCACCAAGCATGGGGAGAACATGCAAACTCCATCCAATCGAACCTGGACCTTGGAGGTGCACGGCAACTGTGCTAACCACTACACCACCATTTATAAACCAGGAAACACAGAGCTGAACCGTCAATTTTCTGAAAGAAATGTAGAAAAAAAAACTCATGACTGAAGATCACTTAAACACTTGAAGTTGTGTGGTTAAAAATTTTTAAGTAAAAACCAGAGCTGTGATTAATTGTGAAAAGAGCATTCACACACACACACACACACACACACACACAATGTAATAAGAATTCACAGGATTGGGACTAAACAGCTGTGTAGTGTTTAAAGCTGCAGAACTGTTACAAATCTAGTTATTACTCCAAGGTAGATTTGTTCCTGCCCCCTTACTTACCCCCATTCTATCTAAATACTTCTACTAAATGTCTGTCTGTTATCACGAACACGAACCTTTGCCTTTAACTCGCTTTATCATATCCACATACTCCATGACTAAGTGCTTAAATTACCTTTCTGGTACCTGTATATGGTCTATAGGTGTCACTGTTCTTTTTCTAACATTGTTTTTGGCACGTGTTCCACATGAAGCTAAAAATTAATCCACTAACACCTCAGACGCCAACACCTTATCATGCTGTTTCAGCATCTGCAACCATCCGTCCACTTCAATTTCCACTTACTAGAAAAAGCTAAAAATATCTTTCATTTACATCCCACTATGACACATTACTCTGTCTCTTTCATTCACCATTCACACTCACCTTCTGTCTACAGGTAGCCAGAGAGAACTTTATTAAGGCTTCCACACTTACTGTACATCTGTCACAGTCCAACCTTTTTATTTAAGTGTCTTTCGACCTTGGAGCTAGAATCAGCTTTCTTCTTCATTTTGGTTTGGATCTACACATGCTGCTCCTGAGCTCCCAGTGATCCAGACCCCCATCTGCCCTCTGCACCTGCTGACTCATCCCTGTGCTGAACTGGACTTTGTGTTAATTTAAATTAACTTCTGTTTATGGAACTTTCATCTGCATAACACACATGATGTTATACAATTTCTGTTATCTGCTATCACCCAGATGAGGATGGGTTCCCTGTTGAGTCTGGTTCCTCTCAAGGTTTCTTCCTGTTGCCATCTCGGGGAGTTTTTTCTTGCCACTGTCGCCGTCACCCTTGGCTTGCTCATCAGGGACAATCTCATTATCTAGTCACATTTTTCTTACACATATATACATTTCCATAAGTCTTCTTTTCATTTCTGTGAAGCTGCTTTGAGACAATGACCATTGTTAAAAGCGCTATAGAAATAAAATTGAATTGAATTGAATTGAATATAAATATGCCATGTGAGTAAATATATGGAAATAGATAAAAAGCTGGATCAATAATTTATTAGTGAACAGTGGCTCTGTATTAGTCAATCTTTAAACAAACAATAAACTGCACTAAATAAGAATACGCCATGAATTCAGTTTTCAAGGATAGCGATGGATATATCTGAACCACCCCATTTGATCATGTTACATTTTTCTTTTGGAAATGAGAATTGTATTCACAAGCTCATAGAGGAAACCTATACACTAGTTTCACTGTTTTTGGACTCATTCTGGCACATGAGTTTTCCTAAAACATTCCTTTGATGACAAACCTTAATGCGGAAGACTATACAGAAGTGAGGTCACTGTGTGATGGCTCCTGTGAGGTCACAATACGGAGCTTCAATAACTTCCTGCCTCTATTATTAATAAATAAAACTAAAAATATTCTTCAAAATGAACAAACTGCTGAAATTAATTGTGTGGTATCATGATAGTCCATTAATATGAAAGGCACTTATTGCTGGACTCTGTCGTCACCTGATCACGAATACATTGACTGATACGTCACTCTATCTAACTGTATTTACATGACACTACTCATTAATAGCGTGAGCCGTCCAGGAGAGATATTAGATCCAACAACCACACTCTGGTCAGCCAATGGGGCGCTATCAATAAGAGGCGCAAACCCTGTTGACGGACCCTCGCCAGGACTCCTGGGAGCAGAACTATGGGTGGAAACGCATAAAGGCGTAATCTGGGCCACGTGTGGGCTATCGTGTCCAGACCCAGGGGAGCTGGAGGAGTCAGAGAGTAGTAAAGGGGACATTGTGCTGCCTCTTGCGAGGCAAAGAGGTCCACCTCTGCTACATAAAATCTTTCACCAGATGTGACTGACTACTTCGGGGTGGAGTTTCCATTCTCTATGTGTCACAGCTTGTCTGGATAGCAAGTCTGCTCCTACATTCATATGCCCTGGAATGTAAATCGCTCTGAGGGACAGGAACTTGTCCTGTGCCCAAAGCAGAACCTGGTGCGTTAGCTTGTTCAAGGGGCGTGAGCGCAGTCCACCCTGGCGATTTATGTACAAGACTACCACAGTGTTGTCCACCCGCACTAGGACATGGTAGCCTCTCAACTGCTGGAGGAAGTGTTTCAGGGCCAGAAACAGAGCCATCATTTTGAGGCAATTGGTGTGCCATGCAAGAAGATGACCTCTCCAGCTCCCTTGAATGGAGATGAGCTAGGACGACATTTCGATGTCGAAGCTCCTGAGAGTGAGCCAGAATCAGCCAGCCGTCTATGTAATTCAAAATACGGATGCCCTGGAGTCGTAAAGGAGACAGAGCTAGGCCAAATGGAAGGACTGGTAAGCTTCGTCCCTGAAAGCGAACCTCAGGAACTTCCTGTGCTGTGGTAATATTTCTATATGGAAATATGCGTCCTTGAGGTCGATTGTCACAAACCAATCCTCTGTTTGGATTTGAGAAACAATCATTTTGACAGTTAACATTTTGAATCTGAATTTTCTGACATAGCGATTCAAGCCGCGAAGATCCAAAATCGGACGCAACCCCCCATCTCTCTTGGGCACCAAAAAGTACTGACTGTAGTAGCCCAACTTTCTGTCTGGGAGGGGAACATGTTCTATGGCCCCTTTGCCCAGCAGAGTCTGTAATTCCTGGGCCAGTAGATGTGCTCAGTCTGGTTTTCACGGAATTGGAGACCACGCCGTTGAAATGCGGAGGACGGTGTGTAAAATAAATCCTGTAGCCTGTGGCTACAGTCCTTTCTACCCAAGTAGATACGCCTGGCAATAGTTTCTACGCTGCCAGCTTCTCCAAAAGGGGCACGAGTTTTGACACTTCGGCTGGATAGGGGGGTGTTAGGTGTTTGGTATCCTGAAGTGTGGCAGGAGATGTCCGAACACCCAACATTTCATTGGAGACCGACACTCCCCGAAACACCAGTGGTGGTGGGGATTGAACACCGGCCTCCTGGGAGTGCCAGGGAGGAGGCCCTATTTTGTGAAGGAAATCCAGGCACCCCTCCCTGGAGGGAGACACCCCCATGGCCCCGTGTGCACAAGCCTCAGGACTTCCTCTTTGAAGAGAGGAACCTCCTCAGGTCTGGTCTTTTTGAGGCAGTTTGAGAAGAGTGGCAAACTAACCTAACCTAACCCTAACCCTAACCCAGTCTTTACGAGGGGGTGCGTGGCTGGTCACGTTCTCCTTCTGCACCTCACACCTAATAGGGGCCAGACCTGGAGCACGGCAGGGAAGAAACCTCCCAAAGGCCTGTTCATAATTTCGCCTCCCAAAACCTAGTGGCGACAGAATTAACAGCGTTGCCAAAGAGGCCGGAAGGCAAGACGGGGGCATCAAGGAGGACAGCACGATCCCTATCCTTGATGGCCGTAAGGTTCAGCCACAGATGCCTCTCCGTGGATACCATGGCAGCCATAGAATGGCCAACAGCACGGGCCGTCACTTGGTTGCATGGAGAGACAGATCTGTGGCTCGGCGCAGCTCTGCAAAACCGCCATGGTGTGCAGTGAAGCACCAGCCTGACCCGCTGCCTGAAAAGCTTTCCCCACCAAAGCAGATGTCAATCTACACGGCTTGGAGGGGAGTGTAGGCTTTTTCACGGAGGATGATGTCCCAGGAGAGACATAGCCCGCAAGTGTCTCTTCTATCTGGGGCATCATCATATAACCGCGTGCTTTCGCATCAACGATATTCGAGTAAGTTAGAAGTCAATGGCACAAAAACACGTGATGAATATGGCTTGCTCCATGCAAGAGTTATCTTGTTGGTCACCAAAGAAAGGGTGAGAGAGACGTTGAGGCTCCTCCCCCCGGCCACCCGACAGAAACCTGTCTTCTAATTTCGAGCACTTGGAGGAATCTCGCTTCTGCGGCCAGTCGATATGCAACCACTCAACCGCATGCGTTATAACCTCCAATAATTCCTCAAATGCTCTGTCAACACTGGAGGAGCATTGCGAGGAGGCTACTTTCATAGAACCGAGAGAGGAAGATTCTTCCGCTCCTTCACAAGATGGAGCGGAGCGCGCTTGAGAATCGGAAGCTAACACTTCCTGAGAGAGCGCGAGAGAAAGGGAGAATTCCATCTCGTGCGGATCAGCATGCGAGCTGCAGGAATGCGCCGTAGCTCCTCTTTAAAGAAAGCGAGCTTAATAGGTAGAAGATCGCAATACTCACAGTCTCCCTGAAGCCCGAGGCGAGCGTGTTCTTCGCCCAAGCACTCAAAACAAAATTTGTGGAGATCGCCCTTCGAAAGAGATCTAGTACACGGAGGCACGCATCTCTTAACCAACTCCGCCATATCGGTGAGTTAATGCTGTTATTTTTTCTTTTGCTTTCGTTATCGCTTGCACACACACGCAAACACAAAGCGGTCCTGAAGACAAAAACATCTGAGGATGTTTCCGTTTCGCTCCTATTCATAACCTGCAGGTGCACCTTATTCGCTGGCGTCACCTGACTGAGGTTATAAGCCGAAGTATTTGGCGGTTTTGACATACACAGGCTTCACAACTGGAGAACAAAGAGATGTTTTCATAGCATTTTCATACAGCATCGAGTGTAGCTTTTGAAAGGGAACTCCGAGCGCGAGCGGAGTGGAGCGCCACAGTGCCGCCTGTGGCCATACTGAGGTACTCACAGCATATAAGGATTGTAAATGCACTTGACAGATAAACCTTGACCATTACAGTCTGTATTAGTATTTTTTTTTCTTTTCCAGAAATACATCTCTCAGAAAAAATAATAAAACTGCATAAATGTGACCAAACATTTTTATGTGCATCACATGTGCTACATTATTGTGGTTATAGTCTGTACACTAACCTGTCTCACACACATCTAAGGTAAACAGCTCCATCTTCCTCTTTTGCAGTAAAATTCTCACAGGAGTTTTTATCCACATGCTGGAGCTTTACTGCACAACTGCTGTCTTTATAACTGTGTCTCCTTTTTCACAAATTTCAAACCTGTACCTGTCTCACTGTGTTTTATTATATTCAATTGAAGGGAATAAAACACTCTGTGTTGTCCTAAACATTTAACTCTGTAACTATGTCTGTTTCTAAAATAAGTAAATCTTTGTGAAAAGCTTTCACAGCAACCAGACTCCATAAAGCATTATTTAGTTATGAACTGCAGTGTGCATTTTGTGGAATCAGAATGTATGTCTCAGGTAAAAGTAAATCAATAAACAGGTTTAATATGAATCTAACCAACCCCCATCCCAGATAGCACACAGCCGACAGGAACCAATAGCAGAACATATCATAAATTGGGACAACCTTGACATATTGTGCATAAATGATAATGGACAGCTTGTTGTTTCTCTGTCTCGTTCTCGCAATGCATTGCATTTTCTTCCAAATTCTTTTGTCATCGTGGATCACTACGATTAATAAATTATATTGGGGTTAATGTTCCTCCAAATGAGATGTAAATACTCTTGAGTAAGGCATAAGGGTGTTGAGAATGAAAAGCATGCAGTTAATAGTTTTGCTGTAATTTGTTGAGAAAGATGTTTAGTTATGCACTATTATGCTAGGCTAATCGACCTGTTGCCAGTGAATACAATAGCATACAGACCCATAGCGAGGTTAGAAACATAGGGATTGTTGTAATAGTAAGTGCCAGAAATATTAAAGGGCTAATATACAGTACATATTGTTTTGCTTTTTGTATTTTATGTCGTTGTCGAATATATGTACTAAGGTAGTCGGCATGTGAAACATTCATTTCATCTGGAGAAAAATGTGTATAATACGGAAACGTTACGGAAAATGTTGAACTGATTTGAGCCAAATGTGGAAAATGTTTCTCATCATTTTCCTAGTTGTAAAGGAATATTTTGAAGTACATTTTAAATGTACATTGCTCAAATGATAGATCTACTGTATTTTCACAGACTAGAGTCACAGTTCTCCAAAGATGCTGTAATGTTGATGATGAAGATGATGATAAAGAACAGCTGAGCCACACTGACCAAGCTGACGGGGAAGGTACCAAGGTGATTAACGATGAGGAAGATGCAGAGCTACCTAATATAAAAGTTTGAGGAAATACTGTAGGGATATGAATCTGTTTTCTTATTATTGGCAATAATGAGAAGAGCCTAATTGCCAACATTGGGCCAAACTTGTAATTATCTACTGAACCAACGTTGGGCCAGCCTATCTTTGGCCCCACCAATGAGCCAACATTGGGCCAATGTTGGCATCAGTGGTTGGCCCAATGTATGCACTGCCGTTGGCCCAGCATTGCCCATTTAGCAGTGTGCTATCTGGGTAGTTGTTACAATGTTGCTGCAGAAGTGAAGGGTCGGCTCGACATGAATGAATGGCAGATCTGAACCAACGTTGGGCCAGCCTATCTTTGGCCCCACCAATGAGCCAACATTGGGCCAATGTTGGCATCAGTGGTTGGCCCAATGTATGCACTGCCGTTGGCCCAGCATTGCCCATTTAGCAGTGTGCTATCTGGGTAGTTGTTACAATGTTGCTGCAGAAGTGAAGGGTTGGCTCGACATGAATGAATGGCAGATCTGCTGAGATAAACCATGGTCATAGAAATGCGAGGTTCAAAACCGGACCGTCAACAAAGATTGAAATCCAGATTTAACGGCGAGGAATAAGATTGGAAGTCAAACAAAAATCCAGAGACAAGGTTCATGAAACAAAGCGAGGGTCGAGATCCCAAAACTAAGGCAGGTAAGATGTAGGCACAGAATCTGGTTACGGAACTTGAAAAGTTTGCAGACTGTTAAAGCTTCGCTCCCAACAATGAGCCAAGGTGGTTGGAGAGGGTAAGGGGGTGGAGTCAACCTGACAGAACATGGATTGATAAAGTGTAACATAGTGAATGAGCCGATGAATCTCTGTGAGAGCTTTCTGGGTTTTAAGTGGCAGGTCACATGTCGCCAGCATGAACGTTTGGCCAACAGGTGCAATGGAGCAGTGATGGTTGGCCTTATGCTGAAACATGCTCACTAAACAGAACAGGAAAATCATAGGGATGGAGTTCTCAAGCACACTTGAAGGCTGCTTCTCCTTTAAGAAAGAGAGGAAAACAGATGAGAAGAGAGACGGTCGAACATGTCAAAGATTGAATGAAGACAGAGAGTGGCAGTCGTGAGAATCACACACAATCCTGCCCACAAACAATGAAAGCAACAATGGAGTGCATTCTTTGCAAATCATAAATATAATTAAAATCAAGGTTCATTGTCACTTAAAAACACAGCAAATATATATTATATTGGAGGGGTGTGTAAGTGTGTCTAAGGTGTAAAAGTGTGTAACACAAGCTCAGGACTGAATAAAGACACCAAGAACTGATGCTGCACTACATAACTATTATTAACCTGATCATTACTCAGAATTGCAGTGTTGCCAAGTAACTACTGAAATTTTCCCCAATACCTAAAAGCACTCTTTGGCTCTTTTGTTCGCTTTGGCTTGATTTAGTATTCTACAGAGTCATATTTGTTTTTTGAGTAAATTCGTTTAAATAAATTCAGTTACATGTGATTATCAAAGGCAAGGAAAGGTTAGACGCTAATGGTTTAGAATTTTTCTTTTGAATTCTCACATTGATAGTGTGGGTGTGCTAGAAAACACATATGAGAAGGTAAGGGTAAAAAAACAAACTCCTTGTGGTCAGAGTGACACTTCCTTACTTCGCTCACACTTCCTTATGCTACAGTTTCTGAAGTTTAACAGCATTGTTTCCTGGCTGAAGCAGCTCAGTCTCAGAGTGTTTAGGGCTTGTGTACGGTGGTCAGGATTCAGAATGAAGATAATAAAACTTTATTTCTGTGAGTAACTTCACACGTTTCTTTGTTGTCTTTTTAATTTAGTGTCTGCATGAATGAAGTGTAGGTGATTCTAAACCCTCATGGTGTATCTGTATGTGTTGTGCTTTTTAGATCTCATAATGTGCTGTGGAGCTGCAGAGAGTTTCACAGAGAAGTCGGTAGATTTGGGACAGAATGTGACTCTAAAGTGTGAGGTGTCTGACAAACATGTGTTCTGGTTCCTGATGAAGTCGTCAGAACCTCCTGTGTTTATATTACGCTCTTTCTCAAGCCAATCCAAGAGTGCAGATTACAGTAACATGACCTTCAGCAAGACTTTCTCACTGCAATACAACAGCAGTTTATTCATACATAATATCAGTACTAATGAATTAGGAGTGTATTATTGTAGTCAAACTGCTTCACCTTACGGCATCAGCAGAGGAATCAGACTTTACATCCAGAATCACTCAGCTTGTAAGTAATTTTTTTTTTAAATACTTTTAGATCTCATTCTGTATCCTGTAATTTAGAATACATAATATGCTCTTTTCTTGTTTGTTACTTATTTTGTTTTCACTTCTATGCATAACATAAAATCTGTCTTTGTAGATACACCATACACTGAGAGAGCTGTATCAATTGCAGAGAATCAGAGATGTGATTATAAGACATCAAAAGATGGTAAACTCTGGCAAAATCTCTTCATCATACTCGCGATAATCAACTGTCTTGTCGTTGTTGTTGTCATCACAGGTGAATTTAATTTTATTCCACAATACACATTGATTACCAGCTGATATACAAATGTGTGTGTGATGTTTTTGTTGAATAGATCTAAACAGGTCAGTAAGTTTACAAGCTTGAACATGTGACATATTGTAACTAATCACTAAATATATCATCTTATTGTTATCTTGTATATACTGTACGTATATATGATGCCCTTTTAATACAATTACACTAAATATGTCAGGTTGTTTCAATATTTTTCTTTGTTCACTAACGTTGTTTGGAAGAGAATCCAGCAGGATGACACGGCAAAGCTCCTCCATTTATTTATTTTTTAAACACGAAATTTAGCTTTCAACTTTCACCACAACAATGGGTCACAAATCCTAAATGTTAGGCTACATGACATCTAAACTGTAAATATTGGCCACATTTGCATCAAGTAACCTAAATTAAATGGTACAGAACATCAAAAAAAAAAAAAAAAAAAGATAGTATATTGGAAGTAGTTCTATTTGGGAATTTAATTCAAAAAGTGAAAGTCATATATCCTAGATTTGCTACATGAACAGTGAAATATATCTAGCCTTACTGGTTTTCACTTTGTGTTTAATGAATCCAGAATATATAAATGCAAATATACATTTGCAACTCCACTTTTTTATTATTTATATCTATATTTATTATCCTGTCTGGTTTTAACCAAACCTTAATGACTCAAATACTAATCGGCTTTTGAATAGCATCAACTGTGAACTATTAAATTGACTTAACAAATATGTTTTAAAAATTTGAGGCACATTTGAGATGGTGTATAATAACGTTGTGAATGGTTAGAAAGATGTGATTGTTTCTGGGAGGTTAATTCTGAATAAATTATAATGTTTTAGGCTTTACGGTTTGCAGCTGCAGAAGAAGTCCAAAAACTCGACCACCTTGTACACGTCCAGACACCGGTTTACTGCTGCATGAGAACAACACCAGCCCTGTGGTAGGCTTAATGATTTTAATATGTTTTTGTCTAAATGTGAATTAATTAACTTTTTTATTAAATTAATTTCTTTTTTTAATATCCTGATGTTTAATACAATTTACTGTATTTTTTATATTATTAATTTAATTCTACTTGCTTCAGTGGGGCCTGGTGCAAAACATTTTTTTTGGTGGTGGTGGTGGGGGGGGGATGGGGGGGCGCAAACAAAATTCAAATTAAACTTTTAATAGTCACCTATAAATAGCCATTTATCAGGTGATTAAGCATCTCATCTCATCCAGTCAGCAGTGCTGGAAATACAGCAGAATATTGTGACTACATGACTTTATTTCAATATTAAAATGAATAATTATTATGTTAAATAATTACATGTTAAAGGAGCATTCTTCTCTGCCTAACTTTAAGGGGGGCCCCGTATTGACTGGCTGCCACTGACTTCCTTGAGTGGTTGTAGAAGTGAGCATGGTGGGTGTGAAGTCGGAAAGTCCCAAAACAGATTAAGCTATATTAGTCCCTGTTCTCTCGTGCCTATGCAGTACTGTGGAATATGTACAATACAAACTTTTAACACAGTGTCACATGTATCTTAGATTTAATAGTGTTGACGTTGTGTTAATTAAAACTGGTCATATCACTCTATTCTTTCAGTACTCTGACGTGCTGTACACCATAATAAACGACTGCATCAGGACGACTGTCCTTAAAAGCACATACTCTCTTCTGCAGCCCATGACCCAGAGTGACCCCATGACGTCATGATGTGAATTACATATGATGCTTCATATGATGTCATTAGACTGAAGTGAGCCGTGTTCCAAATGCTGAAAAATGTCTGCTTTTTCTTCTATCAAGATTTTTTTTATCGTTGTCCGTCATCTCGCTGGCCGAGCAGTTCCCATAATGCACTACAAGTGTTTCCGTTGAAATACTAAGGTACTACGTTTACACATCTCACCATCTGTTTAAATTATACCCTGCCTGAATGTTCACTTTGTTAAACTCAATAGTTTTTATGCCCTCACTGTTCATCTACCAAAAGCCACATGTGTATTAAAACACCTGTATGGCATAGAAAAGAAACTATGAGCGAAATGTAGCTACATACTGAAACACAATAGGGCTTCCTGTCATATAGAGATCAAAACATTAACACCACCAGCAGGTGACCTGAACAAAATCACCACATATACACCTGCAAACTGGTTAAAGTTTCATGGCCCCCAAGGCTCAGACATACCCGTGGAGACCAAAGGCCAGGCCGTCCATGTAGCCCATATAGCACAATTCCTCCCCAAAAAGACAATGCTGGCCACCAGACCACCACAACGTGCCATGCACAGGGTCCAGCAGGGAAAAAACCCAAGACCAACCCGGCCTCAAAACTCTTCAGATCCCTGAGCATCCACATATGACTCACCCTGCAACCCACAACACCCAAAGGATCCACTGCCAATGTCCTGGTGCTGCACACCACAATACACTCCCAGAGTTCCTACAGAGCCACACCCTGACCACTGGAGTGTTATATAAGTGGCCATTATAGATCCTTAATTTAATATTGAGATTATAAAACTTAATAATGTAATAATTGATGTGATTGTAGTACATGGATAAAATATGCTGTTAACTTGTTAGATACATTTAGCCACATAGCTTAGGAGCAAAACGAAAGAAGCCATTGATTGATTAACGTTTGAGGTAACATGACAATTTTAACTATCATGTATAAGAGCTGATGTTAAATTATTTAACCAAAATGTTTTTGTTTTTTTATGTAACAAAATAGGCATAAGCACCACATGCTATAACTCTGCACCAACTGTCTGAGAGACTCTTTCAGGTGTTTTTTCTTGTCTGTGGTTTTGCACCTTTAGCACCGGGTTAGATTATGATAAGAAGGCAAGTTGGCCTGAGAGGAAGTGACAAGAAGACATCTGTGGAAAAAAAGTGTTATGTGTTCTTTTTTTCATAAAAATCTAAATAATTTATTATGAGGTCAAGTTTAATCATGTTAAAATTGAAGTCAAAGAAAAAATGTTTATCATCAAATTTATTGTTAAAAAATTTCTGACCCAGACAGCAGACATTTGACCCACAGCTTCCTGATGATCATGAAAAACATAACCTGAACATGCCAACAGCGTGTGTTTGTGTGCACGGTGGTGTATGCATGCAAGTCAGTGGGTGGGTATTTGGGTGTGGGTGGGAGTGGGGGTTATCTCAGCTCTGAAACTGGTTTGGTCCAGCTTAAGTCAGTATGAACACACTTCTCTGGTGTCATTAAATAAAAGCAATAGCAGTTTCTGAGAATTCTCACTTTTTGCTAATGGACAAAATCAAACTCTCAAAGAAGTGATGACTTGGTGAAAGTTCATAATTTAATTCTACAGTCATCATGTCATCACACACCCAAGTGTCTTTTCCATAATAATCACAACATGTGAAAATGACAGGAGCCTTTATTTAGTAATAAGTCGACTTTGCTTAGATTTAAGGCTCTAATTTATCATTTGTCAGAAAAAAGAAAAAAAAAAGTTTAATTCCAGCTGAAGTTCAATCATATGGTGAACACAGGAAAACACAGTAAATGTGCTCGGGATGGAGAGATGAAATTAACCATTTGAGATTTTCACATTAAATCACTATACATTTTCATAAAATATCTACTCATGAACATGACAGAATACACAGTTATTTAGTCCATTCAGATGTTTGCTTCTGATTGCTCATCCTGCAGATGGGTCACCTGTCATAGTGCATGCTGGGAAGGTTTTAGGAGATGACGATGACGGCGAGCACCAATGCGAGCCACACTACAATGTTAAACACTACCTTGTATACAAAGTTGTACTTGTACCCATGTTGTAAAGGGCTTCTTGTGTTACTCTGGAGACAAACAAGTTAATCAAAAGCAGGACTCTGGTAAAGCTTAGTGTCATTATAAAGCTCTTGTGAAATTAACCTCATAGATATTAAACAGATCTAAATACTGAGCAGAGATTTTGTTAATAACTTACATCTTTACCTCTGACTTGTACAAATACTATACTGTACATTTGTGTGACTCACATCTAGGCAAAAGGTGAGACATGCATTTAAAAAACGCAAAGCAAATTCGTGTACTACTGCACACACCACGTGTTGAATAATGTGCATCTCCGTGGTTTCAGTGAATAACAGCTATAACAAACACATGTAAGCGTCTTTAGGCATGTTTTATTATAACACTCATTTAGGTCGGCTTTGGTGTTGGTTTTACATTTTAATGTTTATAGAAGATGAGAGACATAAGTGTATTGTTTTGTGTGTGATGTGAACTGCTCTCTGTGGTTGAGCATGCTCTGATCATACCTTCCTATTCACAGCACCTGTAACTAGCCACTTCCTATTTGTGGGGGAAATTTTGTGTGTTTGTGCTTCTTGACTTTTATCTGTTTAGCTGTACATGCATGTAGAACTTGGCGAATTATCCATGATCCAGCTACAACTCCTGAATCTACAGTATAACAGGAAAGTGGCAGAAGATACTATAGCTGTTGTATGTGTCCCTGACGAAACCACTAAAAACATTTTCCAGAAGGGTTACAAAAGCCCCCATAGAGGTTTGCCTGATCAAATAAACCCCAATCATTATTCACCACTTCACAAGATAAACACAATGCCACTGGTTCAGAAGCCTCAATGGACACACTTGCTAGTCAGCTTGTGGTGGTGTTGTGCTGCTTCAGACAAAAAAATCTTAACAGCTTTTGTGTCTCCTGCATTAAACCATAACTCTTCATCCCTACCCCTTCTCCAGATGGTTATGGTCCATTTTACGGAAGATGGAAGGTTAATGCAAGAAAATTAGATAACATAGGAGTAAGGTGCGCTTTTGTCCTTCGATAGGTTGAATAAAATGTGCAAATACAAATAATAATAAACTATACATAAAGTCAATCAAATAAATATGTGCAAGTGCAAATATAAACTAAAAACATGTATAGATGTGTAGTAATGTAATGTTATAGTGAAAAATAGAAATGTCATAAGGATGGATGGCATCAGTAGTTATGATTGTCACACATAAGGACACAGCGGGCAAGGTGACCATGTCCATATCATGTCAAAAAATTTGTTCAACAGGAATGGAGAAGTGCAAGCATGGTGAGCATTAACAGCTGAGGTAATTGTGTTGAAGGTGGTTAACTTGTGTTATGTGAAAACTAGATTTGTCAGGTTGTCTCTTCAGAAGAAGCTCATCCTCATTCTCTCTGTGGTGACCTTCAGAGAGCGGAAGCACTTACCTCATCACAAAAGACAGAACTGTCCATTTTGGGGTGACTGTGGTCATTTATTATCTTAAGACATGTTTGCTCAACTATACCACCCGTGGTCTGCCAGTGAGGAAATTGGAAATCCACTGACAAAAAGGTGGGCTGAGTCCCAGGTTCTCCAGTGTGTGTGTGTGTGGGGGGGGGGGATGGGGGGGGGATTATAGTATTAAAACCTGAACTTGTAGAAGAAATTTTTGTCTGATTTTATCTGATTTTATGTGACATACCCTATGTTTAAAAAATAAAAGATACCCCAGCTTGAAATAATAGGAGGCTTGCGTGAGAAGCCGAGCATATAGGCCTCTTGGAATGTGCCTGTAAAAGAAATCCGATCTATACATTGAGGCACCTAGAACTGGGAAATTTAATGAAACCCAGATGTTGAATGGAAAATCAGCGCGAGAAAACTGGCCACCTTTGTTTGGGATCAGTATTTAAGCATGAAGCCGTCGGGAGTCGGGGTGCTAAGAGGGCTTTGACAGATAGCAATGCATACCGGTGGATAGATTCTGTATTAATTTGTACTCATTGTCAAGAGGGCCTAGATGGATGGCAGTGGAGTAGGTTAATAAGGAATTGCGCTTAATTAGTAATACTGCTTGTGTGAGGATCCACAGCAGTTAATATAAATATAGCCCTTTTATGAGGAACGTACTCAGGTATGTCAAAAGAATTGTGTAGCCACCAAAACCGTATAGTATGAGCTTGTGGCTTTTTTTTAATGAATATCTTCTTATGTGGAACATACAGTTGTATGTCAATGTTTTTGTATGCTGCTGATTAATGGATTGTATGAGGTTATAGCAGCAAATTTATATCTTTTTTTATGAGGAGTGCCTGCTAAGGTGCCATTAAGTTGTAAGCAATTGCATTGTTTGTGTTTAATTGATGTTCTACTGTCCAATACTGTCTGATACTGTCCGAGTGAATAAGAGCTCTATGTGTGTCTAAGTGTGTGTGTCTGAGTGGAAGTGAGAGAGAGAATCTGGCTGAGTGATACCATAAGTTCCGTGTCCAGTGAGCTGGCCTGAAACCCTGAGGGAGTTGCGTGTGCAATCCACCAGAGGGGGGGGTCGGCTGCTGCCAGACCGGAGACGTGTGTGTGAATGAGCCCTTATAGGACTAGATAAATTAATAGATTAAGTTGAAATAAATGGACAAGTGTGTATGAGCCCTTCTAAGTAAATAGATAAATAGATAGATAAATAAAATAAAAGGGACAAGTATGCTTGAATGAGCCCTGATTAGGACCAGGGACAAAGTATGCGTGAATTAGCCCTAATTTCCAGGAAATAAGGGACATAGTATGAATGTATAAATAAAGAAATAGTGTGGAGTGGTGAATGTATGTGGTGAATGTGTGTGAACCCAATATTAATACTGTGGCATTCATCGGTTGTTGCAAAATAATATTTGCTGTGTATAGAAATACTGTGCTCTTTGGCAAGTACTAACAGGAAAGTAGTGAAACATTGTATATTAAAGAGTGTCTATCGTTGCTAAGTCTTGTTAATGAAGGTGGATGTTTAGATGATTATATAATATTGTACGTAGCTGGAAGTAAATTTAGTTACTAAGTAAGTGCATAAGCATAAAGTAATACAGGAATATTTTGGTTTTTGGTGGCAGAGGCCATAACGCATAATGGCAGCCTCTCCGGTGGAGCTATTGGTGTTAAAGCATCCATTGTGTGGAGATCTCATAACTAAGATCTCAAGTAAATGGCAAAAGAGAACTAAAGATATGATTACAAAATGGCCAAAGGAGGGGACATTTGATTTGGCTTTGTGTAGAGAAATGGAAACTTTGGTAAAGAATTACAAGACTGCGGCTAGAGAGAAAAAGCGTGTCCAGAGAAAGTTGAAAAGGCAGCAGGAGAGAGAGGTCCTAGCTCTGTTTAAGAAAGAAAGAGAAGAGTTGGCAAGAAAGAAAAAAAAGTGAAGAAAAATCCAGAAAGGCAGACAGTGAGGCACAGAATACCAGAGGGGAAGCATTAGTTACACCTCCCCCATATGTGCAGACAGAAGGTCAATTCCCAATGCTTAAGGGAATGGTTGAAGTTTCAGGAGAAATGGGAGACTTAGGAACTTAGCTCCACAATTCCCAATTTTGATTAAAGGTGCATGGGGACAATATGTACGATGGGCAACTCAGGATCTCGAGGGACTTGTCAACCGCCTCCCTAACATTCACGAAGTGCAGGGAAATGGATTAAGGTCTTGGAAGAGGAGACCTCAGGCAAGCTGTTGTCGGTTGGAGATATGAAAGTTCTTTTGGCAAAGATTTTGAGGGGAGGAAAGATGGAGGAAGTTCTCCAGGCATCCGACATGAGTGAGGCTGTAGATACATACCATATGGATGGAACTGTCTTTGATGCTTTCCGCCCCGCTATGTGGCAGGCCTTACGTACAGAGTATCCAACCAGAGTTGACCCAAAGGCATTAAAGGGTGATCAGCTGGACGAAACAGAGAACCCAACTCTGTATATTCAAAGACAGTTAAAGAAGTGGAAGCAAGAGACAGAAAGTGACCCTGAAGGGGATGCCTTATTGTCTACGCTGTTTAGACAAACTATAGTAAATGCCATGCCTCAGCCTGTAAAAAGCAAACTGGAAGATGTGGTCAGTTTAACCTCAAAATCACACAAAGAGTTCTGCAATCATGTCTCACATGCTTTTGAACAGTACAGGAAAAATGAGCAGAAGTTGAAAGCTCAAGAGAAAGAGCTACAACGGAAACTAGCTCAGTTACAGCTTGAAGAACTGACTAAGAAAAACAAGAAAAAGATTCAAGCTACTCTAATTACAGCAGAGCAAGTGTCTGGGGGGGCCCCAGGCAATCCTTCACCCATGATCTAGCCAGCTGCAGGCAAAACACTGACAGCACCAGCAGCCCTACACCCAAACTCACACCAGATGTCTGCACCAGTCATCAATGTTTACCCGCAAAGGCAGAAAGGTGTATGCTGGGGGTGTGGGCTGGCTGAACATAACCAATCATGGTGCCCCACACATCCATGGCCCCAGCCCCCAAGGGGTGTGATGGGAGGGGGGTGGCAGCAGCCTCCTCAAGATCAAGTTCAAGGCCCAGTAAACCCATGGGGGGGGGTCCAAAGCTCAGATATTAGGGGTGCCCAGAGAATCCTACGGGGGAGAATCAGTTACCTATGTTAACAACTAATGCTGAACAAGAACCCATGTTACACATTGAGGTAGGCGGTAAAAATACACCCATGTTAGTTGATACAGGAGCGGTTTATACATGCTTAAATTTAAGTCATGCCTCACATCTCCCCTTGTCTGGGAAATTTGCCAAGACAGTAGGATTCTCAGGGCAAAAGCAATTGATTCCTATGACCGCTTCAGTCCGTCTACAAACTAGCAATAAAAGTGTGACTATACCTGTACTAGTTTCAAGTCAGACCACGTTAATTTGTTGGGCAGAGATGCATTGTGTAAATTAGGATTGCAAATATGTTGTTCTCCTGAACGGGTGTATGTTGACATGAATGATGTAAAAAATCAAATGGTAATGACTGAGCCGCAAGCAAATGTGTTTTGGATAGGACAGCTAGAAAGGGATGTAAGTAAAGTAATTCATGAGTGGGGAAAGTTCATTGAAGCACAGATTCCTGAAGCACAATTACCTACTTCAGACTTTCACTGTACAATAGTGTATGATCCAACTAAAGATGCTGGTTTAGAACAAACATGGCAGGAAGAAACAAAAGAGCACAAGGTTGAGTTAATTACACAGTACATCATTATAGGTCGGCAAGGAACAGCTATCAGCATAGAGGAGTGTGATTTTGTGAAAAGGTGGTTCAATGTAACTGATTCTGTTCCCCATGTAACATTGTATGTTGGAAGAGATTACAGGTCAAAGGACTTAGGACCGATGATGAAGAGAGCTAAAGAGGTCCAGTGGGAGTCAACCATAAATCCGTTGATTTTTCATTCTGCCGATAAAAATGTCAAAGTATTGTGTGGTAATAGCTTGATTGGTGTTCCTCAGGAAGTTATTAGCCACAAGCCACAGACACACATGGCATCAGCAACTGAAGTAGTTGAGACTGTTGAAGGTAAGCTCTATAAGGAAATGGAGAAGCAGGTCCCGTCTGAATTATGGTCTCAGCATGATACGGATGTGGCCTAATTAAATCAGCCAGCCCAATTCGAGTACAGCTCAAACCAAATGTTAAACTGCCCAGGAGAAGACAATATCCTTTGCGACCTGAGGCAGAAGCTGGTATAAAAAACCACTATTGAAGGCCTTGTAAAAGCAGCCGTGTTAGAAGAAACAACTAGCTGCTGTAATACTCCGATTTTTCCTGTGATCAAGCCAGGCAAAAATAAATGGCGTCTCGTGCATGATTTACGAGCAATTAATAGTATAACAGAGGATTATCCAGCAGATGTTTCAAATCCACACACACTGCTAACCTATGTCCCTCCCGAAGCCAAATACTTCACTGTGATTGATCTTTGTTCAGCCTTCTTCAGTATACCAGTCGATGAGGAGAGTAGATACTTGTTTGCATTTACGTATGCCGGTAAACAATATTCTTATCAAAGAATGCCACAGGGGTTCCGTCACGCGCCACATATATTTAATGAGGTTTTAAAAGCTGATTTAGCAGATTTAGTGATAGAAGGAATTCTGTTACAGTACATGGATGACGCTTTGATATGCTTGTCATTGTTGGAGGCATGCCATAGAGATTCCATCAGGGTACTCAGTAAGCTGGCTCAAGGAGGTCATAAAGTGTCTAAAAATAAACTGCAATACTGTAAGCCTCAAGTTGAATATTTAGGGCGGTTAATTTCACATGGTACAATAGCCATAGCGCCTACCCAGTTAGAAGGCATAAGTAAAGCACCCTTGCCACAAACAGTTAAACAGCTGATGACCTTTTTAGGCTTAACAGGCTTCAGTGCTGACTGGATTGAGGATGATGCAGTAAAAACAGCTCCACTGAGGGAAATAATGAAAGAAGAAGGACTGCAAAATCTGGGTGCTGTATTAAAATGGAACACAGATGCACTGTTAGCATTTGAGTTGCTCAAGCAAGAGATGCAAACAGCGCCTAGCTTAGGTATACCTGATTATACCAAACCATTCCATTTGTATGTGGCTAACCGAGCTGATGGATATGCCTCAGCTGTATTGATGCAGGAAACCTGCAGTGGTAGGAAAAAAACAGCCCCTAGCTTACTACAGCACTAAGCTAGATAACGTAGCACAAGGTTACCCACCATGCTATCAGCAGGGGCTTGCAGCGGTACGTTATGCGTATGACAAAGCTTCCACATTGACTATGGGTTACCCAGTGACCATTTACACACATCATAAGGTTGTGGAATTGATAGAACAAGGGAAATTTGTTCTAACTCAAACTCGCCTTCTAGCATATTCTTCACTGCTCACATATCCTGACATTACGATCAAAAGATGTGACACGGTTAATCCGGCTGAATTAATTCCTTTGGCGTATGAAGGTGTGTCTCATGATTGTGTGGCAAACTCTTTGGCATTTACTAGGTTACGGCCTGATCTTGAGTCTAAGCCGATATCTGAAGCGGAAGTTACTTACTTTGTTGATGGATATAGTTTCAGATGTGGGGAGTCATACTGGGTATTCGGTGATAAAGAAGAATGGAGAAGCCTTTGAATCTGTCCTATCTCAGCACTGTTCACAACCGTGTTCGGCTTAGTTAGCCGAGTTGAAAGCCCTCACAGCCGCATGTCAGCTGGCCGAAGGTCTAGTAGCAAATATTTTTACGGATTCAGCCTATTCACATCGTGTCATCTGTTTGGAGCAGTATGGAAGCAGAGGGGGTTTAAAAAGAGTGACGGAACACCCATCCAGCATGCTGAACAGATAAGCAAGTTAATGTCTGCTATGATGCTACCAAAACGATTGGCTGTCATTAAATGTCAGGCTCACAAAAAAGGTAATGACTATGTCACTAAGGGTAACAGCATAGCAGACTTAGAAGCGAAGCAAGCATCAAAGTGTCAAGTAGCAGTGATGGGTCCAGTAGTCCTTATAGAACCACAGCCTCAGTTGGAGGATATTATTTGAATTCAACATCAAGCAGGTCCTTATGAGCACTTGATGTGGCTCCAAAGGGGAGCTTAGAAGGATGCACAGGGTGTGTGGCATTCGCATGAAGGTTTAATCATTGCCCCCACAGCACTGTTGAATATTTTGGTTTCAGATGCTCATGGATTCGATCATTGTGCCAGAGGAGAGACTGTAAGGAGAATTAAGACCCAAGGGTATTGGTCTCCATATTTGCATGCTATGGTTGATGAGTTCCTAGCTTCATGTGAGATATGCGCTAAGCATAATGTCAGAAAGGGAACAGCGACACCTATTGGCCATATACCGGTGCCTGAGGGACCATTTAAGCACCTAGTGATGGATTATGTTGGCATGATAAAGTATGCTCGTGGCAAAAGGTACATGCTTGTAGTGATTGACCGGTTCAGTCGGTGGGTAGAAGCAATGCCATCTGCAGATGAAGGTGCAGGAACGGTTATAAAATTTCTTACAAGAGAAGTAATACCTAGATTTGGAATTCCATCAGAGATCAGATAATGGATCAGCATTCATTCAGAAAACTGTAAAACAGATACTGCAGCAGTTGAGAATAAAGCAAAGATTTGGGTGTGTCTATCATCCACAGTCCCAGGGGATGGTAGAAAGAATAAATGGTACTCTCAAAACCAAGCTTAACAAAATCTGTGCTAGTACAAAACTTAACTGGGTTGATGCTTTACCCCTTGCACTAATGAGCTATTGCATGCAAACTAACAGAAATACACACTTAACCCCGCATGAAATGCTTACGGGTCGACCCATGCCTGTGCCATTCTGTAGTGATCCGTACAAAGGCCCCCCACTAGAACAATTACAAATGGAACTCAGATTGTATATGTAGAAACTAACTGCAATACATAAAGCAACCTATGTGCAGGAAAAAAGCAAGGAGAAGGAGGAGGAAAAAGACGCTGCGTGTCCCATCACTCCAGGAGACCAGGTCTATCTACACGTGTTCAGAAGGAAGTGGCATGAACCCAGGAGAGAAGGGCCCTACAAAGTTGTAGCAGCCACTCCAACAGCGGTCCAAGTGGAAGGCAAACCACATGGTATCATTTAAACCATTGCACGAGAGTCCCTAAAGTAAGTAAGGGAGAGGGTGCAGAAGAAGAGGACCCACCGCCTAGCAGTGATAACATACAAGGTCTTGCAATCTGTGTGAAAGGTGTGGAGGAAATAAAGCAGAAAGATGGAGAAAATAAAGTGGATAACATACCTAATGATCATTATATTCCAGGTATTAAATCAAGCTGTAGTCAGCTCACCTCTACTCAGCTCCAAACAGACTTCCCAAGAATCGACTTTACAGCAGTTAAATGTTGATCAAAGAGTACCTAATAATAAAATTGCTGGTAGGAAAACCAAAGATAAACTCTTAAGCATAGCACACAGTAATGAGTGGTATAAGTGGGCTGCCTACACGGCTCAGGAAAACAAATTAACTGGTTGTTTGATTTACACCCCATCACCATTAAGGAAATTTATAGTAGTACCCAATCAATATGACTTTAGGCACTGTGCAAAATTTACTCAGCAGTTTTGTCATTTGCATGTTTTCAGAAGACCACTGTGTCCAGCAGAATGTTTAGCAATCTTGAGTAGTCCAGATTACTTCAATAACTACCATACGCCCGAATGGGGAGAATGGTGCCAGCAGTTAGACGTAAGAATAGAAACTAAAAAGATAGAATTGCCTTCTGAGCATGAGATAGATTACACACTTTTGTATGAATGCTTCAATAAGACTACAGGAAATTACATCATGGGGGAGTTTCAAGGTAATTGTATAATGATGTGGCACCTAGACACTGACTCTTTTCAGCGAACTGACGTTCATAAGAAAACTATACTTCATGCAACCGTAACGTTGCAAGAGAATATCACTATAACACATAGCTGCATGAACCAAACATTGCTGTTTCCACTGAAGTTCCGTTATGATGACCAGACAATACCAGTAGCTGATTTCTTCTGGCTCTGTGGGGGAACACAGTTGAGAGCCATGTTACCAAAGGGCTGGAATGGGATCCGTGCTAGAGTACGGATGATTCAAGAAATGTCAATAATAAATTGGGGCATAGAACAACTAGCGGGGAGTAACTCAAAAACTAATCATAGAGTAAAAAGTGGTTACCAGACTGATCCTAACGTGCACATTGATTCAATAGGACAACCCAGAGGTATACCTGATGAATTCAAAGCAAGAGATGAGGTAAAATCAGGATTTGAGTCTCTTTTCATATAGATAACACCTAATAAAAATGCCGAATGGATTAATTATATTTACTATAATCAACAAAGATTCATCAATTATACAGATAATGCATTAGCTGCCTTAAGCGAACAGGTGCATGCAACAAGCAAGATGACTTGGCAAAATCGGTTAGCATTAAATTGGTTGTTGGCTGAAAAAGGTGGTGTGTGCATCCTGTTCGGTGATCAATGTTGTACATATATTCCTAATAATACAGCACCTGATGGGACTTTTACTGAGGCCATGAATCAACTAAAGAATCTGAGACGTGAAGTAACTGAAAATGCTGGGAGAGATAATAAAATATGGGACAGGTTAGACCTAAAACTGGGAGCGTGGGGAGCATGGTTTGCTAAATTTGGTATGTTTTTGAGTTTTGCTGAAGCAATAGGAGGATTGTTATTCTGTTGTGTACTTCCTGTATTAAAATCTTTGGTCCTTAAAGCCACGGTTCACCAAATGGAGGTATTAAAATGGCAAGATGAAAGACCTCCCTCAATCAATGATAAAGACATTTACAGCTCTGAATGTGATTCACAAGAATCAGAAGAGGATTCTTGCACCTCGGATGAGGACGAAGAAGATGATTAATGATGAGCCATGCCTTGGGTGAAAGCACTGGCCTGGCCTCTCCCCAAAAGGTGACCCTCTACGATGCGCAAAGTATCTGGGTTGAAGAGTCTTATGTTACAAGAAGGCTGTCTGGAATTATACCCACTTGTATTATGTTATGCATGTTCCAGTTTAGATTATATGATTTATCCAGTTAGTATTAACCTAAAAATCCCTGTATTAATTTCATTTTCCTGTTATGTTATGTTGTTATGTTATGAAAAAGACAAGGTCATGGAGGTCAAGTCTTTTACTCCTCCCTAGTCAAGTGTGGAAGGAGAGGTACCCCAGCTTGAAATAATCGGAGGCTTGCATGAGAAGCCGAGCATATAGGCCTCTTGGAATGTGCCTGTGTAAGTAATCCGATCTATACATTGAGGCACCTAGAACTGGGAAATTTAATGAAATCCAGATGTTGAATGGAGAATCATTGCGGGAAAACTGGCCGCCTTTGTTTGGGATCAGTATTTAAGCAAGAAGCCGTCGGGAGTCGGGGTGCGTTCTGCAGACCTCCCGACTTTGTTGATCAACCAATAAAGTTGTAACCTTCTGAAATCAAAGCCTGAGTCATCAATTAATTTCTACGACAAACTATAGTCTACAAAAAAGAGCAGTTTAAACTAATCTCCACTCCTAATATCTAGGTTACTTAGTGTTGTTTGTAGAAGCTGTGAGATGGATCATCGGTCTATCAATTTTGGACAATATGCAAATTGTAGTGGGTCCATTGAATCAGTTTCTGACCAACCTTTCAAAACACTTTATAAACTGATGTCAGGGCTACAGGGCGATAGTCATTAATGCAGGCAGGATGAGGTTTCTTTGGGACAGGAACAATATGAACTGTTACGCATATGGTGATTACATTATGCTCTAAGATGATTAGTATGTTTCCTGTGCTGGCATTCTTAATCTGTCTGTTGCTATTAGCATCACTAGCACTTTTAGCATCACTAGCACTGTTAACCGCATCCTCAAGTCAAGTGTAAAAGGAGTTCCGTTCTTCTACCAGAGACATGTCTGTTTCCATCTTTCTGAATGCTGATGAACACTGACGGGTCTCTGGTGGAAAGAGCCACATTTCTTGGAGCTTTCACTCTAGTTTCCTCCTGCAGGACTGTTTCTCCTCCTTCACTGCTGTGTAGAAAATGTATGATGCATCAGATTTTATCCCCCACAGCTTCTGGTTGGGAAACATTCTTAAAGCTACGTTTACACTGTCAGTTAAATGTGACCCAATTCCGATTTTTTGCTCATATGTGACAAATATCGGATATTTTTTATGTCCGTGTAAACAGAAAAAAACGCATGCATTCCGATATTTCGAAATTGGTTTCAGGCCTCCTTTATATGTGTAAATAAATCAGATATAAATCAGATATGTGCTAATGTGATTGTTGTGTAAACAGATAGATCGGATTTTCTGAGGCATTGCGTTCTGTACATCATTAAAACTGCGACTTCTTCGCGGTTTAATGACGTAATCAGGCACACCGAGGAGCTGCTCATCCCAAACAGATGCGCCAGTGTTCAGTAGCCCACACCTGTTGCAAGCCACTAGAGAGCAACCCCGACACGTCTCGCACCCAGACATTACTCTGAATGGTTGAGGACACAATAAATGTAGCATATGCACAGGCTGCAATGATGACCCTTTTCCTCCTTCTCCATTTCGCGAACTTTGCGTATATCGCAGAGCTAGCATCAAGCATATTTTGCCTTCGTCCATCTTGGCTAGTGTGTAGTGCAAGAACCTCCCTTTAAGTATGCGCAATGTTTCAGACGGTATGGCAAGTGTACTCACTTGAATTGGATATGGGTCAGAGTTGAAAGAACGTGTAAACAGACGGTCAGAAAAATCTGATATAGGCAACAAATCAGAATTGGGCATCGAGACCTGCAGTGTAAATGGGGCTTTATAGTAGTGTTTGGTCACCATCATCTGCCAGGTTCTGGATAAATCTAATAATCGCTTATAAAAACACATACATGTCACCAGTGGTGAACTGTCCATCACCATTAAGGTCAGCAACGTCTCAGTAAAGCAGAGGAGATTGCATCCCTGAGTTCCCTTTGGAACTTAACTATGGCCCTGAGGTTATCGAGTTTGTTTTTCAGAGACTGGATGTTCGTTAACAGGATGCTAAAAAGGGGTACGCAGTGTGCACACCTCTGTTGCTTCTAGTTACATGTGTTAGCTTCTCCGCTTTATTTTTAATGTTGCTCGCGGCAGCGTAACAGCCCGTTAATTCATGCTCGTGCAGTGATGAGATAGACAAACTGGTCGATGTATGCATTCTTTTTATTTGCTGCATTGTCAGGCTACAGGACAAAACTTTCGGGTGGATCCTGCACTGAAATCAACTAGAATTATTGAAAACAAAACAAAACGCAGACTCTCTATCCCAGCTTACATCTTGCATTCGCCGTCACCCACACCGGACTGCATTACCAACAATGCATCACCCGCGCTGGACTACACTCCCGTAAACAGCTGTCATAAAGCAACCTCTCTTTCTACCTTTCCTGCAACATATGTTCTGTTCAGCCTCAGGATCTTACTCAGCCAGCATATATTTTGTATACATTATATTATATAGAAAATTAAAAGTATAGATTCTATATTGTCCAAAGTAGCTAAATTTAGCTTTGATGACAGCTTGGCACACACATTTGAGGTTCTCACCTGGAGTAAATTTCAATTAACTCCAAGAAGGAGAGTGATGGTTTGGGATAAATTTGAGTGGAGAGTAAACAGAAAGCAGGAAAAGTCTTCAACAAGAGTTCAGAAACTCCTTCAGGATTGTTGGAAAACCAATTTAGATGATGAACTCTTGAGGCTGACTGAGAAAATGCCAGGAGTGTTTAAAGCTGTCATCAAAGCAAAAGATTGAAGATTTGAAAATATAAAACATATTCTGTGTTATTTAACATGTTTTTGTTGACTTAATAATTCCATATTTGTTCTGTCATAATTGTAATATGTTCAGTATTCATATACAGTACAATGTTGGAAATAATTTTAAAAAATAAAGAAAAAACATTAAATAAGAAGGTGTCCAAAACTTTGATTGACCTATGTTGCCACTACAGTTTTGTATTTGTCATTCACTCATTTAATGTGATAATTTTGTAGAAAGTGCAGTTGCTGTGTTAAGAAGGTTGCAAAGGGTCTTTGACTGCTAGCATGTAAAAACTGTCATTTTATTTTCCGTGTGACCTGTGTGACTGTTTTCAGGAAAAGCAGCTGGATTAACCACAGTTCATTAAATCCTGTTCATGATCCAGTCGACAAGAAACAAAAGAAAGCATTCAGCTATTGTTCGAGTCTGGACTCGAAAATTTACTAATTCATGGTGAAGTAACTCATGATAAGTCAGATTAGACTGTTAGCGCTAGCTCTGTGGTCCAAGCTGTTTTTAGGTGAAAATGTTTGGAGACCCCTGCTGGTAGGTTTGATTGATCAGTCAGAAGGTTCACGTCAAATAACGAAAGTGGAAGACTTGAATGACGAAGACCTGCTAGATCAGGCCTTAAAATGCCCGGGGGCCAAATACGACCAGCGGCCTGACTCTGACTGGCCCGCAAAAGGTTGCTTGGAATTAAGAAAATGAAACCTACTTTAAAAATTTAGCATAATGCATGGACGAAAACAGCAGTGCTTTTATTTTTGGAACCTATTTACAGTGTGCGTTCATCGTTTACAAGTCCGAGTGAATGTGATTAGCAACAAGTCATTGTAATGGTATCCCTTCAAAATGTTTGCACATGCCTAAAAAAGAAAGATGGACGCTGAAGGCTGTGGTTTCAAGAAAATATGGATTACTAAATATTTATTCACTAAAGTCGGGGGTAAACCCGTGTGTTTAGTTTGTGTTACGAGACAAAGCATCCGGCCCCCTACAATATTTTCTGCTTCTCAATTGGCCGCTGGGGAAAAATAATTGCCCACCCCTGTGCTAGATGATGAAATAGCGACAGCTATTGACGAAAGGTACACATAGCCCTTAAAATAGAAAAAACTGACGCTAAATTTACTGTGCGTATGGTTCTTTATCTTTTCTTATTCAGTGCATGACATTTAATTATTCTACATCTCTCTTTATTATTTGATGTGGAGATGTTTGTTGTTAGACCTGTGGATTTATAGTACTTGTTTTTTTATTAATTGTGTGTATAATGTGTATTTGTTAACAGGCGATTGTATTTTTATTATGAGGTTTGAATATTTATTATGTGAGGTTTAGTCTTTTATCCTCGATTTTTTATTTGATGTTTGGAAAGTCATTATGTATTATTTACTGTTTGACTAACCCTAACCCTACAGGCTACAGCTCTGGGGAAGAAGCTGTTCCTCAGTCTGTTAGTGTGTGTCCTGATTATGCTCGTCCCATCGGATAGAAGATAGAGGACAAACAGTCTTGTCGTGTTTAGCAGTATAATAAATAAAACAAGACAAGATAGTACTAGCGAACACTGATTCCTTTACTTAACTTCAATTCAATTCAATTTTATTTATATAGCGCTTTTAACAATTGACATTGTCGCAAAGCAGCTTTACACAATAAAAAGAAGTAAGTTTTTATGCAATGTGTATGAATCAAAATGATAAGATTGTCCCTGATGAGCAAGCCGAGGGCGACAGTGGCAAGGAAAAACTCCCTGAGATGGTAATAGGAAGAAACCTTGAGAGGAACCAGACTCAACAGGGACCCCATCCTCATCTGGGTGATAACGGATAGCAGAGAATGATCAGCATAATAATGTGTACTGGAAGTTCAGTGTAACAGGAGATGTGTTAAAATTAAAAGGAGTCCAGTTTGTTCCCGGAGGCTCAGGTAGACTGTAGGAGATTCCAGTCCTGAGCTATCGAACAACTGAAGTCACAGGTCCCCAGATCATAAATCGATGATAGGACAGTCTTCATGGAAACCATCCCCAGCCACCAAGCGCATCCAGGCAGACCACACGGGGCATCCATGTGACGGGATCTCCAACCAGAAGCAGGACTTAACTTCCAACCCACGCTTACGTACACACGTTACAGACGAAGACACAACAGTCTCAATTCTCTTTTCAAAATAGTAGCCATATTGCATTGTTATTCGTGAACACAACATCCCCCCACCCCCTATTTTTTTTAAGAACATACCTTGGAGTAACTAAACAGCATGACTCATAGCTTAACTACTTAATTATTAATCTGAGTCATCGGGTGCTTTTAACTCCCTAATGTAACACTGTAACATATTCAATAACAGCAGTGGTAAAGGTTGTAACAATTGTGTATTATTAGAACTTACTGAGTCAGGATAACTCAACTAAGTAACTCAAGCAATTGAGACACAGTGCAGGCAATACATCAGATCTAAGGAACATAATCACTTAACCTACTAGATTTGTTAACATCATGTTTAGGTCTAAGGGTATGAGTACCGGTACAATGACCAGCGTTCTCAGCAGGAGTTGTTGTTGTGCCTGGGAACGAGGTGAGATTGGAAGCATTCCAAGTTTTCCCATCACTCAGAACATATGTACCCACCACAAGTTTTTTGTTATCTTGAAGAGGGTCTGTAAACTTCTTGTGTCCTTTAGGAACATGCAGATGGTTCCGAACTCTCACCTTATCCCCCTCCTGAAAGCAAGGGGTGTGTGCACTGCGCTTGACATCATTATAAAGTTTTGTTTTATGTTGCAGCCATGCCACCCTTTGGCGAACAATCATGTCAGCGGTCGAGCACGCCCGAGGAGATGGCAGAATAGACAGTCTTGTGTGCATTTGCCTGCCATAGAGGAGCTGAAAAGGTGAGGTACTGGTTGCAGCATGTGGAGTGGCACGGTACACTTGCAAGAAGTCAGTTACTGCAGGTTTCCACAGCAGATCTTGCTGGATGGCCGTTTGGACCGAGTGTTTGAGCACATAGTTACTGTAAATCTCTCTACAGGACTATTAGCTGCTGGATAGTAGAGAGAGGAAAGGTAGTGAGAAATATTCAGTTTGTTTAGGAAAGCAGCAAAGGCAGCAGATGTAAACTGAACACCGTTGTCCATAACTATGCTTAATGGATTGCCATGGTGACTGAATACTGATGACAGAAACGAAACCACAGAGTCCTTAGTAATGGTGGAGGTAAAGGAGACCTCCGGCTATTTGCTGTAATAATCACTCAATGTAATAGCAAACCTGCAATCAGATGTGGCAGTGCTGAATGGTCGGACTACAGTATATCTACATTTACATTCTGTCATGATCCATCTGGCAGTGGCACTGGCTGAAGTGGAGTAGAATGTGGCTTCACGATTTTGTCACTGAGCTGACATACATGACCAATAATAAGCAGGAGCGTTTTGGGAGCCTGGACAGTACACCACATTATAGTTAAATGACATGAGACGGGCAGACCAACTTGCTACATGAAATCCAGCATGGCCTACTCCTTTAGTGGCAAGCAGGGTTGTCAGAGCCTGGTGATCTGTATGTAGAGTGAAACAGCAGCCCCATAGATAAGTACGTCACCTCTCAACGGCCCACAAGCATGCTAATGGAGCATGAAGCATCTGTAGAGACAATGGTGTGCACCGCAGAGTCGAATAATGCAGAAGAAGGGCTGTTTGCTAGCAAATGTTTTACTTTCGTCAAACTTTGTTCAGCCTCTTTTGACCAGCTGAATCCATTTGGAGCTTGCACGTAATAACGCACTGGGGTTATACTGTAATATACTGGGGTTACTGTTATAGTGGCAAAATGAGAAAGGAACTTGCTGTACCATGACATTAGTCCAAGTAAGGATCATAAGGTAGATGCATCAGAAGGAGCAGGAGCATTGAGTTTTGCCTGTACTCGTGACACATCAGGACGAAGGCCCTCTGCTGACACTGTGTGCCCTAAAAACAGCAGGCTTGTTTGCCGGAAGTGACTCTTTTCTGTGGGGGAGCTCCAATTGATCGGTCGCCGATCATAATCGGCCAATAATTGCTTTGGGAAGTTTGATCGGCAGTCTCTATAATGGCCGATATAGAAAAGCCGATCAGATGATGCAAAACTTGCAAGACAATTCTTTTGTGCGCTGCTAAAATGGCAATTCTATGTGTTGTGTGAAAAAGACAATACATTCGCAATCGGCAACCTGTGTAACAAGCCAATTCCACTAGGCGGGAAGCACCCAAAGCATTTTAACACCACAAACCTCATCAGAAATTCGAAGGTTAGTCACGTAAAGGAATATGAGCAGTTTTCAAAGTTGGCTAGCGCTAAGAGAGCGGGAGAGTCACTCACTCAGCTGTCTGTAATACCGCTATCTCACCTATGCGGTTTCTCTCAGTGACCGTAAGTTTAGTTCATCATGATTCACTGCGAGTTTAGGCGCTGTGATTACATTTATTGCTATTTAGAGCAAATATGCTCTATTGGGTTGAGATATGGTGACTGTGGGGGCTATTTTAGTACAATGAACTCATTGTCATGTTCAAGAAATCAATTTGAAATGATTCGAGCTTTGTGACATGGTGCATTATCCTGCTCGAAGTAGCCATCAGAGGATGGGTACATGGTGGTCATAAAGGGATGGACATGGTCAGAAACAATGCTCAGGTAGGCCGTGGCATTTAAACGATGCCCAATTGCCACTAAGGGGCCTAAAGTGTGCCAAGAAAAGATCCCCCACACCATTACACCACCAGCAGCAGTAACAAGGCATGATGGATTCATGTTCTCATTCTGTTTACGGCAAACATTTTTCCAGTCTTCAACTGTCCAATTTTGGTGAGCTCATGCAAATTGTAGCCACTTTTTCCTATTTGTAGTAGAGATGAGTGGTACCCGGTGGGGTCTTCTGCTGTTGTAGCCCATCTGCCTCAAGGTTGTGCGTGTTGTGGCTTCACAAATGTTTTGCTGCATACCTCGGTTGTAACAAGTGGTTATTCAGTCAAAGTTGCTCTTCTATCAGCTTGAATCAGTCGGCCCATTCTCCTCTGACCTCTAGCATCAACAAGGCATTTTCGCCCACAGGACTGCCGCATACTGGATGTTTTTCCCTTTTCACACCATTCTTTGTAAACCCTAGAGATGGTTGTGTGTGAAAATACCAGTAACTGAGCAGATTGTGAAATACTCAGACCGGCCCATCTGGCACCAACAACCATGCCACGCTAAAAATTGCTTAAATCACCTTTGTTTCCCATTCTGACATTCAGTTTGGAGTCCAGGAGATTGTCTTGACCAACTGCCATGTGGTTGGTTGATTAGATGCTACATGATAAGGTTTCAAGTTGACCCTGTAATCGGTGATCAGTATCGGCCGATACAGCTTCTAGTGATCAGAGATCAGTGATCGGCCCCAAAAATTCTGATCGGAGGAACACGGAAGGAACACAGAAAAATCGGTACAGTCCATCATGGGTAATAAAGGCTGTGAGATCACGACTGTCCTTGTGCAGTGGTACTTGGTAGTAAGCATTGGTCAGATCGATAGTAGAGAACACAGCAGAACCTTTAAGAGCAGCAAGCAGTTTATCCATATATCTCTGTTAAAATCCGAAACACTGCACTGTAACACTGGAACAGGAGGAGCGATATCAGAAAGAGTATTACAATGTGTGCAGACATGAGGTCCCTCCCCAATAGTGGTGTGCCTTTTTCCACAATGAAGAATTTAGCAGGAACAGGGCGGCCATGTAACGAATCGATGGCTGGCAAACACCCGAGTACAGGGATTTGAGCTTTTACGTAAGTCACGAGTCTGGCTGTTAGGTTGTGACAACGCAACATTACTAAAATTGCATGCATATGTAGTGTAAGGCAAGATAGATACAGAAGACCCAGTGTCAACCACCACATTCACTGCAAAGGCTTGGTCATCAGAGGTAGATATGGTTACCAGAAATGTTGAAGGGCTAATATATAGTATATATTGTTTTGCTTTAGGGCACAACATGCATTTTTTTTATGTTTATGCAGTTGTCAAATATATGTAATAAGGTAGTCGGCATGTGAAACATGTCATTTGACAAGTTTGCTAGGTTATTTACTGATTGAATCGCAGTGTTTACTTTGTTTCATCTGGAGAAAAATATGTGTATAATATGGGAACTGTTGTTGAACTGATTTGAGCCAAATGTGGAAATGTTTTTTTTTTCTTCGTAATTTTCCTGATTGTAAAGGAATATTTCAAAGAACATATTTTGAAGTACGTACATTTTAAATATACATTGCTCAAATTATTGATGTATGTACAGACTAGAGTCACAGTTCTCCAAAGAAGCTGTAATGTTGTTGACGAAGATGATGATAAAGGACAGCTGAGCTACAATGACCAAGCTGACGGAGAAAGTACCGAGGTGATTGATGAGGAAGATGCAGAGCTACCTGATATAAAAGAAAGGCTGAGGCAATAAGAAGGCCTCAGAGAACAGCGGTCTGCATCAATCGAGGACAGGACAGTCTTCGTGGAAACCATCCCCAGCCACCACACGCACCCCAGGCAGACCACACGGGGCATCCATGCAATGAGATCTCCAACCAGAAGCAGGACTGCAGGACGGGTTAGACAGGTCCAGAGGGCAGAGGGGGATCAGCGACATGTATAGCTCGACAGAGAGACAGGGAGAGGGAAAGAGAGAGAGGGAGAAAGAGAGAGAAGAGAGCAGAAGAGGAGAGAGCAGAAAATAAGGAGAGATAACAGTTACAGTAGGTATGGTCACAGTCAAACTTGTATAAGGTGAATGTATATTTAGTGCAAAATGCAAGCAGGGACTCCAGTAGGACTAACTATAACAGGATAACTAAAAGGGAGAGCCAGAAGGAAACACAAACACGAGGGCTCCCTGTGATGTAAAGCAACCAATCACCTCACCGTCAACAAACCTGAGTGAACAATGAGAGTGGGGAGGACAGCATCTAAACATACCAGTTCACCAGAATACTCTACGTCCATGAGTCCCCCAGGTCTGCTCCTTTACCTAAGGTTAATCTATTTACAAAAATGCTGCGCTAAATAAATAGGTTTTTAGCCTAGACTTAAACACTGAGACTGTGTCTGAGTCCCGAACATTAATAGGAAGACTATTCCATAACTTTGGGGCTTTGTAAGAAAAAGCTCTGCCCCCTGCTGTAGTTTTAATACGTGGTACTGACAGGCAGCCTGCATCCTTTGATGGAAGTAGGCGTGGCGGATCGTAAGACACTAACAGTTCACTCAGATACTGTGGCGCGAGACCATTTAGTGCTTTATATGTCAAAAGTAGTATCTTAAAATCAATGAGAAGTTTCACAGGGAGCCAATGCAGTGTAGATAAGATAGGGGTGATGTGCTCGTATCTTCTGATTTTAGTGAGGACTCTCGCTGCTGCATTCTGTACTAACTGAAGCTTGTTTATGCACCTAGTTGAACAACCAGACAGTAAGGCGTTACAGTACAATAGTCCAACCTAGAGGTGATAAAAACATGAACTAGTTTTTCTGCATCATTTAGTGACAATATATTTCTTATCTTTGCAATATTTCTAAAAATAGACATGGTAAAGTCACTCATTAACTGCTCCAATGAAATGTCTTTACCTGGAATAAAAGAGAAAGTTGGTTAAGGACATTACACATAATTTGTCATAATTTGTTTACGGCTTGCTTTCTTCCAGTGCACTTTTCCTGTTGAGGAAATTAGAATTAATTGTTGCTGCTGCTGTATTATCTGTAAAGCAATATGGTCTTGTTTAAACAGAAATGCAGTTATACAACATAGAGGACATGAATCGGTGTCACATTTGTACATAATGTATGTCATGTCAGTTATGTCAGGGGGAAACTAGTCAAAGTCAGCCAGTTGGTTTCGTCTGTATCAGAAGTGGGATTCTCATACTTAATTTGGAGCAGTGTTCAACGGTGTGCAATTTGGTATCCAACTTGTGCCAATAGTTGGTTATTTTCCAATAAGGATTTAATTTCTTTGCACTTTGCTACTATTGGAAGTTGAATCCTTCCCTCTTCCTTCCACTTTATCAGTTTGCAATTTTCCTCCTTATTTTTCTCGTGAGTGGTTAAAATGATACCACGTGGTTCTGCCTTCCACCTGAACTGCTGTTGGAGCAGCTGTTAGGACCACCTCCTGGATTTGTGCTACTTCCTTCTACCTATTTGTAGATACATCTGGTCTCCTGGAACAATTGGGCATGGAGCGTATTTTTCCACCTGTGCTCCATGCTTTTTCCTGCACATAGATTCCTTTATATATTGCAGTTAGTTCCCTCATTTGCAATTGAGGGGCCTATACACATGGGTAGACCTGTAATGGACTCATGCGGGTTAGGTGTGTATTTCTGTTAGTATGCATTTGATACTGTATGTAACTGTCACAATTCTATTGTTTGAACTATTTGTTAGGTTTGTTGAGCTTTTGAAGACCAATATCCTTATTTGGCATTTAAGTTTTATTTGTTGTTATTTGTACCTTTATTTTGAAGTGACTTTTGCTTTGGGGTGTCAGCGCAAGGGGGCGCAAAACGGTTCTCTCCGGTTCTCTTCTATCCCTTAGGACTGCGGATGATAAACACACCCAAATCTTTACTTTATTCTCCACTGTTGTAGTACCTGCTTTACAGCTTTCTGAATGAACGCTGGTCCATTATCCAAACTGATATCTGGCAGAATTCCAAATCGACAACCGTTCCTGCCCCTTCATCTGCAGATGGCAGATTGTTTCTACCCATCTACTAAATCTGTCGATTATTACAAGCATGTACCTTTTGCCTCGAGCATACTTTATCATGTCCACGTAATCCATCAGTAAGTGCTTAAATGGTCCTTCAGGTATCAGTATATGGCCAATAGGTGTCACTGTTTCATTCTGACATTATGCTTAGCATATATCTCACATGAAGCTAAGAACTCATCAACCATAGCATGCAGATATGGAGACCAATACCCTTGTTTTTATATTTTTCTCACAACCTCTCCTCTGTCACAATGGTCAAATCCATGAGCATCAAAATGTTTACCAGTGATATGGGTGCAATGATTAGACATTCATGTGAACTCCACATACACTGTGCATCCTTCTGAGTTCCCTTCTGGCGCCACATTGAGTGCTCGTAAGGACCTGCTTGATGTTGAATCCGAATAATATCCTTCAACTGAGGCTGCAGTTCTATAAGGACTACTGGCCCCATCACTGCTACTTGACACTATGATGCTCTATTTGCTTCGAAGTCTGCTATGTTCTTCATTTCCCTTTTTTTTGCGGGGCCTGACATTTAATGACAGTCAATCGTTTTATTAGCATCATAGCCGACACTAATTTACTTATCTGTTCCACATGCAGAATGGGGCTTCTGTCATTCTTTCTAAATGCTCTTTGCTTCCATACTGCTCCAAACTGATGACATATACCATGCGAATAGGCTGAATCTGTAAAGGTTTTTGCTACTAGCCCTTTGGATAATTGGCATGCGGCTGTGAGCGCTTTCAGCTCGGCTAATTTGAGCAGAACCCGGTTGCAAACAATTCTGACATAAGACAGATTTAAAGTCTTCTCCGTCCTTTATTATTACTGAATGCCCGGTGTGACTTCCTAAATGGTCTCTAAAACTAGACCCATAGATAAATGACTTCTGCTTCAGATATCGGATTAGCCTCAAGATCAGGCCGTAACCTGGTAAATGCCAATGACTTCACATTCATGAGACACACATACGTCAAAGGAATCAATTCAGCTAGGTTAACTGTGTTACATCGCTTTATAGTAATGTTGGGATATTTGAGCAGTGAAGAATATGCTAAAATGCGAGCTTGAGATAGAACAAATTTCCCTTGTTCTGTCAATTCTACAACTTTATAATGTGTATAAATGGTTACTGGGTAACCCATTGTCAATGTAGATGCTTTTCCATATGTATAATGTACTGCTGCAAGTCCTTGCTGATAGCATGTTGGGTAACATTACATTATCTAGCTTAGTGCTGTAGTAAGCTAGGGGCTGTTTCTTTCCTACCACTGCAGGTTTACTGCATCAATACGGCTGAGGCATATCCACCAGCTTGTTTAGCCACATACAGATAGAATGGTTTGGTTTATTCAGGTATACCTAAGATAGGTGCTGCGTTTCTTTTTTTATGGATTCAAATGCTAACAGTGCATCTGTGTTCCAGTTTAATGGAGCACTTAGATCTTGCAGTCCTTCTTCTCTCATTATTTCCCTCAGTGGAGCTGTTTTTACTGCATACCCCTCAATCCAGTCAGCACTGAAACCTGCTAAGCCTAGTAAGGTCTTCCACTGTTTAACTGTTTGTGGCAGTGGCGCTTTACTTATGCCTTCTAATTGGGTAGGCCATCATACCATGTGAAATTAGCCACCCTACATAGTCAACCTGAGGCTTTGGGCACTTTACAAAGGATATTGTCTTCCTCTGGGCAGTTTCACATTCGGTTTGAGTTGTACCTGAATTGGGCTGGCTGATTTAATTAGGCCTAAATCTGTATCATGCTGAGAGGATAATTCAGGTGGGACCTGACTCTGCATGTCCCACCTGATGCATGTGTATATAGTTCATCTTCGAAAGTCTCAACTACTTCAGGTGCTGATGCCATTTGTGTTTGTGACTTGTAGCTAATAACAACTTCCTGAGGAATACCAATCAAGTTATTACCACACAGGATTTTGATACAGTTTCCGACTGCAGAAATGAAAAATCAATGGGTTTATGGTTGACTCCCACTGGACTTCTTTAGCTTTCTTCATCATTAGATCCAAGTTCTTTGATCTGCAATTTCTTTCTACATATAATGTCACATGATGAACAGAATCAGTTACCTTGAACCACTTCTTTACCAAATCACACTCATCTACAGTATGCTGATAGCTGTCCATGCCAACCTATGATGATGTACTGTGTAATTAATTCAACCTTGTGCTCTTTTGTTTCTTCCTGCCATGTCTGTTCCAAACCAGCATTCTTAGTTGGGTCATACACCATTGTACAATGAAAGTCTGAAGTTGGTAACTGTGCTTCAGGAATCTGTGCTTTAATGAACTTTCCCCACTTATGGATTACTTGACTTACATCCCTTTCCAGCTGTCCTATCCAATACACATTTGCTTGTGGCTTAGTCATTACCATTTGATTTTTGAAATATTTTATATCAACATACACCCCTTCTGGGGAACACCATATTTGCAGTCCTAATTTACATAATGCATTTTTGCCTAACAAAGTGTCTGACTTGAGACTTTACCGGTAGGGTCACACTTTTATTGTTAGTTTGTAGACGGACTGGACCGGTCATAGGAATTAACTGCTTATGTTCCGGGAAACCTACTGTCTTGGCAAATTTTCCAGACATGGAGAGATGTGAGGCATGACTTAAATTCAAGCATGTATATTGATCTTGAGGAGGTTGCTGCCACCCCCCTTCCATCGCACCCCTCTGGGGCTGGGCCCATTGTTGTGTGGGGCAAATTGTTCGGTAATGTCCAGCCTGTCCACACCCCCAGAATACGCCTGATGGAAAGTTAGCAAAAAAGTGTTTCTTTGTCCTCTTGTTTCTTTGTCCTCTGGTGTGAGTTTGGGGGAACTGCTGCTGGTGATGTCATCACTGTGATTGCAGCTGGCTGGATCATGAGTGAAGGATTGCCTGGGCCCCCTCTGTTTCTGCTGTAATTAGAGTAGCTTGGACCTTTTTCTTGTTTTTCTTCATCAGTTCCTCAAGCTGTAACTGATCCAATTTTCTTTGCAGCTCATCTCTTGAGCTTTCAACTTTTCCCTCATTCTTTCTGTACTGTTCAACAGCATGTGAGACGTGATCACAGAACTTTTTGTGTGATTTAGAGGTTAAACCGACCACATCTTCCAGCTTACTTTTCACAGTCTGAGGCATGGTGTTTACTATAGTTTGTCTAAACAGTGTAGACAACAAGGCGTCTCCCTCAGGATGACTTTCTGTCTTTTGCTTGCACTTCTTTAACTGCTTCTGAATGTACAGAGTTGGGTTCTCTGTTTCCTCCAACTGATCACCCTTTAATGCCTTTGGGTCAACTCTAGTTGGATACTCTACATGCAAGGCCTGCCACACAGCAGGGCGGTAAGCATCAAAAATAGCTCCATCCATATGGTATGTTTTTACAGCGTCACTCAAGTCAGAAGCATGGAGAACTTCTCCCCTCAAAATATTTGTTAGAAGAGCTTTTATATCCCCCACCTATAACAGCTTGCCTGAGGTCTCCTCTTCTAAGACCTTAATCCATTTCCCTGCACCCTCGTGTATGTTAGGGAGGTGGTTGATGAGTCCTTCAAGTCCCTTGAGATCTTGATCTCGAGATCATGGTACATATTGTCCCTGTGCACCTTTAATTAAAATTGGGAATTGTGGAGCTAGGTTCCTAAGTCTCCCAGGGTTCCGTCCCTGTTTCCAACTACCTATATTAAATGACAACTCCTCTTCACTCCCATCCTCTCTACTGTACAAAGGCCTATGTCCAGTCTTTAATAATGTATCTATTTGACTTCTTGATTGTCCCGGTGTTTTAGTGCTCCTGTCTATCCTCTCTCCACTTATTTTTTCACTCTCTGTAGATCTGCACTTACTACCTTATAACAATCTAACGGAGTGCTTGCTATGATTAACATCCATATAAGCTCCAGAAAAAAGTTTGTCTATCTCCAGCTTGGCTCCAATAAAATTGCATCCGTCTGGTCTGCAGCAGCATGTGTCGTACCTGAGGGGCGTCATAAGAATACTGGTGCACCTGGACTACGTAGCTGCCAGCCGCCCCGCCTCCCCCTGAGATCCTGTAGTTCTGGACAGAATGAAAACCGTGGAGTGGATTACAGTTTATTGCAGAGCTTACAGAGACATGAACCAACAGATCACACACTTAGTCCCGGTTATAATAAGGGCTCATATTTGCATACTTGTCCCTTTGGTGGAGGGCTCATACACTCTCACTTGTCCCTTTAATTTAATTTAATTTAATTTATTTATTCTATAAGGGCTCATACTGTCATTGGATTGTACTCATACAATACTTGTTAACCAGCAACAATACAAATCATTGACATACAACTGTATGTTCCTCATAAAATGGTACCTATAAAAAGCCACAATACTCATCCAATACTAGTTTTTTAGGTGGCTACACAATTCATAGTTCACACACAATACACAATACACAATTCACACAAGACATACATAGTTTAGTTTGACATACATAGTTTAGTTTCTCATAAAAAGGGTATCTATATTAACCACTGTGGATCCTCACACAAGCAGTATGCCATCCATCTAGGCCCTCTTGACAATGAGTGCAAATTAATATAGAGCCTATCTACTAGTAAGTATTGCTATCTATCAAAGCCCTCTTAGCAACACAAATAGACATTCAAATGCCCTTTCTCATACTCATCTGTTATTACTGCCATCTATCAAAGAGGTTCAAAACCGGACAGTTTGAAATGCAGATTCATGGGCGAGGAATAAGATTGGAAGTTAGCCAAAAATCCAAGCAAGCAGAAAATTCTGTGAGACAAGGTCTATGAAACAAAGCAAAGTTCGAGATCCCAAAACTATGGCAGGAAAGATGAAGGCACACAATAATCTGGTTACAAGACTTGAGAAGTTTGCAGACTGTTAAAACTTCGCTCCCACCAATGAGCCAAGGTGGTGAGGGAGGGCAAGGGGGTGTAGCTAGAGGGCACAGAATAACCTGTGAATCTGGGAAACATGGAACGTGTGGTTGACTTGAGGCATGGACAGAGGAAAAGCCAACCTGACAGAACATGGATTGATAATGTGTTACATAGTGAATGGCCCAATGAATCTTGGTGAGAGTTTTCTGGGAGTGGTTTTAAGTGGTAGGTTGCATGTGGCCATCATGAACCTTTGGCCGACATGATACTTGGGTGCAGTGGAGAGGTGATGGTTGGGCTTATACTGAAACATGCGCACTAAACACAATAGCTAAATCATAGGGGCGGAGTTCTGAATCACAAGCAAAGGCTGCTTCTCCTTTGCAGGTGGTCGACTCACAGTTTCTATGTGAGTAAAGATAGGGAGTGGCAGTAGTGAGAATCACACCAATGTTACAAGGCCACATGTTCACAAAATCCTGCCCACAAACAATGAAAGCAACAATGAAGTGGAGTGTAATCTTTGCAAATCATAAATATAATTAAAATCAAGGTTACCTGTCACTTATAAACAGCAAATACATATGATATTGGAGGTGTGTGTAAGTTTATCTAAGGTGTAAAAGTGTGTAACACAAGTTCAGGATTGAATAAAGACACCAAGAACTATGAGGATGCACTACATAACTATTATTAACCTGATCATTAATCAGAATCAGCAGTGTTGCCAAATATCTAGTGAAATTTTGGCCCATCCCCAAAAAGCACTCTTTGGGGCTCTTTTGTTCTCTTTGGTTTGATTTTTGTTTTTTGAGTAAATATGTATGAATAAATTCAGTTACATGTGATTATCAAAGGCAAGGAAAGGTCAGACGCTAATGGTTTAGAATTGTTCTTTTGAATTCTCACATTAATGGTGTGGGTGTGCTAGAAAACACATATGAGAAGGTAAGGGTAAAAAAAACAAACTTCTTGTGGTCAGAGTGAGATTAGCTTACACTTCCTTATGCTACAGTTTCTGAAGTTTAACAGCATTGTTTCCTGGCTGCAGCAGTTCAGTCTCAGAGTGTTTAGGGCTTGTGTACGGTGGTCAGGATTCAGAATGAAGATAATAAAACTTTATTTCTGTGAGTAACTTCACACGTTTCTTTGTTGTCTTTTAAGTTTAGTTTCTGTATGAATGAAGTGTAGGTGATTCTAAACCCTCATGGTGTATCTGTGTGTGTTGTGCTTTTTAGATCTCCTTGTGTGCTGTGGATCTGCAGAGAGTTTCACCGAGAAGTCGGTAAATTTGGGACAGAATGTGACTCTAAAGTGTGAGGTGTCTGTAAGAGATGTGTTCTGGTTCCTGATGAAGTCGTCAGAACCTCCAGTGTTTATATTACGCTCTTTCTCAAGCCAATCCAAGAGTGCAGAGTACAGTAACATGACCTTCAGCAAGACTTTCTCACTGCAATACAACAGCAGTTTATTTATACACAATGTCAGTACTAATGAATTAGGAGTGTATTATTGTAGTCAAACTCAAAATGCTTCACTTTACGACATCAGCAGAGGAATCAGACTTTACATCCAGAATCACATAACTGGTGAGTTTATTAACATTTTATATATAATTTAGATCTCATCCTGTATCCTGTAATTTAGAATACATAACATGTTCTTTTCTTGTTTGTTACTTATTGTGTTTTCACTTCTATGCATAACATACAATCTGTCTTTGCAGATACACCATACACTGAGAGAGCTGTATCAATTGCGGAGAATCAGAGATGTGATGATAAGACATCAAAAGACGTCAAACTCTGGCAAAATCTCTTCATCATACTAGCGATAATCAACTGTCTTGTCGTTGTTGTTGTCATCACAGGTGAATGTATCTTTATTCCACAATATACATTTATTATCAGCTGATATACAAAAGATTGTAATGTTGTTTTTGTTGAATAGATCTAAACAGGTCAGTACGTTTAAAGGCTTGAACATGTGACACAATCTAACTAAGATTAATCACTGAATATAACATTGTTAATTTGTATATACTGTATGTATATATGATGCCGTTTTAATACACTTATATTAAATATGTAAGGTTGTTTCAGTGTTTTTCTCTGTTCACTAACGTTGTTTGAAGAGAATCAATCAGGGTGATACAGCAAAGCTCCTCCATTTATTTATTTACATATTTTTTAAGTTTTGCTTTCAAATTTCACCATAACAATGGGTCACAAATCCTAAATGTTAGGCTATGCGACATCTAAATTGCAAATGTTGGCATGTCTGCATCAAGTAACTAAAATGAAGTGGTACGGTGCACTTAAAAAAATGATTCATTGTGGATAGGTTATATTTAGTTTTGGAATTTAATTCAAAAAGTGAAACTTTCATAATATCCTAGATTTGTTACATGGACAGTGAAATATATCTAGCCTTTGTGGTTTTCACTTTGTGTTGAATGAAAGTAAAATATATAAAAGTTTAACTTTTTGTATTAAATTATGAAACAAAATAAATCTGGATTTTATTCATTTATTTATTTAATTATTTTAAATGCACTTTATATTAACCTCACAATGTCCATACATTTGCAACACTCTATTTTTTCTTTACTACTACTACTACTACTACTAATAATAATAATAATAATAATAATAATAATTAATAATAATAATAATAATTTTCTTTATTATTGATCTTTTTTTTTTTTTTACTTCAAGACATTCTTGAAAATCGCAACCCAATATCCTCAACACTATATTTATCATCCTGTCTGACTTTGAACCAAACCTTAATGATTTAAATACTAGTCGGCTTTTAATTAGCATCAACTCTGAACTATCAAGGTGACTTTACAAATATGTTTTAAAAATGAAAATGTCTTTCATGCAGTAAGTGTCCTGAAGTGGTCTGACCAGGATTATGTCTACATGAGGCCCATTTGAGATGGTGTATAATAAAGTTGTGAATGTTTAGAAAGTTGTGATTGTTTCAGGGAGGTTAATTCTGAATAAATTGTAATGTTTTAGGCTTTACGGTTCGCTGCTGCAGAAGAAATCCAAAAACTCGACTACCTTGTACACCTCCAGACCCCGGTTTACTGCTGCATCAGAACAACACCAGCGTTGTGGTAGGCTTAATGATTTTAATTTCTTTTTGTCTAAATTTGAATTAATTAACTATTTTAAAACAATATCCTGATGTTTAATACACTTTACTGTTTTTTTTTATTATTTAATTTATTAATTTAGAATGCTGAAGTGCTAAATTAGTTTTACTTCCTTGAGTGGTTGTAGAAGTGAGCATGGTGGGTGTGAAGTCGAAAAGTCCCACCTGCATGACAGATGCATAATGCTACACAGCTTTTGACGTTTTACCCAAATGTCTTAGTAAACATTTTACAATATACAATATGTTAATTAATAATGCATTTGAATGCAAACGAATTAAACTATATTAGTCTCTGTTCTCTGATGCTTAGGCAGAACTGTAGAATATGTACAATGCAAACTTTTAACACAGTGTCACATGAATCTTAGACTTAATAGTGTTGAAGTTGTGTAGATTAAAACTGGTCATATTATGCTATTCTTACAGTTCACTGACGTGCAGTACATCAGAACAAACGGCTGAATCAGGACGATTGGCCTCAACTGCACATACTCTGTTCTGCAGCCCATGACACGGAGTGACCCCATGCAGAGGTGGGACCTCCAACGGCCTGATGTGGACTTCATATGATATTAGAGTGAAGTGAGCCGTGTTCCAAATCCTGAAAAACGTCGAGTCAGTGGTCTACAGTTTTCACTCCTTTTTCTTCTATCAAGACTTTTTATTGTTGTTGGTCATTTTGCTGGTCGAGCAGTTCCCATTATGCACTGCAAGTGTTTCAGTTCAAATACTAAGGTACTAAGTGTGGCCACCAGAACACCACAACCTGCCATGCACATGGTTCGGCAGGCAAAGAACCCAAGACCAACCCGGCCTCAAAACTCTTCATATCCCTGAGCATCTACATATGGCTCACCCTGCAACCCACAACACCCAGAGGATCAGCTCCCAATGTCCTGGTCCCACACACCACAGTACACTCCCAGAGTCCCTGCAGAGCCACGCCCTGACCACTGGAGTGTTACATAAGTGACCATTTTACATCATTAACTTAAATCTGATATTATAAAGCTTAATAATGTAATAATTGATGTGATTGTAGTTCATAGATAAAATATGCTTTTAACTTGTTAGATACATTTAGCCACATAGCTCAGGAGCAAAACAAAAGAAGCCCTTGATTGATTACATTTGGGGTAACATGACAATTTTAACTATCATGTATGAGAGCTGATGTTAAATTATTTAACTTTTTTTATGTAACAAAATACACAAAAGCACCACATGCTATAACTCTGCACCACCTGTCTGAGAGACTCTTTCCGGTGTTTTTACTTCTGCGGTTTTGCCCCTTTAGCACCAAGTAAGAGTATGATAAGAAGTCAAGTTGGCGTGATGAGAGAGTGTGACAAGAAGACATCTGTGGAAAAAAAAAAAGTGTGATATGTTTTCTTTTTTCATAAAAATCTAAATAATTTACTGTAAGGTCTTGTTTAATAATGTTAATATTTACAGAATGTTTATTTAAGTAAAAGAAAAAAGGTTTATTATCAGATTTATTGTTAAAAGATTTCTGACCCAGACAGCAGACATTTGACTTACAGCTTCCTGATGATCATGAAAAACATCACGGTCATGTTCTTCAACCTCAACATGCCCAAAGTGTGTGTGTGTGTGTGTGTGTGTGTGTGTGTGTGTGTGTGTGTTGTGTATCTCAGCTCTGTAACTGGTTTGGTCCAGCTTACAGTCAGTATGAACACACTGTCATTAAATAAAACTAATAGCAGTTTCTATGAATTCTCACTTTTTGCTAATGGATAAAATCAAATTCTTTAAGTTCTGAAATTCTGAAAGTTAATAATTTCATCAAGATCAGCATAAAACCTTAACATAGGTGTAATTCTACAGTCATGATGTCATCACTCAGTTGTCAGAAAAAGAGTATAATTTCAGCTGAAGTTCAATCATATGATGGACACAGGAAAACAGTAAATGTACAGTGGGGCAAAAAAGTATTTAGTCAGCCACCGATTTTGCAAGTTCTCCCATTTAAAAAGATGAGAGATGCCTGTAATTTTCATCATAGGTATACCTCAACCAGGAGAGACAAAATAATAAAAACAAAATCCAGAAAATCACATTGTAGAATTTTTTATGAATTAATTGGTAAATTCCTCGCTAAAATAAGTTTTTGGTCACTGGGATCACTGCTGGGATCAGCAGGATCCATGTAAAGGAAAGAATAAAACACACAGCCCGGACAATGAAGGAGTGGCATTTCAAGGTCCTGGAGTGGCCTGGCCAGTCTCCAGATCTCAAACTCCATTGAAAATCTTTGGAGGGAGTTGAAAGTCCATGTTGCCCAATGACATCCCCAAAACATCCATGCTCTAGAGGAGATCTGAATGGAGGACTGGGATAAAATACCAGCAACAGTGTGTGAAAACCTGTTGTTACTTATAGAAAACATTTCTCATTGGCAACAAAGGGTATACAGTATAACAAAATATTGAAATAAAATTTTGTTATTGACCAAATACTTATTTTCCACCATAATTTGCAAATATATTTTTTAAAAATCCTACAATGTGATTTTCTGCATTTTTTCTTTTCTTATTTTGTCTCTCACCGTTGAGGTATACCTATGATGAAAATTAAAGGCCTCTCTTATCTTTTTAAGCGGTAGAAGTTGCACAATTGATGGCTGACTAAATACTTTTTAGCCCCACTGTACCAGGGGATGGAGCGATGAAGTGAACCATTTGAGATTTTCACATTAAACCACTATACATTTTCATAAAATATCTACTCCTTAAAAGAGTACAAACCATGATATCACCATGACATCTCAGATTTTGTCATGCTTAAACATGCAGCTCGATCAGGAACATGACAGAATACATGGTTAGTTAATCCGTGCAGATCTTCTGATTGCTCATCCTGCAGATTGGTCACCTGCTATAGTGCATGCTGGGAAGGTTTTAGGAGATGACAATGACGGCAAGCACCAAAGCAAGCCACACTGCGATATTGAACGATTGATATAATGCCACTGGTTCAGAAACCTCCACAGACACACTTGCTAGTCAGCTTGTGGTGGTGTTGTGCTGCTTTAGACCAAAAGATTTTAACAGCTTTTGTATCTCCTGCATTAAACCATACGTCTCCCGATGGTTGTGGTTCATTCTACAGAAAATAAGGTTAATGCAAGAAAATTTGATAACTTAGGAGTAAGATGTGCTTTTGTCCTTTGATAGTTTGGCATCCCATCCACCTATGTAACCTGAGTTTCATGGGATGAGCTCCAGGCTGAAGGTTTATCCTTAAAATGTGCAAATACAAATAATAATGAAATATATAAAATGTCAATCAAATAAATATATTCAAGTGTAAATATAAACTAGAAATATGTATAGATGTGTAGTAATATAATGTTATAGCGAATAATAGAAATAGCATAAGGATGGATGGCATCAGTAGTTACGATTGTCGGCGTAAGGACACAGCGTGCAAGGTGACCATGTCCATATCATGTCAAAAAAATTGTTCAACAGGAATAGAGAGGTGCAAGCGTGGTGAGCATTAACAGCTGAGGTAGCTGTGTGGAAGAGGGTTAAGTTGTAGTATGTGAAAATGAGATTAGTCAGGAGTGTTGTCTGTTCAGAAGATGCTCCTCCTCATTCTCTCTGTGGTGACCTTCAGGGAGCGGAAGCACTTTCCTGATCACAAAAGACCAGAGGTGGAAAGTAACAAATTACATTTACTCGCGTTACTGTAATTGAGAATTAATTTTTTTGTGTGTGTACTAAAATCTGTAATTTTACTTTTACTTAAGTATATTTTGTTAGAAGTATTGTACTTCGCTACATTTTAAATCATAATCGCTACTGAGTAAGAACAAAAGAATGAAAATGAAAACAAAATATTATCCTTTGTATAAATGCTTTGTTGCGCTCGTGTGTATTGTCTCCAGATTCCACTCCAGGTTTTCTGACTGTCCATACGTCGGCGTCTACCTGACCGTCCACACGGTCGCCGCCACCCTGAGAGTGACGTCATCAATCAGCGCGACCATATATAAACCAGAAAGAGGAGGCGTGCAGGTGAGGTATTGGTTGTGTTGGAGAGAGATTATTTTTGGATTGTTATTTTGCTGTTTTGATATTTGGTTGTGTTTTCTGGTTTTGACTTTTTGCCTCCCATTGACTTTGATTATTGCTTTGTTCCTTTGGTTTGGTTGCTCTCTTCACTGTATGTTTGTGCACTCATCAGTAGTAGGGGCGCGGCTGCCATTTATTTTGGGAAGATGGAATTTATTCCCTGTTTTTGGTTTAGGGAGTCAGAGAAGGTCCCTGTATTTTTGTTTGTGTTTTGTCTTTTTTTGTTTTGTTTTTTTGCATGTAATCTGGCTACTAAAATGCAGATACCCATTTGTTTATCATTTTGGCCTGGGTCCACCCTGAAGCTGATCCTTGTGTGTGTTCTGTGTTCTTTTACTATGTTAGGGCACTTTCTCACTGGAATCCGGGAACCATTTCGGAGCACAGTTCCGGGACCAGCTGATTTTTGTCAGTGAGCATGCAATCGTTCCAAATCATTCTGAGCTCAGGAACGAATCCCTGGACCGATTGTTAAGATGGTCTTGGGAACGATTCATGCATGTGGAAGGTGGGACATAAGTAAGGAACTACATTTTCCCTTGGTTCCTCCACTAGAAGGCGCTCACCGAATCCTTAGTATCCACCGAATCCTTGGACTCATGAACACACTGAGTCCGAGGATCTGCGCTACGAGTCTGAAAGAGCCGCTGAATCCCACGGTTTAGATTAATCAGCAAGGACACATGCAGCATTTCAAGTCTTTTTTGTTTCTGACCATAAAATATAAATGATAAGAGAATAAGAAACGAATGCCAAGTGTTTATTTTAATGACAGATGCAAATAGAAAAAAGTTTAGACAATAACAAATGAATAAAATAATTATAACTATATTAGCAGTAACTGATATTATTATGTGTTAAAACGTATATACTATGCGGTATAGTTAGTTTTTTAAAGTTTTAGATAGTTTAAAAAACCGTCTGGGTGGGTTTTTCATCCCAGTTTGTCATAATACACATCTACATCACACCAACATATAACAAATATGTTCGGTGTTAATAAAATCAGATTATCGAGCACTGCGTCCAATCACACAACACTGTAATGTAAAAGTGAAACAGCTGTGGTTCGTCATTGTGATACGGATTCTGCCTGTTTTTGCCATGGTCCTCCACTAGGGGCGCTCAATGACTCCTAAGAATCCACACTGAGTCTCCCGGCTGTTTCACTCCGCGCTACGAGTCTCACAGATCCGCTGAAAATATTTATTTTAATGACAAATTCACATAGAAATAGGTTTAGACAACAAATATAAAGAATTAATAAAATAATAATTTTATATATATATTATTATATATAATGATAAATGTTTTCGCAGTATCTGATTTCTTTTTTTTTTAAGGGTTAAAAACAAATAGGCTATCTGGTATAGAAAAAAATGTCCAGATGGTAAAGCCGGGATTTGCGTTTTCCTGCATATAATGCAGTCTTTGTATACACTGAGCTGAAGCGTCACACTGTTGTATAGTTCTGGTGAAGTTGTGTTGTGGAATCCGGCCTGATGTGATACAAATGCCAGAGCCGTTTTATCATCCCAGTTTATCATAATACACATCTACATCACACAGACATATAACAAATATGTTTGGTGCAAATAAAATGAGATTATAGAGCACTACGTCTAATCAGACAATATTGTAAAAGTGAAACTGCCTGTTTTTGCCACGGTCTTCCACTAGAGGGCGCTCAACGAATCTCCCGGATCCGTCTGTTTCACTCCGCGCTATGAGTCCGTTGATATTAAATAATCCTGTTATTAACGCTGTTAAAGAGAGTCTCATATTATCAGCACATCTCCAGGTGATTGTCTGTGGATCTCGTGGTCACATTTAAATGCATATAATAAGATATACAGGATGATCCTTTCACATTAGCTCACAACAAAGTTAACTTCGAATGCTCCTCATGTCTGCTAAGGCCTCAGATCATTTCCCTGTTCTAAAGAGTAGACTGTGATGAACTCCAGTGTTGTGCTTATGCAGCTATTAGAGTTACAGCTACTTCACTCTATACTCATATTTTATGTAGAACCTTCATGTATATTCTCCAACACATCTCAGAGACACTTATAAAAACTAAGATGCTGATGAGCCACATAAACTCGACATATAATTTCAGGTTATCTGTGATTGCTGTGACAAATTTTACATGTTGATTGTAATTTGTACAAGCTGTTATGGTTGCAACTTTCAGCTAATTTCTTGCTTTTATGCTTTCTTGCAGACAGACACTGGAGGAAACACAGACTGAGACCTCTGACAGCAGCACAAGACCAGCTAACAACAGAAGAAACAAAACCTGACGTGCAGAGCAGGAGACTCATAATGCCTGCAAATCTCACCTTTAGATGGAGAAGCGCTGACTACAGATACAGAGGAAGGAGCAGCAAGAGATCGAATAGGATGTTGATGCAGACGATGGTGAATTTCATTAACACACACCCTCTTGCTATGCAAGTCCAAGTAAATATAAAAATACGCTACAATTTAATGTTCATAATTTTCTCCTATTTAAACAGCTACTTTTGTTAAAATGCTACACAAATAAAGATGAGTTGAGTTTTGTTACAAAATTTACTTTAATTATATTTTAATTTATTAATGTTTAATAAATCATTTTGCACTCTTCAGTATTTTGTCTCTATTCCAAATTTTACAGTATACATTTATTTCGGATTTTACAGTATACATTAATTTTTTTAATTATTTAATTTACTCTCATTCACTCATCATCTATACCACTTAATTCTGTATTCAGGGTCATGGGGGGCCTGGAGCCTATCCCAGGAGACTTAAGGCACAAGGCACGGTACACCCTGGACAGGGTGCCAATCCATTGCAGGGCACACACACATACACACACTCATAGCCTCATTCATACACTACGGCCAATTTGGGAACGCCAATTAACCGAACCTATGTGTCTTTGGACTGTGGGAGGAAACCGGAGTACACAGAGATGGGAATCGAACCTGGCTGGGATTCGAACCCGGACCCTGGAGGTGCAAGGCGACAGTGCTATATTTCACTTATATTAACAAAAATACAATATAAACACACTGCACACAAAACATGTTAAACACTAAACATTGATGCATGGTTTTAAATTCAATAGTTTCAGCGCCTCAGCAAAGTTTGAACATCTACACATAGCAAGGTACGGAAAAGCATCTCTCTTGTAGGAATGTTGTCTTCTTGATAAAAGAATTCGGTAGCCATTCCTGGTCTCTCCTGGATACAAGGACATGCTACCATCACACACCACCCCTCTCTTGAACCCAGATGATCCTGAGGAGAACAAAAAAATGCATGATTAGATATTTATTATTTATTATATGTATCTACGCTATTTGTTGAACTTTATTATAGCAGACATTACATTTATTTGAAGCATTTCTTGCATTTATTTATTTATTGTTTATATACAGTGTTAATTAATCACATATTGTGATTAACACTTTATGATAAAAAAAATAATTTTTTTAAATAAATAAGGCTCATGTGCTATGACTAAAGAAAATAATGTTTAATGAGCACTTTATTTCCATTTGACTGCAAATCAGTAGAGAATGTAGACAGCACCTGATTACTAGTGATGGGAAGTTTGAATCATTGAAGTGACTCGGTTCTTTGAATCTCGTTCATCAAAATGAATGAATCTTTCTTTGAGTCATTTAGTTCATTTCGTTCTTTTGACCAGAAATAAAATAAAATGTTACATTTTCAATAAACAGACCCCCAACACGTCTACATACACAAATCTTGTCTATAGTTCCAGTAATGACAATATTACAGTGCAGCTAAGGACATATTGAATAGAATAGAATAGAATAGAATAGAATAGAATAGAATAGAATGCCTTTAATTGTCACTATGCACATATACAATTCGCACCATATACATGTACAATGAAATTGAGAGCATCTCACTACTCAGTGCAACAATAAACAATACACACAGACATTCAGACATTAAGCCATTAAATAAGGATGGTGCGGGGCATTAGGATATTAAATAGACAGTTCTGTATTAGAATAGATATATTGCAGATGTAATTGCACAGGAATTATAATGCATTGCACATTTAGAATATTGTACATTTAGTATGATTAAACATTTGTACAATGGAGTGTACATTAAATATACAATTTTGCTGTGCTATAATACTGTATTCCTATTGTAAAGTCAATGTGTATATTGATTAAGCATTGTGATCGCTTTTGGAAAAAAACTATTCTTAAAACGATTTGTCCTTGTACTAATACACCTATAACGTCTTCCTGAGGGCAACAGGTTAAACAGTTCAGATGCAGGATGGGAGCTGTCTTTAATGATTTTCTCAGCTCTGTTATGACAGCGTGAGGTATAAATGTCCAGCAGGGAGGGAAGAGGGCAGCCTATAATCTTTTTTGCTGCTTTGACAACCCTTTGAAGCCTATTCCTGTCTGCCATAGTGCAGCCGCCATACCAGACTATAATACAATATGTTAACAGACTCTCAATGGATGAGCGGTAAAAGGACAACAACAGCCTGGAATCTAGGTTATACTTCCTGAGGACTCTCAGGAAGTGAAGTCTCTGCTGGGCCTTCTTAATAATCGCTGAGGTGTTCTCTGTCCATGAGATCTTGTCTGAAATAAGGACACCAAGAAACCGGAAAGTGTGGACCCTCTCAACAGATTCTCCATTGATGTATACAGGGGCTAGATCTGTGCTTTGCCTCCTGAAGTCAATGATGATCTCTTTGGTTTTCTCTTTGGATACGCCGTTTCATCACCCGCCGAGATGAGTCCGACCACTGTGGTGTCATCAGCAAACTTCACAATTTGGTTACTGTTGTGGAACGGACTACAGTCATGGGTGTAGAGACAGTACAGGAAGGGGCTCAGCACACAGCCCTGTGGAGAGCCGATGCTCAGCGTGCGGGTGGAGGACAAGTGGGAGCCAAATCTCACAGCCTGAGGCCGGTTAGTTAGAAAGTTCTTTATCCAGGCACATGTGAGCGGAGGGAGGCCAAGAATATCGAATTTACTGATAAGTTTGTCCGGAATGATTGTATTAAAAGCTGAGCTGTAATCCACGAAAAGCATCCGAACATAGCTCTGCCGCTGCTTCAGATGTCCAAGCACAGTATGGAGGGCTAAGGCAATAACATTCTCTGTGGATCTATTTTTACAGTAAGCAAACTGATAATGGTCAAAAACTGGGGGTAGGTATGTCGGAGAACCAATCTCTCAAAGCACTTCATGATTACAGGAGTAAGAGCCACAGGACGATAATCATTTATGCTGGTGATGGAAGACTTCTTCGGTACTGGTATAATTTCAGCAGATTTCAGACACAACGGGACAACTGCCTGGGTTAAAGAGAGATTAAAGATTTCAGTAAGAATATAGGCAAGCTGGGGGGCACATGCCCTAAGCACATTGCCAGGTACTCCGTCTGGACCAGCTGCCTTCCTCAGAATGAGCAGCTCACCATCATATCTTCTACTCCGAAGCATTCGTTCTTTTGAATCTATTGCACTTCATAGCATGTATGAGAGTCACCTGACAAAAGAACGAACGAATCGGACTTGGAAGATTCGTTGAGGAGAACCGTTCAATTCTGTTTCCTGTACATAACATACAGAGCTTTTAGAATGATTTGCGCATGCGCGCCCAGTAGAAAATTAACAAATCACTCTCCGAGACCACTTGTTCTTCTCAGTCACAATAAAGATTCATTCAAAAAGAATGAATCGTAAATGAAAGACCCATCACTACTGTAAATCTGCACTTGGATCCCCTTCCTCTAACCCTCTTAATCCCTCTGCCTGAGAAACAAGGAAGCAAGAAACAGCTGCTGCTCTGTTTAGGCCATCTGATTGATGCCATGACGCAGTCTGTAGGAAGCAAGCTGGAAGATGTGATCGGCTCAAATTCCGAAGCACACAAAGAGTTCTTTGACTACATTTTATACAGAAAGAATGAGCAGAAAGTAAGAACTCAAGAAAAAGGGCTGCAGAGAAAACTGTTTCAGCAGGGCAGACGTCAGTAAGAGCCCCAGGCAATACTCCCGCCATGATCCAGCTGACTTCAGTCACTCCAAACTTCAAACACACACCAGATTCCTGCACATAGCAACGTTTATACTCAAAGACCAGTGCAGCTGGAGTGGAGAGCAAAGCGGCCCCAAAGAGGCCAAATAAAACACTTGTGTTATCTTTCAATCAGTGGTGTGCTGGGGAAGAGAACAGACTGGACATAATCGAGCAGTGTGTCCCACATATCCATGGACACAGCCACCTTCGGGTGGGATGGGAGAAGGGTGACAGTAGCCTTCCCAAAGTACAGTTCATAGTCCAGTAAACCCTTAAGAGGGCCCAAAATATGGTTAATAAGGATGCGCAGATAATTCTATAGGAGAGAACCAGTTACCAATTGTAACACCCAATGCTGAACAGGAACCTATGCTATGTACTGAGGTAGATGGGGAAAAAAGACACCCAAGTTTATACATTAGATTAGATAATCTTAGATTCATCTCTATTGTCATTGCACATGTAGGTACTAGGCAATGAAATACAGTTAGTATCTAACCAGAAGTGCATTTTTGCAGTGCAGAAGAAATTGCATGTATAAACAGTATACAGTGAGGGAGTTCAATACAATGAGTGCAAACGAGCAAATTATTTAGATGTATACAAGGAGGAAGATATTGTATACCATGATAAGTAATATGCCTATGTAAACTGTACACAGTAAAGGTGATATACAGAAATGGTTATATACACTGAGTGCAAGGAAGGAAGCCATATATTATGATAAAATAATATGCATATGTAAGCAATTCGCAGAGAAGAGTAATACACAAAAGAATGTAATGAATATAGATGGTTGCCATATAGGAACCTATTATATGGTTATAATACTGCGGCTGAGAAGGTTACATACACGTGTGCAACTTGTTATTGAGAGTGGAATGAGGTAGGTCATTATATACAAAAGACAATATGTGCAACAGTTTGTCATGACCCACCAAGCCACAGCTCTGCCATGAATACATGAGCATTCCGTTCCACATGGCCAACCGTCCCTTATATCCCACCGCCTCCACACACCTGTGAGTCATCATTAATCATCTCCATTCCTTATTTAAACCACACACTGACACCATCACATTGCCAGATTATTGAGTGCCTTCCATAGCTCAATATTCCAGCGGTTTTTCATGCCTAGCTTTCACGTTACCGACCTCGCTTTGTTTTCTCGACCTCGCTCTTGCTTCACGTTTTTGTCTCGCTCACAAGACTCCCTTGCCGGCTCATTACACCAGCCGCGCTACACTCAAGCTGCAGACGGAGCTCTCGCGCCGATTTCCGCATTCCTGCTACGCTCAAGCTGCACGCGGAGCTCTCGCGCCGACTTCCGCGTTCCAGTGCAACTCTCTCCCTCTCTGCACACACAGCTTCACTACACAGTGCAACAAGCACTCCAGCACCAAGCACCTTAAGGTTCCTGCATCAAGTTCCCCTAACTAGTAACTGTCATAATAAAATTATGGACCAGGACCGCCTTCTCTGCACTTGGATCCTTCACAACCGGCGATCCCGTGACACAGTTGTGAATAGTGCAGTCCCGAGTGTTTAGGTTTTTGTACAGTAGTGAGTTGTGAGCAGGAATTATGGGTAATGCTAATCTATTTGCAGCATCTGTATATAGTATTAATGAATAGTGTCATGTAAATCCATATTTATGTGTATGTGTCTTCATATTTAGTGCAGTTTATGCTTCGTTTAAAGATTGACTAATACAGAGCCACTGTTCACCAATAACTTACTGAACCAGATTTTAGGTCTAATTCCAGGAATTTCCTCACATGGCAAATTTATATTGAAACTGATTCTAGCTCCAAGGTCGAAAGATATAATGGACATTTAAATAAAAATGTTGGAAAGTGACAGATGTAAGTGTGGAAGTTCATTTAGCCTTAATAAAGTTCTCTCTGGCTACCCGTAGACAGAAGGTGTGTGTGAATGGTGAATGAAAGAGACAGAGTAATGTGTCATAGTGATATCTAAATGGAAGATGTTTAGCATTTTCCAGTAAGTGGAAATAGAAGTGGACGGATGGTTGCAGATGCTGAAAGAGCATGATAAGGTGTTGGCGTGTGAGGTGTTGGTGGATTAATTTTTAGCTTCATGTGGAATATGTAACAAATGATCAATAAAACAATGTTAGAAAAAAAAGAACAGCGACAACTATAGACCATATACAGGTACCAGAAAAGTAATATAAGCACTTAGTGACGGAGTATGTGGATATGATAAAGCGAGTTAAAGGCAAAGGTTCGTGTTCGTGATAACAGACAGACATTTAGTAGAAGTATTTGGATAGAAGGCGTATCGTCTGCAGATGAGGGGGTAATAACTAGATTTGTAACAGTTCTGCAGCTTTAAACACTACACAGCTGTTTAGTCCCAATTCTGTGAGTTCTTATTACATTGTGTGTGTGTGTGTGTGTGTGTGTGTGTGTGTGTGTGTGTGTGTGTGTGTGTGTGTGGAAATCCTCTTACTTTCACTATTAATCACAGCTCTGGTTTTTACGGTAAAATTTGTTAACCACACAACTTCCTTTAACCACAAAGTGATCTTCAGTCATGATTTTTTTTTCTTGACTACATTTTTTTCAATTCAATTCAATTCAATTCAATGTTATTTATATAGCGCTTTAAACAATTGACATTGTCGCAAAGCAGCTTTACACAATAAAAAGAAGTAAGTTTTTATGCAATGTGTATGAATCAAAATGATAAGATTGTCCCTGATGAGCAAGCCGAGGGTGACGGTGGCAAGGAAAAACTCCCTGAGATGGTAATAGGAAGAAACCTTGAGAGGAACCAGACTCAACAGGGAACCCATCCTCATCTGGGTGATAACGGAGAGCAGAGAATGATCAGCATAATAATGTGTACTGGAAGTTCAGTGTAACAGGAGATGTGTTAAAATTTAAATTAAAAGGAGTCCAGTTTGTTCCCGGAGGCTCATTTTTTTCCAGAAAGTTCAGGGTTCAGCGCTGTGTTTCCAGGTTTTTATAATGTCTTGATGGATTCTTCACACAGCTCCAATCATTTCAAATCTCCTTAGTTGTTTTCTTTGCTTGATGCAGCCCAAAAACTTTGACCCTTCTCAAAGGAAGCCCCCCCCCCCCCCCCGGCTTTGTATATTATATTGTATATAAAGTAATAGGTCTAGTAAAGGGGTTTAACTGTAAGAAAAGAAAAAAAAGGGATGGATTTAGTTTATTTACTTATTTATTGGATAGTTGTAGAACTGTACGAGTAAATAAATAAATAAATAAATAAATGAATAAATAAGAGAAATGTTTTTTAAAAATGAAAAAATAATTACAAATGTCTGGTAAAAATTATTAAATCAACTTCGATGACTGATGGACGAATTCTAATTGCTGGGCGCAGCCGAAACACAACCAACCAACAGCAATACGTGTAGTGTGCGCATGCGCATTTCTGCTGTTCCGTCTATAGGAGTAACGGGAAGCTGGAAATTTGATTGTTTTAATAATTTTTTTTTTTCAGGTTAATAAATCATGGATATAAGGTGTGTATCGTGTACGAGATGTGTGTACTAGATATGTGACGCATTAATTCAGGTCTGTAAATTAAGGCCTTGGTTCGGAAAGTCCATGTAGCTAAGAGGAACTATGCTAACTAGTTACGCTACAGTATAAGCTAGCATACTATAAGGTTAAAAGTTAACATACGGCCCTATTTACACGAGCTAGCTCATTTTAACTATTTATTGCGTACTCTAACCTGAATGTCGCTCGTCTGTTTAAAATTAATTAAACTAAATTATTTAGCAAGTGTTTTTTGTTTGTTTGTTTGTTTCTAGTTTGTTTGTACATAGTTTGTGAAAACTGTAAGCTAGCTATTTATCAGCTATCAGGTAAAGTGAGCTAAGAAATGAATTCCGTCTCTAATGTAAAACTATCTATTTGTATGGAATCTCACGAGGCTGCATTCAGTGCTTCATGAGACATTTTCAATAGTAATGGAATTTTTTTCTGGAATTGTGGGAGGGGCCTATGTGTATGATTGATTGACAGGTCTGGAATGAAGTAGGTGTGAGTTTGGATTATGTTTAACCACCATCATGTACAATAAGGTACTTATCTGGAGGCAGTGAACAGGTGTGTACAGGCCCTCTGCCCGAGGACGACTCAGGAATCTTCAGTCTGTTTTTTTTCCTGAAGATGAGAATTTTCCTCAGAAGGAAATTCAGTATCACACGTTAGGAGAAGTTTTGCCTATGTAGGAAAGAACAGACAACAGCCTGGGTCAGGGAGCAGTGTCGCATTGCTGTCACACCATACTGTGATGTAATCAATACGATATACAGTTTAAGATCAGAAACGTATGTGGACGCCTCAGTTCAGAGGTTTTAGGCATAAAGTCAGGAGCATTCTCCACAGACACACACTGACTGTAGAATGGGTCGTACTAAAGAGCTCAGTGAGTTTCACTAAATATACAGCTTTCTTACACGCATGAAGTTAAATATGTTTTATAAGTTCACACAGATACGGTTTGTTTTAAAAATATATTAGAGGTTACCCGCTTCATTGCCCACATACATGAGGTTTACCCACAGCTCTGCCCATGTGCAGATCCTGACGCCTGCATGCTACCAGCACTTGTGAAAGTAGTGTGTGGTGAACTCGATGCCGCTGCTCACGCTACTCCTATGTTTCTGCAGCCCGTACTTCTGCCTGTCGTATGCAGCATCACTGTAGACATGCCTGTTTTTCCTGTAGACTACACTGTTTAGTGTTACAGTTAGTGAGGACCATCGGTGACACGCCCACAATATGACATAAAAGTTGATGATGCTGCCTATTGTTACATTCACTGAGGACCACCTGTGCAGACACCGACCGGCCCAACAGAATTAGTTTTAACTCATAACTCGTATACTGCTGCTGTCCACTCATCCGTTCCATCTGTCTGTTTTTTTCCACAGAATTTACTCCCTTTGTGCTCTTATGCTTGTAATAAATGAAGGTAAGCACTCAGCATCATTGTGTAACATCCTGATGTGGCATATTTGGCTTCCTGTTTGTATGCACAATTTCGTGTTTGTGTGTTTAAAGTGTCGTCACAGAGCGTCACAGTTGAAGCTGCTCTAGGAGACTCTGTGATCTTACCGTGTTCATCCAGTCGTCATGAAAAGGACGTGTTTTGGCGATACAGAGGCACCAAGGTTGTGTATGACATCATCGATGGTAAAGAGAATTTTCATGACCAGGATGGAGAGTACAGGTACAGAGTCAAAGGTTTTCCATCAGAGTTCACAAAAGGGAATTACTCTATCAGACTGAGTGACGTGAAACTCAATGATACAGGAACTTACAGCTGCAAGATCCCTGACTTCAGAACTGTCCGTGTAGAAGTCAAGGTCAATGGTGTGTATGTAGGTGGTTTTTTATTTTTTTTAAATTAACATCTGCGAACATCGGTTAGAACGTAATAATAATCATGGTCAATTTTATACTGTATCACTTTGCTGAATGTTTTACTTTCTTTGACAGGAGCACAGATTTATACCAATGCACTCAATTTAATATGTTATAATTTCTGTAATAACAGCTCATTCTCAGGGATGTGTAGGTTAAACATTAAGTCTAATGTTTTAAACAAGTGTTATGTACACTATCTTGCCAAAAGTATTCGCTGTCCTGCCTTCACATGCAAATGAACTTGAGTAACATCCAATTCTTAATTCATAGAGTTTAATATGATGTTGGCCCCACCCCCTTTGCAGCTACTGTGTAACTGTTAGGAGGGAGAGCACCAATATAGCTCCACTGAATATGTTGTTAAGTGTGGGAGCCCCAACGCAGGAATTAGAGGGATGTTGGGATGTGGGGTGATTGTGTGGACTTTGGCAGGGATTAATCAGTTAAGGTGAACACTTTGCGGCACTGAGGTGATGGCACTTCTACACCGCTTGGTGACTCGTACAACTAAATGTACAGATGAAACTCGAAAAATTTGAATATCGTGCAAAAGTTAATTTATTTCAGTAATGCAACTTAAAAGGTGAAACTAATACATGAGATAGACTCATTACTTGCAAAGCAACATAGTTCAAAAATTAGAATATTACATGCAATCAATAAAACAAGGATTGTACATAGAACAATATCAGACCTCTGAAAAGTATAAGTATGCATATGTACTCAGTACTTGGATTGGACCCCTTTTGCAGCAATTAATGCCTCAATGTGGCGTGGCATGGAAGCTATCAGCCTGTGGCACTGCTGAGGTGTTATGGAAGACCAGGATGCTTCAATAGCGGCCTTCAGCTCTTCTGCATTGTTCGGTCTCATGTCTCTCATCTTTCTCTTGGGAATGCCACATAGATTCTCTATGGGGTTCAGGTCAAGCGAGTTTGCTGGCCAATCAAGCACAGTAATCCCACGGTCATTGAACCAGGTTTTGGTGCTTTTGGCAGTGTGGGCAGGTGCCAAGTCCTGCTGGAAAATGAAGTCAGCATCCCCATAAAGCTCTTCTGCGGAAGGAAGCATGAAGTGCTCCAGAATCTCCTGGTAGATGACTGCGTTGACCCTGGACTTAATGAAGCACAGTGGACCAACACCAGCAGATGACATGGCTCCCCAAATCAACACAGACTGTGGAAACTTCACACTGTACTTCAAGCATCTTGCAGTGTGTGCCTCTCCATTCTTCCTCCAGACTCTGGGTCCTTGGTTTCCAACTGAGATGCAAAAGTTGCTCTCATCAGAAAAGAGGACTTTCCACTACTGAGAAACAGACCAGTTCTTTTTTTCTTTATCCCAGGTAAGACACTTCTGACGTGTTTGTTGATCAGGATTGACTTGACAAGAGGAATACAACATTTGAAGCCCATGTCCAGGATCCGTTTGTGTGTGGTGGCTCTTGATCCACTGACTTCAGCTTCAGTCCACTCCTTGTGAAAGTCCCAAACACTTTTGAATGGCCTTTTCCTGACAATCCTCTCCAGGCTGCGATCATCTCTGCTGCTTGTGCACCTTTTTCTTCCACACTTTTCCCTTCCACATAACTTTTCTATTAATGTGCTTTGATACAGCACTTTGGGAACATCCAACTTCTTTTGCAATTACATTTTGAGGCTTTCCCTCCTTATGGAGGATGTCAATGATGGTTTTCTGCACAACTGTCAGGTCAGCAGTCTTTCCCATGATTGTGCTTCCTACTAAACCAGACTGAAAGACCATTTAAAGGCTCAGGAACCCTTTGCAGGTGTTATGGTTGAATTCGCTGATTAGAGTGGGAACCTTTCCACAATATTCTAAATTTCTGTGATTGTGGATTTGGGGTTTGCATGAGCTGTAAGGCATACTGTAATCATCTCAATTATGACAAATCACTGCTTGAACTATCTCATATATTAGTTTAACCTTTTAAGTTCCATTACTGAAATAAATGAACTTTTGCACGGTATTCAAATTTTTAGAGTTTCACCTGTATTTCTATATATGAGTCTTCCTCTCTTGTGAATTTTTTTTTTCTTAAACGTTTCTCCTATACCTGTGCAACTCCCCCAAACCTGGTGCTCTCTAAATGTTTTTGGGCATAAATAATCTACCGGCCAGGTGTAGCATGTTTGCTTTGATTGGCAACATGGCTGGGTTCCCACGCCCATCTGCCACTCTGCCTGCCTATAAATCCGCGTAATTGTCCACGGATTTGCGTCGCGTGAGCGGCCGTGTTAAAATAAAAACAGCTTTGACACTTCTGAGAACGCTTTCCACAAGGTGCAAGGGGGGCCTTACACCTTTTTTTTTTACAATTTCTTTTACTATTGTCCCAGAAGCGTGTTTGTTGACCTTTATTGTAAAGATAGAAGATAAAAAGAGAACTCAAAAATGAAGTGAAAAGAAAATAAAAACCTGAAAAGAAACGTAAATAGAAAATATACATCTATATAAAATTAAAAGTAAAAAAAAAAAAAATTATTTCACAAGATGGAAGATTCATAGATAGATATACATTTAGTTGTATGAGTTACCAAGCGGTGAAGAAGTGCCATCACCTCAGTGCTGCAAAGTGTTCGCCTTAACTGATTGTGTGGACTTTGGCAGGGATTAATCACCCCACATCCCAACTTCCCCTCTAACTCCTGCATTGGAGCTCCAACACTTAACATATTCAGTGGTGCTACACATGTGGACAAAATTGTTGGTATCCTTCGGTCAATGAAAGAAAAACTCACAATGGTCACAGAAATAACTTTAATCTGACAAAAGTAATAATAAATAAGAATTCTATGAATGTTAACCAATGAAAGTCAGACATTGCTTCAACAGAATTATAAAAAAAAATTAACTCATGGAACAGGCCTGGACAAAAATGATGGTACCCCTAACTTAATAGTTTGTTGCACAACCTTTTGAGGCAATCACTGCAATCAAACGATTCCTGTAACTGTCAATGAGATTTCTGCACCTCTCTGCGGGTATTTTGGCCCACTCCTCATGAGCAAGCTGCTCCAGTTGTTTCCGGTTTGAATGGTGCCTTTTCCAGACAGCATGTTTCAGCTCCTTCCAAAGATGGATTGAGGTCAGGGCTCATAGAAGGCCAATTTAGAATAGTCCAGTGTTTTCCTCTTAGCCATTCTTGGGTGTTTTTAACTGTGTTTTGGTTCATTGTCCTGTTGCAAGACCCATGACCTGCGACTGAGACCCAGCTTTCTGACACTGGCCAGCACATTTCTCTCTAGAATCCCTTGATAGTCTTGAGATTTCATTGTACCCTGCACAGATTCAAGACACCCTGTTCCAGATGCAGCAAAGCAGCCCCAGAACATAACAGAGCCTCCTCCATGTTTCACAATAGACACAGTAGGCACATAGAGCTGATGTGCCTTGGCAAAAAGTTCTTTTTTTTGTCTCATCTGTCCATAGGACATTCTCCCAGAAGCTTTGTGGCTTGTCAACATGTAGTTTGGCATATTTTTTTTCAGATTTGTTTTCAACAATGGTGTCCTCCTTGGTCGTCTCGCCTGTAGTCCACTTTGGCTCAAACAACGACGGATGGTGCGATCTGACACTGATGTTCCTTGAGCATGAAGTTCACCTTGGATCTCTTTAGAAGTCTTTCTGGGCTCTTTTCTTACCATTCGGATTATCCGTCTCTTTGATTTGTCATGAATTTTCCTCGTGCGTCCACGTCCAGGGAGGTTGGCTACAGACACATGGATCTTAAATTTATGAATAATATGTGCAACTGTAGTCACAGGAACATCTAGCTGCTTGGAAATGGTCTTATAGCCTTTACCTTTAACATGCTTGTCTATAATTTTCTTTTGAATCTCCTGAGACAACTCTTTCCTTCGATTCCTCTGGTCCATGTTGAGTGTGGTACATACCATGTCACCAAACAACACAGGAGCCCTATATATAGGCCCACTGACTGATATATATAGGCCCACTGACTGATTACAAGATTGTAGACACCTGTGATGCTAATTAGTGGACACACCTTGAATTAACATGTCCCTTTGGTCACATTATTTTCAGTATTTTCTAGGTGGTACCATCATTTTTGTCCAGGCCTGTTCCATGAGTTTATTTTTTAAAATAATTCTGTTGAAGCATGGTTTAAAAGAAATGTCTGACTTTCATTGGTTAACATTCATAGATTTTTTTTTTATTATTACTTTTGTCAGATTAAAGTTATTTATGTGACCATTGTGAGTTTTTCTTACATTGACCGAAGGGTACCAACAATTTTGTCCATGTGTGTAGTTTGTTGCACAACCTTTTGAGGCAATCACTGTAATCAAACGCTTCCTGTAACTGTCAATGAGACTTCTGCACGTCTCTGCAGGTATTTTGGCCCACTCCTCATGAGCAAGCTGCTCCAGTTGTTTCCGGTTTGAAGGGTGCCTTTTCCAGACAGCATGTTTCAGCTCCTTCCAAAGATGCTCAATAGGATTGAGGTCAGGGCTCATAGAAGGCCAATTTAGAATAGTCCAATGTTTTCCTCTTAGCCATTCTTGGGTGTTTTTAGCTGTGTGTTTTGGGTCATTGTCCTGTTGCAAGACCCATGACCTGCGACTGAGACCCAGCTTTCTGACACTGGCCAGCACATTTCTCTCTAGAATCCCTTGATAGTCTTGAGATTTTATTGTACCCTGCACAGATTCATTTTTTTAAATAATTCTGTTGAAGCATGGTTGAAAAGCAAATTATTACTTTTGTCAGATTAAAGTTATTTATGTGACCATTGTGAGTTTTTCTTTCATTGACCGAAGGGTGCCAACAATTTTGTCCACGTGTGTATATTGGCGCTCTCCCTCGTAACAGTTACACAGTAGCTCCAAAGGCGGTGGAGCCAACATCATATTAAACTCTATGAATTAAGATTTGGATGTTAAGTGCATGTGAAGGCAGGCGAGCAAATACTTTTGACAGTATAGTGTAGTTCTAGGGTTATATAGGGTGATACAGTTCTCAGTTTGGTGTAAGTGACATTTTATTTAAGGAGTCCCCATGTCAGTGCAGCTTTATTTATTTATTTATCTTATTTCTTATTTATATTATCTATCTATCTATTTATTCATGGGGAAATCTTTAATACGTTTTAACGGATAAACGTATTATAGGTTATAAGTAAGCTAAAGTGCTTAAGAATCTTGCTGCTTGTTCTCCTGTGCAGACGTGTTTACACAGTTTGAAAGCATCAACAGGGAAAATATCGTGTGGAAATAATCTTTGTGGTGTCACATATGAGAGACAGACAAACTATCTGTATACACTCTGAATTGAAAAAAAAAAAACTCTTTGTATTCTATGCAGTTTCTGCTCTCCAAAGATTTTTTGTCTTTTTTGAATTTTTCTGTTGTTTTACTGAATTCTGTTTTTGTGTGTGTTTTCCACAGAAAACAGCGGCATCATGAGAAAAGCAGGCAGTACGTCATCTTTAGTCATTTCAGTTCTGCTGTGTAGCATCACTTTCTGAAGAAAGAATTAAAGCTTTAAAATATGGCAGATAAAAGCAGATTAGAATATATTTTTTATATATATATATATATATATATATATATATATATATATATATATATATATATATATATATATATATATATATATATTATTGACTGGGAGGATGTTGCATTATAGTAGAATTGCATTCTTTGTAAATGTTTATTTCCATATAAATTCCTGCTCAGCTCTATTCTAGCCAGCTCTGATCACTTTCACTAACTGCTTTAACAGCAACAATGTGCCCCACTGACCAGTTAATTCTAAACACAAAACAAGTTCTGTCCTTTTATTAAAGATATAAATCTTTAATAAGGGGGGATAAATAAAAAAAAAAAATCAATTGCAACAAATAGTGATTTTTGTAATAGCAATTTTCACTTTGGTCTGCTATGTCAGTTAAAACAGTGACAGATATTTATTTCATTCTACAGTCCAGAATTATTGGGTGCCTGAATTAAAAGTTACAGCAATTAATATTCGGGTTGAGTATAAATGATGTTTGCAGAACTGTTGTATAGAAGGGATCTTATACGAGAAGGAGTGCAGTACTGCTGGATGTAGCACAGCTGTGATGAGGACGTAAACATGAGGATGCAGTCCAAGTGCCAAAGCCATCGCAGCCCTTCTACATCCAGCAATACAGCCGCGCCCACAAGCCCACAGCCCCACCCACTTAGATTGTTCACTAATTTTCATAATATGCTAAACTTCCTTTGTGTGTCTTATGATCAAAAATAATAGTTCAGTAAACAACATCCCAGTAAAATAATACACTTTAGTGTATTACAAATATATTGAAATCTTTGATAGTACATTTACTAACAAAAAAAAGTTGTACCTTCAGTTAATATAAAAAGTATACTAACGTCATGCTTTTACCAAATTTTGGAGTTAAACTTTTAACATACTTTAAAATAAGTGTATTATAGTACACTTTTCAAAAATATATTATAGAAAAACATACTTTAAGTGAAAGGTTGGTCTAATTTCCAAAGCACACTTATTTAAGCTTTGTTTTTCAATTTTTATTTTTTGAAAAAAAAAAAAAAATATATATATATATATATAATATGATTCTAATAATCATTTAGAAATGTACAGAAGATTATATGCGGAGGTCTTTTCAGTTAAATTTAAATGTATTTATTCATATGTACTTATGTATGCTTATATTTACTGCACTACTCTCTGGTGCACCGCGTTTTCGCGCGCTGAAAATCACTTCTGCACGTTCAGCATAATTTTTGCGTTTGAACTCTGTCTTGGGGTGGGCGTATCGATACTTTCGATATAGGGGTTGTATCGGAAATGATCGATGCAAAACGTAAAATATCGATATTAAGGGCTTTTTTAAACCAGTGATTTTATTTAGTTTTCATGAAATATAATATTTAAAATGAGCTTGTATATAACGCTTGCTCTTGCGCAGCTCCTTTCGCACGTCACGCTCATTGGTCACCCCTCCCCCCAGCTCTGCTGTGTTTTTTTTTTTGCCCTACCGTCACGTGACTCTGCAGCGCCTAAATCAAGCAGCTGCACGGAGAGTGAGAGCGAGGCGCGTGCCTGCCTTGGTATCGTGGAACTGGTAGATCAAAAACGGAGCGCTGTGTGGAAGTGTGTTACTGCTGTGAATGAAAACACAGCGAATTGCGACGTCTGTAAAAAGGCCATTCGCTACTGTCGTAACAACACCAACTTACATAAACACATTAAAACGACATGACAAAGAGAGCTCGGAACTACAAAAAGAATGAGAGGAGGCAAATCTTTCAGACAGAATCCTTTCAGCTCAAGAAATATCCAGGTAGCTAACACTGGTAAAAATATGTTTTTCGTTATATTGGATCTTCAGCATGAAGTGTCATCACCATAGTTGTTGTAACAAAACGTAGTCATGGGTAATATAAATCACACTGCGGTCCCGGATCCGTTTCCGAGAATAAGCACACGCTCGTGCTCAAAAGAGGAAGTGACGTAATTCCAGTTCGACTCCGTACACAAACAAACGTGGCTACTGAAGAATCTCTGTGAAGTAATGCCGAAGTATAGCATTTGCTAGAAATTTAGACCGACGAAAATATCCGGTAATCGGACACTACACATAAAAACCCCGATATTTACGGAAGTATCCGTAAGTATCTAGACGCGCGCGCGTACGTACAGCAGCACTGAGCAATGCCGTGCAGAGTTAAACACACTGCGGCTCGTGCAGCACACAGCGCGCGCTGCCATACTGAAGTGAGGAAAAGATAAACAATAGGATAAAAACCATCCAGTGGGATCGAGTCGGAACCCCACTGACCCACAACAACATCTACCTTCATCATCCGAACCGGACAGCGTGGAGCCTGGTCCAGCAGAGAGCCTGCGCGTGAGCGGTGAGTTCATATTAAATACTATTAACTCCTGTTATTAACACTGTTAAAGAGAGTCTCATATCATCACCACATCACCGGGTAATTGTCTGTGGATCTCGTGGTGACATTTAAATGCACATAATAAGATCTACAGGATGATCCTTTCACGTTAGCTCACAGTAAAGTTGACTTGGAATGCTCCTCATGTCTGCTCACTTTAAGGCCTCAGATCATTTCACTGTTCAGAAGAGCAGAATGTGATGAACTCATGTGTTGTGCTTATGTAGCTATTAGAGTTACAGTTACTTTACTCTATACTCATATTTTGTGTAGCACCTTCATGTATATTCTCCAACACATCTCAGAGACACTTATAAACACTGAGACGCTGATGAGCCACATAAGCTCCACACACAGTTTCAGGTCATCTGTGATTGCCGTGACAAAATGTAAATGTTGGAAAAGTTTAATTTGTACAAGCTGTTATGGTTACAACTTTCCACTAATTTCTTGCTTTATACTTTCTTGCAGACAGACACTGGAGGAAACACAGACTGAGACCTCTGACAGCAGCACAAGACCAGCTAACAACAGAAGAAAGAGACAAAACCTGACGTGCAGAGCAGGAGACTCATAATGTCTGCATGAAATCTCAGATTTAGACGGAGAAGCGCCGACTACAGATACAGAGGAAGGAACAGCAAGAGATCGAATAGGACGTTGATGCAGACGACGGACCAACTGTTGTCTTAATTTCATTAACACACCTTCTTGCTATGCAAGTACAAGTAAATATAAAATATGCTACATTTTAATGTTTAGATTTTTTGTCCTATTTGACAGCTACTTTTGTTACAAAATGTACCTTTATTATATTTTTATTTAATAATGTTTAATAAAACATTTTGCACTCTATCCAGTACTTTGTCTCTATTCCAAATCCCCCACACTCATCTTGAATTTTACAGTATACATTTATTTTTACATTTAATTTAACCATGAAAGAGCCACTATAGGATTGCTTTTTTTAAGCTACAAGTGGATAGGCTATAGACGAAAATGAATAATTTTGTTATTTCACCTAGGTGATTTCCCAAGAGTGATCAATATTACAAAGAGCCATGCTGAAATTATTTTATTACTATTTGTGTAATTTTCATGCAGTTTCATGTTTGCATACAAACATTAGTTTTTTGTTAACCTCACACACGACTAATTACAGGCACACTAAGAGCAAATCACATCAAAATCACAGATGTATTCAGATTTAGCAAAATTATGCAATCACTTCATACATTGTGATACAGTGCTATCCCCTATGCAAGAAAGTAAATGTAATTTATGTGATTTAAAAAAAAAATATATATATATCTATATATATATATATATATATCGGTATTGGCGATATTGGCCCTGTATTTACTTGGTATCGGATCGATACAAAATTTTGCAGTATCGCCCACCTCTATTCTGCACGTTCAGGATAATTATGTGTTTGAACTCTGTCTCTTCTGTGCTGCTCATTATCATAAAGCTACACACGAACTGCAGCAGCGCTGGAACTCTGCAACTATTCCAGCCAATCAGAGACTAGAATCGGCGCAACACCAGCCAATCAGGAACTGGAGGCGGGCAGATTCGGACTGTCTGTTTTCTGATTGGCTCCCCAGTTCTTCCGCTTCTAGTTTGAATTTACGGCTGGAAGCTGCATCATTGCGCGTTAGTTCGTATCGATATTATTTTATTTTCATCGGCATAAGGTAAATTTCGTGTTTTTATTATTTTGTAATTAGGTACATAGTTTAAACTATAAAATGTTTTGTCGAATGTGTTATTGCTAAATCGTATGTACTTCTGGTATGATGCTCCGTAGCTCCGCCCTGTTTTCAGTCTCTGTGTAACAGCTAGAATCAACACAGCAGGTTTAAACTACTACTGTACTGTATATTCTAATACTAATGTCTGTCTTTCTTCACACAACAATTTAAATTTTAGTTTGTGTGTTTAAGACAATCTGACATTTTACTGAACACAAATGAACTATAGTATTTTTTGTTCCCTTGTACAAATGAAATCTGTTGAACTCGTGAATAAAATCTGCCTCATAACTACTGATGTGTTTCAAAAACATGTAATAGTGTATAAAATACTTTCAGCATGTGTAAATTATCCTAAACACCTCTAGTGCACAGGTAACACATTTGCAGTACAGTATTACAGAAGACTGTGTGATATAATAAAGTATATTTGTATTAACTACACAGTGTACTTTTTTACTATTTGTAATTGTCCAGAAGTGTAACAGCATGCTACTGCTGCAAGAAGAATATATTCAGAGTATATTACTCATGTATTTGTAACACAGTAAAATTTATTTAATGTACGTATAATACATTGAATATAAACTTAATCAAATGTACTTAATTACTGTCAGGTATGTATGTTAGTACACACAGTCATATACTTTAAGTGTACTAAGTATGCTTAAAGTTGTTCCACTTTACCACACAAAATTATACTTAATATACTTAAAATTGGGCTTTTGTACAATTTAATTACATCTTAAATGCACTTTAGTAGAAAGTACAAAATTAGTTGTTCCAAAATAGCAAACGTCAAGTATACTAGTCTTTAGTCTGGAGCAAGTACACTAAAGTATGCTTTGGCACGCTAGGATTTAATATACTTAGCATACTTTGTTTTTATTTTATTTTTTTACTTGGGCCACCACATGTTAATCAATTCTAACGAGGCAGAGCTCGATCACTCAAACAGCTGTAACAGCTGTCACAGGTTTGAGCTGAACTTGAAACATTAGTCCAGTACAAGGTTCTGGGGACATCAGGTAAGTTACAGCAGGATTACTGATGCAGAGTTTTAATCACAGAAACTCAAATCCATCGTCAGTCTGATAACTGGATTGTTAATAATTCTGTAAAGCTTCTTTGTGACATGGATTGTGTGTTTGTATGTATAAAACATACTTTATGTTGGATTTTAATGCCCAATAAAATGTTAAAATTAAAAGTTATATGTATTTTAAATGGTGTTTAAGTCCATCTTTAATTGGTGTAAATAATAGTCTCAACCTCAAGAAGTTTTATCCTGCCTTTGGTTGTAAGCAGAAAAGTTGTGGTGTATCTGCACTATTTCGGACAATTTCAAAAGATGTGATTGTTGTGCTTTAATAAAGAATGGAATGAAAGAATAAATGTTTTGTTCTGTGGTATTATTGTGCCAATAGAACAGAGTTTAGGTTACTTAAATATTTTACAGAATATACAGATGATATTTACAGTTGTGGCCAAAAGTTTTGAGAATTACATAAATATTGGAAATTGGAAAAGTTGCTGCTTAAGTTTTTATAATAGCAATTTGCATATACTCCAGAATGTTATGAAGAGTGATCAGATGAATTGCATAGTCCTTCTTTGCCATGAAAATTAACTTAATCCCGAAAAAAACTTTCCACTGCATTTCATTGCTGTCATTAAAGGAGCTGCTGAGATCATTTCAGTAATCGTCTTGTTCACTCAGGTGAGAATGTTGACGAGCACAAGGCTGGAGATCATTATGTCAGGCTGATTGGGTTAGAATGGCAGACTTGACATGTTAAAAGGAGGGTGATGCTTGAAATCATTGTTCTTTCATTGTTAACCATGGTGACCTGCAAAGAAACGTGTGCAGCCATCATTGCGTTGTATAAAAATGGCTTCACAGGCAAGGATATTGTGGCTACTAAGATTGCACCTAAATCAACAATTTATAGGATCATCAAGAACTTCAAGGAAAGATGTTCAATTCTTGTTAAGAAGGCTTCAGAGCGTCCAAGAAAGTCCAGCAAGCGCCAGGATCGTCTCCTAAAGAGGATTCAGCTGCGGGATCGGAGTGCCGCCAGTGCAGAGCTGCTCAGGAATGGCAGCAGGCAGGTGTGAGCGCATCTGCACGCACAGGGAGGCGAAGACTTTTGGAAGATGGCCTGGTGTCAAGAAGGGCAGCAAAGAAGCCACTTCTCTCCAAAAAAACCATCAGGGACAGATTGATCTTCTGCAAAAAGTACGGTGAATGGACTGCTGAGGACTGAGGCAAAGTCAGATTCTCGGATGAAGCCTCTTTCCGATTGTTTGGGGCATCTGGAAAAAGGCTTGTCCGGAGAAGAAAAGGTGAGCGCTACCATCAGTCCTGTGTCATGCCAACAGTAAAGCATCCTGAGACCATTCATGTGTGGGGTTGCTTCTCATCCAAGGCAGTGGGCTCACTCACAATTTTGCCCAAAAACACAGCCATGAGTAAAGAATGGTACCAAAACACCCTCCAACAGCAACTTCTTCCAACAATCCAACAACAGTTTGGTGAAGAACAATGCATTTTCCAGCACGATGGAGCACCGTGTCATAAGGTAAAAGTGAGAACTAAGTGGCTCGGGGACCAAAGCGTTGAAATTTTGGGTCCATGGCCTGGAAACTCCCCAGATCTTAATCCCATTGAGAACTTGTGGTCAATCCTCAAGAGGCGGGTGGACAAACAAAAACCCACTAATTCTGACAAACTCCAAGAAGTGATTATGAAAGGATGGGTTGCTATCAGTCAGGATTTGGGCCAGAAGTTGATTGAGAGCAGCCCAGTCGAATTGCAGAGGTCCTGAAAAAGAAGCGCAAACACTGCAAATACTGACTCTTTGCATAAATGTCATGTAATTGTCGATAAAAGCCATTGAAACGTATGAAGTGCTTGTAATTATACTTCAGTACATCACAAACAACTGAAACCAAGATCTAAAAGCAGTTTAGCAGCAAACTTTGTGAAAAGTAATATTTGTCATTCTCAAAACTTTTGGCCACGACTGTACATTGTGCCTCATTTGCATTAAAGAGAATAAGTTAAAATGAAAGTGCGTGTCTACCACCCACAAGCCTGTTCTAAAAGGATGCAATCTGTTCGTGACAAACACAAACCACATCACTTCCTCTGCTTAAAAAAAAAAAAAACACGTTTAGAATTAAAAGCTGTTTAGAATAAAAACCTATTTAAGTCACTATAAATATAAATTAATAAAATAATAATAAAATAATTTAAAATGCCTTTTAAAATGTTCAGGTACGACTGGTTTTGTCTTTGTAATAATACAGCAGGTTGATTAAAATAATCAAATCTCACTGCTCAATACATTTCCACCTAGTTTTGTTCCATTGTATTTATCTGCATACATACTTCCATTTTTATAAGAAAACAAGCTTAAATACTTTCTACACACACAGGGCCATGGTTCAACCATTCGCTTAGAGCAACATTTAGAATATAGTTTAAAATAATAGATTAATTCAGTTTTAATTTTCACCTGGGTTTATAACCTGCTGTTCCACATACAATGTGCTGCGATAATAAACAGAACTGTAAGAATTAAAATTCTAATAAAAGATCAGTGTTGAGAACTTACTGTTTTGCTGCGCGTCGATCATGTTGTGTTGCCGGCTGAAAGTTCCTTCAGAAACTGCTCGCATGCTTTGTGGGCTTTATGATTCATAGTGCAGCAGTGGTTTCCTGTATCTTTTCACAATCTTTTTGTAAACCCACATACTTAGACAGAACTTCCTCCAACCTCATTCTTAATAGTATATTGAGCTTTTTTTGTAGACTATATTTTTTAAGTATTAACGTTGTAAACATTTAACAATTACAGCATTCAGAACTCTAAAGATATCTGCTAATTAAATTACACAAGATAACTTTTTTGTATTGTGCTGCCCCCTGCTGTACACTTTCAGTAACTGAAGCTCACACTTGAATACGTCACACTGTGTAGACTGTATATAAATCTTTCTCCATGTTTCTAATATTTAGATGATAATGATGATAGTGTACTGTTTCAGAAGGGATGATGGATGAAGCTTCACCGCATATCTTCTCTTTCTGTCTGTGTACCTGCAAAACAAATGTTACAGAATGAAGTGTGTGTTCTTACAAAAGGTCCTCATTCAAACCTGTCAGTGTGTATTAAAGAATAAAATACCCTGTATTGTACTGGCACAGGAAAACAGTTAGTGATGGGCTACTATATATATATATATATATACAAAAAACAAAACTAAACAAAATGCCCTCTACCTAGTACCAAAGTGAAATAACTAACCTGCCCCAAACCTAAAGAAAAAAAAAAAAATTCTTCCCTTACTCCCTTGCTAGCCACAAACCAAGAGAAAACAGGGTGTAAACAAAATGGCGTCGACTCCCTACTAAGCCACCAATTACAAAACTATGTACAAATATATACAAATTGTATTTATAATCAGGCAACCAGAACCAAAGATGGGCAAACACAAAAACAAAGTCAGAAACGTAGCAGAAGGTCATACACAATACAATTTTACAAATAGTCATCGGAAAAACAGTAAGCAAATACACGGTCTGAAGCACTGTGGTCTGAAGGCCCCTGGATCTCCTGGACACCCAATCATCCGGCAGGAGGCGGGACCAACAAAGGACAGGCAGGGCAGCAACCAATAAATTGCAGGCACACCGAAGAGGGTGGGACCTGCAACAACAAGAGAAGATACACCCCCCCCCCCACCAGCAGAGACAAAACACACATAACCAGACACAAAATAACAAATAAACTCAATATCGTAACAGTGTGCATCGCTTCATGTGCTTCCCTTCTTACCCTGACACGCCCATCTCTTTGAAAAGTTTTTTTGCTTCATGAATTCATAGCTCTAGTTTTTACTTTAGATTTTTTAGCATGCATCTTCAAGTGTTAAAGTCATCTCCATTCATGCTTTTCCTGACCACATTCCTTCCATACAGTTCAGGTTCAGCACTATCCTTCTATGTTTGAATGTGTAGAATGGTTCTTCATCCAGTTTGAGTAATTTCAAATATCGTTATCTCTGCTTGATGCAACCCAATAATTTGACCTTTCTGAAATGCAAAATGTTGACTTTTTTTGGGTAAGCAGTGTATGTTCAATATCCTGACTCTACTCCACCCCTATATCAGAGAAATTAAACCGAGTGAATTTATAACTGTTTAAATTAAACAAGTTGACTGTTATTTTCTGAAAGCACTCCTAAATGGCTCTAAATATATTTTACATGAGTAATGTGATTTCTGATCATTTCACCAGAAAGAAGAAAACATTGCGGTCAGAGTGAGTTGCACTGCCGCTTCCCCCTCAGTCCTGTGGCTCTAAACGTGTTCATGTCAAGTTTCCTCACTGACAATTTACAATTTATGACCAGATAAATTTCATCATGAAAATCCTCCTCATCTACTTCTGTAAGTTTATTTCCTTTAATTAAATCACTGATCATATTTAATGAGTACATTCCTCATTCTTAGCGAGCAGCAAATTAATTTTTTTTTTAAATAAACATTTATAGGTGTCAGGGATAACTCCTAGAGGGTGCCAAAGCGCCCTGTGATTTTGTTTGTAGTTTCTTTTGTGTTTAACTTGATTTCCTTTCATGCAGCTCGGTCAGGTGACATGGGCGCTCACCTGAACCGAGTTAGTTATTAGTTTCTTTATAAATAGGTTGTTTGAGTTCCAGTTTTTGTCTTGCATCTGTTGATTTTCACCCGTTAATGTCTGCATGTTTAGTTAGTGTCCTTCAAGTGTCTTTATACGTGTTTTAGTTTCATTTTCATTTAAAGTATATTTCCCTGTTTTTCTTTATAAATAAAAACATTGTTTCCATTAACACCTGGACCTCTGCAGTTATGCCTCGCACCTCGATACGTGACAGAATGCAAGACCGTACAAGAGGCATAGCAGAGGAGCCCTTCCCCCGGGAGATTCTTTTGGGGGGGGCAACGATGTATGCGTTGTGGGGAGCCGGCGCGGAAGGTAGCCGGAAAACCAAGCGGCAGAACGGAGTGTGAGTGGGACGTGCAGCAGGGAGCAGCCTCCCAGCATGATTGGAGCAGCTTTCGGCGGTGCGCTAAGAGAAATGAAGAGCGCATTCGTGACCTGCGGGAGCAGGTGGCCACACTCCAAGGGCTGCTAGCACAGCTGCACCGCGCCGCCGAGCACAGCGAGCTGCCGCCGCTGCACTGCTGCAAAGAGGAGGGCGAGCTTCTGACGCTGCACAGTGCCTTCGTGGACGGCGAGCTTACGTCGCTGCACAGTGCCTTCGTGGACGGCGAGCTTCCGTCGCTGCACTGTGCCTTCGTGGACGGCGAGCTTCCTTCGCTGCACTGTGCCTTCGAGGACGGCGAGCTTCCGTCGCTGCACTGTGCCTTTGAGGACGGCGAGCTTCCGTCGCTGCACTGTGCCTTCGTGGACGGCGAGCTTCCTTCGCTGCACTGTGCCTTCGAGGACGGCGAGCTTCCGTCGCTGCACTGTGCCTTTGAGGACGGCGAGCTTCCGTCGCTGCACTGTGCCTTCGTGGACGGCGAGCTTCCGTCGCTGCACCGCGCCTTCGTGGTCAGCGAGCTGCCTCTTCCTCCGCCGGCGTCACGCGCCGCCGAGGACGGCGAGCTTCCTCTTCATGCGCCGCCGAGGATCGCGAGCTTCCTCTTCCTCCGCCGCCGCCTTCATGCGCCGCCGATGATCGCGAGCCCCATCCTCTTCCCCCGCCGTCGCCATCATGCGCCGCCGAGGTCAGCGAGTTTCTTCTTCCTCCGCCGCCGCCTTCATGCGCCGCCGAGGTCAGCGAGCTTCCTCTTCCTCCGCCGCCGAGGTCAGCGAGCTTCCTCTTCCTCCGCCGCTGCCTTCATGCGCCGCTGAGGATAGCGAGCTGCCTCTTCCTCCGCCACCTTCATGCGCTGCTGAGGACGACGAGCTGCCTCTTCCTCCTCCGCCACCGTCACGCGCCGCTGAAGACGACAAGCTGCCTCTTCCTCCGCCGCCGCCGTCATGCGCCGCTGAGGATGACGAGCTGCCTCTTCCTCCGCCGCCCCTGTCATGCATCACTGAGGACGACAAGCTGCCCCTTCCTCCACCAACGCCGTTCTACGTCACTGAGGACAGCGAACTTTTCCTGCCGCCATTTCTCAGCGAGAAGGACAGAGAGCTTTTTCCGCCGCCACCCTGCATCGACGAGGACGGCGCTTGTTCTCGGCCTCCGCCGCCCCACTGCAACGGGGGCATCAAGCCATGGGGCCCTCAGGACATAAGTGCCAGCCTCTGGAGGAGAGGGGCGGACATTGAACCCTGGGGGGGGATGCCCTGGACCTCCTGTGGCGCCCCGGAGTTGCGCCCTTTGAGGGGGGGTTATGTCAGGGATAACCCCTAGAAGGCACCAAAGCGCCCTGTGATTTTGTTTGTAGTTTCTTTTGTGTTTAACTTGATTTCCTTTCATGCAGCTCGGTCAGGTGACATGGGCGCTCACCTGAACCGAGTTAGTTATTAGTTTCTTTATAAATAGGTTGTTTGAGTTCCAGTTTTTGTCTTGCATCTGTTGATTTTCATCCGTTAATGTCTGCATGTTTAGTTATTGTCCTTCAAGTGTCTTTATACGTGTTTTAGTTTCATTTTCATTTAAAGTGTATTTGTTTTATTCATTTATAAACTTTATACACTTATAAATAAAAACATTGTTTCCATTAACACCTGGACCTCTGCAGTTATGCCTCGCACACCGATACGTGACAATAGGGCTTGTATATATGTATATATGGTACTTTGCGACTCAATGTCTGAATCCTGTGGGACGAAATACATGAAGTATCACAAACAAAAATTGCCCACTTATTCACTCACTGGCCCCTTTATTAGGTACACCTGTAAAGTAAACTTCAATCCATTATAAGAGCTCCACTGTGAATTGTACATCTACAAGCTATAATTTCTCAGTTTTTAATTTGAAACTGTCTGAAAGGTGTTAAATCTACTATATGTCTATTACTGAGGTTCCAGTGGGTGCTGGAATGTTATTGCAGTGCAGTTTATTATAAGATGGTTATAATTCATTTGACCACCATATTTAAAAATAACGACGTGGCTAGAACATTAGAACTACCAATGACAATTTTCAATCATCCCCATAAAAAAGCTCTTAGTGCTGTTGTATCTCTACACTCTTATAGAAGCTAAAAAAAAAAGAATCCTACATTTTTATTTAATAATGTAGCAAAATTAACAAGAAATAAGATTTGATGCAGATGCAGATGTTAAACTATCCATTCAGATCAGAATCTAGAATACTTTACTCCCCTTGAAGAGAATGAACTCATTTCACTGATCTCTTCTGCAAAATCGTCAACCTGTGTATTAGATCCTATACCGACACATTGCAGCAGATGGTACCAGCAGTAAGAGAAACCCTGTTAAAAATAATTAACTCTTCACTCAGCAGTGGGTATGCTGCAAAATCATTTTAAATTAACAGTTATTAAACCACTAATTAAGGAACCTGACCACAACCCCTGTCAGCTGTCTGATTACAGGCCGATATCAAACCTCCCGTTTATCTCGAAGATTCTGGAAAAGGTAGTAGCGCAGCAGCTCTGTTCATATCTACATAGAAACTTCACAAATGAACTGTATCAGGCGGAATTTAGGCCTCATCACTGCACAGAGATTGCATCACTATGCTTGTGTTACTCGACCTCAGTGCAGCTTTTGACACCACTGATCATAGTATTCTCCTAATTAGAAAATGTACAATAGTTAGGAGACCAGAAAGTGCTTTCCCGTTACACTCACCGCCGCGTCAGGACGATAGCAACAGATGTTAATACTTTGGCTTTTAAAGTCATCCCTTAAATGACCACCAGGTGGCGAAAATGGACATTTTGTGAAATAGCTGAAATGTCCGTTTAAAGATTTATTCACGTTCCATACGAATTACATCATTACACCATTTGTTTTCTATTAGTTTATGTAAAAGCAGACATTTTGTGTTCTATAAGTATAAATTTCTCACGTCTGCGAGGCCTTTCCATTTTTTGCTTTCCTTATTTTTACGAAATCATAACATTTTGTCATCACACCTGTAATGCAGTGAGCGCACGCTATTCAGCTTTGATACTTGGCATGAAGCAAGCATAGAGCAAGTGGCCATGTAAAGTTGCATGTTTCAGATGATTATCCATATTTAAGGGATTTAATGATCGGCGAGCGTTTAGATGTGCCTGGTCCTGTATATTACCACACTGTTAATGGTCTGTCTGTAACGGAATGCATACTGGACCATGTCATTATTTTGTTGTACTAAATAATATTTATGTCCGTGCTGAAAAAAAAAGCATAGACCAGCATAGCTGGTGACCTGCTTGACCAGCACATGTTGTGTTTTGTTGCTGGTATGCTGGTATAAAATAATATTAGTTTTATATTATCAGAATAAGGATTATATACGATTTAAAACGTACCCATGGTAACAGCTTGCTGCATTCTCCTCCTTCGTTCTCTGTTGGGGTTCAGTGTTGTTCTGAGGTAAATCTAAACTCCTCCCACTGTCCAGAACATTCTGTAGAGATCCGGAAACCTGCACAGTGCCTAACATCTTCCACACGCGCAGGAAACTTATTTGATCTACTGTGTGTGTGTGTGTGTGTGTGTGTCTACAACCAGAAGATACAAGCACATCACGCCTAACTCGCGCCACAGGATCTGAGTGAACTGTGACGTGTTTTACGATCTGCCACGCCTACTTCGATCGAAGGATGCAGGCTGCTTGTCAGTTCCATGTATTATGAAAACTACAGCAGGGGGTGGAGCTTTTCTTACAAAGCACCAAAGTAATAACGTTCCAATTAATGTTCGAGTTTAATGTTTAAGTCTAGGCTAAAAACCTATTTATTAGCTAAGCATTTTTGTGAATAGATTTGCCTTTGGTAAATGAGCAGATCTGGGGGACTCATGGACGTAGAGTATTCTGGTGAACTGGTATGTTTAGATGCTGTCTTCCCCAGTCTCATTGATCACTCAGGGTTATCGACGGTGATGTGTTTGGCTGCTTTACATCTCCGACAGCCCTCATGTCTGTGTTTCCTTCTGGTGCTCCCTTTAAGTTATGCTGTCATAGTTAGTCCTGCCGGAGTCCTTGCTTGCACTCTACACTAAATATACATTCACCTTATACATTATGTAACTGTGACCATACCTAACTGGTATCTCTTCTCTTCTTCTCTTCCCTCTCCTGTTTTCTCTCTCTTTCCCTCTCCCTGTCAATCTACACATGTCGTTCCTGAGCTGCCATTGATCCAGACCCGCTCTGCCCCCTGGACCTGTCTGACTCATCCTGGTTCCCCACCTCTGGTTGGAGCTCTTGTCACATGGATGCCCTGTGTGGTCTCTTTGGGATGCGTCTGGTGTCTGAGGATGGGTTCACTCTATCATGAGGCCGGTTCTGGCCTCAGCTGATGTTGAAAGCAGTTTTTCTGAGGACTTGACAGCAGTCCCTCAATATTTCAGGACTGAAATTTCCTACAAGTCTACCTGAGCCTCTAATAACTAACTGTACTCCATATTAACATCAACTGCTATACTGAACTGCCTGCCAACTAACACACAGTATGAATGCAGATCAATTCCTGCTTTTTGTTTCACCCAAATGAGGATGGGTTCCCTTTTGAGTCCAGCTCCTCTCAAGGTTTCTTCCTATTGCCATCTCAGGGAGTTTTTTTTTTTCATCAGCTTGCTCATCAGGGACTATCTGACAGATGACAGTTGTTAAAAGCGCTATACAAAAATAGAACTGAATTAAATTGAATTGAATATATATGTTTGATTAACAACATCAATTTATTCAGACTTCATGCTGATGTTTTAGTCTCAGTTGTAAGCTGCACTGGAAAAACTATGAATCTCCAAAACTGTGATGTGAAGCTTCAAGCAGTCTGTGGTAAATCAGATCACAAATAAAGTCACTGGACAGACACACACATATAACACTGCAGTTATTAATATAACTACAAGTATATAATTATACATGTTTAGTTTACAGTATACAATGTGTTTGGAGTTATGTGTATGTGAAGTATTTTACACTTTACCCTTACACTTTATACACTTTACACTCTACTATTAATTTACTATTTTACACATTTCACAAGTTAGGCCAATAGGCAAAATGATGTTGAGCCAAAAAAAAATGCCAACATATGCATTGCCATTGGACCAGAGTTGGCCCTTCAGCATTTGTTATCTGGATTTAAATTAATTTTCAATTTCCAACATTGGCATTATCTACTGGTCCAATGTTGTGGACTACAACAACGATCCAATGCTGCCTCAGCCACCCAGCCGCTCGAAGGATCCAGCACTGCCTCCACCACCCGGCTTTGACGTTGTGAGTCTACCACCGCTGGACCCCGAGAACGAGCCATTGCCGCCTCAACTGCCAAGCATCAAGGGCAGGCCGGAGACTGCCTCCAGGTCCTGGCTTCGGCAGCAATCCAGTCTTGGCTGCCTTTCCATCCTGCTTGGGGGACCAGCTCCTTGGTGTCATAAGTCGTGTGAAAGGACTCGAAACAATGGAGAGGGTAACTGGGACCTCCGGTAGCGCTTCAAGGGGGACTGTAAGGAACCACCACTAGAGGGCATTGTTTATGTTTGTCTGTTTTGTAGTTTTTGTTGGTCGACTCAGTTTCCCAGAAGACACCTCGGTCAGGTGATGAGAGTGTTCACCTGAACCGAGGTAGCTCATTAAACAGCCTATGAATACCAGTTTGTTCTGGGAAACTGGGTCAAGTATTGTATGTATTTATCACTGTCAAGTGGGCATTCGTTTTTGTTTGGTTTTTGTTTGGTATCTTTGAGTTTTACATTTGGGTTATGTTGGATAATCATTGTTTCAAGAAGGCTCTATTGTTTATTATATTTATGTTGTGTTGGTGGATTCATGGAGCTGTCTTGTTTAGTGTTTAGTTAGGCTGTGTCTCCTCATGTTTAAGTACTGTGTGTGTGTTTCCAGTGTGGGTTTTCCTCTTGTTTAGTTCCTTGTATGTATAGTCCCTTGTATGTTTAGATATGTGTAGCCACATGAGTGCTTAGCCGCTAGTAGGTTTAGCCACTAGTAGGCCTTAGCTGATAGTACGGTTAGCTTCCAGTAGGCTAACCTCTAGTGGGATTGACTGCTGGTGGTTTTGGTCTCTAGTAGGTTTAGCCGCTAGTTTGGATTAGCGTCATGTGTGCTTATCCTTTTGTGTCTCGGTTCCCTTCGTAGGTCAGTTACTAAGCCGGTTAGCCAATAATCTCTTTAAGTACTAACCCGGTTAGGTCATCAATCATTATATCAATAAACAGTGTAGCTACTAATCCAATTAACCACTAACCCGTGCAGTCTCTAGCCCTATCTCTAGCCCTGTCTTGTCTCGCCTCTAGCCCTGTCTTGTCTTGTCTCTGTGTCCCTCATCCTGTCTCGTCCCCTAGCTTCTCTAGTCATGTCTTGTCCTGTCCCATCTCTAGTTCCCATCTATAGTTAGATCCAGCTACATGTCTCCTTGTGTGTCAGCTCTTAGCCCTTGTATTCCGGCTCTCAACCAGCGTAAGCTCTTAACTTGTGTGTGCTAATGAGATCCTGTGTTTGTTAATAAGAGCCTGGTGTTTGCTCTTACCCCTGAGTTATTGTAAGTTTATTTTGGTTCCTTTGTTTACTGTATGTGTTTGTGTTAATGTCTGTAAGTAAAGGACTATTTATGTTTCTCAACCCATCTGTGTTTATGCCTTATTCGTTTATAACAATATGAAAAACAGGAAGCTACATCACCAACAGGAAGTCTCCCAAGTTTCTGAACAACCTAGATAGGTGTTGCAATAGTCCAACAGAGAGGCAGAAAAAGTTGTTCATGCTTTTATCACATCATTTAGTGACATATTCCTTATCTTGGCAAAATTTTTAAGGTGAAAGAATGCTACGCTGGTAATATTATCTACATGAGCTTCAAATGAAAGGCTATAATCACATGAAGGTATTTCACTGTAGCACTTGATGGAACAGAAAGTCTATTTAAAGTTACAGAGTCTCACACACCTATTTAAAGTTACAGTGGTCAAAAAGCTTGCTTCTAGTTGCTTTTGGTCCTATGACTAGAACATCTGTCTTATCAATGTTAAGCAGAAGGAAGTTATGTATTATGTTACCCAGAGAAAGCATGTGAAGAGGAAAATGCTGTGGGCCTAAAACGGAACCCTGTGGAACACCAAACTTCACTTGATAATAGGATCTGAGCCAGGAGAGGGCCGTTCCATTAATTCCTACTACATTTTCTAATCTGTGAAGAAGAACACTATGATCAATGGTGTCAAAAGCTGCACTGAGGTCGAGTAACACAAGTATAGTTGGCCAATAGGTTGCTGTGCCAACAAGTGCTGTGATTTCTTAATTAGTGCTTTAATAACTGCTAATTTAAAGCATTTGGGAACATACCCACTGCTGAGTGAAGAGTTAATTATTTTCAACAGGGGTTCTGTTATTGCTGGTACTATCTGCTTGAGAAAATGTGTTGGCATAGTATCTAATTCACAGGTTGACGATTTTGAAGAAGACATGAGTGAAATGAGTTCATTCTCTTCAAGGAGAGTAAAGTATTCTAGGTGATGTGATGTGGTTAGTTTATATAATCTGTATCACTTAAATTGTCTGGTTTCAAAGCCTGAATATTTTGCCTAAAATATACGATTTTATTATTGAAAAAGTTCATGACATCCTCACTAGTATATATTGTTGCTGTTGAAATGTCTGCAGCGGTCTTGTTTTTAGTTAATTTAGCTACGGTATTAAATAAAATTTAGGAGTATTTTTATTTTCTATAAGAGTGGAGAGATACAACAATCTAGCAGCACTAAAAGCTTTTTTTAGTAATTTAATTGACGTAGATGCAGCAAACACTGATCACACTCAATGCGCAACCTGCACCTTTGATCTGAAGCTAGGACTGTTAAATATTAGATTTCTCGCATCTAAAGCAGTTATTGTTATTGAAACTATCACAGACCAGGATGTTGATACATTATGTTTAACAGAAACCTGGATTAAAGAGATTGAGTATGTAGCTATATATGGAGAGTTTAAAGCTACATACTCTTCATTTCTGGTGAATACAGCTATATACACCATCCTTGGCTAACTTGTAGAGGAGGAGGCGTCTCAGTTATTTACAATGATAATCTTTCTATCATACAAAAATACGGACTCAAATTTAATGCATTTGAAGTTCTCTATAGTAACTTAAAAAAGTATACATAGCTACAAATATGAAGTCACCTCAGTCAATCCCATTAATTATCATTTACAGACGTCCAGGGCCATACTCTGAATTTCTCTGTTAAATTGCAGATTTCCTCTCAAACTTTGTCATCTCTGTAGACAAAGTGTAAATTGCTGGAGACTTCCAGAAGAGCCCCTGAGAACAGCTTTTATGTCCATACTGGACTCGGTAAGAATAAATCAATGTGTAGTAGGACCCACTCATAAAGCAGGTCACACTTTAAATTTAATATTATCCTTCGGATTAAGTATAAGAAATATAACCACAATTTCACAGTTTGAAGCTATCTCAGACCATTGTCTTGTATCAATTAAAGTGTGTTATAGTACTAATGTACCCACAGCACCATGCTACCACTTTAAACATACATTCACATCAAATACCACACAGAGCTTTATCAGTAATCTCCCAGAGTTATCAACTTTGATTGGATCGCCACCTGACTCCACGGAACTCGATCAGGCGACTGAACATTTAGAGTCAACATTTTGTTATACCGTAGATAATGTAGCTCCAGTTAAAAGGAAATTGATTAGAGATAGGAAACTTGCTCCCTCGTATAATGACCACACACGCACTTTAAAACAAACTGCTCGGAAATTAGAACGCACATGGCGTCAAACTAAATTTTAGTATTCCAAATAGCATAGAAGGAGAGCATCCTGGACTATAAAAAGCTCTCCCCATTCGTATTCTTGACGACCTGGAAAAAAAAAATATTTTCAAATTACTTTTATTTTTCTATTTTCTAATTGTTTAAAAGGCAATGAGCATATTTTCACAATATGTGGTTTCGACCACAGTGGACAATGGAAGTTAGTATATCCGAAAACGAACCATGAACACAACAAGGAAATTACAAAGAAAATATCAAGAATCAGTATGAACTTTGACTTGAACTAACACATCATTGTTAGTGTGGTATTGTATTTTGGAACTTTTATGTATTTCTTGTTTATGGGGTATGATATTTCAAAAATCAATTCTTTTCAATTGCTGCTACATCCAAATCTGCGACACCTGGATGCATGTGCTTCATCTACCATTTCTGGAAGATGGATGGCTTCATAGTGTCTCAGGGATGCATTCGGCTTAGGTTTCCACTCATGACGTGGGAGAATGTAGTCATCTTCACTCTCACTAGAGATTCAGCTTGACCATGGGTAATCAGCTGCTTACCAAGCATTGGTTATTGCCAGTTAAAAAAAGTGAAAAATCACATGCACCGTCCACTTCCAAGTGCGAGTGGCCATCCTGTAGAAACTTAGCATTCGGTCGGCCATGTCTACTCTACACATGTTACTGTTGTACTCAGTCACTGTCAGTTGTCTTGACACCTGAACATACATTTTGTCCTTCTTAGACCATCTATTGCATGTGTCTGAAGGCTCAATGCCATAGGCAGAGGATGCCATGACCACTGGCTTATTGTCAAACCACTTAATGATAGTAAGTTCAGGAGGGTTTCGTCTGACCACCATCTCAGATGTCCTTCTTCCTTTCTTTTTGACTGGTCCCCTATAATGTTGCCTTTAGTGCCAAGAACTCCAATTTCATGGAGCTATAATTAGACATGTTAAGCTCAGAGGGTCTCAGACCATGGCTGGCATAGGCGATAGGTCTCACCTTACCTTCCTGCTCCTGTGAAAGGACTGCTCCAAGTCCTCCATGACTAGCATCCACCTCCAGAATGAAGAAAGAGACCCTCAGCAGAAATTTCATGACCGAAATACTCCAGCTTGGCCTTAAGACCCTCCCTCTCTAACCGACTTAACACCACCTCTAGATGCTCCAAGTGCTGTTCAACAGAAGAAGAAAACATAATTATGTCATCCAAATACAATAGGAGTGAGTGGCACTTCTGATCTCCAAACAGCCATTCCATTAGCCTCTGGAATGTACTAGGAGCATTGCAGAGCCCAAATGGCATCCGATTCCACTCGAACAAACCAAATGGGGTGCAAAATGCAGTCTTATGTCGGTCCTCCTCAGCAACTGGAACTTGATTGTAACCACTAGCCAAATCCAATGTAGAGAACCAACAAGCACCAGTCAGCATATCCAAAGACTCCTCAATACGTGGCCATGGAAACGCATCCTTCCTAGTTTTAGAATTTAACTGACGATAGCCCACACACATACATAGGCTACCATCCTTCTTTTTGACAAGCACAATTGGAGAAGCATACAACTTTCCCTAATTACCTGTGTCTCAAGTAACTGGTTAATATGTGCCCGCACAACCTCATACTCTGAGGGAGGTATACGCCGATAACACTGTCGAACGGGGGCATCATCAAGGAGAGGAATATTATGAGAGAGCAAATCAGTACACCCAACATCACCCTCAAAAGTGGAAAAGACCGATTGATATTTTTCCAAAAGAGCCCTTACCATGCGAGCAGCTCGAGGACCACGCACCTTCACCTTTCCTATGCCCTCGCCAGGAGTCTGAACACTTACCTGGTGACAATATTGCAATGCTTGAAGCACTGAATTGGGAGCACTGGACACAGAAGGAGAATGAAACAAAGAGAGCCCATACTGTTCAAAAAGTTCCTAGTAGCATCGGCTTAACACATTCATGCCCAAAATACTGACCACCAATCCCTGGCCACCAATACACCACATTTCGGAACCATTCGACCACAAAGTTCAACATCCAATTCGACATAACCAAGATAAGGAATAGACAATTCATTGGCCGCCTTATGCTGAAGCCAATGACAAGACCTAAGACGTTCTTGGCCCCACGGCTCAAAATATTCCCGGAAACAACTTTCGGTAATGGAAGATACATCATTACGCTTGGCGAATGAATCCTTAAGAAGGACAACATTGCCCTCTTTTAGGTTTCGTTGCTCCGCTCCATTTGCTTCGACTTTGGAGTGTTGTGAGGTATTCACACTGTAGCGCAGCCACATAATGGGGTTGTTGATATAGGCCACATGTAGATGATAAATAAATATAAAACCACGAGCCTTATCAACAACCCCGATATGGTTATAGTGTCCCAACAGACTGTGTTTTGGTTTCGGGTTTAAGCTCTTGTGGGCATGCGCAATCACTGCGCGAGGGAACCCGGATGTAGACCAGCATAAAAGCGGAACCGGCTAACATGTCGTGGTGGAGAGATGAGGAGTTACTGTGCAATTGAGAAGAGAGAGTGTGATTGTTTGTTTGCCGCCATTAGGATTATTTTTAACCGGCGTGGATGAAATCTTTCTGGACAACTACAATACCCCTCTCATTCCATTTTCTCGTGCTCCCAGATTAGCCACCTTCTACCGGTGAGGCCGAGCCATCTCTCCCGCCACCATTTCACACACACAACGATAACACGGACATGCACACACTTTTTCACTTTCTTTATTTTTGTTTATATTCTGTATATATTTTGTATATATTGGTTTCATCAGTGCACTTTGGTTTATATTTTTTACTTAATACACTTTGGGTTTGTTTAGTATTTGTTGTTGTGTCGCGTCGTTACTTGGTCTGCAAAGTTCATATTACACGGGAAGTAAATAAAAGTCACCTGTATTTAGATTCTCGACCCCGTAATAGTGTAATTAGCTTTGTTTACATAGCCGAGCGTTACAACACCTCCATCTGCTCCAGAAAGTGTCAGCAAGATGTTGCACCCTTTTCCATTGCCTTATGTGGAGATCAGTTTCCTTGAAGTCACCAGGAAGCAGGAAGAGTGTGTGACCCTTTTGAGTTGGCATCATCAAGAATGGTGAGTCTGGATCCGTGAGTCTGGATTTATAATTCCTGTAACCTCTGCCATCAGAGTATACAACACGTCATGCGTCAAGTAGGAAGGATTGATCTGTTGGAACATAGAATCCAGTATGCGCCTGGAGACTCCTATCATTCTCATATGTGAGGCATGAGGTGGATTGAAGGCCAATGTACAACCTTCTCCACCCAGGTACCTCTTCACGTTAGGCTCTTGAGAATCAGGTAGTACAATTTCCAACTCTGTACATGCTCTTACAAAATCGGTTCCACAATCAGAACAGATTTCCTTTGAAGGTCCTCGCAGAAGAAGAAACCTTCTCAAAGCATTTATAAAGGTGGATGAATCCATGCAGTCAATCAACTCTATATGTATGGCACGTGTAGTCATACAAGTGAAAAGAACAGTCCATCTTTTGCTGTGAGCCTGTCCTCCTCGTGTGCACCTTGTAACAACCATCCATGGTCCAAAAACATCAAGTTAAACATACATGAAGGGAAGTTCAGTGCTTAAGTGTTCGATTGGTAAATCCACCATCTTCTGCTCGGTTACCTTCCCACTAACTTGTTACATATACGCACTTGTGTAGAATGCTGTTCATAAGCTTCCTGACACCTACAATCCAATACCCTGTGTTGCAGATAACGGATTCAGTGAACACACGGCCCTTATGTTTGACTTGATCATGGTAATGCTCCACGAGTAGTATTGCAGCATGACTGCATCCCGGAATGTTCAAAAGAACTCTCTCCTTGAGATCGTGAGTTGCATTTTAAAGCCAACCTCCTATCCTGGGAAGCCCTCTACTATCCATGTAAGGGTCCAGTTTTTTTAAGAGCACTGTGCCTTGGGATGTCATTTCCTTTGGAAATACAGATAAGATCTTCTCTGTAAGCTCACTTCTGCATGCCCTTGATTATGACTTATGCTGCTTGTAACAACTCTTTCGCTGTAGGAGGCTTAGCACAATAATGCCATGATCTGCAGGTTTTGTCCTTGCCATCAGACAATTTGCAAGTTTGAGCAACATGTATGAGAGAAGCTATAGCTCTAAGTAAAGACCTCCATGAAGATAATTGCTCAAATCATTGACGTTCAAGATGTACATCATCAGTGGATAGGGTAAGTGCAAGAGGACGAACCTCTACATCTAATTCTGGCCTGATGAGTTCGACCTCCTTCTTCTCGAGTGAATGATTCTGATTCACTTGCAAAAGGAAGGTGGGTCCTGTAAGCCAGGTGGTTGTGCTCAACAGTGCTGCTGGAACAGAGCGGGTGCCATAGTCTGCAGGGTTATGCTTCGAAGAGACATAGTGCCATTGTGTTGGGCTTAAGACTTCACGGATATACTGCACCCTGTTTGCTACATATACATAGAAATGTCTTGTCTGGTTATAAATGTATCCCAGGACAACCTTGCTGTCCGTGAAGAACTCCATCATGTCTGAAGTTCGCTCATGATTGTCTCTGCTAGCTCTGCAGCCAGAACTGCAGCTCCTAATTCTAGTCTGGGAATTGTATGAGCAGCTTGTGGAGCCAACTTCGCTTTCCCTAGGACAAACCCAGTGTGACATGCACCTTCTACACTGATTACACAAAGATAAAGTATTCTATTGCTGCTATTGCTCTGACATAAGCATCTGAGAAAACATGTAATTCCTTCTTCAGAGCTGTAGAACTGGTACAACTAACATATGGTCTGGGAATCTCAAGCTCTTTGAGATTTTGTAAAGATTTCCTCAACTTGTTCCATTCTTCTTCTTTGTCTTCAGGGAGAGGAAAATCCCAGTCAAAGGCTCCACTTCAGAGTTTTTTAAACAAAAATCTCCCTTTGTAATGATGATAGGAGCAATGAACCCAAGTGGGTCGAAGAGACTGTTCACAGTAGCAAGCATCCCTCTGCAAGTAAAGGGTTTCTGAATGTCTGTTAAACGCAAGGGGAATATGTCCTTTTTAACATCCCAACTAAGTCAGAGACTACGTTGAATGAGAGTAGAGTCAGCATCCAAGTTGAGGTCTTTGAGTCCCTTTGCATGATCTTCTGTTGGGAATGCGTTCATTACTTCATTGCTATTAGAAGCGAACTTGTGCTGTCACAGATTAGAAATAGCCAGCATCTCCTTTGTTTGTGTCAGCAGGTCAATGGCTCCCACAACTGTGGGTGTCGACAAAAGTCTATCGTCAACATAGAACTCTCTCTCTACTAAGTGTCTGGCATCTGAACCATACTCCTTCTCACCATAAGCTGCTGCACGTTGAAGTCCGTAAATAGCTACAGCAGGAGATGGACTGTTTCCGAACACATGCACCTTCATGCGGTATTCAATAATGTCTTTGCTTGTGTGTCATCGTTCCTAACCCAGAGAAAACAAAGGAAACCTTCCTCTTCCACAACAACGCTGTGAAACATCTGTTTGATGTCTGCAGTGACAGCTATCAACTTCCAAAAGACTATTATTTAGACCAGAGAGAAGAACATAGTTCAAGGAGATGCCCCGTTTTTGAGCGCTACAGTCGAAATACGACTCCGATATGACCGGGCTTCTGCGGGTGGTACAGCCCAAAAATGGGTAAATACCAATATTCCTGACCTTCTCGAAGAGTAGGAGCGACTTCAGCATGATCACGATCAAAGGTGTTTTGCATGAAGGTAACAAAATGAGACTTCATCTCAGGCCTCTTTTCCAATGTCCATAAAAGAGAAGATCTCCTTGATCTCTGATCTCTATTGTTAGGAATTCGCTGGCAAGGTGTCCTGAAAGGGAGTGGTGCAGAAAGGGAGTGGTGCAACCTATCTATTGCTCTTGTTCATGAACATCTCTCTATACACAATTTCTAAAAAGCACCTGTCTTTGATGGACAACCCAACCTTGTTATCATCCTTGATGGTATCTCCTATTGCGTAGTCTTCAATGATGATGTCATCGCATGCTATGAATATCTTAGGCGGAGGCTTGATGTTAAAGTTTGTTTTGACACTAAGTTTGTTAGGACATAGAGGAAGTAGAGAAGGACATCCATTATCAAGCACATAGGTATGGTAAGTACTAGGTGTTGCAGGCCTGTGCACAGATCCTAAGCAAACATCTTCTACTATGACACAGGCTAGGTCTAGCCTTTGTGCATAGGGTGCATTATTAGGGCAATTACTTCACTCCCGTACTTTATGAACTTGGAGCACATCACGACATAAAAGAAGAGGAATTGGGGCTTTTGGATCCAAAGGAGGAATGCAGTGGGCGATGGGCATTAGATGATTGTGCAAGCATGCTCCGTCAGGTATTGGTATCTCAACCCTGTTATCTGGCATGTTGTTGCATTCGATCAGAGTGGGCAATTTTACCTTTGTCACTTCATCTAAAGACTCTATAAAGAAACCCGTGGCTCTTCTCCTTGACGTCTGTGTTAAACCTTCACAGGTACTTAAGGTGTATGTTGAGTTCTCCTCCTTTACATGCATTAAGTCAAAGAACTCAGGCCTAGCGAGGAACCTACTGTATCACTGCCACATTCCCTGCATTTAATAGCAGCTTTAAAATCCCTGGCGACATGAATGGAAGAAGCGCAGCACCTGTAGCAAACTCCTTTTTTCTTTAAGAAAGTCTTGCACTCATCTGTAGGTTTGCTCCTAAAACCTCTGCAATGCTTGAGGGGGTGTGGCTTCTTATGAATTGGGCAGTTCTTATCCACATCATCCAATTCACCATTTGAACTGTGTGTCTGAGTAGCAGTTCCTAAAGAGACTTCCGTTTTGTGAGTGTACAGTTTTGAGAATGACACAAATATTAGTTTTCACAAAGTTTGCTGCTAAACTGCTTTTAGATCTTTGTTTCAGTTGTTTCTGTGATGTACTGAAATATAATTATGAGCACTTCACACGTTTCAAAGGCTTTTATTGACAATTACATGACATTTATGCAAAGAGTCGGTATTTGTAGTGTTGGCCCTTCTTTTTCAGGACCTCTGCAATTCGACTGGGCTGCTCTCGATCAACTTCTGGCTCAAATCCTGACTGATAGCAACCCATTCTTTCATAATCACTTCTTGGAGTTTGTCAGAATTAGTGGGATTTTGTTTGTCCACCTGCCTCTTAAGGATTGATCACAAGTTCTCAATGGGATTAAGATCTGGGGAGTTTCCAGGCCATGGACCCAAAATTTCAATGTTTTGGTCCTGGAGCCACTTAGGTATCACTTTTACCTTATGGCACGGTGCTCCATCATGCTGGGAAATGCATTGTTCTTCACCAAAATGTTGTTGGATTGTTAGAAGAAGTTGCTGCTGGATGGTGTTTTGGTACCATTCTTTAGTCATGGTGTGTTTTGGGGAAAATTGTGAGTGAGCCCACTCCCTTGGATGAGAATCAACCCCACACATGAATGGTCTCAGGATGCTTTACTGTTGGCATGACACAGGACTGATGGTAGCGCTCACCTTTTCTTCTAATGGAAAGATGGAAACAATCTGAAAGAGGCTTCATCCGAGAATATGACTTTGCCTCAGTCCTCAGCAGTCCATTCGCCATATTTTTTGCAGAAGATCAATCTGTCCCTGGTGGTTTTTTTGGAAAGAAGTGGCTTCTTTGCTGCCCTTCTTGACACCAGGCCAACTTCCAAAAATATTCACCTCACTGTGAGTGCAGATGCGCTCACACCTGCCTGCTGCCATTCCTGAGCAAGCTCTGCACGGGTGGCACTCCGATCCCGCAGCTGTATCCTCTTTAGGAGACGATCCTGGCGCTTGCTGGACTTTCTTGGACGCCCTGAAGCCTTTTTAACAAGAATTGAACCTCTTTCCTTGAAGTTCTTGATCATCATATAAATTGTTGATTTAGGTGCAATCTTAGTAGCCACAATATCCTTGCCTGTGAAGCCATTTTTATGCAACGCAATGATGGATGCACACGTTTCTTTGCAGGTCACCATGGTTAACAATGAAAAAACACTGATTTCAAGCATCACCCTCCTTTTAACATGTCAAGTCTGCCATTCTAACCCAAACAGCCTGACATAATGATCCCCAGCCTTGTGCTCATCAACATTCTCACCTGAGTTAACAAGATGATTACTGAAATGATCTCAGGAGGTCCTTTAATGACAGCAATGAAATGCAGTGGAAAGTTTTTCGGGATTAAGTAAATTTTCATGGCAAAGAAGGACTATGCAATTCATCTGATCACTCTTCAATAACAATCTGGAGTATATGCAAAATGCTATTATAAAAATCTGAGCATCAACTTTTCCAATTTTCAATATTTATGTAAACATCTTAACTTTTGGCCACAACTGTAGACTGCTTCTTGGCTGGCTGCTCTAGTTTAAACACACTTTGGATTCCTGAAGACAGGATTCCTGAAAACTCGGATCATTGCATGTTCAAGCCTTTTTGCTGACAAAATCACAGAAGAATGAGAATGGAGGAAAAGCGGCTTGATATGTGGTTTTATACTGAGAGCCCTGAGCCATCCACTTTTCCTGCAGACCATCAGGTAATTTATCCACCATGGACTGTCATCCGTCCAAATGTACAGGGTGGGCTATTTATATGGATACACCTTAATAAAATGTGAATGGTTGGTGATATTAACATCCTGTTTGTGGCATATTAGTACATGTGAGGGGCCAAACTTTTCAAGATGGGTGGTGACCATGGTGGCCATTTGGAAGTCGACCATCTTGGAGATGGGTGGTCTCGTAGGGTGTCTTGCATGGAAATCTGCTGCAATGACCCGGTTACTGCGTTCACCAGATAACACAATTTCGATCCGGTCATCACGTGTTAACCTCTTCGACATGTCAATGGCTGTGAACAAAGAGAAACTTGTAAATAACTCATGAAAGAATAAAGTTACGTTAAAACCAAGCACACTATTGTTTTTCTCGTGAAATTCCAATAAGTTTGATGTGTTACATGACCCTCTTCCTAATGAAAAAACAAGGGTTTCAATCCAAGATGGCCGACTTCCAAATGGCCACCATGGTCACCACCCCTTTTGAAAAGTTTCCCCCCTCACATATAGTAATGTGCCACAAACAAGATGTTAATATCACCAACCATTCCCATTATATTAAGGTGATTGAGATTTATGAAAAGGGGTTTGCACTGACCTCTGAGGCTGCATCTTATTCTCAGTATCAGGGTTATTCTAGAAGTCTCTGGTATCCAAAACTGTAAAGCAATGCTGCCTTTGTGGTGTTTCGGGCTTCAATATATGGACAATGGGCTCTATAGGTGGTTGATGTGGTTCGTCTCCAACAGGTGGCATTAAGCCCAGTTGAGACTGATGTGTCACATAATCATGAGTGCGATCAAAAACCTCTCTCACACTGGAATTCTTTTCTCCAAACTCACTTTCTGCTGCTGCCTCCAGCACCTTTGTCTCAGCGAGTGCTGCCACCACCTCACTCTCTTGTTTTAAAGCTGAAAGAGATGCTTCCATGTGAGCCTCTGTCACTTTCAACTGAGCCAATTCAATAAAAATTTCAGATTCTCTATTAAGAAATTCAGCTTTGGCCTTTGGCCTTTTTATTTTCTTTATTTTATTCTTATTGTAAAACTCAAACACACAAAGATTACAAATATATGTCACAGAATATTCCCAAATCAGTGCAAACCAATTTGCATTGTTAATGTTTCTATGAAAACACAGAACAAACAACTTAAATGGTTTTAACTTATGAAATTCACTTTCATCTGTAAATATGCATACATTGAAGAAATGTAACAACTTACAGCCAAATCTTTTTCCTAGACACAAAACACAAAGAAAACAGAATGAAGGGACTTTGTGTGCAACCACATGGAAAGAATCAAGAACACTACAATTATTTCCTGGTTAACCTCTAATAAAAGAGTCACCTGGTCTAAATCAACCAATAAGAAAATACCTTCAACCCTAAACATTCTTTATTGTTACATCAAACGCCCACAAGATGAAAAAATGTCTACCATATGTGTGCCATGGCATGCTGTAATGTTGATGATGAAGATGGTGATAAAGAACACCTGAGCTAAGTGATCTAGCTGATGGTAAAAGTACAGAGGTAATTGATGATGAGGAAGATGCAGAGCTATCTAATATAAAGAAAGTCTGAGGCAATAGGAAATATAAATGTGTTTTATTATTATTGGCAATAATAAAAAGAGCCTAATTTAATTTCCAATTTCTAATTTTGCCATTATCTACTGAACCCAATTGGCCCAATGTATGCACTGCCATTGGCCCAGCATTGAACCTTCAGCAGTGTGCTATCTGGGTAGTTCTTTCAATGTTATTATGTACTAGATTAGTAACCAATCCTCATGGGATATCCTGATGTGATGGCATCATTGAGAGAGCCTGCCTCCACCGACTAAAGCAGTACATGTGATAATGTTGGCCCAACCAAATTGGCCGACATTGGAGCACTGACAAAAGTACCAAAAGTTTGCCGGCATTGGGCCAACAGAGTAATGCTATCTGGAATATACCAGATAGGAAACCAAACTGAATAGTGTTATCCGGGCTCGGGAGGTGGTTCCAAGTACAGAATGCATGTTGGAAAAAGCTCTGGTTACTTTGTAGGGCGAAAAGAAGTGGATTTGCTTGATTGTATAGAGGAAATGCAGCTCAAGCGTAGCGTAGAGACCGCAGAAGAGAAGGGTCAGCGCAACATAAATGAATGGCAAATCCACAGAGATAAATCGTGGTCATAGACATGCAAGGTTCAAAACCAGACAGTTAACAAAGTTCGAAATCCAGATTCATGGGCGAGGAATAAGATTGGAAGTCAGAGTGAGACGAGGTTCATGAAACAAAGCGAGGATCGAGATCCCAAAACTAAGGCAGGTAAGATGAAGGCACACAATAATCTGGTTACAAGATTTGAGAAGTTTGCAGATTGTTAAAGCTTTGATTCCATCAATGCGCCAAGGGGTCGGGGAGGGCAGTTGGGTGAAGCCAGAGGACATGGAACCAACCTGCAAATCTGGGAAACATGGAACATGGGGTTGACTTGACGCATGGGCAGGGGAAGAGGCAACCTGACATAACATGGATTGATAATGCATAACATAGTGAACTGGCCGATGAATCTTGGTGAGAGCTTTCTGGGAGTGGTTTTAAGTGGCAGGTCACATGTGGCCAGCATGACCCTTTGGCCGACATGGGCGCAACGGAGCGGTGATGGTTGGCTTTATGCTGAAACATGATCACTAAACACAATAGCTAAATCATTGAGGCGGGGTTCTGAATCACACGTGAAGGCTGCTTCTCCTTTAAGAAAGAGAGGAAAACAGACGAGAGGAGAGGTGGTCAGACGTGTAAAAGATTGAATAAAGATAAGGAGTGGCAATAGCGAGACGCACACCACAAACATGGCCACACAATCCTGCCCACAAACAATGAAAGCAACACTGAAGTGGAGTGATCTTTGCAAATCATAAATATAATTAAAATCAAGTTTCATTATCATTTAAAAACACAGCAAATATATATTATATTGGAGGGGTGTGTAAGTGTGTCTAAGGTGTAAAAGTGTGTAACACAAGCTCAGGATTGAATAAAGACACCAAGAACTATATAACTATTATTAACCTGATCATTAATCAGAATTGGCAGTGTTGCCAAATAGCTACTGAAAATTTGGCCCATCCCCAAAAAGCATTGTTTTTTGTTCTCTTTGGCTTAATTTAGTATTCTACAAAGTAACATATTTGTTTTTGAGTAAATACGTGTAAATAAATTCAATTACATGTGATTATCAAAGGAAAGGAAAGGTCAGACGCTAACAGTTTAGAATTTTTCTATTGAAATCTTACATTAATGGTGTGGGTGTGCTAGAAAACATATGAGAAGGTAAGGTTAAAAAAAAAACACATTGTGTCAGAGTGAGATTAGCTCACACTTCCTTATGCTACAGTTTCTGAAGTTTAACGGCATTGTTTCCTGGCTGAAGCAGTTCAGTCTCACCCTAACCCTAACCCTAGGGCTTGTGTACGGTGGTCAGGATTCGGAATGAAGAAAATTCAATTTTATTTCTGTGAGTAACTTCACACGTTTCTTTGTGGTCTTTTAAGGTTAGTGTCTTATGAATGAAGTATTCTAAAAAGTGATTCTGTACCCTCGTGGTGTGTCTGTGTGTGTTGTGGTTGTTAGATCTCCTTGTGTGCTGTGGAGCTGCAGAGAGTTTCACAGAGACGTCGGTAGATTTGGGACAGAATGTGACTCTAAAGTGTGAGGTTTCTGTAAGAGATGTGTTCTGGTTCCTGATGAAGCCGCCAGAACCTCCAGTGTTTATATTACGCACTTACTCAAGCCAATCCAAGAGTGCAGAGTACAGTAACAAAACCTTCAGCAAGACTTTCTCACTGCAATACAACAGCAGTTTATTTATACACAATATCGGTACTAATGAATTAGGAGTGTATTATTGTAGTCAAACTGCTTTACCTTACGGCATCAGCAGAGGAATCAGACTTTACATCCAGACTCGCACAACTGGTGAGTTTATTATTGAGAGAAGATTTATTTATGCAATTTAATATCATTTTTTTTATATTTTATATTTAATTGTCTAGCCTATTATTTAAAATATATAGCATGATTTTTTTTGTTTGTTATTTATTTTGTTTTCACTTCTATACATGACAAAAATCTGTCTTTGTAGATACACCATACACTGAGAGAGCTGTGTCATTTCCAGAGAATCAGACGTGTGATGATAAGACATGTAAAGACGTCAAACTCTGGCAAAATCTCTTCATCATACTTGCGATCATCTGTCTTGTTCTTGTTGTCATCACAGGTGAATGTAATTTTATTCCACAATACTCACTGATTATCAGCTGATATACAAAATTGTGATGCTGTTTTTGTTGAATAGATCTAAACAGGTCAGTAGGTTTAAAGGCTTGAACTTGCAACATATTATAACTAATCACTTAATATATCATCTTATCGTTATTTTGTATATATGGCCTTTTAATAGACGTACACTAAATATATATGATTGTTTCATTGTTTTTCTTTGTTCACTAACGTTGTTAGAAAGAGAATCATCAGGGTGACACGGCAAAGCTCCTCCATTTAATTTTTTTTTTTAAACAAAATTTTGACTTTTGTCAAATTTTTGCCATACCAATGGGCCACAAATCCTAAATGTTATGGTACATGACATCTTAATTGCAAATGTTGATGAGTCTTTATCAAGTAACTAAAATGAGATGGTACTTTTACAACTAATATTTACATTTACAACAACAAAAAATTATACGTTGTGGATAAGTTCTATTTAGTTTTGGAATTTAATAAAAAAAGTGAAACTGTCCTATATCCTAGATTTGCTACATGGACAGTGCCGTTTTGGTTTTCAACTTGTGTTCAATAAATCTAGAATATATAAAAGTTTTCCTTTTTGTATAAAATTATGAAACCAAAAAGAAATATATTTTTTATTAATTTATAATTTTTTAATGCACTATATATTAACCTCATTATTTAACAATACATTTGCTCTGTCTCCTTTTTTTCATTATTATTGATCTTATATATATATTTTATTTTATTTTTATTTTTTTATATATTTTTTTTTTTACTTTAAAACCTACTGTACTTTCTGGAAAATTACAATCCACCATTTTCAACACTACATTTATTATTATCCTGCCTGACTTTGAACCAAACCTTAATGACTCAAATACTAGTCGGCTTTTAAATAGCATCAACTCTGAACTATTAAGGTAACTTTACAAATATGTTTTAAAAATGAAAGGTTAAACAATGTGCTTATAACTCTTTCATGCAGTAAGTGTCCTGAAGTGGTCTGAACAATACATTTTACATTTAAGAGAATGTAAAAATGTTTGAGAAGCCATGATTAAGGATTATGTCTACCTGAGGCCCATTTGAGATGGTGTATAATAAAGTTGTGAATGTTTAGAAAGATGTGATTGTTTCAGGGAGGTTCATTCTGAATAAATTGTAATGTTTTAGGCTTTACGGTTCGCTGCTGCAGAAGAAATCCAAAAACACCTCGTACACCTCCAGACCCCGGTTTACAGCTGCGTCAGAACAACACCAGCGTTGTGGTAGGCTTAATGATTTTAATATGGTTTTGTCTAAATGTGAATTAATTAACTATTTTTTAAATATTCAGATTTTTAATACACATTACTGTTTTCTTTTATTTATTTTTTATTATTTATATAATTAATTTCAAGTGCTATATTAGTTCTACTTCCTTGAGTGGTTGTAGAAGTGAGCATGGTGTCTCTGGGTGTGAAGTCGGAAAGTCCCACATGCATGAAAGATGCATAATGCTACACAGATTTAGAGGTTTAACCCAAATGTCTTAGTAAATCTGTTCCCTCGTGCCTATGCAGAACTGTAGAATATGTACAATACAAACTTTTAACACAGTGTCACATGTATCTTAGACTTAATAGTGTTGAAGTTGTGTTAATTAAAACTGGTCATATCACTCTATTCTTTCAGTACGCTGACGTGCAGTACATCAGAGCAAACGGCTGCATCAGGACGACTGGCCTTAACAGCACTCTCTTCTGCAGCCCATGACACGGCGTGACCCCATGCAGAGGCGTGACCTCAAACGTCATGATGTGGACTTCATATGATGTCATTAGACTGAAGTGAGTCGTTTTAAAGGATCATGACAGGCTCACACATACCCATGGAGACCAAAGGCCAGCTCGTCCATGTAGCCCAGATAGCACAATTTCCCGGAAAGAAAACAATGTGGCCACCAGAACACCGCAACCTGCCATGCACCTGATCCGGCCGGCAAAGAACCCAAGACCAACCTGGCCTCAAAACTCTTCAGATCCCTGAGCATCCACATATGCATCACCAAGCAACCCACAACACCCAAAGGATCCGCTGCCAACGTCCTGGTGCCACACACCACAGTACACTGCCAGAGTTCCTGCAGAGCCACGCCCTGACCACTGGAGTGTTATATAAGTGGCCATTATAAATCCTTAATTTAATACTGAGATTATGAAGCTTAATAATGTAATAATTGATGTGATGGTAGTACATAGATAAAATATGCTAACTTATTAGATACATTTAGCCACATAGCTTAGAAGCAAAATGAAAGAAGCCCTTGATTGATTACATTTGGAGTAATATGACAATTTTAACAATCATGTATGAGAGCTGATGTTAAATTATTTAAGCCAAATGTTTTTTTTTTTTTTTTTATGTAACAAAATAGACATAAGCACCACATGCTATAACCCTGCACCAACTGTCTGAGAGACTCTTTCAGGTGTTATTTTTCTTGTCTGTGGTTTTTGCACCTTTAGCACCGAGTTTATGAAGGCAAGTTGGCCTGAGAGCAAGTGACAAGAAGACATCTGTGGAAAGAAAAAGTGTGATATGTCTTTATTTTTCCTCATAAAAATCTAAATAATTTACTGTAAGTTCTAGTTTAATAATGTTAATGTCCACAGTATGTTTTTTAAGCCAAAGAACAAAGGTTTATTATCAGATCCATTGTTAAAACATTTCTGACCCAGACAGCAGACATTTGACCCACAGCTTCCTGATGATCATGAAAAACATCACGGTCATGTTCTTCAACCCCAACATGCCCACAGTGTGTGTGTGTGTGTGTGTGTGTGTGTGTGTGTGTGTGTGTGTGTGTGTGTGTGTGTGTGTGTGTGTGTGTGTGTGTGTGCACGGTGGTGCATGCATGCGTGTGGGTGGGTGGGTGGATGGTTGGTTTTGTGCGAGTGTGTATCTCAGCTCTGAACCTGGTTTGGTCCAGCTTACAGTCAGTATGAACACTATGGAGTCATTAAATAAAACTAATAGCAGTTTTTTTTTTAGAATTCTCACTTTTTGCTTATGGACAAAATCAAATTCTCAGAAGCGGTGACTTGGTGGAAAGTTCATAATTTCATCCAGATCAGCGTAAAACTGTAACATAGGTTTAATTCTACAGTCATGATGTCATCACACACCCAAGTTTCTTTTCCATAATTATCACACGTGAAAATGACAGGAGACTTTATTTAGTAATAAGTCGACTTTCCTTAGATTTAAGGCTCTAATTTCTCATTTGTCAGAAAAGCTGTTTAATTTCAGTTGAAGTTCAGTCATATGGTGGACACAGGAAAACACAGTAAACGTACCAGGGGGTGGAGAGATGAAGTTGACCATTTGAGATTTTCACATTAACTCACTATACATATTCATAAAATATCTACTCCTTAAAAGAGTACAAACCATGATATCACCATGACATCTCTGACTTTGCCATGCTTAAACATGCAGATCTTCTGATTGCTCATCCTGCAGATTGGTCACCTGTCATAGATGACAATGACGGCGAGCACCAATGTGAGCCACACTCCAATGTTAAACACTACCTGGTATAGAAAGTTGTACTTGTAACCCATGTTGTCAAGGGCTTCTCGGGTTACTCTGGAGACAAACAAGTCAATCAAAAGCAGCCTGTTGGTTTTACATTTTAATGTTTATAGAAGATGAAACACTGAAAAACTTAAGTGTATTGTTTTATGTGTGAGGTGAACTGCTCTCTGTGGTTGAGTATACTCTGACCATACCTTACTATTCGCAGCTCCGGTAACTCGCCACTTCCTATTTGTGGGGGAACTGTTGTGTGTTTGTGCTTCTTGACTTTTATATATTTAGCTTTACAGGCATGTAGAACTTTTTCTACCTGGCGAATTATCCACGATCCAGCTACAACTCCTGAATATACAGTATAACATGAAAGTGACAGTCCCTGACAAAACTTTGTCCAGAAGGGTTACAAAAGCTTCTGAACCCCATAGTGGTTCGCCTTACTTTAAACTTTCAGACACTCGTATAACAGTCGTTATTCACCACTTCCCAAGATGAACACATAATGCCACTGATTCAGAAGCCTCAACAGACACACTTGCTAGTCAGCTTGTGTTGGTGTTGTGCTGCTTCAGACCAAAAAATCCTAACAGCTTTTGTATCTCCTGCATTAAACCATAAGTCTGCACCGCTACCTCTTTTCCAGATGTTTGTGGTGAAGTCTATGGAAGATAGGGTTAATGCAAGAGAATTAAATAACTTAGGAGTAAGATGTGCTTTTGTCCCTCAATAGGTTGGAGTTTCCTGGGATGAGCTCCAGGCTGAAAGTTTATCCATAAAATTTCATGGACGTGTTTATCCATAAAATGTGCAAATATACTAAATGTCAATCAAATAAATATGCGCATGTGGAAATATAAACTAGAAAAATGTATAGATGTTTAGTAGTAAAATGTTATAGCGAACAATAAAAATGATATAAGGATGGATGGCATCAATAGTTATGATTGTTGGACTTAAGGACATAGCGTGTAAGGTAATCATGTAAAAAAAAAAAAAAACAGGAAAGCATTAACAGGGGGTTAACTTGTAGTATGTGAACATTAGGCCACATCCGCACGTATCCAGGTTTTTTTTTTAAATGGAGATTTTTCTCTGTGGTTCTCGCCTTTCGTCCACACGCAAACGACGTTTTGGTCGTTGAACACGGAGCTTTTGGAAAAGTGAAGATTTTCCAAAACTCAGTTGGTGTTGTTTGGACAGGGGAAACTGAGATTTTGGCTTGTTGTAATGTCACCTTGTGTCTATAATGTAATTGTCTGTGTGCTAGTCTACTTGATTTGTGCAATATGTACATATGTACGGATGTACGTACAGTAAACTAGTGGACTTTTTTCATGCATGTACACACACGCACAGTTACTTACACATTACGTTAATGAACAGAGGTGCCTGAATGTACTACTAAGCTCACTACTGCTACATATTGTACAAAACTCTGACTGCACAGGCCCTGCAGGCAGCTACGGCAGTTTCGAATGAAAGCTTCTACAACGTTAGGCTTCTGATTGGCTCCCTGTTGATTAAGGAGGCTCCTAACACCACTTAACAGGGCGTTTTGCGTTTTCATGTGGACAATGATATTAAAAAAAAAAAATGAATAAGAAAAAAACTAAGTTTTTAAAATACCGGGCTACGTGTGGACATGGCCTTAGATTAGCGAGGGGTGTTGTCTGTTCAGAAGAAGCTCCTCCTCATTCTCTTTGTGGTGACCTTCAGGAAACGGAAGCACTTTCCTGATCACAAAAGACAGAACAGTCCATTTTGTGGTGACTGTGGTCTTTTACTATCTTACTGCCCTTGGTCCAGCACCGAATGCATGTCAGGGAGCCCAGTGCAGATGATGCCCAGCATGGTGCTGTTCCAATCCATGCCTTCTTCACTGTAGAGCTGATGTGACAGGACCATGACAGGTCCTGCATGATTTGAGCACCAGAGGTGCGAGCAGCTGTCGACTCTCTCCACTAAGGGTATTGTTGATGACAAGTTCCTCTTCTGCTGTGTGAAAATGTCCACTCTAAACTCCTAAGTCATGTTTTCCCAACCATACCAACTGTGGTATCACCTGTTGTATTATATAGGAAATGAAAAAGTGTTAAACTCCATAAAATATGTTTTAGATTTTAATGACAGCTTGGCACACACATTTGAGGTTGTCACCAGGGGTGAAGTTCAATTAACAGGTGTGCCTTGTCAAAAGTTCATTTGTGACATTTCTTGACTTCTTAATATGCTTTAGACCATCAGTTGTCTTGTGCGGAGAAAGGTTGGGCACAGAGTCAATAACCCAATTAGTGCTACTACAAATACTGTACAAATCTATATTATGGCAAGAAACACTCAGTTGAGGAAAGAGAAGAGACAGTTTATCATAAACAGTTTATCATAAACTCTGTGCTCCAAGCTGTTTTTTTTTAGGTGAAAATGTTTGGAGACCCCTGCTGGTAGGTTTGATTGATCACGCGCAAGGTTCACATCAAATAACGAATGTGGTAGACATGAAAAACAAAGACCTGCTAGATGATGAAATAGCGACATATATTGACGAAAGGTACACATAGACCTTAAAATAGAACAGACTGATGCTAAATTTAATGTGTATAGATAGGGTTCTTTGTCTTTTCTTATTCAGTGCATGACATTTAATTATTCTACCTCTCTGTTCATTATTTGATGTGGAGACATCTGTTGTTAGACCTGTCAATGTATAGTACTTGATTTTTTTTTATTAATTGTGTGTATAATGTGTTTTTATTAACAGGTGTTTATATTTTTATTATGAGGTACAAGTATTTATTATGTGATGTTTAGTCTTTCATTCTGGATATTGTATTTGATGTTTGGAATTTCATTATGTATTATTTGCTGACAATTGGGTGTACACTTGAACAGCAGATTGGACTGGACGACCAACAGTTGAGCAGACTTTCTTTTTTGAAGAAGCTCAGATCCTTCAATGTATGCAACAGGATGCCGAAAATGTTTTATCAGTCTGTTGTGGCAGGTGCCCTTTTTAGTGCAGTGGTCTGCTGGGGGAGCGGCATCAGTGCCAGGGATGCAGGCAAGATAAATAAAATCATCCGCAAGGCTGAACACATAATTGGACACAAACTGGACAGGTTGGAGACAGTGAGGGACGACAGGTCACTGAAGAAACTTATGTCAATCATGGAAAATCCATCCCACCCACTACATGATCCCGTACAAAGGCAATTTGTTCAAAAGTTCATTCTCTAACTGATCCAGCTTCGTTGTCACAAAGAACGCTTCAGGAAATCATTTGTACTATTCGCCATCACAATGACTCACCGCTATGTAACAGATAACAATAATGACAATAATCAATGTCACTTTATGCACACATACATACAGTACAGTGACAAATTGCACATTTCATCTCTTTTTCTTATTTTGAAATGCCAGTTTGCACTTTTCTCCCCTTGTTGCTGTGTGTGTAACCTGCTGCTGCTGTAACACAATAATTTCCCTCAGGACATCAATGAAGTCTATCAATCTATCACTCACTGTCTATACCGCTTTATCCTGTATTCAGGGTCATGGGGGGCCTGGAGCCAATCCTGTGAGGCTCAGGCCATGTCCACATGGGGCCGGGTATTTTTTCGGTTTTCGCCTTTCGTCCACACGGAAACGCCGCTTTGGTTGTTGAAAACGGAGCTTTCCAAAACTCCGTTTTCAGTGGTGTTGTGTGGACATGAGAAACGGAGAGTTTGACTGTAACTTCATCTTGTGCCGATGATGTAATTGTCTGTGTGCTCGTCCCCTTGATTTGTGCAATAGCGAAGGTACGTACAGTAAACCAGTCACTATGTTAACGTTGCGTACTGGACTTTTTACATGCGTTTACATACAGACGCAGTTACTCACACATAACATTAATGAACAGAGCTGCCTGAATGTACATCCAAGCTCACTGCTGTTACATACTGTACAAAACTCTGACTCCGCAGACAGCTACAGCTGTTTCGAACTAAACCTGGTCGGACTTCTACAAAGCACAACAGGTAATGACGTTTTGTCCAGGCTTCTGATTGGCCCCCATGTTGACTAAGGAGGCTCCTAGCGCTTAACAAGGCGTTTTCCATTTTCATGTGGACAAAGACATTTTTAAACGTCTAAGAAGAAAGAAAAAATTTTCTTTCTATTAAGAAGAAAAAATCTTTTTTTTTTTAAAAACCTGGCTACGTGTGGCCATGGGCTTAGGGTACACTCTGGACAGGGTGCCAATCCATCACAGGGCACACACATACAAACACACTCATTTGTACACTACAGGCAATTTGGGAACACCAATTAACCTAACCTGCAGGTCTTTGGGAGGAAACCAGAGTACCCAGAGGAAACCCACCAAGCACGGGGAGAACATGCAAACAGAGACGGGAATCGAACCCAGACCCTGGAGGTGCAAGGCGACAGGGATCATTGTACTGACATCTAGTGGACAACTTTTGTGTAGAAAATATAAGCAGCACAATTAATATGAACATAAAGATAAAGATAAAAAGAGACTTTATTGTCATTGTAGTGATACAACAACATTTATTTGGTAGCTCTCCGAGACCAGCAGCCATAAGAAACATAATAATAAACAAAAGAATAAGCACAAGATAATTGCATTAAAGATAATAAATATAACAATATACTGTATACAATGGAATATATGTGAAGTGGGTCCTGGTGCAAACAGTAGAGTGCAAACAGTGCAAACGTGATTGTTCAGAGTGAGCAAGGAGCGATATTAGATTTGGCTGCACACCCATCACAGGCGCATGCCGTGACAATTATAAAAGCATTGTTGTGTCAGAATATTAAAGAATAAGAAATAAGAATAAGAAAATAATAACACATCTGTGCCACTGCAGTCACGGGGTATAAGATCTAGCTTGCTGGACTACTGAGCCAACGCTTTGTCTCCCCCTAGTGTGTCTATGTGGTTACTTGTTTTACTTTAGCACTAAATTAAGTTCACCTGTGTCTCCCCTGTGTGTCTCGCTATTTATTCGAGCCGAACTCATAGCAATTTGTCCATTCACTGTTCAGCACGTCTTTGTTATGTGTTCATGGCTATGTGTTTGTGTCCTTTTTTCCCCCCCAGGATTAAACAGTGTCTGCAGGTTGGGGCAACCATTGTTTTGAACGTTCCGCCGTCAAAGTCAAGGTTACGAAGTGCTCAGCCTCTTTTCCGTTCTTTCAGTTAATTTGTTGGTTTTGTGTCTTTCCTTGTTTTGTTTTGCCAGCCCACCTGCAGCCCCAACTGAGGGAGTCATCTTTGTTTTGTTTTTTTTCCTATTGTTTGTTACAAAAGAAAGACAGTACTCTTTAAAGAAAAGAAAAATAAACTAAGGAGTTAACCCTGCATCTGCGTCCGTCTCTCAGTACCACACGGCCATGACAAACAGATGCAGTGTTTCTATATAATCACATACCAAGTTCATAATAAGATTCAGTAATACATGGTAATCTATATAAATAAAAATAAATGTTTTGTCTGTACAGTTAAACCTTGGACTGCGAGCTTAATTCATTCTTGAAGCATGCTTGTATATCAAAACATATCAAACGTATATCAAACTCAGACGATTGATTGCACACCTCAAAAATGTTCATATAAAAATATTTAATACAAAATATAAGGTAAAAATAGAACAAATTAACCTGCACTTTACCTTTGAAAAGAATCGTGGCTGTAGTGATTGAGCCCAGCGAGAGGAGAGAAGGACGAAGGGGGGGAGGGGGGGATGCTGTGTCAAGCATCTTTCACACACCAGTTAACCGGCGAGACCCACCCTCGTGGGTAATAAGCAGTGCAGGGTGTGATTGCTATGAACATATGAAAGTACAAAAGTAGTTTTGTGTAATACTGTATCCAAAGTATCCTCAGGATGTAGTCTTCATACTTCATACCAAAAGTCTACTCAAATAACCACTCTTTACAACTGGTGTGGGCAGATAAGCATCCTGTAGAATGTGCAGCTACAGAAGACCACATCAGGTTTCAGTAGTGTTTTTGCTCAACAATTTTTGAAAATGTGTGAAAACTGGTTGGGAGATTCAGCTTTATTAAATTTCCTTGCTCACCGTGCTCTTGGCATTTCTGATAGACAAAGGTAAGAACTTTCATAAACCAACCGAAGAGCATTTTTTGAGAAATACACAGTTGCTGTGCAATTACTCTGTGACTTTTAACATTTTTTATTAGTCTTGTTGCAAAGCTTCACAGTAGAAGCTGCTCTAGGAGACTCTGTGATCTTACTGTGTTCATCCAGTCGTAAAGCATTTCCTCTCAGCCAATTAAAATTTTGTTAGATTTAGGATTTCAGAAACAAAATTGACCTGAAAATCTTTTGCTTTTCAGTCTGATGTTTTTTTTAGATACATAAAAATTTAAACCAAATGCCTTATAAATAGTAGATAAGTAACATTTTTACAAGTAAAAATTAAGCTGAATTAAATTACAGAATTTCTGTTTTGTTTTGTTTACAGCACGGTCACAGCAGTCCAAATTTGAGCCAAGGAGTCCGAAGACAATGTGATCTTTTGTGCACAACGATCAATCAGCATTGTTGACTAAAACCGGCCATCAGATTACAGTAGCTGTCAATGTTGATTCGTTGATGAAGTCATCGCGGTTCAATCTTGCACGAACTAGGAAACCTCAAACCAACTCCAGTTTCACAAGTTTTACAAAAATCTTTCAAGTAAGGGAACATTTCACTCTTAACTATCTTACGTTATCTTAATGAATCAGAGGAAGAGACTTTGTGCTGGCTTTTGTACTGCTTTGCTTTGTGGTTATAAACAGACTGAAATGCTATTTTTTTTTTATCTTTTAATTGTACATTTGTAAAAATAAAAAATAAAAAAATAAAAAAAAAAAAATAAATTGAGTGTTCCTTAAATATATATATATATATATATATATATATATATATATATATATATATATATATATATATATATATTCTGTTTTAAATGTGATACATCTGAACTATTCTGGAGGATATGATCATCTCTGTGTGATTTATATGTGTAATCAAGACCCTGAGTCTTGAATAGTCTTGAATAGTTCTGACCTTCTTTTTTTATTTATTTCTTCCTTTTATGTTTTCATTCATTAGACTGTCTTACCTGTTGGCTTTTCCATGGTCAGTCTTTCATATTAACAGAATATTGTTTGTGTTTAAATGTTTGCTGTGGCTATCGATTGTATATTGATCTGGCTCTTAGTGTATTGTTTTGGTGTTCAATAAAAAAATCAATAAAAATATACTTAAAAAAAGAAACATTTGGGGAATAAAAAAAACATTAAGTAATGAGCATTTATTCTTTTAATTAAACTTTATTTGTATTTTGCTTTTAATAATGGACATTGTCATGAAGCAGCTTTACAGAAATCTCGATCGGTGGAGAGTTAAACGTATCAATTGCAATTGCGGAGCTCATTCATAAACAAACTGTAATTGATTTGAGCTGTTTGGCGTTGGATATAATATAAAAGTATAAACATATTTAGTGTGAAAAATCATTGTGTTAGAAAGAAAAATCTTAGAACTTGAGGGGGGGAAAAAGCTTTGGTCAGTGTAAAGGTTAGTTTATCATTAAACATCACAATTAATGTTAAATTTGAGGGAATCACAGATGCAGAGTGGTCTGATGAAAGATTTTGAATTAATAGAATAATGTTAAGCTTAAGTAGGAGTAAAAATATACAGGCATGAAGATACGAAGAAATATTGCTACTAATTATTATAATAATTATTGCAGATATATTTTAGTTACATCTAGTTAAATTACTATTTTCTTTAATTGAAAATATAATTAATATAATGAGAAATATACATAATTTTGTTCACTCATTAAACTTATAGTATTTAATATATATTTCAGAAAAAAGAGACAAGCAGTGAATCGTTCAAATCATTGCACAAACATTGATCTCTTGGGGGAGTTTCCTCCGGCACATTAGACCGCCTGCCTCAATGTCAGACAGTGAAATTATATGCTGTAAAAACAACAGGGTGTTTTTCAAAAATTTTTTGAACATCTTCTTTTTATCTTTGATTTTTGATGTCAGCAAAAAATGAAGTCCTCTACAAGAAATTTTTATAGTGGTGAATCATGAAAAAAATTATGAATTTATCCATTTATCCAATAAAATAATTGTCAAGGATTTTCTTTTTCATTCATACAGAATGTCTTTTGTGGTGTTCCAGTATAGGCCTGCATTTTAGAAAATTTTAGCACCTGTAAGACATTTAATAGAGAGCTTGTTTAGGTAACATAGACATTACTGCTGTGCAATCCTTAATGTTTATGCTGTACAGTACATGTCAGAAATTTTATACAAAACCAAAATCATTCTTTTACTACTTGAAAGCAATTTTAGTGTCTTGTTTGTGAGTACCTCTGGCTGTAAATCTTTTCTAGCACCTGTTAGAAGCAATAACATTAACATTTTCCTAATGTTAGCAATAACATTAGGAAAATAATTTGATGTGTGAAGCAGAGAATGCTGTGTACATGCTGCATCATGGTTTTGAATCCCAGACTGTAAAACATTTTGAAATGACATTTTCTCACTATTATCTGCTCCCTCCAAAACGTTTTTTTTTTTTTTTTTTTTAAGCTGTCATAAATATCACCCCTAGTGGGACTATAATATAAAATTGTATATAAAAGTTAATTGGGGAAAAAGTATCAAGACCAATTAAGTAAGCTGACTACTACTACTACTGAGGTTCTTAGTGAATAAGATGTTGTTTGTAAAACCTGGATGTGAGTTAAAGAAGTTGATTCTGTGCTTGGTGCTGGAATATCCACTGTTTCGGCCGACTGAAATGTTCTCCACACCCTCCTTAACCAACTCTTAAAAGGTTTGATAATTAACTTTTAAGATGAATTTAGGTCAACAAAAGCAGACAAAGGAACGGTGTTGCCATTCGATTTTTTTTTTTTAGATTAAAAAAAAATAATTGTATTAGTTTGTTCAATAAACCCAAAAGGCAAAATCAGAACAGAAATTAAGTGAAAGAGGAAGAATGTTTCTTGAAGCCATTAAGGGAAGTGAATGTATGGCCTGGTAAGAGAGTCTTGACCACAATAGTTTAAATTAATATTACAAACTCAAGTAATCTAACATAAAATTCAAGCTAAATATAAATCATGTTCTTTGTTTGCTTTATATTTGTTTTTCATTTATTTTGCCAATGAATTGTTTGAATAAATACGCTGCCACTCATTTTCTAATATTTCATTCTGTCACCTTTAGCTTTTATTTAGTCACACATTACGGAGTCCAGATTACGTGTGGAAATGATTCCTCATGCTCCAAGAACTACTCTCTCACACTCTGAGGCATGGAACATTGCCCATTCCAACAGGAAAGAAAACCTCCAAAGATGTGATGTGCTGGTGATTCAGTACATTCAGGTCGTCAGCTGACTTCATTTTATTTCCACATAACGTTGCTGAGTCTCGACCTGAGCGACTGAAGCAACCCCAGATCATAACACTGTCTCCAGAGGCGTGTACAGTGGACACTATGCATGATGGGAGCATCGCTTCATGTGCTTCCCTTCTTACCCTGACCACGCCCATCACTCTGGAATAGGCTCAATCTGGACTCATCAGGTCACATGACTTTTTTCCCCCCATTACTCTAAAGTCCAATCTTTATTCTCCCTAGTAAACTGAAGTTTTTTTAAGGTCTGATGAGTCTCACTAACAAGTGGTTTTCTTATGGCTACACAGCTATTTAGTCCCTTTAAACTCTTACTTTTTTTTTCAGTTTTTAACCATAGAACTTTAAGTGTCCAAGTGATCTGCAGTCATTATTTTTTTTTTTCTTGACTACATTTCTGTCAGAACGTTCATGGTTCAGCGCTGTGTTTCCAGGTTTTTATAATGTCTTGATGGGTTCTTCATACAGCTCCAGTTATTTCAAATCACCTTAGATGTTGCAGCCCAAAAAATTTTCCACTCTCAAAGAGAACTTTTTTTCCCCTGGCATTGTATATAAAAACGGTATATGAAGTAAAAGGTCTAGTAAAGGGGGATTAACCGTTTTTAAAAAAAGAATAGATTTATTTTATTTACTTGTTTATTTATTGGAATGGATTATATAATATAATAAAATTAATAAAATAAGAGAATAATTTTTAAGCAAAAACAATTACAAACGTCTGGTAAATATTATTCCTTCAACTTGGATGACTGATGGACAAATTCTAATTGCTGGACGCAGCCGAAACACAACCAACCAACAGCAATACGTGTAGCGTGCGCATGCGCATTTCTGTAGTTCCGTCTACAGGAGTAACGGAAACTTGGAAATTTGATTGTTTTATTAATTTGGATGTTTTTGTTCCCTTCAGGTTAATAAATCATGGATATAAGGTGTGTATCGTGTACGAGATGTGTGTACTAGATATGTGACGCATTAATTCAGGTCTGTAAATTAAGGCCTTGGTTCGGAAAGTCCCTGTAGCTAAGAGGAACTATGCTAACTAGTTACGCTACAGTATAAGCGAGCATACTATAAGGTTAAAAGTTAACATACGGCCCTGTTTACGCGAGCTAGCTCATTTTAATTTACGTGTCTTTATATTTAACTATTTACTGCATATTCTAACCTGAATGTCGCTCGTCTGTTGAAAATGAATAAAACTAAATTATTTAGCAAACTGTAAATTAGCTATTTATCAACTATCATGTAAAGAGAAATTAAGAAATTAATTCTAATAATCTCTAATGTAAGATTATCTTTTTGTATGGAGTCTCACGAGGCTGCATTCAGTGCTTCATGAAAAAAAAAAATCAATAATAATCGTAACTGTTCAGGAATTGTGGGTGGTGTATGATTGACAGGTCTGGAATAAAGTAGGTGTGTTTGGATTCTGTTTAACCAGCATCATGTACAATAAGATATTTATCTGGAGGCAGTGAACAGGTGTGTACAGGCCCTCTGCCCGAGGACGACTCAGGAATCTTCAGTCTGTTTTTTTTCCTGAAGACGAGGATTTTCCTCAGAAGGAAATTCAGTATCACGTTAGGAGAAGTTTTGCCTATGTAGGAAAGAACAGACAACAGCCTGGGTTAGGGAGCAGTGTCGCATTGCTGTCACACCATACTGTGATGTAATCAATACGATATACAGTTTAAGATCAGAAAAGTATGTGGACGCCTCAGTTCAGAGGTTTTAGGCATAAAATCAGGAGCATTCTCCACAGACACACACTGACTGTAGAATGGGTCGTACTAAAGAGCTCAGTGAGTTTCACTAAATGTACAGCTTTCTTACACGCATGAAGTTAAATATGTTTTATAAGTTCACACAGATACGGTTTGTTTTAATGATATTTTAGAGGTTACCCGCTTCCCCGCCCACGTACATGAGGTTTACCCACAGCTCTGCCCATGTGCAGATCCTGATGCCTGCATGCTACCAGCACTTGTGAAAGTAGTGTGTGGTGAACTCGATGCCGCTGCTCACGCTACTCCTATGTTTCTGCAGACCGTACTTCTGCCTGTCGTATGCAGCATCACTGTAGACATGCCTGTTTTTCCTGTAGACTACACTGTTTAGTGTTACAGTTAGTGAGGACCGTCGGTGACACGCCCACAATATGACATAAAAGTTGATGATGCTGCCTGTTGTTACATTCAGTGAGGACCGCCTGTGCAGACACCGACCGGCCCAACAGAATTAGTTTTAACTCATAACTCGTATAATGCTGCTGTCCACTCATCCGTTCCATCTGTCTGTTTTTTTTTCACAGAATTTACTCCCTGTGTGCTCTTATGCTTGTAATAAATGAAGGTAAGCACTCAGCATCACTGTGTAACATACTCACACGGTATATTTGGCTCACACGGTATCTTTCGTGTTTGTGTTTTAAGTGTTGTCACAGACCGTCATACTCGAAGCTGCTGTAGGAGATTCTGTGATCTTACCGTGTTCATCCAGGCGTCATGAAAAGGACGTGTTCTGGCGATACAGAGACGCCAAGGTTGTGTATGACATCATCGAGGGTAAAGAGAATTTTCATGACCAGGATGGAGAGTACAGGGACAGAGTCAAAGGTTTTCCATCAGAGTTCACAAAAGGGAATTACTCCATCAGACTGAGTGACGTGAAACTCAATGATGCAGGAACTTACAGCTGCCAGATCCCCGACTTCAGACCTGTCCATGTAGAACTCAAGATCAATGGTATGGATATCTTTTATGAGGAAAAAAAAAATAATAATAAATCTGTTAGAATGGAATAATGATGGTCAATTTTATACAGTATAATGTTGCTGAATTTCTTTGACAGGAGGACATATTCAAAGGTTTATATTAATGCACTCAATCTAATGTGCTATCTTTCTGTAGTAACAGCTAATTATCAGGGATGTGTAAGACTAGGAATAAACAGATTTTAAACAAGAGCTATATACACTATATTGCCAAAAGTATTTGCTCGCCTGCCTTCATATGCACAAGAACTTGAGAAATCTTAATCCGTATGATGTTGCAGCTGTAACAACTATAACAGCATCAACTCAACTTTGAAGGCTTGCCACAAGGTTTAGTAGTGTGTTCATGGGAATTTCTGACCATTCTTTAAGAAGCATGTTTATGAGGTCAGACACTGATGTTGGACGAGAAGGCCTGGCTGTCAGTTTCCGCTCGAATTCATTCCAAAGGTGTTCTGACAGGTTGAGGTCAGGATTCTGTGCAGGCCAGTCAAGTTCTTCCACACCAAAGTTGCTCATCCATGTCTTTATGGACCTTGCTCTGTGCACTGGTGCGCAGTCATGTTGGAACAGGAAGAAGTCGTCCCGAAACTGTTCTCACGAAGTCACAAAAATCCCATAAACACACTCCTAAACCTTGTGTAAAGCATTCACAGGAGAGTTGAAGCTTTTATATCTGCAAAGAGCCAACATCATATTAAACCTGATTTGGATGTTACGACAAACTTAAAAATTTTGATTTGGATGTTACGACAAACTCAAACTTAAAAATGACCATTGTTAAAAGTGCTATACAAATAAAATTGAATTGAATTACTCAAGTTCATGTGAATGTGAAGGCAGGCGAGTGAATACCTTTGGCAGTATAGTGTAGTTCTAGGGTTATATAGGGTGATATAGTTCTCAGTTTGTGAAGTGTAAGTGACATTTCATTTAAGGAGTCACCATGTCAGTGCAGGTTTATTTATTTATCTTATTTCTTATTTATATTATCTATCTATCTATTCATGGGGGGATCTTTAGGGTTTTTAGCGGATAAACGTATTCTAAGTTAAGTAAGCTAAGGTGCTTAAGAATCTTGCTGCTTGTTCTGTTCAGATGTGTTTATACAGTTTTGAAAGCATTAACAGGGAAAATATCCACTGTGCGGAAATAATTTTTTGAGCGACATCAGACAAGCTATTTGTATACACTCTGCATTTTAAAAAAGTGCTTTTTTTTTTTTTTTTTTTCCCCAGAACTACACACGTGGACAAAATTGTTGGTACCCTTCGGTCAATGAAAGAAAAACTCACAATGGTCACATAAAAAACTTTAATCTGACAAGAGGAATAATAAAAAAAATTCTATGAATGTTAACCAATGAAAGTCAGACATTTCTTTTCAACCATGCTTCAACGGAATTATTTAAAAAAATAAACTCATGGAACAGGCCAGGACAAAAATGATGGTACCCCTAGAATATACTGAAAATAATGTGACCAAAGGGACGTGTTAATTTAAGGTGTGTCCACTAATTAGCATCACAGGTGTCTACAATCTTGTAATCAGTCAGTGGGCCTATATATAGGGCTCCAGGTCGTCACTGTGTTGTTTGGTGACATGGTATGTACCACACTCAACATGGACCAGAGGAAGCGAAGGAAAGAGTTGTCTCAGGAGATTCGAAAGAAAATTATAGACAAGCATGTTAAAGGTAAAGGCTATAAGACCATTTCCAAGCAGCTAGATGTTCCTGTGACTGCAGTTGCACATATAATTCAGAAATTTAAGATCCATGGGACTGTAGCCAACCTCCCTGGACGTGGCCGCACGAGGAAAATTGATGACAAATCAAAGAGACGGATAATCCGAATGGTAACAAAAGAGCCCAGAAAGACTTCTAAAGAGATCCAAGGTGAACTTCATGCTCAAGGAACATCAGTGTCAGATCGCACCATCCGTCGTTGTTTGAGCCAAAGTGGACTACATGGGAGAAGACCAAGGAGGACACCATTGTTGAAAACAAATCATAAAAAAGCCAGACTGGAATATGCCAAACTACATGTTGACAAGCCACAAAGCTTCTGGGAGAATGTCCTATGGACAGATGAGACAAAAATGGAACTTTTTGCCAAGGCACATCACCTCTATGTTCACAGACGGAAAAATGAAGCATATCAAGAAAAGAACCCTGTCCCTACTGTGAAACATGGAGGAGGCTCTGTTATGTTCTGGGGCTGCTTTGCTGCATCTGGAACAGGGTGTCTTGAATCTGTGCAGGGTACAATGAAATCTCAAGACTATCAAGGGATTCTAGAGAGAAATGTGCTGGCCAGTGTCAGAAAGCTGGGTCTCAGTCGCAGGTCATGGGTCTTGCAACAGGACAATGACCCAAAACACACAGCTAAAAACACCCAAGAATGGCTAAGAGGAAAACATTGGACTATTCTAAAGTGGCCTTCTATGAGCCCTGACCTCAATCCTATTGAGCATCTTTGGAAGGAGCTGAAACATGCTGTCTGGAAAAGGGACCCTTCAAACCGGAAACAACTGGAGCAGCAGGCTCATGAGGAGTGGGCCAAAATACCTGCAGAGAGGCGCAGAAGTCTCACTGACAGTTACAGGAATCGTTTGATTGCAGTGATTGCCTCAAAAGGTTGTGCAACAAACTATTAAGTTAGGGGTACCATCATTTTTGTCCAGGCCTGTTCCATTAGTCCATTTTTTTTTATAATTCCGTTGAAGCATGATTGAAAAGCAATGTCTGACTTTCATTGGTTAACATTCATAGAATTCTTATTTATTATTACTTTTGTCAGATTAAAGTTATTTCTGTGACCATTGTGAGTTTTTCTTTCATTGACCGAAGGGTACCAACAATTTTTATCCACGTGTGTATGCAGTTTCAGCAGATTTTCATTTTATTATTTTTTTAAATTTTCCTGTTGTTTTACTGAATTAGTTTTGTGTGTGTGTGGTGTGCGTGCATGTTCCACAGATAAGAGTGATTCAAGCTGGAAGACTTTCCCAAATAATCGTGGCATCATGAGAAAAGCAGACAGTATATCATCTGTAGTCATTTCAGTTCTGCTGTGTAGCTTTGCTTTCTGAAGACTTAAAGCGGAATTTGTGGGGGTAAATGGGAGAGGGATGGAAGCCACTCTAGAGCTGACTGGTAGTTGTGGCCTTGATGCCCACCCCAACAAAAATGGCATAACAAATGGAGAATGAGTGAAAATGAAAGTGCGTGTCTACTACCCACAACCTTGTTCTAAAAGGATGCCATCTGTTCGTGACAAGCACATACCACATCACTCACTTCCTCTGCTTTAAAAAAATTACGTTTAAAATTAAAAGAGCTATTTAGAGTAAAACCCATTGAACTCATTATTCTCAATAAAATAAATGAAACTGCTTTTAAAAAATATTCAGGTATGACTGGCTTTGTGCTGACTTTGTCTTAATATTATAATAGTATAATATTATAGCTGGTCGATGTTAAATAATCTGGCAAAAAAAAAAAATCACAAAGCACAATACATTTTTCCCTAGTTTTGTTGCATTGTATTCATCTGCATACATACTTCCATTTTGTACAGTATAAAGGGGGGAAAAAGCAAATACTTTCTAACCACCCAGGGCCATGGTTCAACTATTTGGTTAGAGAAAACATTTAGAATATAGTTATAAAAAATAATATATTATTATATAATTTTCAAGTTTATTTTTATAACCTGCTGTTCCACATACAATGTGCTGCGATGAATAAACAGAACTGTAAGAATTTTAATTCTAATAAAAGATCAGTGTTGAGAACTTACTGTTTTGCTGCGCGTCGATCATGTTGTGTTGTCAGCTTAAAGTTCCTTCACAAACTGCTCGCATGCTTTGTGGGCTTTCTGGTTCATAGAAGTGATGTGCAGCAGTGGTTTCCTGTATCTTTTCATAAATGCTTTGTAAACCTACATACCCATACAAAACTCCCTCATTCGTAATAGTATATTGTGCTTTTTTGTAGACTAGTGTCTCTATCATGTTTTTTTTTATGTAATATATATATAATATTTACACAGAGGATTTATGGGAGTGAGTTTTGGGCACTTTAATTGTGCAAATTTAAAACCAGCTGAGAATAAATTTTACTGTAGAATGATATGAAGAAGTAAAACTCATAAAAAAAAAATTTTAATGTAAGTGTCGCAGTATTAAAGTTGTAAACATTTAACAATTACAGCATTCAGAACTCTAAAGATATCTGCTAATTAAATTACACACAAGATAACTTTTTTGTTATCTTGTGCTGCCCCCTGCTGTACACTTTCAGTAACTGAAGCTCACACTTGACTATACCGCACTGTACAGACTGTATATAAACCTTTCTCCATGTTTTTAATATTTAGCCGATAATGATAGTGTACTGTTTCAGAAGGGATGAGGGATTCATATCTTCTCTTTCTGTCTGTGTAACTGTGAAACAAATGTTACTAAAGGAAGTGTGTGTTCTTACAAAGGGCCTCATTCAAACCTGTCACTGTGTATTATTAAGGAATACAAACATCCTGTATTGTACTGGCACAGGAAAACAGTTAGTGATGGGCTGCTGTAATAAAGCATGTACACGCTCATTCTCACACTCATTTACATCTAGGCCTTGGGTTAATTGGCATTCCCAAATTGCCTGTAGTGTGTGAATGAGTGTGTACATGTATGTGTGTGTGTGTGTGCCCTGCGACGGATGGGCACCCTGTCCAGAGAGTACCCCGCCTTGTGCCCCAAGTCTTCAGGGATAGGCTCCAGGCCCCCTGCGACGACGACGAGTGAGTGAGTGTTCAATGTTGCATATAATATGTATTATTTATTTATTCATTTTATTTTTCTGTGGTATTCCACTAGGTGGCATAATGGAGCATTAATAACAGGACTGTAAACTCAACTACTGAATGTCCTAATGATGGAATTCTTCATTAACAAGCTAAACATTTAACTTTGTAACTGTGTCCCGTTCTAAAATAACTAAAATTAGCTCTTTCACAGACTCCATAAAGCATCATTTTATCATCAGTGTTGTGGGTGATATAATATTTCCTTCATTTACCTTTATCTTTGATTACAGGACACAAGGCATGTGTAAAAATGATTCCTCATGCTCCCAGAATCACAGAGTATCACAGTGAAGTCGGTAGATTTGGGACCGAATGCGACTCTAAAGTGTGAGGTGTCTGACCTCAGAATACAGTAACACAACCTTCAGCAAGACTTTCTCACTGCATTACAACAGCACTTTATTACTACACAATATCAGTACTAATGAATTAGGAGTGTATTATTGTAGTCAAACTCGAATCAGCAGAAAAGTCAGACTTTACATCCAGAATCACTCAGCTGGTGAGTTTATTTATTATAGTTACAGGAAATGTGTGTGATACAGTGCCGTGAAAAAGTATTTGCCAGAATTAATTTTATTTTATTATTTTATAGGGTGGGTGCGATTACTTTTTCACATAGGGACAGTTTGGATAGCTATTTTCTCTTAACAAGTGAAATCATCATTTCAAATCTCAAGAAGGCGGCAAATATTTTGTCATGGCACTGTAAATCAATACTACAATTTAAATGTAAATAATTTAAATCAAATTTATAATTTAGCATTAGTTTAGGTTCAGACTCTCCGATCTTTGTCATGTTTGCAGAGAATCAGATTGAAGAGCGTCAGAATCAGACAGTAGATACAGATGAGATGAGACTCTCTTCTATCACATCAGGAATAATAAACTGTGTTCTGATTGGTCCAGTCACGGGTGAGTTACATCAGGAATAATAACCAAAACTCTCAGACCTTCAGTCTTCAGTGTGTGTATATGATTGATTAGTGACACCAGTTTATTCAGACTGCATTCTGAAGTTTTAGTTTCAATCGTAAGCTTCTCTAGAAAAAAACGAAATCTTCAAACTGTGATGTGAAGCTTCAAGAAGTCAGTGGATCACAGGTAAAGTCACTGGATACACACACACTTAACACTCTGTGAACACGCAGCCTTTGTGTAGAGTGTGTAAAGTGTTTTACAATGTACAGTGTATTAGTGTGTAGAATGTGTTAATGTTACTCATGAGTATAGTGTGTATATGTTGTGTTATGTGTTAATTAGTGCAGTGTGTTTGTGTTATATACAGTAAAGTATTTTACACTTTAACTTTATTTAACTGATGCATCTACACACCGTCCTCGTGGCCAAAAGCACAGAATGAAAGCAGCTACACTGTGGTGGAGTTTATTCTGTTTCAGCCTGTGATGTAACACACACACACACACACACACACATATAGTACAGTATGCTGTTATTTTTTCCCATAAGCTGTGATTCCAACATGATTGCGGTTATAGTCTGCACACTAATATGTTCCACACACGTCTAAGGTGAACAGCTCCATCTTCAGCTTCTCGTTCTCAGAGTGTGACCTTCTGCAGTAACGTTCTCACAGATGTTTTTCTCCACATGGTGGAGCTTTACTGCACATCTTTTGTTGCTGTCTTTGTATGTAGATGACTCTACTGGTGTTTGTGGACCAAAACAATAAAGATAGATGGATGGATGGACGGATGGATGGATGGATGGATGGATGGATGGATGGATGTGCAAGTGTGTCTGTTATTCCACTAGGGGCCAAAATGGAGCATTAATCTCAGGGCTGTAAACTCAACTACTGACAAAATGTACAGCTGGAGGCCAAATGTTTTGAGAATGACACAAATATTAATTTTCACAAAATCCGCTGTGTCAATGTGTAAAAAGTATTTGCCTTTTTGTCAGATGTTACTCTGGTATACTGAAGTATGATTACAAACATTTTATAAGTGTCAAAGGCGTTTAGTGATAATTATATTAAGTTTATACAAAGAGAGGATATTTGCAGTGTTGATCCTTCTTTTTCAATTCACCCTGTCATGCTGTCAATCAACTCCTGTGCCACACCCTCACTGATGGCACAGCCCATTCTTACATAATCAACGCTTGGAGTTTGTCAGAATTTGTAGGTTTTTGTTTGTCCACCCTCCTCTTGAGGAGTTTTGTTCCCCAAGCCGCTTAGTTATCACTTTTGCCTTATGGTGTGGAGCTCCATCATGCGGGAAAAGGCACTGTTCATCACCAAACTGCTCAACCTAGAATTTCCTGGATTTCAAGGCCACTGCTTACTGATATTATAAGTTATGCTAACTTGAAGAAGAATTAAGATCAAAATTAAATAGCACTGTCATGTATGTTCGTGTTATAACTGTTAATCTGGTACCTGCTTCTAATTTCATGAATTATGTGACAAACCCTATTTAATCCGCAGCATTCCTGGTAGGATAACATTAAACTTTTCACTGATTTTGCCACATGGCAAGCTACCATGACATGGAGAATTTGTTCAGCACCGGAGCTGGAACTGCTTACCAGTTCAGAGTTAAACAGTATAAGGATCTGTCAAGTTCTGAGATCTGGAATTCGGCCCCTTATACAGCTACCTGACAGCGTGAATGCATATGTCTATCCTTTGGCAATATTTGGTTCTATCCGTGAGGGCATCTTCTAATCAGACAGCAATTTTCATGCAAGTCGGTGTCACACTACAAAATGAGTAAAGCAGTTAATTGAAGCTAAGGAGTGATATTTTTGGTCACTTTTGAATGCGGGCGGCGCTTTCACTCTAGTGGTAACATGAGACGGAGTCTTACAACCCACACAAGTGGCTCAGGTAGTGTAGCTCATCCAGCATGGCACATCAATGTGAACTGTGGCAAGAAGGTTTGCTGTGTCTGTCAGTGTAGAGAACAGCATTTATGTCCATACTGGACTAGGTAGGAGTAAATAATTTTTTTTTTTAAGTATGTCACACTTTAGATTTCATAATATTCTTCAGATTAAGTATAAGAAATTTATTCACGATTCCACTGTCTGAAGTTATCTCAGATCACTATCCTGTCTCAATTAAAGTGTCATAGAAATAATATACGCACAACGCCGCGCTACCGTATTAAATGTACATTCACATCAACTACCACACAGAGCTTTATCAATAATCTCCCAGAGTTATCAAATTTGATCGGATCACCGTCTCAATTCACAGAAGTTGATCAGGCAACTGAATATTTAGAACCGATGTTCTGTTATACCTTAGATAATGTAGCTCCAGCTAAAAGAAAAATTATTAGAGATAAGAAACGCGCTCCCTGGTATAATGATCACACGCACACTTTAAAACAAACCGCTCGGAAATTAGAATGTAAACGGCGTCAAACTAAATTGTTAGTATTTCAAATAGCATGGAAGGAGAGCATCCTGAACTATAGAAAAGCTCTTAGTTTAGCTAGATCAACGTATCTCTCCACTCTTATAGAAAATAACCAAAATAATCCTAGATTTTTGTATAATACTGTAGCCAAATTAACCAAACAATAAGACCATAAATAAGTAGTGAGGACTTCATTAACTTTTTCAATAATAAAATTGTAAATATTATGTATAAAATTGAGGCTTTGAAACCAGACAATGTAATTGATGCCCATGTCAGATCAGAAGCTAGAATACTTTACTTCCCTTGAAGAGATTGTATTAATTTCACTCATCTCTTCAAATTCATCAACCTGTGTATTAGATCCTATACCGACACATTTTCTCAAACAGATAGTACCAGCAATAATAGAACCCCTGTTGAAAATAATTAACAATTCTTCACTCAGCAGTGAATATGTTCCAAAATCTTTAAAAATAGAAGTTATTAAACCAATAATTAAGAATTCTGATCTCGACCCCTGTTAGCTGTCCAATTACAGGCCGATATCAAACCTCCCCTTTATCTCTAAGATTCTGGAAAAGATAGTAGCGGAGCAGCTATGCTCATATCTACATAAAAATAGCATAGACGAACTGTATCAGTCAGGATTTAGGCCTCATCACAGCAGAGAGAGCGTTAAAGTAGTAAATGACCTCCTATTGGCCTCTGATCAGGGTTGCGAACACTATGCTTGTGTCTGCTTTTGACACAATTTTGATCATAATATTCTCCTTCACAGATTAGTGGTAGGAAGTGAAGGGAACAGCCCTCTTCTGGCTCAGGTCCTATTTGACTGATTGTTATCAGTATGTACAGTTATGGCGAAACGTTTTGAGAATTACATAAATATTGGAAATTGGAAAAGTTGCTGCTTAAGTTTTTATAATAGCAATTTGCATATACTTCAGAATGTTACAAAGATTGATCAGATGAATTGCATAGTCCTTCTTTGCCTTAAAAATTAACTTAATCCCAAAAAAAACTTTCCACTGCTTTCTACTTCAGTAATCGTATTGTTAATTCAGGTGAGAATGTTGACGAGCACAAGGCTGGAGATCATTATGTCAGGCTGATTGGGTTAGAATGGCAGACTTGACATGTTAAAAGGAGGGTGATGCTTGAAATCATTGTTCTTTCATTGTTAACCATGGTGACCTGCAAAGAAACATGTGCAGCCATCATTGCGTTGCATAAAAATGGCTTCACAGGCAAGGATATTGTGGCTACTAAGATTGCACCTAAATCAACAATTTATATGATGATCAAGAACTTCAAGGAAAGAGGTTCAATTCTTGTTAAGAAGGTTTCAGGGCGTCCAAGAAAGTCCAGCAAGTGCCAGGATCGTCTCCTAAAGAGGATTCAGCTACGAGATCAAAGTGCCACCAGTGCAGAGCTTGCGTGCATCTGCATGCACAGTGAGGCGAAGACTTTTGGAAGATGGCCTGGTGTCAAGAAGGGCAGCAAAGAAGCCACTTCTCTCCAAAAAAAACATCAGAGTGAGCGCTACCATCAGTCCTGTGTCATGCCAACAGGAATGGTTTCAGGATGCTTTAATGTGTGGGGTTGCTTCTCATCCAAGGGAGTGGGCTCACTCCAAAAACACAGCCATGAATAAAGAATGGTACCAAAACACCCTCCAACAGCAACTTCTTCCAACAATCCAACAACAGTTTGGTGAAGAACAATGCATTTTCCAGCATGATGGCATAAGGCAAAAGTGATAACTAAGTTTCTCGGGGACTAAAACCTTGAAATTTTGGGTCCATGGCCTGGAAACTCCCCAGATCTTAATCCCATTGAGAACTTGTGGTCAATCCTCAAGAGGTGGGTGGACAAACAAAAACCCACTAATTCTGACAAACTCCAAGAAGTGATTATGAAAGAACGGGTTGCTGTCAGTCAGGATTTGGCCCAGAAGTTGATCGAGAGCAGCCCAGTTGAATTGCAGAGGTCCTGAAAAAGAAGGGCCAACACTGCAAATACTGATTCTTTGCATAAATGTCATGTAATTGTCGATAAAAGCCTTTGAAATGTATGAAGTGCTTGTAATTATATTTCATTACATCACAGAAACAACTGAAACAAAGATCTAAAAGCGGTTTAGCAACAAACTTTGTGAAAACTAATATTTGTGTCATTCTCAAAACTTTAGGCCACGACTGTAGATTTAAATGGTGATTATTGGTCTCCCACAGGGTTCGGTTTTAGGCCCATTGCGTTTTTCCCTTTACATGCTTCCTCTGGGCAACATAATCCATAACCATGGTATTAGTAGCCATGGTATTAGAAAAATTACAGTAGTTCATGCTTTTATCACCTTTAGGTTGGACTATTGTAATGCCTTACTGCTTGGTTATTCAACTAGGTGCATATATAAGCTTTAGTTAGCTTCAGAATGCATCAGCAAGAGTCCTCACTAGAACTAAAAGATACAAGTACATCACCCCTATCTTATCCACACTGCATTGCCTTCCTGTGAAATTTCGCATTGATTTTAAAATACTTCTTTTAACATATAAAGCATTAAATGGTCTCGCACCAAAGTATCTGTGCTTGTCAGTACCACGTATTATGAAAACTACAGCAGGGAACAGAGCTTTTTCTTACAAAGCCCCAAAGTTATGGGATAGCTTTCCAAATAGAGTTCGGGACTCAGACACATCTCAGTTTTTAAGTCTAGGCTAAAAACCTTTCTATTTAGCTAAACATTTTTGTAAATAGATTTGCCTTTGGTAAAGGAGCAGATCTGGGGGACTCGTGGACGTAGAGTATTATGGTGAACTGGTATGTTTAGATGCTGTCTTCCCCACTCTCATTGATCACTCAGGTTTGTTGACGGTGAGGTGTTTGGTTGCTTTACATCTCCGGGTGCCCTCCTGTCTGTGTTTCCTTTTGGTGCTCCCTTTTAGTTATGATGTCATAGTTAGTCCTCCTGGAGTCCTTGCATGCACTCTACACTAAATATACATTCACCTTATACATTATGTGACTGTGACCATACCTTACTGGTATCTCTTCTCTTCTCTTCCCTCTCATGTTCTCTCTCTTTCCCTCTCCCTGTCAAGCTACACCTGTCATTCCTGACCTGCCAGTGATCCAGACCCACTCTGTCCTCTGGACCTGTCTGACTCATCCGCTTCTGGTTGGAGCTCTTGTCACATGGATGATCTGTGTGGTCTCTTTGGTATGCGTCTGCTGTCTGGGGATGGGTTCACTCTATCATGGAGCCGGTTCTGGTCTCAGCTGATGTTGAAAGCAGTTTCTCTGAGGACTTGACTTGACTGCAGTCCCTTGATATTTCAGGACTGGAATTTCCTACAAGCCTACCTGAGCCTCCAATAACTAGCCGGACTCCATATTAACATCAACTGTTGTTGTTAGTCTCAGTTGTAAGCTGCTGTTGAAAAACAACTAATCTCCAAAACTGTGATGTGAAGCTTCAAGCAGTCTGTGGTAAACCAAGTCCCTGGATAGACACACACATTTAACACTGCAGTTATTAATTAAAATAAGTTTAGTTTACAGTATACAGTGTTTTTTGTGTGTTATGTGAAGTATTTTACACTTTACTATTTTACACTTTACTATTACACTTTATACACTTTACACTCTACTGTTAATTTACTATTTTACACATTTCACAAGTTAGGCCAATAGACAAAATGATGTTGAGCCAAAACATTTTGCCAACATATGCACTGCCATTGGACCAGAGTTGGACCTTCAGCATGTGTTATCTGGATTTAAATTAATTTTCAATTTCCAACATTGCCATTATCTACTGGTCCAATGTTGTGTCAGTGTGGGGCCAACCTATCCTTGTCCCTACCAATGAGCCAACATTGGGCCAATGAACAAAATGACATTGGCCCAAGGTGTGCACTGCAGTTGGGCCAGCATTGGCCCTTCAGCAGTGTGCTATCTGGGTAGATCTTCAATGTTATTATGTACTAGATTGGTAACCTATTCTTATATGATCTCCTAATTTGATGACATCATTGAGAGCCAGTGCAGTGGGCTCTCTTAAGTATATGATCTCCTAAATGATCTCCTAATTTGATGGCATCATTGAGAGAGGCTGCTGCACTGACTAAAGCAGTATATGCAATAATGTTGGCTGAACCAAGATGGCCCGACACTGGAGCACTGACAAAACTACCAAGAGTTTGCCGGCATTGGGCCAACAGAGTAATGCTTACTGGCATATACCAAGGAAATCAAATTGAATGGTATCATAATCTGGGTTGGGGAGCATTTTTATAAATAGATTTTCCTTAGGTAAAAGAGCAGATCTGGGGGAGGGGGGGAATCTGTGCAGATCTGTGGTCAAGAGAAGTGATGTTACTAGGTTGTATAGGGGAGGTGCAGCGTGAGCTTGACATAAAAAATGCAGAAGTGAAGGGTCGGAGATACTTGAACGAATGTCCATCAAACAAGGCAAGGGTCGAGCGATGAGACTGATGAGACCCCCCCCCCCCCCCCCCCCCCCCCGCCCTGAGGTCAGTCCATGTGCTGGTTGTGCGCAGTCACAGATGAAGCCTTATCGTGTGGTCAACTGCTTAAAAATAAATAGAAGGTATCCATCCTGAATCCAGACAACAGTCGTAGTCCAGGTTCTGGTGTGGGCAGGAATCGCAGAATCTGTGTTTTCCATGACATAGTAATGGTCCATCTGTATCTTGCCTGCTTGTTTGCATTTGGTCTGTATAAAGCAGGTGGCTGAACATTTTCACGGTCACTAGACTAACTAACAACCCAATTTGTTTATTTTTATTTTCTTATGTTTTCTAAAATTATAAATTAATTGAGCTTTGTGCTCAACTGTGAAAAAAAAAGTCAAACAGGTCACTAGATGGCGCTTATCGCTGGGAGAAACCTAAAACCCCACAGAGGACAGGCGCTGCTGATTAAGTCAGCCACGCTAAACACAAGCTAAAGTTTTGTGCCTCTTTTTTCCTAACTATAGGGGTCCGTTCTTCGTATGTCGCTAACTCAGTTAGCTGGATTTGATTGTTGTGGATTTGTCCTGATCTTGGATTGTTTCATTCTTTGATGTCAACAGGATTTAGGCTGCACTCCTGGCGGGTTATGATTGGGTGAAATGGCGAGATCACATCTGATTGGTTAAATAGCATGACTGACGCGGACTGACTCACGTGGGAAAAGAAAAGTATCTTGCCTATATATATATTATTAGACACACACGGTGATTAACACACAAACACACACATGTATACATATACCGAATATATGTTTAAATACATCCATGCATATATATAATAATGGTTGTAAAAAAAAAATAAAAAAAAAACGCTTCAAAAACCCTGACATCTATTGGGACATTAGATGCCAGTCACTTTTCTGTTAACATTATTTGATTGGTCACACTTTTTATTTAGCCCAACCCAAGCCCTCATAGCTTGGTGACTTGATTGGTTATTGGGCAGGTATGTAGATAGACCCTATCCACCCTCCACTGCCCTGACTGACTATACATCCCCCACATTTAAAAAAATGACAATAGAATTTATTCAGATTTCTTTTAATTAAAATTAAACAAAACACAAATATACAAAGCAAAGTAAGAATAAGGGGGAAAGAAAACAGAAAATGTGGAAAAAATGAACAAATGTGCATTTCTGAAGGTGCAATTAAAATAAAAGTAATACTAAAACAAACATGCACCAGAGTTCCAAAATTAATGTCCTTCTGGCTCAGTTCCATTAGATCTTAACACTCTGATGGCGTGTAAGAGCGTAGCAAATATCTGCCTCCAATCTGCACTAAAGCTGCTGGCAAAGCTGAGACAATAGTGGGTTCCTGTGAAATGAAGAACCCACGCCGGTCTTCCATCAACAATGGCATCCTCCAACTGAAACACACACCACACATTAACCCCTAAAAAGACCCAGACATGTACCGAACTTACACATAGATTAATTTGAACACATACTCATCTTTGTTGGGTTTTAGCCACTGCCTTTAGAGAGTTTCTTAGCTGGGGCTGGGACGAGACAAAGAGCATTTCCTCAGCAATGTCTCACAGTAACTGTTTTGACATGCTGGATTAAAAAATAAATAAGTTGACAAACAATTCAAATTATTAGAGGGACAAAATAAAGGGATATGAAAATAATTACAAGAACAATTTCTGACTACCCTTTATATACTCAGGGTCTGCATCTGCAAAAGTCATCTTTAATTCCTCCAGCAGATATGTCATCACTGCCTGATTATGAGGTAAACTTATCCTGTGTGGAAAGAGAGCTGTGTCATAAATTACATTTAACATGATTGTGTAAAACCCCATACATAGCAGGTAAAGAAGCAACTTTCTTACCCAATTTCGTATTTATGTGGGTTATTTTCAGAGGTGGAAAGTAAAGAATTACATTTACTCGCGTAAGTACTGTAAGTATTTGTGTGTGTGTGTGTACTACTTTGTAAAGTAGTTTTTAAAATCTGTAATTTAACTTTTACTTAAGTATGTTTATTTGAAGTATTGTACTTCGCTACATTTTAAATCATATTTGCTCCTGAGTAAAAAAAAAAAAGAAAAATATATATATATATATTATTGTATAAATCAGGGGTGTCCAAATCCAGTCCTGGAGGGCCAGTGACCAGCACAGTTTGTAATTCACCAACACCTAAAGACACCCACTGAACCTAGTAATTAACAGATTAGTTAAATCAGCTGTGTTTGAGAAGAAGAATCACCAAACTGTGTTGGACACTGGCCCTCCAGGACTGGATTTGGACACCCCTGGTATAAATGCTTTGTTGCGCTCGTGTGTGTGTATTGTGCCCTGGTCGCGCGCCGCTCCAGACTCCACTCCAGGTTTTCTGACCGTCCCCACATCGGCGCCTACCTGACCTTCCACACGGTCACTTCCGCCTTGAGAGTGACGTCATCACTCAGCGCGACCATATATAAACGAGAGAGCGCCACGGGAACGAGGATGTGTTTAGGCGAGTTGTTGGTCGTGCTTATACAAAATTGAATTGAATATTCAGATTCAGACAGAGTGAATGTATGAAAGGCACACAGAGCAACCTACCTCTGGCTTTGAATAAGAATCAGACATGGGCCTACATGTAAAGCTACAAAAAAAGGTTTAATAAGCCGATCTTCCGATCAGTAACTCAGTGCCTTAGCCCTCTGAGCCACCACTGCCCCTATTATATATTATACCCTACACAGTATAACAAAGCATTGAAATATACTGTAGTATATTTTTAATAAGGTTAAAAATAACCATTACCTCATACTTGTTAGGAACCTCCACTAGAGGTCACTGTTCATGTCTGTCTGTCTGTCTGTGTAGTTCTTGTTGGTTGACTCAGTTTCCCAGAAGGCACCTCAGTCAGGTGATGAATGCTCACCTGAACTGAGGTGGCTCATTAAAACCTCTATAAATAGCAGTTTGTTCTGGGAAACTGGGTTGAGCATTGTTTGTTTGGTCTGTTGGTGTTTGTTTGTATTACCGTCATGTGGGCATTCCTTTTTGTTACTTTAAGTTTATATTTGGTTTATGTTTTGTAACCTTTGTTTTCAGAGGGCTCTAGTTTTGTTTTCTTGATGTTCCTTGTGTCTGTGGATTCATGGAGCTGCCTTGTTCAGTGTTTAGTTAGCCCGTGTCTCCTCCTGTGTAAGTACTGTTCTGTGTTTTGGTTTATTCCCTAGTATGTGTAGCCACATGAGGGCTTAGCCATTAGCAGGGTTAGCCACTAGTAGGGTTAGCCTCCAGTAGGCTAACCTCTAGTGGGATTGACTGCTAGTGGTTCTGGTCACTAGTAGGTTAGCCGCTAGTTTGGTATAGCCTCATGTGTGCCCTGCCTTTTGTCTTCTGGTCCCCTAGGTCAGTACTAACCCCATTAGCCACTAACCCAGTTAGGTCAGCCTCCAGTGTCCCCAGTATTCCATGTAGCTACTAACCTCACTAACCCAGCCAGTCTAGTCCCTGAAGCCCTGTCTCTCCTGTCTAGCCCTGTCTCTCCTGTCTAGCCCTGTCTCGTCCAGTCTTGTCTCTAGTTCCCCTATGTGTCTTTAGTTAGCTCCAGCTCCCTGTGTCAGCTGCTGGCTCCCTGTGTTTTTCCTGAGCCCTAGTTTGAGTTTGTTGTTTTGGTTCCTTTGTTTGTTTGTTTGTCTATTTGAGTTGTGTTCAAATAAAGACACTTCCTGTTACAACCCCTCTGCCTTCATGCCTGCCAAATATGCCCACGGCAACTACATCAGCCGGTCTAGCCACTACAACCAGCTAGACCCATGACAATACTACAGTACATCTATCCTGAATGGCAAGTATGCTCATTCTTTCCACCTGCTCTTTATTTTTCCACCCATCTGGAGGCATCTAGAGATTATGCCAGCTTCAGTAGACAGAGCCAATCCTGTGAGGACCCTGAGGCATCCAGAGGAGGACCAGCTCTAGCTGGATTCTGCTTCATGGTAGTTTGGAGCTACACATGCTCCTCCTGAGCTCCCAGTGATCCGGACTCCCTCTGTGCTCTGCACCTGCTGACTCATCCCTGTGCTGAACTGGACTTCATGTTAATTTAATTAACTTTCCTATTGCCATCTCAGGGGGGTTTTCTTTGCCACTGTTGCTGTCACTTGGCTTGCTCATCAAGGACAATCTAATTATCTAGACAAATTTTTTCACACATACACAGTTCCATAAATGTCCTTTTCATTTTTTTTGTGAAGCTGCTTTGAGACAATGACCATTGTTAAAAGCGCTGTACAAATCAAATTGAATTGAAATAACCAGTTATAAAAGTCACCAGTAAAGGGCTTACTTTAGGATGCTTGAAAAAGGTATTCAAACATTCTCAATATAGCACTGTTTCATTATGTTTGTGAACAATCCACTTCTTTTAAACAGCTCTTTAGTATGAATTAAAACATCCGAATCACACTTGAAGGCTCCTTTTCCTGTAAGAGAGAGATAAAAAAAGAGACTTACAGAGAGGAGAGGTAGTCGAACGTGTTAAAGATCGAAAGATAAAGGGTGGCGGTAGCAAGAATCACACACACAAAGTTCACACACTCCTGCCCACAAACAATGAAAGCAACAATGAAGTGGAGTAAAATTCTTGCAAATCATAAATATAATTAAAAACAAGCTCAATAAATAAACAATCTTATTTTTCACTTAACACAGCAAATTTATATTATATTATATTCAAGGGGTGTGTAAGTTTGTCCAAAATGTAAAAGTGTGTAACACACTTTATGATGCTGCACTACATAATTATTAACCTGATCATTACTCAGAATTGCAGTGTTGCCAAGTACTGTAACTAAAGTTTTTCCCCATCCCCAAAAAGCACTCTTTGGCTCTTTTGTTCTCTTTGGCTTGATTTAGAACTCTATAATGTTACATATTTGTTTTTTTGAGTAAATATGTATAAATCAATTCAGTTATATGTGATCATCAAAGGCAAGGAAAGGTCAGACGCTAACGGTTTAGAATTTTTCTTTTGAAATTTCAGTTTAATCCCTGAGTGAGATTAATGGTGTGGGTGTGCTAGAAAACAAAAGGGTAAAAAACAATCTACTTGTGGTCAGAGTGAGATTAGCTCAGACTTCCTTATGCTACAGGTTCTGAAGTTTAACAGCATTGTTTCCTGGCTGAAGCAGCTCAGTCTCAGAGTGTTTAGGGCTTGTGTACGGTGGTCAGGATTCAGAATGAAGATAAAACTTTATTTCTGTGAGTAACCTCACACGTTTCTTTGTCTTTCAAGTTTAGTGTCTGTATGAATGAAGTGTAGGTGATTCTAAACCCTCATGGTGTATCTGTGTGTGTTGTGGTTGTTAGATCTCCTTGTGTGCTGTGGATCTGCAGAGAGTTTCACAGAGACGTCGGTAGATTTGGGACAGAATGTGACTCTAAAGTGTGAGGTGTCTGACAAACATGTGTTCTGGTTCCTGATGGAGCCGCCAGAACCTCCAGTGTTTATATTACGCTCTTTCTCAAGCCGATCCAAGCGAGCAGAGTACAGTAACACAACCTTCAGCAAGACTTTCTCACTGCAATACAACAGCAGTTTATTTATACACAATATAAGTACTAATGAATTAGGAGTGTATTATTGTAGTCAAACTGCTTCACCTTACGGCATCAGCAGAGGAATCAGACTTTACATCCAGACTCGCACAACTGGTGAGTTTATAATTGAGGGAAGATTCATTTATGCAAAGTAATATTTAAAAAAGTAAATATTTAAGATTTCATCCTGCATCCTGTATTTATTTAAAATACATAGCATTTCTAGTTTTTTTATTTATCTTATTTTTTTTTTTATCTAATTTTGTTGTCACTTCTATGCATAACATAAAATCTGTCTTTGTAGATACACCATACACTGAGAGAGCTGGATCAATTTCAGAGACATGTGACGATAAGACATGCAAACACGTCAAACTCTGGCAAAATCTCTTCATCATTCTCGCGATAATCAACTGTCTTGTCGTTCTTGTTGTCATCACAGGTGAAAGTAACTTTATTCCACAATACTCATTGATTACCAGCTGATATACAAAAGTTTGTGATGTTGTTTTTGTTGAAGAGATCTAAACAGGTCAGTAAGTTTAAAGGCTTGAACATGTGACACATTCTAACTAATCACTGAATATATCATCTTATCGTTATTTTGTATACAGGACATTACATATAACGCCCTTTTAATAGACGTACACTAAATCTGTAAGGTTGTTTCAGTGTTTTTCTTTGTTTACTAATCTTGTTAGGAAGAGAATCAATCAGGATGACACGGAAAAGCTCCTCCATTTATTTATTTTTTAAACCTGAAGTTTAGCTTTCAAATTTTATCATAATAATGGGTCACAAATCTTAAAATGTTAGGCTACAGTACATGACATCTAAACTGTACAGTAAATATTGGCCACATCAAGCAACTAAAATTAATTGGTACGGCACATCTAAAAAATAGCATATTGTGAATAATTTTTTTATATTTAGTTTTGGAATTTAATTCAAAAAGTGAAACTGTCATATATCCTAGATTTGTTACAGTGAAATATATCTAGCCTTTTTGGTTTTCACTTTGTTTGTAATGAATTTAGAATCTTATTGTTTTACTTTTCACATTCCATACAAACTTAAATAAGTCTTTTGATTGTGTAAAGCTGCTTTGTGACAATGACAATTGTTAAAAGCGCTAAACAAATAAAATTGAATTGAATTGAAATTGCATTAAATTGTGAAACAAAAGAGAACTTTTTCATGATTTTATTTATTGATTTATTTTTAAAATTCACTGAATATTACCCTTATAGAATTGAACCATACATTTGCTATGCTTCTTTTTTTTTCATTATTATTCTTATATCTTAAATATATATATATATATATATATATATATATATATTTTTTTTTACATTTTTGGAAATTACAACCCACCGTTCTCAACTATTATCCTGTCTGACTTTGTACCAAACCTTAATGATTTAAATACTAGTTGGCTTTTAAATAGCATCAACTGTGAACTAATAAGCTGACAAATATGTTTTAAAATCAAAGGTTAAAAATGTCTGAGAAGTGATTTATTAGGGATTATGTCTACATGAAGCCCATTTGAGATGGTGTATAATAAAGTTGTGAATGTTTAGAAAGTCTTGATTGTTTCAGGGAGGTTAATTTTGAATAAACTGTAATGTTTTAGGCTTTACAGTTCGCCGCTGCAGAAGAAGTCCAAAAATTCGACCACCTCGTACACGTCCAGACCCCGGTTTACAGCTGCGTCAGAACAACACCAGCGTTGTGGTAGGCTTAATGTTTTTAATATGTTTTTGTCTAAATGTGAATTAATTAACTATTTTTTAAAAAATATCCTGATGTTTAATACATTTTACTGTTTTTTTTTTTTAAATATTATTAATTTAAAGTGCTATATTGGTTCTACTTCCTTGAGTGGTTGTAGAAGTGAGCATGGTGGGTGTGAAGTCGGAAAGTCCCACATGCATGAACGACACATAATGCTACACAGATTTAGACGTTTTACCAAAATTTCTTAGTAAATCTGTTACAATATACGATGTGCTAATTACTAATGCATTTGCAGCAAAAATAGTGCAAAACAAATTACGCTATATTAGTCCCTGTTCTCTTGTGCCTATGCGGTACTGTGGAATATGTACAATACAAACTTTTAACACAGTGTCACATGTATATCTTAGACTTAATAGTGTTGAGGTTGTGTTAATTAAAACTGGTCATATCACTCTATTCTTTCAGTACGCTGACGTGCAGTACATCAAAACATACGACTGCATCAGGATGACTGGCCTTAACTGCGTGACGTGACTTTAAACGTCATGATGTGGACTACATATGAAGTTTCATAATATCCATGAAAAAGCTTAATTATGAGGCTAAAGGGCTTTTCTAGATGCTATTTGAGTTGTGAATCAAAATATAACCTGTTGAAATCACGTGGATGATTTGAACCACTGAATCAAATTATTGAAGTGAATCATTAGACTGAAGTGAGCCGTGTTCCAAATGCTGATAAATGTTTTGTCAGTGGTTTACAATTTTCACTGCTTTTTCTTCAATCAAGACTTTTTATCGTTGTCCGTCATTTCGCTGGCTGAGCAGTTCCCATAATGCACTGCAAGTGTTTCAGTTCAGATATTAAGGTATGGATAGTTTACACATCTCATATTAAAGTAGGAAACCATCTGTTTAAATTATACCCTGCCTGAATGTCCATTTTGTTAAACGTATTAATTGTTTATGTGCTCACTTCATCTATCACAAGCCGAACTGTGAGCGAAATGTAGCTACATAACTGTGTTTCACGACACAATAGGACTTCCTGCCATATAGAGATCAGCCAAAACATTAACACCACCGGCAGGTGACCTGAACAAAATCAGTCACTACCCATACACCAGCAAACTGGTTAAAGGATCAAGGCCCCCAAGGCTCACACATACCTGTGGAGACCAATCTGTCCATGTAGCCCATATAGCACAACCTGACACAATATGACAATTTTAACAATGATATATGAGAACTGATGTTACTTTTTTTTTTTTAACCAAAAATGATTTTTTTTATGGGACAAAACACACTAAGCACCATGTGCTATAACTCTGCACAAACTGTCTGAGAGACTCTTTCAGAGTTTTTTTTTTTTTTTTTTGTCTTGGCTGCGGTTTTGCACCTTTAGCACCGGTTTAGATTATGATAAGAAGGCAAGCTGGCCTAGGAGGAAGTGACAAGAATACATCTATGGGAAAAAAAAAACCAAGTGTGATTTGTCTTCTTTTTTATTTATTTATAAAAATCTAAATAATTTATTATGAGTTCTAGTTTAATAATGCTAATGTTCACTGAATGTTTTTCTAAGTAAAAGAAAAAAAGGTTTATTATCAGATTTATTGTTAAAAGATTTCTGACCCAGTGGGCAGACATTTGACCCAGGGCTTCCTGCAGCTCATGAAAAACATTACGGTCACGTGCTTCAACCTCAACATGTCCACAGTGTGTGTGTGTGTGTGTGTGTGTGTGTGTGTGCACGGTGGTGCATGCATGCGTGTGGGTGGGTGTGGGTTTGTGTGTGTGTGGGTGTGTATCTCAGCTCTGAAACTGGTTTGGTACAGCTTACAGTCAGCATGAACACACTGATCTGGAGTCATTAAATAAAGCGAATGGCAGTTTCTGAGAATTCTCACGTTTTGCTAATGGACAAAATCAATTCTCAGAAGTGGTAACTTGGTGGAAAGTTCATAATTTTATCAATATTCAACATAAAACAGTAAACATTGGTTTAATGCTATGATCATGCTGTTACCACACACTCTTTTTTTTTTCCACAATAATCACTGCATGTCAAAATGACAGAAGACTTTATTTAGTAATATTTGAACTTTGCTTAGATTTCAGGCTTTACTTTCTCATTTGTTAGAAAAGCACTTTAAATTCAGCTAAAGTTCAATTGTATGATGGACACAGTAAATGTACCAGGGTGTAGAGATATTGGCACCATTTGAGATTGTCACATTACATTTCTATACATTTTCATAAAATATCTATTCTTTAAAAGAGTACAAACCATGATATCACCATGACATCTCAGACTTTGTCATGCTTAAACATGCAGGTCAGTCAGTAACATGACTGAATACTCAGTTATACTATACTATACTATACATTTCTTTGACTCACATTCAGACAAAAGGTGAGACATGCATTTCAAAAACACAAAGCAGATTCACGTGCTACTGCACAGCGTTGAATAACGTGCATCTTTGTGGTCTTAGCGAATGACAGCAGTAACAAAGACATGCAAGCATCTTTAGACATGTTTTATTATAACCCTCATTCACTGTCAGCTTTGGTGTGGGTTTTACATTTTAGCATTTATAGAAGATAACATAAGTGTACTTGTTTTTATGCATGAGGTAAACTGCGCTCTGTGGTTGAGCGTGCTCTGACCATACCTTCGTATTTGCAGCTCCTGTAAGTATCCACTATGTATTCGTGGGGGAACTTTTGTGTGTTTGTGCTACTTGGTGTTCACCTGCTCAGCTCTATATGCATGTAGAACATTTCCACAACTCCACTTGGCGAGTTATCCATGGTCCAGCTACTACTCCTAAAAATATAACAGGAAAGTACTTGGCAGGACACATAAAGTCCCGGGGTCAGGTTTGTCACTGAGCTGCAATGTTTGTTACCAAAGTGAGAGAAGACTGTATAGATGTTGTGCATCCCAATTATAATAAAACCACTAAGAAACTTTTTTCCAGAATGGCTTCAAAAGCCCCCATACTGGTCTTGATCTAGATTTTCAGGCACCCCAGACGTTATTCACCACTTAACAAGATAAACACATAATGCAGCTGGTTCAGAAGCCTCAATGGACACACTTGCTAAATACAGAATGGTCCACTTTGGGGTGACTGTGGTCTTTCACTATTTTACTGGCCTTGGTCCAGAACCGAATGCAGGTCAGAGAGCTCAATGTACCCTGAGCCTGCATGGGCTGTTCCAAACCAGGTCTTCTTCACTTTGGAGCAAATGTGACAGGAACATGACAGGTCCTGCGTTATGTGAGCACCAAAGTATCAGAAGCTTTCCACTCTCTCCACTGAAGTATTGTTGATAAGAAGTTCCTCTCCTGCGTTGTGCGCATGTCTACTTAAAACTCCCTGAGGCCTTCTCATTGTAATCATAAATCAGGCCCATACAACAGTGTCATCAGCAAACTTGATGATGGTGAAGCTGGTAATGACCACAGTGAATACAGCAGGGGACTCATGGCACAACCCTGGGGGCTCCAGTGTTGAGGGTGAGGGAGGCTAAGACATGTCTGCCCAACCATACTACCTGTGGTCTGCCAGTGAGGAAGCTGGAGATCTACTGATAAAAATGTGAGCTGAGTCTTAGGTCCTCTTGTAAGGGGAATTATTAAAAGCTGAACTATAGTTTACACTCTGTAAGAGGAATTATAGTATTAAAAGCTGAACTATAGTTTACACTCTGTAAGGGGAATTATAGTATTAAAAGCTAAACTATAGATTACCAAAAAAAAAGCAGTTTAAAATCCCCACTCCTAGTGTCCACATGACTTAGTGTTGTTTGTAGAAGCTGTGAGGTTCATTGAATCTTTGACCAACCTTTCAAAACACTTATCCACTGAGGTCAGGGCTACAGGGCAATAGTCATTGATGCAGACAGGATGAGGTTTCTTGTTTCTTGAGAATTGTTTATCGCATGTGATGATTACTAATTTTGACAATGAGAGGTTGACTATCTTATGAACACAGGTGCTAGCTGGTCATCACAGACTCTAAGGACTTGACCTGATATGCCATCTTGTCCTGCTGCTTTCCTGGTGGTCACCCTCCTGAAGGGTGCCCTCATGTTATGCTCTGAGATGATGCTGGCATTCTTCACATGTCTGTTGCAATTATCATTACTAGCACTTTTAGCATTACTAGCACTGTTAGAGCTGTTAGACACAGCCTTAAAGCATGTGTAGAAGTTGTTCAGCTCTTCTACCAAAAAAAAATGTCTTTGTTCATCTTTATGAATGTTGATAAACACGGACATGTCTCTGGTGGAAGGAGCGATATTTGTTGGAGCTGTCGGTGTAGTTTCCTCTCTGTTTTGTCCCCTTAACTGCTCTGCAAAAATTTTATGATGCATCCTTGTACATTTCCATGATAACAGGGACAAGTCCCACTCTGTAGGCTGTGGTGCGAGATCTCAGAGCATTACTGGTAGGTTTATCCCAAAGCTTCTGGTTAGGAAACGTTCTAATAGTAACCCTTAACCCTGGCCCTGAGTCCATCAAGTTTGCTTCCCAGGCTAACAGGATACTAGACAGGGATGCACAATATGAATGACCCCTCTGTCTGTTCCTTATGCTGTCTCGTTTCCCTTGTGGTTACTGCTTTTGGTCTCATATTCTGTTCATCCTCAGGATATTACTAAAGTAGCTAAATTATTAGATTTAAATTAACAGGTGTGCCTTTTCAAAAGTTAATTAGTGACATTTCATGACTTCTTGATGTGCTTTAGGCCATTAGTTGTCTTATGTGGAGAAAGGGTGGGCACAAAGTCCTATTTGTGCTACTAAATACTGTACAAATCCATATTATGGCAAGAAACACTCAGATAATGAAAGAGAAAAAACAGTACATCATTACATTAAAAATTTTAATCATGTCCCTAAGTGAAAATGTCAAACCATCAAACTATATGATTAAACCAGCCAGGCAAATTCCATCCCAGCCAAATTCCAAGCCAGGAGAGGGCTTCCCACTACACCGGCGGAGGTGTGATGGTGTGGGGGTTGCTTTACTGTTGTCACTGTTGGTGACACACTTAACCATCAGTGTAACCACAGAATTTTGCAGTGATATGCCATCCTGGTTTAATGAGGATCATCATTGGTTTTCCAACAGGACAATGATGTTAAACACACACTAGGTTATGTAAAAGCTATTGGTCCAAAAAGGAGTGTGATGATTGAGATGGTTTGGGATAAATTTGACTGGAGAGTAAATGAAAAGCAGGAAACAAGTACTTAACACCTGTGGGAGCTGTCTGATTTGATCTGTCATCAAAGCAAAAGGTGGCTTTTTTTTTTTAAAGATTTGAAAACATAAAACATATTCTGTGTTATTTAATGTTTTTCATTGACTACATAATTCCATATTTGTTCCATCATAATTTTTTCGTCAAAGTTTTTCAGTATTAGTATAGAAATAATACTAATAAAAATAAATAAAAAATAAAAAAACAAAACAATAAGGTGTGTCCATACCATTGGCTGACCTATTCGGCCACTACAGTTTTGTGTTTGTTTTATTTGTCATTCACTCATTTTAAATTATAATTTTTTAAAAAGTGTGAGTTACTGTGAGTTAAGGAGGTTGCAGAGGATCTTTTAATGAAGAGAATCTGAATTAACCGGAGTTCATTAAATCCTGTGCTCCAAGTTGTTGTTTTTTTTAGGTGGGAAAGTGTTTAGAGACCCCTGCTGGTAGGTTTGATTGATCACGCGCAAGGTACACATCAAATAATGAATGTGGCGGACGTGAACGACAAAGACCTGCTAGATGATGAAACAGCGACATCTATTGACGAAAGGTACACATAGACCTTAAAATAGGAAAGACTGATACTGGATTTACTGTGTGTAGGGTTCTTTGTCTTTTTTTATTCAGTGCATGACATTTATTTTTTCTACATCTCTGTTCCTTATGTGATGTGAAGACGTTCATTGTTAGACCTGTCGATTTATAGTACTTGGTTTTTGATCAATTGTGTGTATAATCCCTGCTGAAAAAAACAGCATAGACCAGCATAGCTGGTTACCATTATACCAGCATATGTTCTGTTTTGGTGCTGGTATGCTGGTGACCAGAATTATAGTGCCATGATATTATGCTGTTCACCACCCCATCTAATGTTGGTATGGTATAAAAGCCAGAATACACGGATGATTGTCATCCAATATTTAAAATATAAAACAGAATCATTATAAAATCAGCTTTATTGGCCAACACAAACAATATTAACATTGTGTAGTATGTAACAATATATACAATATGCACATTTGTAACCATATGATAATTTAACAATGAACAGCAAAGAGGTTTTGATTAAAAAAAAAAAAATTTAGATCAACATCTCAGGGACACTTTCACACAGTTACTTTCACACCACAGTAGTGGAAATTACTTTTAATTTAAGGGTCTGCAAGTTTATGGGCCCTGAAGTAGTTCTGACATGTCCTGACATTTTTGTATTTTTCTTACTTATCAACATAAAAATGTCACCTCTTTCACCTAGTGCAAAGTAAATTTTCAGGATTGAGGGAAGAGGGACACAGAAGCATACTGTAAGCATTTCTGGCATACTGTAAATATGGCCGTGCAAACAGACATACAGGGTAAAACAGTGGGAACAGGAACAATGCACGATGAATAAAGGCTGTTAGGTTTGTAAAAGCCCACTTTTACAGCCTATACACAGTCATAAATCTTTGTGCCTCTCTCGAAAAGCAGTTCTTGTTTAATGCAAGACACAAGTGAACATCGCATACCTGGCATTTCCATGGTGTTTATGGCTGCTTACCATGAACTGCAATTCACACAGACCCTGTGACCAGCAGCGGCAACATTCCTGGCATCTGAGGTCAGTCCATGTGCTGGTTGTGCGCAGTCACAGGTGAAGCCTTATCGTGTGGTCAACCGCTTAAAAAAAATACAAGAGATCCGTCCCGAATCCAGACCCCAGTCGTGCTCGAGGTTCCCATGACATAGTGATGGTCCGTCTCTATCTTGCCTGCTTGTTTGCATTTGGTCTCTATAAAACAGGTGGCTGATTATTTTCATGGTCACACAACGGTTTATAAAAAAAGAAAAAGAAACATAAGCATGATGATAATAAAATTACTGTCCATAATCATCAATAACTATTGACCATGCATAAAGACAACACAAACTTTTGCAATGTTATACAACGATTTATACATTATGATGTACATTTACACCTTAATATCACAAACATCTTGTGCATCTTTGTTTGCACAAATGTTTTTAAAACATTTTTACAAAGAAAATATAATAATAATTATATATTATAATATATTTATCATAATAATATTAATGTTAGGATACACTCTCTCACGAAAAACAAGCAAGAGTGAAATCATCAAATTCTTAGAACTATGATTTGAAAAGAAATTCACCTAGGGTGTCTAGCACATGTGGGTAGAGTAGTCAAAAATTATACTTTAAGTATATATAAGTAGGAGTAGCTGTACTTCAAAATAATATTATTCAAGTAGAAGTAAAAAATTGTCATCCAAGATATTATTCAAGTAAAAGTAAAAAAATGTTTGGTGAAAAGACATCTAGTACTGAGTAACCATTTCATTGTAATGTTCAATGTTTTTTTTTTTTTTTTTTTTTAGAAATTATGTAAACAGCCAGAGAAAATTATAAAATAATGTACAAATTCTGACATTTCCGATTAATAAAATACATGAAATAAAATAAATAAATAAATGTATTTACATAATAGCAAATTAAAGAGCAAGAAACACAAATTTCCTAATCTTACTTTTTTCACTACATAAAGCTTGTTTTATATATATAGATATACTGTATATTCCGTTGCCCTCCAAATGGCTCAACAGATAGATAACATTAGAACATGTAAAAGAGGTATCACTTTACGATAAACTGTGTCCAGTAGAACAAATATAAGAAGCTTTTTTAGCCTATAGCTTATTTGCTAATTATATATGTTAATATATGTTAATTATATATGCTGCATGCAACATTAAATAAACCAATTAAACTAAATGAGACATGTTTCCTTAGGCTAGATGACGAGTTCTGAAATGTCGCGAATGTTGAAATGTCTGTTTTGGCAGGCAGAGAAGACATTGCATTATGAAACTATTCTTTTGCAATTTTATATTTTACTTTTGCTATCTTCACTGGCTGAAATGTTTTTATGTGTTATGCAGCAAGTTTGTGTGTGGGCATGTGGTTATTGTTATTGCAGCTGATTGGTGAAACAAAGTCATGTGATAGATCCACTGGCTGCATTTCTCTGCCAACAGTAAAGAATATCTAATGTGTAAAATAAATGGTAGAAAAGTAATGGGTTGAGTGAAGATGGATAAAGTGTAGCGCTTCTTCTTTTTAGTATTTTTTAAAAGTTTCTTAAGTAACTTAATATTACATTAAAACTTAAAATACAAAAAATAAATGTAAAAAAAGTACTTAAGTGAGCTTTAAAGTTTTCTTTATGTGATTCTTCTTCGCTGGTAAGGTATGTTTTTAACTATTTTTTCAAACACTGTTCTTATTGCATACCTAGTTTTTGCTATTTGGTAGTGTTGATTGCAGTGTGATTGAAGTAGGCGTGAGGTAATTTGTTTTCTTTGTGGGCAGGGTTTAGCTACATTTATTGAAGGTGTCTTCGCTACAGACACTTGTAAGACAAAGCATATCTTGCAACTAAGGTAATCTAGTAAACAAGTGCATGTGGAATCAACACAATATCTTGTTTAGCAAAGAATTTAAGGTTTAAAAAAAGTTAAGGAATTAAGGATGTTTGTTCAACCCATCTCTGTTGTTAATTCTTACAGACCAAGATACTTTCACTCACATAAAAGTGGCAAATCTCCCAGAAACCTCATGTACCCTCCAGCGCTGGCCAGCACTGGTGGTAGGTTTGTGTCTTCCCTTGTTGTTTCATGTCCGACCCTCTTCAGTGTGCCTGCAATCTTTTGGTTGCTGCCTTGCCTGTTCTTTGTTGGTCCCGCCTCCTGCCGGATGATTGGGTATCTAGAAGACCCAGAGGCCTACTTAAGGCCTGCAAACACCAGTGCTACAGATCATGTTTTGCTTGCTGTTTATTTCATAATTGATTATAAAGTGTTATTCTGTGTATGACCCCTTTGCTTGGTATAACTGCTTGGTTTTGTTCACCTATTTCATGTATGACCTTTTGCTTGTTTTGAGTATGTTTTTGTGTTTGCCCTTCTTTGTTTGTTGGTTTGGATTGTAAATACTTTTTGTGTATATTTGTATTTACTTCTTTATTTAGTTGCCTAGTAAGGAGTCGATGCCATTTTGTTTATACCTGGCTTTCTCCTGGTTTATAGTTAGTAACAGAGTAATGTAAGTATATTGTATTTGTGTTTCTTTTCTTTGGTGTAGGTTGGATTTTCCACTTCGATATTGGTTAGAGGGATTTTTTGTTTATTATTTTGTCCTTGTCGGCTTCTGAAGCTCACTAAGCAAAGCACATTTTGCATACCCAGACTACTTTTCCTCTCTACCACTAGAGACTGTGACTGAATCTTTCCTCTCCTCTCTCTCTTCATTCTCTAAATCAAGGAAGACTTCTTGTCCTACTCCTTTGCTAGCCGATGTATTGTGCAACAACATTAGAGAATTAGAGATTGTAGAGATGGAAGAGATCACAGCTTGATGCAGATATTGTCTCATTGTGCTCTTCTCTCCAAATTAAAATTTGATGTGACTTCTACCAGGGAAACTGCCTTCTACAGGGAAAAGCTGGAAACCTCTGCACATGACCCGGGCAAACTCCACAATATCTACTCACTACTCAACCCACCGGCTACTTCTGTGCCATTCTCTATGACTGCTGATGACTTTCCCACATTCTATGAGATGAAAATTGCAACAATCCGCCAGTACTTTGCTCCCAACTGTGGAAGATTTTTTTGTCTTCCACCCATTGATGTTGCCTCAACACAAGTTGTTAAACATGTACTTAAATTTAGTAAAAAGAATGAAAGACTTCTCACTCAATGCAGATCTGGATGAAGTAAGACAGGATTTATTGCAGCAATAAAACCCAAGTGAGCCAGCCTAGCAATGCTCAGATAGTAAGTCAAAGCATCACCAAAACAGACTGAATTCTATCTATTCGTTTGTGTTTTCATTGTCTAACTTGGGCTCTTGTTCTGTGGGATGGTCCAGTGTGTTCCAATTCTGCTTATTCATTGTCTAGCTCAGCTTCCCAATCTTGAACTGTTTTCCTTCTGGTTCTTCTATCTATGGCAGTCCTTCAGTGCGTTCATACAGATCCAGTGCTTGTTGTCTGGGCCTTTCATTGTCCTCCCTGGATTCTGATTGCAGGCTTGAAGGTCCTGCTCTTGGAGATTCTTCAGTATCTTCCTATGGCACCCTATACCTTACCTGGTCAGGATTTGGCACCTTGCAGCAATGATTTAGGGGGTACCATACATCTTTTCCTTTAACTTTCATGGCAGTTGAAGTTCCCAATACCACCTTGTATGGTCCTTTTTTTCTAGCTTGATTCCACCTTCTTCTGAACACTTGGATGAATACCCAATCACCAGGTCGTACCGTTCTTTTGTCTGCCTCCTCTGTGTCTTCTGCTTCGTTAGCTGTCCTCTGCCTTGTGTTGTCATTTAAGGTGGCTCCCTTTACCTGTTGGAAAATAACTGTGTATTTCAGATAAGTGTTTTACATAATGATCAAGCTCACTCGAGTTGTGCAAGTGCAGGGTCTTTATAGGGACCACGAACAAATGACGTGAGTTTAGGTCTGCCAGTAAGCATCTCATGCGGTGTTAGATGCGTGTTTCTGTTAGTTTGCGATCTCATGCACATTAAAGCTAACGGCAGGGCTTGGAACCAATTCACACCTGTATTGGCACATATTTTGGCCAATTAAAATTTTAGAATCCCATTTGCTCTGTACTATCCCCTGAGATTGGGGGTGGTATACACATCCAAATCCATGCTTGATATTTAACCATTGCGTTATTCTCTATCATTTTGATCACTAAGTGCCCCCCATTGTCTGAACTGATCGTGTCCGGAATTCCAAACTGTGGTATTACTTCCCTACACAGAAACTTTGCTACTGCTGTTGCATCTTCTCCCTCTTCTTCTACCCATCTACTGAATCTGTCCAAAACTACCAAGTTGTATCATTTCCCTTGTATTCGGGGTTCCCCCATGTCTACATAATCAAACAATATATGCCTGAATGGCCCATCGGTTCTGGGATATGTCCTATTAGTGACGTGAAATGCTTTCTATTGTTAAATCTAGCACATGTATCACAAAACTGCGATGGCGTCCGACGAACCATTGGATCTAGATAGGGTGCATACCATGCCTTTTGGATTGTCTTCATTACTTCCCCTCTTGTCACATTATAATTACCATGTGCTTGTCTTAGCAAGGTTATGAGAGAACTTTGTGGAGCTACAAAACAGCCATCTACACTTCGCCATACATTAGTATCGCCATCTTTTCTTGTTGCTCTTGCAGCTCACAAGATTTACGAATCTCCTCTCCTGATGCTGTGGCCTGCATGTCTGCTAGTGAAGATAGATCTGGTGTAGGAGGTGCATAATCTTCACGTATAAGTAATAACCTTTCCTCTGACTCTGGACTGGAGCCTGGTTCCTCATCAGGATCAATACTTGACTCAGATGAACTAGGTTCATTATCTGCTTGTGGACTAGGTTCTGTTTGCGTTGTTGATTCGGGCATCATGTTTGCTTGATTCACTGCTGCTCTCTTTGCTGCTTCATCGGCTGCTTCATTTCCATCTAAAACAATGGTACCATCCTTTCTATGTGCTGTACATTTGACTATATCTAGTCTAGAGGGTAGTTTAATTGAGCTTAACAGTTCTGATATTGCCTCTCCATGTACAACTGATGTTCCATCTGCTCTTTTGTAACCTCTTTGTGCCCATATGGGGCCATACAAATGGCATGCTGAATCATAAGCTGAATCAGTGTATATATAGTACAAGCCTTCACGTCTGCTAGCTTACAAGCTTCTGTTAAGGTGAGCAACTCAGGGCTGTGGCACATGTTCTGCCTGCATAATTTTGAAACTTCCTCCTTCTAGAGCCGACGTTATTGCCTGCTTTATTGCTGTCTCCATCTCTGAAACATGACCCATCTACAAGGAATATACAGTATGGGTGTGACAGAGGTTGATTCTCTAAATCTTGGCATGTTTTTAGATGTTCTGCTGACACCAGGTAGCAATCATGATCTCCCTCAGCTGGAGTCATCATACGATCTACTGGATTTACTATCTGGCACCTTCATATAGTTAGTTCAGGTACAGCAAGTATTACATAATTTCCTGTTCTTCTGGCATTCGTAGTCACTAACGATGGGCTGGTGAGAATTGCATGTAGTGCATGAGTGTAATACAGCATTACTGGATGTCTCATAGTAATTGATGGTCATCATTTCTTTTTACAGTCTGGGCTTTCAGTATCGCTTCAATATGTTCCGGAGAGATGTGCCTAGATGTTCCCTTCAGCACTCAACCTAAATACTCTACCTCCTGTCTACAAGATTGTAGTTTTTCTTTTCTGACTTTGTCCATTTTTAGCTAGTATGGTCAGGACTCTTGATGAATCTGCTTCACATTGTTCTCTGGTTGGACTACAAATCAGTAAATCATTACAGTATTGGATTAAAATGCTTTTGATGTTTATTGATGCCAAGTCTTGAGTTAGTACTCGATTAAATATTGATGGGCTTTCGCAGTAACCTTGAGGAAGATGATTGTAGGTCAATTCTTGTCCCTTGTATGTGAAGGCAAACAAAAACCAGCTTCATCCAGTATTTCCATAGTTTTCACTTTCCCAATTGTTTGTGCCAGAATGGCTTTTATATCTCCTGCTGCTAGTCCAGTAGTTTTCTCTTCAAACTGTTATCCATCTTTGTGCTCCATTACACAAGTCTGGTAGTTGATTAACCAGGCCTGTCATATCCATGAATGACCATGGCACATATTGATACTGGTTTCCTTTTGACACAAGTGTGCATTGTGAGGCTTCAGGGTGTTGTTCTGGGTCTTCTTTTTCTTCATCAGTGTTCAACGTGTCTTTGTCACCTGTACCTATTTACATATGGAATTGCTAGCTGGTACGGTCTGTCATACCTACTTGAAGGTTTCTTCAAGCGCGTAGATCTCCTTACCTTGCCTAGTCCTGTTCGGAACTTTCTTGCTTTCTTTAGGGTGTTCCCTATTTCTCTGAGTAGTTCCTCCATTCGACTGAGCTCTTCAACAGCATCATTATCGTATTCATCCTTTTCGGCTGCGTGAGGAGTTTCAAGTTGATATTTCTTACTACGTACTTGTCGTCTTTCCCTAAGATGTGCTATTGCATTTAGACACAAGCATCTGTTCTTTTTCTGTCCTTCTTGCAGCACTTTCAGGTTCAATGATCATGTACCCCTCTACTCTTCTCTTTACTGTTTTTCGTTGTTCTCCTTCACTCACCTCGTCTTCCTCTGTTCCTGGTTCATCTGTGTCAGACTCCAGAGGTGATGATATGGGTCATCTCTTAGGACTTGAACTTACACTGGAGTTTCTTCTTCTTCTCTCTCCAGGGAGTATTTTTCTTTAGTGTGGTCCTTCACCCTTTCCTCATGTGTGCCTTGTTGTTCCCCTCTGCACCCCTGTATTTAAGAAAGGTATTGCTCATTCTGTTCTTCCAATCTTCTCATATCTCTCTGTAGTCCTTCAGCTGACCTTACTTCGTGTGTCTGTTCCTATTCTTTCACTCCATTCTTTTTCATTTTCACTGCTATGCCTGGGACCTGTTTCTTGTCTTTCACCTTGTCTGTTCAACCACTCTGTTATATGATGTTACTGTAATTTGTCCCTTCAAATGTCCTTCATATCCCCAGGTTCCTTTATCATGCTCATGCAGTTCCTGTATTGGATACATTCCCTTATCCATCTGTTGCATGTGTTTCTTAGTGTATGGTGGTGGTCTCTCTAATACGGAGTTTATAGTGTATTTCTAACACTGAATTCTGATACATCTTTTCTCCCTCTATGAATGTTTCCTGGGTGTGCTTGTAGTAGAGAAATGAGCAAAGTGAAAGTGAAAAAAACTTATTCCTTTAAGTTCTTTCAGATTAATTTCTTTTGGTATTAACCCTATGAAGAAACTCATTTCCTCATACTGAAGTGTGTTATAGTATTATACTATATAGTATTATAGTATGTGTATTGCAGTTATGATTTAACACATCACGTACTAACAAAAGTCTAAGTGTACACTTTCCTTTGTCACACTTTCTTTGTGAAATTAAATCTCTTCCAGGATTACTCAATAACTATCTATATGTCTCACTCTGACTTGACTCTGAAATTAACATTCCTTCTTCTCCTATCTGCTCATCCCAATTAATTTCTCTAAATTCACTTGTCATCAGATCTCGTTCATTGTTTGTATCACAACCACGTGTATTATAAATGTATGTGTAGCTTATATACTATTATTTATACTTATTTAATTTATTTTTGTTATTATACTATAAATCAACAGTGTCCAGAAACACCTCTTTATTATTTATATTTTTTTTTCACCTAGGTTATCTCAAGTAAGTATTACTGATATTTATTATTTAAGCAGTATATTTTCTGCATGCACATGTAGCCCACAAGTGGTGCTATTACGTTCAATAGAGTAGGCCAGCTTCAGAAGGTTCTAGGTTTGGCAAGAACCAAGAGTTAAGTGATGCACTGAGTCAGAAACACAAGACAGTAGTAAAAATTAACTATTTGTATTTACTACTTAAGGGTGTGTACGGTTAACAACCATCAAAAATTGAATTCTAATTATATCACAATTCATTCACGTGATATACATTCAATATGTAAATAAAATTTTAAAAAATGAGTGCGCACATAAAGAAAATAAAACTGACCCGGGTCAACTAAAGTCTTAGTGCTCCACTTCGAATCATCACACGAATTTTGATTCATTGTGTGTGGACACAATCCTTTCTACCGCACTTGAAGATCTATCAACTTGATAGGATCTTATGGGCTAGGCTCACCATCCATGACAGAGAAAAGTAATCCAAGGAATCAACTGGAAAAGGTGTTCTCAGTCTGGGTCCAGTCTCGACCAAAAAATCTGACCTATAGATATTGTCATGTACACTCGCAACACGACCGGAACTAGGACCCGGAAGTAATACGGTCGCATTTTAGGAAACATAAAAGGAAACAAGATGGCACTTCACATTGCTTAATCATTGAGTCTACCGATGCCGTCTCCGACGTTATCTCCTCCTTTTCGTGAGTACTCACCATTTTGGGTTATATTCCTGATTGAGTGTGTGTTAGAACGTGGGTTTAATTGTGTAAACTCTTGCTCTCTACATGAGAGTTCTAAAAAATAAATCACATGGTTGTCCTGCTACTTCCGCGTTTGGGTTTGCCATCCACGCTACACAGGCTAACTGCTAGTCTTCTGATCATCCTTCGGTTGCTTTATGACCGATATGGTCAGAATACCCAAAATCAATTGAACAATTAAATATTACAATGGCTTATGGCACTGGTTGAACTACTGACAACAAAGTAAAATGCAATACAAAAATAAAACACACAAAATATAACAAAGCTTAAGTTAAAAAATAAAACACACATTTGTATACAGTATATATACATACATACACACACATACATCAGTGTCAGATCGCACCATCCGTCATTGTTTGAGCCAAAGTGGGACTACATGGGAGAGGACCAAGGAGGGCACCATTGTTGAAAACAAATCCATAAAAAGGCCAGACTGGAATATGCCAAACTACATGTTGACAAGCCACAAAGCTTCTGGGAGAATGTTCTACGGACAGATGATACAAAAATGGAACTTTTTGCCAAGGCGCATCAGCTCTATGTTCACAGACGGAAAAATGAAGCATATCAAGAAAAGAACACTGTCCCTACTGTGAAACATGGAGGAGGCTCTGTTATGTTCTGGGGCTGCTTTGCTGCATCTGGCACAGGGGGTATTGAATCTGTGCAGGGTACAATGAAATCTCAAGACTATCAAGGGATTCTAGAGAGAAATGTGGAGGCCAGTGTATAATACCTTATGAATATCTTAAATAGAATGTTTGTTTGTTTATTTATTTATTTTAAGAACAAGTAATGTAGTACAGTCTGAAAAACTTGGGAAAACCTGGCTTACCTTGACTTCCGGTAATATGCCACTTGTTTACTTGGTTTTGAATTACAGCACGACTAAAATAATTAATAATTGTTTAATTATTATACTAAACCTTAGCGGTTAGCACCTGGGGAAAAAACTTTTTGAAGCTAATAACTGGTCATACAGTGCAACATCCAAATAATAAAGATCAAATGGGAAACCTTAGTTTGAAACAATATGAATGGAAAGAAAAAATAATTCCAGCAGAGGGTGAAATTGTAGCACTTATTTATCAGTACAGGTGTGCACTCCTACATGGAGTACATGTACAAGTTTAACCACTCCTCCTGTTTTTTTTTCCTGCGTCCTCAGAAACGCAATACAGAAAGCACAGAGCAGGAATGAGATCTAGATACTACTGGTTCACAGCCGGCTATTTTAAAGAGAAGTTTTTTTTAATGTATTGGACAAGTAAAAGTAGATGGAAGTATAAGTAAGAGAGAAAACAAAATTCACCTGGTCATGTAAGGTAAGACTTTCAGCATTCTAACATTTGGTGATAACTACTGCTACTGCTATAACTACTAGTGATAACAGAGCTTTATACTTTCAATCTATTTAAAATCTACACCATTACTTCTGACTCAAAGCCTTTCTCATGGGCTCTGATATGTTATAAACTGGACATGTTCATCCCAATTGTAGTTGGTTATGATGTTTCAGTTCTTTGACAGGTCTACCTAAATTATTAAATTCCACCAAATAAATGTATGAACACTTGGTTAAACATTGCACTGCTGCATTACAATAAAGTTGTAGGCACAATCTGTATGATTACAGTCATACAGTTCATAAAATTAACTCGGCACTGGATATTCTGGGAAAGATCTAGAAAAACTTTGACAGGAGTCAAAAAGGGCCCTCACTTCTGCAGGTAGTGAACAGATCAGTCAAAAAGTATTTACCCAGAATTAAAATTTATTTTAATTTAAAAAAAATAATTATGTAAATTGCTGGCTCTAACTAGAAGTGGTTCAACACTGAAAAGTGAAAACTGCAGTGCTGTTGTACAACATGTGATCCTATAGACATCAAATAGAAAAGCAAACTCCACCAACAATGTTTCATGCAGTCAGGGAGTAAAAAGTTGCTATTTACAAGAGCAAAGGTAAGGTTTTGAGTTGTGACAGATGGTGAACCTGTATCAGGGTGTACTGGAGACCTACACATTTTGACTGAATTCTTAGTAAATGATCAATGCAAACTCATAGTGGCTTTTATCTATCTATCTATCTATCTATCTATCTATCTATCTATATATATATATATATATATATATATATATATATATATATATATATATATAAAATATCTATCTATCTATATATATATCTATATCTATATATAAAATATCTATATATATATATATATATATAAAATATCTATCTATACAGTATATCAGTACTTAGTAACACCTTCTCTGGCAGATATCACAGCTTGCAAATCTCACTTATATCACACTTTTTTATAGTAGCTAAAAGTCTTTAAATTTTTTTACTTGGGATTTTCTCCCATTCTTCCTTGCAATGAATAAAACTAGATATTTCAAATATATCTAATTTTACTCAAATTAGATATAAAATTCGATTCAAATATGGGGTAAATTCCCCATAATCAAATTATGGGGAATTTACGCCAATATATCAAATGGGATAAAATCAAATATGGGGTAAATTCTTAAAAAGTAGAAGTGCAGAGATAGACTCAGGAACACGGAAAGGCTATGAAAAGTGGCATAGGTGACACAGAGGTAGTTCTTTTTACCTGGCATGCGGAAGACCTGGGTTTTATTTCCACCCAATGCCCAAACCCCAGCCACAGGGATGCAGTGCCAGTCCCAAGTCTGGATTAAATAGGACGGGTATCCTGTGTAAAATTTGTCCACTTAGGCGACCCCTTAACAAGAGCAGCAGAAAGACTAACACCACCAACTGAAAGCTGTGAGAAACAACTGTGGTGGAGGACAGAAGAAATCTGGCCCTGGTAGAAGAGCTTATTTGTTTGCTTTCATGGTCCATGAGGGGGAAAAGCACACATTAGAGAGTTGCTACATAGCAACTTTATTTCCAAGCCTTTCCAGAAGCACATGCAGACTATTCCCTTATGGGATTCTACTGGCTCATGAAAACAGTCAGAAGGACAAAAAGACCAGAACTATTGTGCTCCTTTGCTACAGCATAAAAACACAATGGACTGGGTGAAGTGATTTTTTAAAGCTGTAGTACAAAACAAAATCATGTTATGCACTGTGCACTATGCTGCAAAGTCTGCACACAAGTTAAATAGATGCAAACTAAACAAACAGAATTGATTTTGTGAAGCAGAGCAAATCTCAGGATGGGCGAAAGCAGAGCATCTGCTCATCTCTGGGATTCACCATTTAGTGAGACCGTACTCTCTGGAGTGATAGTGACCTGTTTGTCTCGTCACTGTGTTGCACATGAACCATTAACTTAGAACAATACTGTATATGTAGATAAATAATTATCATTAAAATTACCTTATCTATTAAAAAGTTATTTTTCATTCATTACAAAGACATTTAGCTACAATAAACAATTAATTTTAAGGTCGTAACAAAAATTATTTGTTTAAGATGAAGTTTCATGCTTGATATTGGAAATACCAGATGTAACGGTTAACTCTATGTTCAGGGTAATTAGGTTTGGTGAGTACCAGGTGCACATTCCTTCATCAGATTATTTCACATTGTACAGCATGATGAAATAATTCCACTTAATTTCTGATGTAAAATTTTGAACCCTGTTTCTGTAGGCTGGATTCTACTCATAGAAATCTGCTTCGCTACCGCTGATGTCACACACAGCATCATGCTGTCTTTTTATTGCCAAAACACAACCTGGATCCTGGATGATCTTTCACGGTAAGACCATGGTGTCTTCTATAACAACTTTAACAGGATTCCTCTGTACTAAGACTAAAAGTAAAAAAAAATAATTTAAAAAATCACACACAGAGAGTCAAATGTGCTTGAGGATACGTAGCTCACAGGTTATATAGCTAGTCACCACACTTGCCGGTTATCACTTGTGGGTGTGTAACAGTTGCTATACTGGGTGCTTGAGGGAGTGGCCTGTTAGTCCCTTACTTTTAAAATCATTTAGTGAATATTAAGAAAGTGTTCCCACTGTTATTAATGTCCTTAAAGCACACAGGGCCTGCAGGTATATGTTCTACATAGCTTCTACATAGCAATCACTGAGCAGGTTCTGGGAAAACACACAGGGTGATGGTCGTAGTTAAACGTAAATATGTAACATAAATATTACTCATTTTCCAAACTCTCATCTGGCTTATTTGAGACGTGTCAATCATCACCACAAACTGTAATGACCCTAGTTTGCCATGAGATCAGTGATTTTGTGAATGTGTGTGTGTTTGTGTGCATGTACGTGCATGTGTAAAGGTTGTCCTACACAATAGCCCCCCCCCCCCTCCTTCCTCCTCTTCAGCCACGATTCTTTACAAATGTAAAGTGTAGGTTAATGTGTTTTATTTTTACTTTATATTTTGTTTAAATTATTTTTATATGAATATTTGTGGGTTGTTTATAGAAAAAACTGCTGTAAACCTAGCTATACAATACAGTTTAGCCAGTAATGGTAGCACAGGAAGTAAGCTAACTCTTTTTGTTACACCCTAGCTTAGCTAAACACTGGTTGAGCTCAAGTGCGAAGTTCACCATCACTCGCATATAGAAACAAACAAAATGTTGCTCAGTTCTGATTCACCTCTTCAATGCTTTGTTCGACACAAACAAACAACAACAACATCAACAAAAATCTCTGCAGGCTACAAACATAACATCATCACACTTCAACCTAATATCTTCAGAACAAGGAAAAATAAGGAATTTGGCCTTGCCTTATAACAATGTGTAAGACTGCAATACTTAACATCACTCCTCTTAAGTTTGGAAATAATTTCACAATTGTACTGATTTCATATTATGCAAAAAGTAAACTCATTCCGCAAAGCTTCATATAAAATTACATAAAATATGGATAAAATGAGTAGAACAGATAATGTATCTTGGGAGAAACGTGTGTGTGTGCTGAGTCACATCACATTAATACGGCTGCTGGCAGAAAGATTTTATTAGTCTATTACATTCATTTTCTTTCTCTTTTTTTGTTGTTAATTTACTGTATGTTTGACTTTATTTTAAAAACATGCTTATGTTCTGTGACTGAATGAGACCAGCTGGTGAAGCTCGCAGCAGGCCTCGCCCTTTCCATACACACAACCCATGCAAAACAAACACACCTTTATGCACACACGGGTCAGGTGTTTTAGTAAAAGTTCCTTTTCCTCCACGCTGCATGATTAATCCTGATAAATCAGATTCATACAGTACCAAATTGAAGGAAAAGCATTATTTAATGGGATGTGAAAGTCAAAACAAAAACATTAAACAGACTTTCTGATAAATGAATAAGAAAAAATAAATAAAATAACTCCACACACTCCAAAGAACTTGTAGTTCTAAAGATTTTCTCAACCCAGAGTTCAGTACATAACGTCATATGACCCTGACTGTACAGTATATTTACAATTTAGTAGCATAACATTTTGTAAAGTAACACATTTCCTCAGGTGTGAACTGATGAATAAGATGTTAAATGTACAGTAGGGGGGAAGGGGAGGGGGTTGTCTTGATCCAGATATGATTTTTTTTGTTTTTTTAAAACACTGAAACTAGTAAAGAATCTTAAACAGTTAAAAATCATCTCTTGAGCTGTAAGCCAACATCTTCAGTTGATCCCTTGCTATTTTTTAGCAGCACCTATATATTTGTTAATTACACCACATGGGTATGACTGAATGAAAACCGCCCAAGCATTTACATTACCACATGAATTATGTTTATTTACCTATTGAGTAAATCAGGCTTCACTAAATATTTCAAGTTGCTGATGTTAGAAATCAGAGGTCGTGATGGATCCAAGTGCAGGGGAGGAGCTCCTTGGGATTGGTTATGTTGTGTAACGGTTGATGTGGAGTTGGAAGAGAGCTTGGCAGAGGTGTTTTTATAAGCGTACTTGTTGCTGTAAAACTTGCTGGCGGTGTCAGCTTGTGGTTTAAATAGGTAAGGGAGATGATTAGTGATGGAGCACAGGTGTGTGGAGAGCAGAAGATGAGGCGGTGAGAAGTAAGGGGCAGTAGGGAACATGGAACAGGAGTGCTTAAGTGATTATGACAGAGCCATGGCATGGCGGGTCATAACAGTACCCCCTCCCCTATGAACACCACCTGGCGTTCTAACAGGTGCCTCGGGGTGGAGTCTGTGAAAATCAGTAATAAGGGAGCGATCTAGGATGAACCTGGCTGGTACCCAAGTTCTCTCCTCAGGGCCATAGCCCTCCCAGTCCACCAGGTACTGGAGACCGCGTCCACGTCGGCGAGACTTAAGGAGTTGATAGACTGTGAAGGCTTCATCCCCATCTATGAGTCGAGGAGGAGGGGGGCGTTGGGTGGGTGGGGATAGTGGACAGGAGACCAATCTGCAAATCTGTGAGACATGAAATGTGGGGTTGATTCGGCGCATGGATAAAGTTAAGGCCAACTGGACAGAACATGGGCTGATAACACGAGTGATCGTGAATGGGCTGATGAACCTTGGTGAAAGTTTCCTAGAGGTGGTCTTGAGAGGAAGGTCATGAGTTGATAACATAACCCTTTGGCCGATATGATATCTGGGAGCTGGTAAGCGGTGGCGGTTAGCCTGACGCTGGAAGGAGCTGACGGTGCTCTGCAATTGGATACGAGCCCGCTGCCACGTTCTTCTGCAGCGGCGGACGAAGGCTTGGGCAGAGGGGACTGCGGCTTCCTCTTCCTGGGGGGGAAATAATGGTGGCTGATACCCAAGGCAGCAGTGGTGGCAGCGCATAGGCATGACGAGAGGCTGGTGGGGCTTCAACCCAGGATTCTTTATTTCAGCCAATCTATGTGGGGGTTATGCAACCTTAGCCAGGGGAGGCCCAACACAATGGGTGCGTGAGCGTTCTGGATAGTGAGAAAAGTGATGGTCTCAATGTGGTTGCCTGAGAACTGTAAGGTAACGGGGGAGGTGCGATGCGTGATAGAGGTGAGTTTACTGCCATCAAGAGCCTGAACTATGAGTTGCTGGGATAAGGGAGTGAGTGGGATTTTGAATAGAGAAGCAGAAGAGGTGGAAATTAGATTTTGGTCGGCCCCGGAATCTACTAAGGCGTAGGTGATGTAAGAATTGTTGTCAAGGGTCAGGGTAACAGGAAAACATGAGTGCTGGTCTGGGGAAAGAGTAGAATTGGGGCCCCCCTGTACCCCCAGAACTACTGGGAGGCCCGGCCTTTTAGTGGACAGGAGCGCACAACGTGGCCTGACTGGCTGCAGTAAAAGCAGGCACCATCATCCCTCCGGCATTGATGCTCCCTTGGCGAAAATATGTGCCCGGCCAATCTGCATGGGTTCAGGAAGTGACTCGGGAGTGGTGAATGAGGGAGCTGGGGTATGAAAGTTACTAAAGGGTCGGCGCGCCTCATGTCGGGAACGTTTATGGGCGTCGATACGTGTAGTTAAATCAATAAGACCCTGTAGGTCTGATGGAAGCTCTCGGGCCGCGAGTTCATCTTTGATTGGATCCGAGAGTCCATTGTAGAAGCAGTCAAAAAGAGCCTTTTCGTCCCAGTCACAGGAGGGTGCCAGTGTTCGAAAGATCCCTGGCGTAGATGAAGTAGTTGTACTACCGCCTGGTGTCCTGTGAATGAGCGGTCAAAAATCCTCCTCATCACATCGGTGAATGTCCTGTATGTGAAGCAGCAAGGGACCTGGGCATCCCATAGTGCTGTTCCCCACTTCCTGGCTTTTCCTGAGAGGAGTGTGATTATGTAAGCCACCTTGAATCGTTCAGTGGGAAATTATGCCGCCTGCAGTTCAAGAATGAGGGAACACTGTGATAAAAAGGATCGACAGGTAGACGGATCACCATCATAAGTGGGTGGGGCAGGGAGGCGTGGTTCATGACCAGTGGCCTGTACTGGGAGAGGAGGCTGTGGGATCAGTGCCGGGGGCAGTCGTGTTTGCTGTAGCTGGGTAGTAAGTGATGTTAAGGTGCAGAAATGCGGAAGCACAGAGAGCCGGGGAGAGAGCCTTGTGTGTAGCGCGCTTCGTGCAGGAATGCGGTAGCACCGTGAGCCGGCGAGAGAGCCTTGTGTACAGCGCGGCTCGTGCAGGAATGTGGAAGCGCGAGGAGCCGACGAGAGTGTGATCATCGCAATGAAGCCAGTGAGCGCACAAAGCGTGGTCGGTATCAGGAAAGCAAGGTCTGCAAAACGCTGGAAAATTGGGCTATGGAAGGCACTCAATAATCTGGCGACAAGGTGGTGTCAGTGTGTGGTTTAAATAGGTAAGGGAGATGATTAGTGATGGGGCACAGGTGTGTGGAGAGCAGAAGATGAGACGGTGAGATGTAAGGGGCGGTAGGGAACATGGAACAGGAGTGCTTAAGTGATTATGACAGAGCCGTGGCTTGGCGGGTCGTGACAGCTGACTTCAGCTGTTTGGAGAGATGCATTTATATGTGCCCCCAAAATGGCCATTTTTCAGTGTTATACTGTCACACTTCGAACAATAATCATAAAAAATATAAATTATTATTACTATAATAGCAATATCATATTTGATAATAATAATAAACCTATGAATTTCTGTTCTGATATAATATCTGATAGAGTTTATATAGGGGGCAATCTGTGGCAGGGGGGCATTTTAGCGCATAACAACGAAGCATTTACACGACATTTTGCTGTTCATAAGAAACTCATCTTAAACTGCACTAAAGGTCAACATTGAATGTACATCATGAGCATGCGAAAATGAAAACTTCTCCCAACTAACCAAAGAAACAACCATTTGGAACTTCAGCAACACTTCAGCAAAAAACTCACCTGATTTAAGTGATCTGAAAGTGTAAAGACAAATGCAGAAGCACCGTGACAGCAGAAGTGGCCAAAAAAACTCCCACATTTCTGTGCCAACCTTGACCTGTGGTTATAAGTAAACTCACATATGCTGTGCAGTTCCTGTTTTCTGACAGCCATTAAAATGTCCTTGTGAACACTGTGTAAATACAAAACATGAAGTATAATAAATAATAATAAGCAAAATCAGTATACAGATCCTGTACGATACACACACTGGGTTCAGAAAATATTTAAACAACTCAGGACTCAGAATCTCTAAGACTAACAGAAAATGTTCTATCAATAAGATCCTAACCAATCAAGAGCTGTCTCCCTAATTCCCACTCAGCATGACAGAAGGAGATCATGGTCTAGTGTATCAGCTGTTATATCAAGCAGATATCACCAGAATCGGTAATAAGATCAATGTTATTTAAGACCCTTAACAGAGATGTTTCAGTACTGTGAAGAGCCTTAAAACCAGACTGAAAGACCTCAAGAATTCCATGCTTCCTTCCATTTCATACATACTGTATATCAGTGTGAATATAAATGTAAAGATAATGGCTCTGCGGTCTCCTCAGAAGGCTAAGCTGTAGGGCAGAGCAAATCCCAGCAGGAGTGTTAGCAGACCATCTGCTCGTATCAGGTATTCACTGTTTCCTGGGGTGGTGATCACTGCTGTGTCTTGGGTCACTAGTCTGTCTGTTGCACACAAACACAAGTCATTAACTTAACACAGTATACTGTATGTGTAAACATATCACTCTATGCTACTAATTTTTAAATCACTCTCTCATTTTTTCTCCATAACAGTTATCCTGTAAAGTGTCATGTGTGGTGGTGGTGCCTGAAGCCTGTTCCAGCAGACTCTGGGCATGGGCAGGCTACACATGCCAATCCATCACAGGGCACACACACATACTCACACACTCACTCACTACAGGGAACCTCTGCAGGTCTTTTAACTGTAGGAAGAACCTGAAGTACAGTGCCATACAAAAGTATTGCCCCCTTCCTATTTCCCCCTCTATTTGTCACACTTACATTGAGATCATTAAAAACATCCTACCTGCATTGTCCCTCTAATATATTCATTCCTAATCTGGTCCATTCTTGTCACTTCCAAAGTAAATCGTATCAAAGCGGGTAATCCTTTGGACTGGAAATGAAATTAACCCTCACACAAGGATAAAAGTTCAGGTACATAATTTAATGTATAATTGTATAACAGTGAACCATTGTCATGCACACTTGTAACATGACCGGCACTAGGACCCGGAAGTAGTACGGTCGGGTTTCCAGGAAGCATAAAAGGAGACAAAATGGCGCTTCACATTGCTCAGTCATTGAGTTCGCCCATGCCTTTGCTGACGCTACGCTGACTATTCTGTGAGTACTCACCGATTCGGGTTGCTTCTTTGATTGAGTGTGTGTTGCTAGAACGCGGGTTTATTTGTGTAGATCCTAGCTCTTTGTGTAAGAGAGTTCTTAGACTAATCGCGTGGTTATCCTGCCTATTTGTGCTGCTTCCGCGTTTGGGTTTACCATCCACGCTACACGGGCTAACTGCTAAGGCTTTTCAGTTTATCCTTGGGTTGCTCGTGACAACCATGATACAAAAACCTAATTCTCCATAAATAAATAAACAAAATATGAATGCTTTGTTGTGACTTTCACTCTCTGGATTGAAACATATGCCAACAAAGAGCCTGTGGTCTGAATTCCAAGAGGTTTTCCATGTGCCAAAACCAGAGATAATAAAGAAGCTTAAAACAGAGGAATAGATAAAGGTCCTCTACAATCATCTTCAACATTGTTTGACATTCCAGGAGGAGACTTAGTGCTGCTATTCGCTGCAGAACTCATAAAGTGTCTCTATCTGCTAATTACTTTGAAACCTGGGATCTGTAAAAATGTATGTTTGTCTGTTAGCAGTGATTTAAGACAAACAGACATGGCAACAAATCCAATGTTTATGAAATGGCTTCATGCTTTATATTAATTGAAAAACTGCTATACACACCTGTGACATTTAGTTGTGCGTTTAGCTTAAAGCAGTTTGGCGCCCAGCAGGTGTACGTTCCTACATGAGCTTCAGTCACATTTTTCAGCCTATTGAAAAAATCCGCCTCCTGAATTTCTGATGAGAAAATCTCTACTCTGTAACGACGCGGGTCACGTAAAATGTTCACAGGCAAAGGCGCGGCCTCGGTAAGGGCATAAGTTTTTGGTTTAGTTTCCAGAGACCCGCCCGTTCTCGCATAGACGGTGGAGCTCCGTTATTTTGTGTTTTCAGTTTTCTTTTGTTTCATTTAAGTTCCCTAATTAAGAAATTCACGCCCTCTCCAAACGGGAAGGTTTTCCCGTGCGTATCACAAGCACTCTCGCAAACTCCTGCGTCAGGGCTCTTTCATTAAAAACATCTGGTGCGGTGGTGGTCTCCATACCGCACCAGGTAACATGCTCTGCCTTTAATGGTCACCAAAACGTACAACTCTACTTTGTTGCAGCGCGTTCACTGCTTAATACACCGTTTAATACACCGTTATTTATGTCACACACCACCATGATGTCTTTGTATTGCTGTCTGCAGATTTGAACTGATTACAAGACCACTGTGTCTCCTTTAACACCTTCAACGTGCTTAGTGCTGCTCTGCATTGACACTAAAAGTAAAAAAAAAAATTAAAAAAAAACAGAGAAATGTTCAGTAATAAAAATACGCACATCAGCATGAATAAAATATATAGATGGCATCATGCAGCTTACATTCACACTAATCAGATGTGATACTTGTAGTTTGTCCTCTGTGGCCATGTAATGATCACTACTTTTGGCACTGGGCTACACAGTTATTTTTTTTACGCCAACAAGAAGCAATTGTAGATGAAGTCTAAATGATTCTAAAGATAACTGGTTAAATTATGCACTTGGTACTTATTTTCAAGCTTTATGTCTCTGTACATATTCAATGACGGATCATATATGACAACAAAGGTGATTTATTATTTACTGTACTTGTGTGATTGTACTGTAGGATAAGGCATTCTCAACCAGAAAACTGACTTGTTGAAATTTCATTTATAGACCTGTCTGTATTGACACACACACATTTCAGTAATTAGGAAAAAAAAGATACATCTTTTTTTTGTGCTGTGCTTTAACGCTGGGATATTCAAATAAGAGATTTCACTCTGCAGTATGGAGTATGTGACAAATAAAGAGTTAACATTAACACCTATGTGTTGTAGTGTTCAACACTCATTCTCACCTTTGTGTAGCAGCAGCAGGAAGATGAAGGAGATAAAATAGCTGTGATGAAAATAGAAAGAGGAAAAAGTGAACAATGGGATACATTCAAGGTCACGATAACTGTATAATACACAGAGGGAAGCAAATTAAATCCGTCACCAGGGGAAAGTAAAGTTGTAACGTTCAATAGAAATGGAAGTGTTCTTGCCCTTTTTATGCCCTTACACAAGCACACATGACTTGCAGGGAAGCATTCGTCATGGGCAGGTAATCATGATCAAGATTTATAAGCATATAGGATAAAAGTAGTTAAATATAAGCATTTGTATTAGAAACTCACACCTGGTTTTGTGAGAACTGTCAACCATTACCACAGAATGTTCAATCAATCAATCAATCAACCAAACATTTATTTATATAGCACCTTACAACAGCAACCCAAGTTGAACCAAAGTGCTTCACTGCATAAAAATGACAATAAAATGGCTATTGCGTCAATGGAAAGCCAAGCGAAGCACATTCATATGTCTTTTGTGGGTTTTGTTTTTTGCATTTCGTGCAAAAAGCAAGGACGGTAGCAAAAAAAAACAAAAAAAAGGCAGTCACTTCTAGTTTCGTTTTTTTAGCAGCCGGTGGCAAGAGGAAGAAATCATAAATTAAGGTTAAGTGAGTTTCTTTTCATATTTTACTTCATTTATCTGACTTTTAAACATCTTTTTAATTGTTTTTATAGGCGAAAAAAATATTATAATGTTGGAAATAGGTAATATTGGTGAATATTTTTGGATGACTGGAACAGATTATCTGCATTTACATTATTTCCTATGGAAATACAATACAAGATTTTACCGTAAGAACTCTCTTTTGGAACAGATTAAATTCATATGCTGAGGTACCACTGGAATGTATCATTTATGTAACTTAGTAAATTGTAAATGCAACTGAATGCTGGTTTTGTAACCTAAAAATGATATTTCTGCGTGACTTTTGCGTGATTATTTATAGCATGTTCACAAGAACATTTTTCTGTTCATCAGATACTCGTCTTGTGTTAATTTTGAGAATAAAGTACCAATAAAATGTATTTAATGTTAGTTAGAATGAATGAGCAGATATGTAAAATTTCATGACTTTTCTAGGAAGCTGGATGTAACTGTCTGTAATGAAAAGACATTTCCCTTACCTTAAAAACACAAAAACGTAAGTGCTTCAAAAGATGCTTAACTAGCCCTGTGTCTCTTATCTGTTTAACTGTACACGGGATTGATGGGTTCATGTCCATGCAGCGTAGTTTCAGGGTTCACAGCAATAATGTGTGTTTAATAAAATGCTTCAGAAGTGAGGTATTCTCGAGTTTTTTCACATTCAGCTCTGAGGAAGTACAGTAGTTGTACTCTGTTGTGAAAATGTTAAATCTGCTGTCAATCCCATCTGAACGATTGCTGCAAAGCAGCCGAAGTAACAGCAATTTGGAATTTATATTGACAAACTTTCAGCAAAACCTAGCATAATATTTATTATTTCCAACAATGTTTCCTGCTTAAAATTGTCTTGTGAACAGTAAATAAAACACAGCTATATTTTAAAAAAATTAATAAATAGTATTAAGAAAAAAGAAAAAAAAAACACAGAGGAACTAAGATATACTGTACAGTCCCTCCAGTGGGGTATTTAAACAACTTACATTTTTGCAATATTCACCTAAATAAAATTTCCTTATATTTGGTTTCTTTGGTCGTTAATTTTTACACATTAATCTATAATGACAGACGCTTGTCTAAAGGCATCCAAACTAAGTTCAACTACATCCTGTTTACTTTGATTCTCCTTCTGAGACGTCTTAAGAATATGATTACAGTGCTTGTGAGAATCTGACCAAATTCTGATGTCCACAGCTTGTAGAGATTTACGCAAAATACATGAAAGCTGTTAAGCTGTTGCACTGCGGTCCAGGAGGTTGGAACCTTGACAATGCTGGTTTGCCACTTCAGTCCCAAGTTCTCAGATACAATCGGGCATCAAACTGGCAACATGACCCTGTAAATAACCGTTACAAAAGTGATACATATACCGTATATCCATCGCTCATATAGATGGACCATACGTACATACAAACTGTACATAAGGCTTCAGTAGTCAGTTGCTGTTCATATTTCTGGTCTACATTTTTTCCTTAAATTGTCCTGTCTTTTAGCCAAACATTTTCTTTCTGTTTTAAAAAGTTACATGCAGGTCCATAAATATTTGGACACAATGAGATTTATTGTTATTCCAGCAAATGAGACTTAAATCTGGGGTCAATCCAAATCAGGTGACCAGTGTAGAAATCACAGCATTTTTTTCACATGGTCCTCACCTTTTTAGAGCATCGAAACTAACCAAACTATTGGCTGCTCAGCTGTGTTTTATCAATTAGCTGTGTCCGACCGCAAAAAAAAAAAAAAACGTGTTTCTGGTAAAGATAAAACACTCCAACAGTAGTTTGCCACATGAAGAATATCCTCCAGGAGATATGTGTACTGTACAATCAAGACAGGCGTAGTAGAAAAAAACAGAGTATGCACAAGAGGAACAAGGAAGCGACTTTAGTGACTGATGTGTGGGCATGTATGGTTGCCAGTGGAACTGGTTCCTTTGTATTTGTTGTAGTGACTGTTTACAAAAACCACAGGATGTGTTGTGATGGGTACAACTTTAAATGGTCTGTTCAAATTCAGCCTTCTGCAGCTCAAGGCTGTAAAACCTATTGGATGAAGCTCTATGGTGAAGAAGGACAACGGTCCAAAGCAAGATTCTTTAAGGCAAACAAGTGGAAATGTTCTACAGTGACCAAGCCAACCAAGCTGATACAAACTCCTTACCAACGGCAAAGCTGAATACAGAACATCCAAAACAACAAACAGGAAGTGAAGAAACCTAAAGGAAAACCCTGGCAGATTGTCACAAGGGAAAAAAAAATCAAAAAAAAAAAAAATCACAGCTTCTGGCGACGCCTGTGTGTCCCAGACTTTAAGCAGTCATTTACTGCAAGGAATTAGCAAGTAAGTACTAAAAATGACAATTAAAATTCTGATTGTTAGACTGTCCAATTACTTTTGGTCCCTTCAAAGGCCAAAAAAAGTTCATGTTGAGCTCATTCATTATTTAACATCAACTCCAGTATACTGTGGTACACAGTTTAAATAACATAATATATAATAATATGTCCAAATATTTATGGCCCAGAATGCATTAATGATTATAGAGCATCACCTATGCTACTTAAAAAGCTATATACACTGCAAAATGTAACGAAAACACATTAAAAAGAAAAATTCCCTTACAGCATAAAAGTCAGCGTGGATTATCTGAAACAAGATCAGAAATATTTTTAAAACAAACACCTAAAAATAGATAAATACCAAAAAAAAAAAAAAAAACGTTTAATCCAAAATCTTTGTTCATGACCCTAGATGTCAGCATATCCTCTCTTCAAAAGAGAATGTGAGGTGGGGGTAACGTTCTTGTTTACTCTGCAAGGAGATTCAGACTTGTCTGAATGGCGCAGTGGCTTAGTGGTTAGCACTGTTGCCTTGTACCTCCAGGGTCCAGGTTTGACTTCCGCCTCTGGATGCATGGAACTTGCATGTTCTTTCAAATGGAGTTTGCTTGGGGATTCACTGTTAATTGCTACAGCACCCAGTTATTCTTGCTTTCTCCTTTCTCTCTAATGTTGTCTGGGTTTCTTTCCTCTGCATTGCACACAAACACAAGCTATTACAGTTTTTTGTATCATAGTTTTTAAAGAGAGGATCAGAAAAAAACTATTTCTTGATGAGTAAAAAAAACAGAAAATTAACATTTACAAAATATGTTCAAAGCAGATAATATAAAGCAGCTTATACAGTAACAGAGGAGAGTTTTCATATAATGATTTGTGTTAAAACACCACATGACAGAACTCCCATGCTTTAGGAGACTTTCCGGAAACACCAGATGTACACACCTGCAACAGTTTTACACAAACTGTAATGATGTTAGGGACGGGGCAGGTCTATGTTCCTGCATCAGACTCCTTCACATTGTTCACCTCAATGGAGAAATTCCTCTTTTCAATTTCTGATGAGAAAATTTTTACCCTGTCTCTGTAGGTTGGATCCTGTTCATCATAATATGCTTCACCATTAATGATATCACAGCATCCTGCTGATTCTGTCTCGACTAAACCCATACTGAGGAGTCTGTATGACTGAACACGGTAAGACTGCTGTTTGTCTCATAATACATTCAACACGAACACTATGCATTGACATAAAAAAATGAAAAATGAATAAATGTGTGTTTAATATATATACTATATATTAATATATACTTAATACAGTATAGTGGCATACGAATGTTTGGGCACACCTGGTCAAAATTTCTCTTAATGTAAGCAGTTTAACAAGTGGAAGATGAAATGATCTCCAAAAGCCATAAAATTACATATGACACATTCCCTTTATATTTTAAACAAAATAATTTCTTTTATTTTAATTTTTTACATTTTCAAAATAACAGAAAAGGGAAAGGGCCCGCAGCCTAATTTTGGGCACCCTGCATAGTTAGTTCTTAGTAGCACCCCCTTTGGCAAGTATCACAACTTGTCAATGCTTTTTGTAGCCAGTCAGGAATCTTTCAGTTATTGTTTGAGAGATTTTTGCAGTTTTTCCTTACAACAAACTGTGAGATTCCTGGGCTGTCTTGCAAGCACTGCTCTTTTCCACAGATCTACCCATGGATTTTCAATGATGTTTACATCAGGAGACTGTGTAGAAGCCATCCTCTTTTGAACTTTAAATGTTATGTTTGCTTCCAGAATTTGTTGGAATTTAATTCAATCCATTCTTCTCTCTAACGATGAAATGTTCCCCCTGACATTGAGGGCTTTACAGCACCAAAGCATGATCGACCCACCCCTATGCTTAACAGTTGGACTGGTGTTCTTTTCATGGTGTGTTTTCCAAACATACCTTTGCTCATTGCAGCCAAAGAGTCCTTTTTTCTCCATCTGTCCACAGAATTTTTTTTTACAAAATTTAGACACTGAATTTTGTAGCGAGGACGCATGGGAGGGTTTCTTCTGATCACTCTACCATGAAGGTCTTATCAAGCGTCGCTGAACAGTACCATAATTCCTGAATCTGCCAAATCATTAAATCTTTACACTTTTGCAGTCACACAGGGGTTCTGACTTGCTTCTTTTTAGCAATCCTAAGAGCAGTTCTCTCTGATATTTTTCTTGGTCTTCCAGACCTTATCTTGGCCTCCACTGTCCTCTGCTCCACATTCCAAACTGAGGACATCGGTACCTGAAAACATGTCTTCTTTTGGCCTCTCCTGTGTTGTGAGCGTCAATGAATTTCATTTTCAGAGTGCTGGGCGACTGCTTAGAGGAACCATGGTTGCTGATTGATGGGACAAGGTTATAGGAGGTTGGAGATTTAGAAAGCTTTGAAATATACATCACCTGGATTTTCCTGACAATGACTGTGAACAGGTCATGAATCTAACAGGCAAATTAAGGTCTGATACCCTGTCAAAGTAATCTAAGAGCTCAAGCCTCCTGGGTTTCCCAATCTTTTGCAGGGGGCTGCTTTCCCTTCTTCTCTCTAACACTGTAGAAAACAAACAAAAAAAAACATTGATATTGATTAAAATATTGCAAAAGAGTATATATATGAGAATGTTTTAACAACCCTACAACTGAATCTTCATCAGAGCTGTCTTTATTGATGCTTACATTTCAGCACGTATTGAACAATTTTTTTTACTTCAGCATACACTTTCACAACAGATAAGGCCATCATTCTGCTCTTGATCATTACTGAAGTCCTTATTAAATCACACAGACTGTGCAGCGTTTTGTTCTACAGAACATAAGTCACTGAGCAGATTTTAGAAAAACACACAGGATGATGATGGTGCTTGAATATAAACACATGCTTTCAGTTCTTACATATTACATAATTCACATCTCCTTTAGGCTAAACGTGTCAATCATTAGTTAGTAATTGTATTTTATCTTTGCCACCGCCCATTTCTGTTAATTAGAAAAGTTTAGCTTTTCTAATTAATATCTTTTGGTGACAGGTGCTGTAGTGGTTAGCACTGTCGCTTTGTACCACCGTGGACCGGGTTGGATTCCCACATCATATGACATATAAGAGCGAAGGCAGGAGCACTCAGGTTGATTACATCTTGTGTTGCTGTAGGTAGGGGAGAGTGTAGCCAGACAACACAGAATGGTGGTGTGTAAAATGACCCTGGTGGTGAGGAAGGTGAAGATGGCAAAGGAAGACCACACACAAAGGCAGAGCAAAGGCATGTTAGAGTGATTAAAGATAGGAACAGAAAAGTACAGACAGGTGCCAGGAGGGTGCGGGGAAGATGGAAGGAGTACTTTGAAGTGTTGATGAATGAAGAAAATGAAAGAACGAACAGTAGAAGTGAGGTGACTGTTGTGGAGCAAGAAGTAGCAAAAATCAGTAAGAGTAAGGTGAGGAAGGCATTAAAGAGGATGAAGAGTGGAAAGGCAGTTGGTCCTGATGACATACCTGAGGAAGTATGGAAGTTCTTAGGAGAGGTTGCAGTAGAGTTTCTGACTAATCTGTTTAACAAGATTTTGGAGAGTGAGACGATCCCAGAGGAATGGAGAAGAAATGTATTAGTGCTGATCTTTAAGAACAAGGGGGATGTGCACAGCTGTGGCAACTACAGAAGAATAAAGCTGATGAGCCATACAATGAAGCTTTGGGAAAGAGTAGTGGAAGCTAGATTAAGAGCAGAGGTGAGCATTTGTGAGCAGCAATATGGTTTCATGCCTAGAAAGAGTACAATAGATGCAGTATTTGCTTTGAGGATGCTGATGGAGAAGTACAAAGAATGTAATAGGTAATTGCATTGTGTCTTTGTAGATTTAGAGAAAGCGTATGATAGGGTGCCGAGAAAGGAGTTGTGGTATTGTGTGGGAAGTCTGGAGTGGCAGAGAAGTATGTTAGAGTGGTGTAGAATATGTACAAGAGCTGTAAGACGGTGCTCAGATGTTCTGAAGGTGTGACAGAGTTCAAAGTGAAGGTGGGTCTGCATCAAGGATCGGCTCCGAGTCCGTTCTTGTTTTCTCTGGTGATGGACAGGATGACAGATGAGGTTAGACAGGAGCCTCCCTGGACAATGATGTTTGCAGATGACATTGCGCTTTGTAGTGAGAGCAGGGAACAGGTGGAGGAAAATCTAGAGAAGTGGAGGTACGTTTTGGGAAGCAGAGGAATGACCAAGTGTTTCCGGACTTTAAGTACTTTGGGCAAACGGTCCAGATCAATGGAGAGTGTGGAAAGGAGGTGAAGAAGCGTATGCAGGCAGGTTGGAACGGGTGGAGAAAGTGTCAGGGCTGTTGGGTGATGAAAGAGTATCAGCGAGAATGAAAGGAAAAGTGTACAAGACAGTGGTGAGACCAGCGATGCTCTACCGCTTAGATAGGAGGCAGAGTTGAAAGATAGGAGGCAGAGTTGAAGGTAGCAGAGATGAAGATGTTAAAGGTTCTCTTTGAATCCAAAGAGAACCGCACAATCCAAGTTTTTCAATCTGAAATAAAATATACTAAAGGCAGTACTGATGAGGTTTAAGACACCCAAGATGGTGAATCAGCAAGTGTTTATTGACTGGAAATTTCCTGCTGAACATACACTCATACTGATACAGGATGTGTGAAGCTCAGGAATGTCTGGTGGTTATAAATAAAGGAAGCAAAAATCTCTTATGTGGACATAAAATTATGAGGGAAAAAAGAGCACCCTCTTATTTTTAATCTGGGCCCAATTAACAGAAATTAAATGTGTAATATTGTCATAAAATAGTAACATAATTCAAAAAAACCTTCAGATTTAATTTTTATTGTAATACCTCATCAGTGTAACCTATCCATTGAAAGTGCAAAGTAATACTGGTTTAGTAAAACTGCATGAGTTAAGGAACATTTGCATGTATTTTTTTTTATTTGCATAAATGTATTAAAAAAAACATGTTTTGCTGTTATTATGGATATTTAGGTGCAGATTAATGTGGCAAAAAGCTATAAGCTTCAATACATTTTAAAATAAATGTACACTAACACAATACCACGCCACAACCTTCATCAGGAAAAGCGTTTAAAAGAAACATTAGAATTAGTGCAAACTCTACATAAGGCTTTAAAAGTTTGCTTGCTCTCCATTTTTTTTTTCTCTCATAACTATCCTGTTGCCTTCTTTTTTTATAATAGCTATACTCAAATCCATATTTAGACATTTACAGAGTTATTGTTATTCCACCTGCAATGAATGATTATGAGAAGGTAATTACATCTAAAATCAGGTGAATGAACTGGAAAGAGGGTTACATGGTCCCTACCTTTTTAACGGACCGAAAGTAATCGGACAATCGGCTGCTCGATGGCCAGGTGTGCTTTATTAATTAGGAGTGGTCCAGCTATTTGGTTAATTCTTAAAAGGAAAGAATGCACTGGTATCCAGAAGCCCATGGACGCCAACTGTAGCCAGCCACCCATCACCAGGGATGAATTTCAGGATGTGACAATATTTACAACCAAGTATGAGAAGTTACAATTTTACCTATTGTTAGTCTCTCCATTTACTTTTGGTTCCTTAAATAGCACATTTGGAATGTTAAAATTATGGAGCTATCTATTTTATAGGAGATTTGGCCTGTATAAAGGAGCTAAAACAGAAAAAAAAAAAACATTTTCTATGTACTCCTATGGGGAAAAGACTACCACACATGTGCCATATAGCAATCTAGGAATTTTTGACTCTTTGACAAAAAAGTGACACAAAAAAAAAATAATCATCTGCTAATGGCTCTGGGCTTTCTTCAAAAGGCTAAGCTGCGTTATCAGACCATCTGCTCGTCTCAGGCGTTCATCATTTCTTGGGGTGATGATCACTCTTGTGGTTCGGGTCACTGGTCTCTCTGCTGCACACAAACAAGACATTAACTTAACGCAGTACATGTGTAGACATCACTCATTATAATTACTTTATAAATCACTCTCTCATTCTACAGGTTGGGCCATTTATATGGATACACCTTAATAAAATGGGAATGGTTGGTGATATTAACGTCCTGTTTGTGGCACATTAGTATATGTGAGGGGGCAAACTTTTCAAAATAGGTGGTGACCATGGTGGCCATTTTGAAGTCGGCCATCTTGGATCCAACTTTTGTTTTTTCAATAGGAAGAGGGTCATGTGACACATCGAACTTATTGGGAATTTCACAAGAAACATGGTGTGGTTGGTTTTAACGTAACTTTATTCTTTCATGAGTTATTTACAAGTTTCTCTTTGATCACAGCCATTGACATGTCGAAGACGTGAACACGTGATAAGCGGATCGAAATTGTGTTGATATCTGGTGAACGCAGTAACCGGGTCATTGCAGCAGATTTCAATGCAACACACCCTACGAGACCACCCATCTCCCATGCTACAGTTAGCAAACTGCTTGCTAAGTTTCGTGAAACTGGTGTTGGATTGGTCAAAATGTGGACGCAGGAAAACTGTCACTAATGAACAAACATCAGTGGCTGTCCTAGCTTCACAGCCCACAGCGTAGCACTCGCGCATGTCACTGGAGAGTGGCATTAGTCGAACATCCCTTCGGCTACTTACAAATGGCACCCTTACAAACTCCAGCTACTGCAGCATCTCAACAAGGATGACCCAGATCGGCGAACACAATTTGCAGAATGGGCAAAACAAAAATTGGAACAGTTCCCTCAGTTCACGCAGAAGATTTTGTTCAGTGATGAGGCAAACTTTTATGTGAATGGTGAAGTTAACAAACAAAACCACCGCTATTGGTCTGACACTTACCCACATTGGATAGATCCCTCCAAGACTGTTGGAACAAAAAAAAAGTGATGGTATGGTGTGGTATATGGGGTACAAAGGGGGTACAAAGGTAGTGGGGCCATTCTTCATCAATGGAAACCTCAAGGCTACTAGATATTTGAAATTGCTACATGATGATGTGTTTCCCTCTTTATGCACTGAAGCTGGCACGTTCCCTGAGTTTTTCTAGCAAGATGGTACACCACCACATTATGGGTGTCAGGTCCGAGCATTCCTGGATGAAACGTTTCCGGAAAAGTGGATTGGTCGTCGTGGGCCAGTTGAATGACCCCCAAGGTCTCCCGATCTGACCCCCTTAGACTTTTATCTTTGGGGTCATCTGAAGGCAATTGTCTATGGTGTGAAGATACGAGATGTGCAGCACCTGAAACTACGGATACTGGAAGCCTGTGCTGGCATTTCTCCTGCGGTGTTGCTATCAGTGTGTGTGAAGAGTGGGAGAAGAGGGTTGCATTGACAATCCATCACAATGGGCAGCACATTGAACACATTTTATAAGTGGTCAGAAACTTGTAAATAGCTCATGAAAGAATAAGGTTACGTTAAAACCAAGCACACCATTGTTTTTCTTGTGAAATTCCCAATACGTTTGATGTGTCACATGACCCTCTTCCTATTGAAAAAACAAAAGTTGGAACCAAGATGGCCGACTTCAAAATGGCCACCATGGTCACCACCCATCTTGAAAAGTTTGCCCCCTCACATATACTAATGTGCCACAAACAGGACGTTAATATCGCCAACCATTCCCATTTTATTACGGTGTATCCATATAAATGGCCCACCCTGTATATAGCGCTTATCCTGTACAGGGTTGTGAGAGGACTGGAGCCTCAGCTATGTCTGAGAGGATCTCAGAGGACCCAGGGCACGGGACAGTGTACACTATGGAGGGGGTGCCAATCCATTATAGGACACGACCTCTCACACGACAGGGTATTGGGAGACAGGGTATTGGCATGCCTTTCGATTGTGTGAGGAAACCAGTGTACCCGGAGGAAACTCTGGAAAAGTGCCCCCATTTTAAATCAAATTCCCCCTTTTCCAAATATTACCATGAGGAAAAAACTAAGGCAAATCAAACAAATCATAAAATGAATCCTGTACATTTTGCACCCCAACAGCATGACAGGCTATGAAATGAAACCACACATACAGATAAATGTACTGGATCTCTGCAGTTTAACATGGTGGGCTATGGGGTTGTTATGTGGCTGGTCATTCAAGTACATAACTGTGCTATGTACCATGATCTTTCAGCCCAAATATCTCTTGGTTGCCTTGTAACATTTTGTGTCTCTGGATTAAAACTCGACAAAGAGCCTGTGGCTCAAAGAAGTTAAAACTAATTTCTAAGAAGTAAGACAAGCACACACCGGAGATTATAAAGAAGCTTAAAAAGAAACATCTTCAGCAATGCAGAATATTGGAAATATGGGAAGTGGTGTTATTCTCTCCAGATCTCATTCTCATATATATAGCAGTGGTGGCTCAATCGGTTAAGGCTGTGGGTTACTGATCGAAAGGTTGGATGTTTTAGTCACAGCACCGGCAAGTTACCACTGTTGAATCCTTGAGCAAGGCACTGAACCCAAATGCTCCATGAGCACTGTATTCTGGCTGACCCTGCGCTCTGACACTAGCTTCCTAACTGTGATATGTAAAAAATAAATGAATAAATAAAATTGTATTATCACTGTGCTGTAAGGTACATGTGACAAGTAACTAAATCATAAACACACATACCGTATACATGTTCATTCCAGACTGTGATGGTCGTTCCATAAAACCTTCAGCTTGCGTCTCTTGAGGTATTCCATAGTGGATTTTGAGGTATATTTAGTATCACTGTCCTGTTGTAGAAGCCATCCTCTTTTCAGCTAAAGCTTTTTTACAGATGGAGTGATGTTTGCTTCCAGAATGTGCTGGTATTTAGTGGAATCCATTCTTCTTTTTTTCTCCAAACATGCCTTTGCTGATTGTGGCCAAACTTCCATTTTAACTTCACCAGTCCACAGCACTTGTTTCCAAAACGCATCAGGCTTCTGTAAATGTTACGCTGCACTTCTGATGTTGGATTTTATGATGGAGATGCAGGTAAGGTTTTCTTCAGGTGACTCTTCCATGAAGGTCGTGTCTGTGCAAACATCACTGCAGAGTGGAACAGTGCACAACCACTTGTGAGGCTGCTAAATCTGCCTGCAGATTTTTTGCAGTCAAATGGGGGTTTTGATTTGTCTTTTCAACCAGCATACGAGCAGTTCTCTCCGAGAGTTTTCTTGGTCTTCCAGATCTCATCTTGACTTCCACAATTCCCCTGAACTGCCGCCTCTTAATTACATTTCTTACTGTGGAAATTGCAAGCGGACAACTCTTTGCTATCTTCTTGTAGCTTCTCCTGCATTGTGAGCATCAATAACTTTCATTTTCAGAGTCTTACACAGCTGCTTAGAGGAACCCATGGTCGAGTGTCCGCAAGTGTGTGCACAAGGTTTGAAGAGTCAAAGTATTTGTAAAGCTTGTAAAGGCCTTGTAAAGGCATTTATTAATGGCGGCTGTTGCCATGCATCAGATCTAACAAGCTAATTAAGGTCTGAAACCTTGTAAAAAGAATCTGGGCACCCAAAGAGATCCAGAGTCTCAAACTTTTCGCATTATTCTGCGCTTCAATGAAGATAGTTCTTAATGGCATTGGCTGTATGTTTGGGGTCATTGCCCTGCTGCAAGATTAATTTGGGGTGAATCAGACGCCTCCCTGATGGTTTTGCATGATGGATAAAGAAATATCAAATGCCCAACTCCATTTGATTTAAATATAGCCCCAAAGATGCAAGGAACTTCCACCATGTTTCACTGTTGCCTGCAGACACTCATTATTGTACCGCTCTCCAACCCTTCAGCAAACACCATGGCTTTTGCTACAGGCAGATATTTCACATTTTGTTTCATCAATCCAAAGCAGCCATTTATTCTGCACTCCAGTTCCTATGTTTTCATGCATAAATGAGTGGCTTAGCCTTGTTTCCATATAAGAGGTCTGGCTTTTGGGCTGTAATTCTTCCATGAAGGCCACTTCTGGTTCGACTTCTTTAGAGAACTGGTGTACTGCTTTCTACCAGTTCTTTGCTGATGGCACTGATGGACATCTTTCAATGTCAAACTTCATCTGCATCTTTCATCTGTTGCATTAAGTTTCCTTGGCCATCCAGCCTGCCCTTAACATTGCATCAACAGTCCTTCACCCAGTTTTAAGCCTCCTACACACACGTTTCTGTTTCATGTAATGACTGTATTTCAAGCTATATCTGAAATAGTTTATGCTTGGTATAAAAGGTTAAACATACACTTGACTCTGATCCTACAAAATCCCCAACTTTGTACGTGTGCATGTGTAAGAATCGATATTGGTTTTAAGGCAGCAAGTGTAGTCACACCAAACATTAATTAGATTTAGTTAGTTGTGAGCTTGTTCCAAAGGGTGGGACCGGCCACAGAAAAAGCACGGTCACCTCTCCTTCTTAGTCGACTTTTCGGAATTATAAGCAGAAGCTGATCAGATGATCTAAGTGCTCTCTGAGGGCAGTATGAAATGAATCAAATCACTCGTATATTGAGGCGTTACCCCCTTAATCGCCTTAAAAACAAATAAAAGCATTTTAAATATAACTCTATATTCAACCGTACTCTATAGTCAAATATCACCCCAAGATTCTTCACATGTGATCTAATATAGGGTGACAGTGGTCCCAAGGCGGGGGTTAGAATCTCAACAATCGACGGCGATCCAAATAATAATACCTCAGTCTTAGACTCATTTATATGTAAAAAATTTGTGGCCATCCATTTTTTAAGTCACATAAACAATCAAATAAGGGTTGCATCGATTCCGGATTTCCAAATTTTAGGGGCATCTGCGTAACAATGATAGGAGACCCCATATTTTGTTATTATGTGGCTTAAAGGCAACATATATAACTAAAATAGAACGCAGCCAAGTACAGACCCTTGCGGAACACCATACAGAAGAGGGGCTGGAGCAGTCGTTGATTCATTAGAAGAAACAGATAAAGTTCTAGAATGCAAAAATGATGAGAACTATTTCAACACAGTACCCGAAATACCACCCCACTGTTGAAGGCGCTCTAACAAGACCTCGTGATCTATGGTGTCGAAAGCGGCACAAATTTTTTTAAAAGCGGTTGGATGATTGCATGTTTAAAAGCTGTAGGAACTTGACCAGACATAAGCAAAGTATTAATTATCTGTAAAATGGAAGAACCAATGCAGTTAAAAGCTTCCTTTATAAGATGGGGAGGCAATAGATCATGGGGATAAGAAGAGGGCTTTAATTCAGATATTAATTCCCTTAAATACTGAAAAGTGATTGGGGAAAAATCAACAAATTTAGCAGAGGTCACTGGAGTAACCACTACCAGAGTATCACATGAACATGCCTGAGTCCTAATGTTAGTTATTTTTTCAATAAGATAATTGAGGAAAAGATCACTATTCAAATGCGATATATTACTGGAAACATTTTTCGGGAGGACTTATTAAAGTACTTAATGTATTAAATAAAACTCTCGGCTGATGGTTGTATTTTAAAATTAAATCAGAAAATAATTTTTTCTCTTGCGGATTTCACAGCATCTTGAAACTTGGCTAATGATTCTTTAAAAATTTGATAAGAAACTTGCAATCTATCCTTCCTCCATTTTCTTTCAGCCCTCCTACATAGCATTCTGAGACTCCTTGCCGAATCATCAAGCCAAATTTAAATGTTTCAAAAGATAACTGATTAAATTACATTCTTGCTATGTTTTTTAAGCTTCGTTTTTCTTTATATCTATAACTTTTAGAGACGGGGGGAAAAAAAGGAACTTTACGTCCTAAAAGGACAAAAACAGCGTCTGCAGGAATACTTATAGAAGATATTTAAACTGGGAGATGAAATGTGTGTAAGACCTGGGGGGATGAAGTCACTTGAGTAACATACAGTTGTAGACATATATAACCCGTCATGTTTTAGCTACTAAAGCCAGGTCAGGAGATTAGCTAGTGCTTCCGGTTACACTGGTGTGTTAGCATCACTTTACAAAGGCCGTAAAGGAGCAGAAATATTTAACATCCTATTTAATTCAATACGATAACTGTATTGCAATAACAAAAACTGCTTATTTGCATAAGGTGATACGAGGAATGTTCAAGTCAGACCAGGACATTAACACAGTTATGTAAGTAAAAACTACATTTTTCTTTTTTTTATCTGTCATTTGTCAAGGATAAGGTGTTTCACTCATGGAATGTTAACAGGATTGTACCATTTAAATGTTTTACTGCGGTTAAGAGTCTCATCACCACACTGTGCTTAAAATCTTCTTTAAAATGTTCAGCGTTTTTACAGCAGAGTTCATCAGAAAGTCTTTGCTGGATGTAAACGCAGCTCATAGATTATTCAAAATAAAATAGATTTTTTTCATCTTAATTTATATATCGCACTCGATGCACACACACCTTTGCGTGTGTGCTGCGCTCTAATGCCAACGTCCTAAGCTGGAATATATATTTTGTGCGCGTGAATTGAGTTTTTTCGCACGTGAATACGCGCACGCAGTCTAGAGAAATCTCACTGAAGAGGCTGATGACGCGCAGTCTGACATTCTCACCCGTTCGCTCCAACACGCCTCCTCCACTCTCGGGTTCCACCTTCTCGTACAAGCGTCTAACTCCTTGCATTTGTCTCGCAGCGCATCGTTCTCTTTTTCCAGCTCCGCAGCTCCGGCGTCAATAATGTCAACTTTCTCAGCACCAGCTTCCACCTGTCTGCCATAGACTTCAGATAGTCGGCGAGGCTCCCGACTGAATCTTTCACCAGCACTTCTACGCACAACAGCCTCAGTAAACTTCGCTGCTGCATTGGTTCCATGCTCAGCATCACCGCTAGCATAGCCGCCAGAGCTTCCGAGGTATCGGCACTATGAGAGTCTGTGCATGACGCTTCGAATTTCTTCATTCGAAAACGTTCATATATGTGTCTAAATAAAAAAATAACCTAGGCACATTTACATAGCCACCTCCGGCACTAAAAATGTCAGAGAATATTCCCAGCAGAGCTTCAAAACAACGAAGTAACTCAGACGCCACCTTCACCTCTCCTCCTATCCCAGTGGATGAGTCCGTTACTCACGGCGGCGACGACTTCTTCTTCTTCTTCGCAACGTGTTTAGGTGCACACTGCCCCTTGCGGTAACGTAGTGTATAACATTAGGTAATACGAGAAGCCCCTGTCTGCAGATCACAGATCATCTACAGGCTGCAGACCGGGGTATTTGGGTAATTCAGATGTTTTCCAAAAACAAGTTTTCCAACCCTGTATCTTCAAGAAAACTAAAGATTGCCCTGAAACATTGTCACGTCCTCTCGCCCACTTCTACAATCCCTTTCCCATCCCAGCCAGAGCTTTCTCAAGGAGCTAGGAGAACCCGAGGAACAAAATATACAATGTGTGACCGTGAAGTGGGAGCGCCTGTTAAAATAAAACCAGACTATGTGTATGATTCTTATTGGCATTTTTAATCATATTGGTATTAATAATAATCAAAGTAATCAAAATAGTATTAAATATATCGTATGAAAAATATAGAAGGATTTAAAAAAAAAAAAAAAAACCCGTTAGCGGATGTGACGTTATGATGCGTCACTAGGTTCCTCTTTATGTTCTTTATGTTTTAAGTTAAGACGTCGGTGCAAAATTTATTTCAGTATTCTAATAAACAGGATCTGTATTTATTTCAGTTATATTGATGTTATGCGACATGGATGGGAGGTATGTATGTATGTATGTATGTAATGTAATGTAGGTAAAATTAGCAGTTATCGTTAATCTGCAAAAGTCCCTCAAGTTCCGGGAAAATAACAGGATGAACAAAAGAAAAAGAAAGCGCTTCATTCGCTCGCCCAGTAAAAGCCATAAAGTATGACAGAACATTGTGAAATATATATTCAAACATTGACGCTAGCTATTTACGCATTTTTTTTTTTTTTTTTTTGCCGTTCCAAGTTTTTTCGGTAGCGAATCATGTGGAGTTAAACCGCAGACTAGCGTGGCCACGTGTTTAGGGTGTGTTTGATATCGAGGTCCATTTGGATTACAATGACCTTCACATTCACCTAATAACATGTGTGTCTGTATACAGGCTGTTTAATTAGTACAAATGGCTTTAAGAAAAAAAAATGGTGTGTGGTGGGGGGGGAGACTGTTTGCATATTCTCATCACATTCCCAGAGAGAATTAACAAGCTGAGTCAGTTTTTCTTACCATCTTTACTACTGATGTTACCAAAAAAAAAAAAAAAACAATCCATTTCCCGCCAGAAAGAGCTTTTAAGATGATGCGTTTGCTTTGACAAAAAATTGGCAAGTTAATTTAAGGCCTGTTTGCAAATAATTCATAAACCATGAAGGTGATGAACAGTCCTGAGGAACTTGCATTATTTATAGCTTATGTCATATATTTAGAAATTATAAATACGATATAACTTGTATATCAGCTCTGTTAACTTGTGGGGTTGAATCCCTAATAGTGTTAAACGGAAAGTGCGCTGTGTGGAGTATACAATCCCTTGTTCCACACACCAAGTAGTGCCTTGATATTAAAGTTAGTCTCTCTTACTAGCCACTGAATTTTCTGCAGCATTTCTTTGCGGAATAACACATTTGTTCCCTTTGAAGATGATGTCATTTCCTACTGAGAGCTCAGCTCTACCTGCCCAGTAATCTTGAATTTGCTTTGTACAGTCACTTTTATTTTTCGACCATTCATGAACCCTTTGAGTTGTGCCAATGTTCCATCCAGCTCAGTTAGCTCCGTCTTCTCTTCGGACACTGGCAGTGATGTCACGATCGTGTCACCGCATGCCTGCACATTTCATTTCTCTCCGTTTGAATTTTCATGCCTGTCAACAGCTCGAGAGAGAGTATCTGCTGCGAACATGAATTTTCCTGGTGTGTAGATCATTTTGACATCATATTCGCCGAGTTCTCATTGGACAGTCATTAAAGGGTTTCGACATTACAGATACATGGGGCTTATGATCAGTTTCCACTTCAATGGTCTGACCATACACAAACTGATGCAACCTCTCACAGGCATATGTGCTAGCCAAGAGTTCTTTCTCTGTTTGTGCATAGTTTAACTCATGGCACTTGTCAAAGCACGTGATGCGTATGGTATTAGCTGCCATTCCTCATCATATTGCTGCAGCAGCACGGCACTGAGGCCATATCGTGAGGCATCAGCTGATATTCTTGTGGGGGTCATAATATCTGAGCACCGGGTCCTCTGTGATGATGCGCTTCAGATCTTGAAAGCATGCTTCCTGCTCATGAGACCAAACATTACTAAGTCTTTTGCTCCAGGAGACATCGGAGATGAGCAGAACGTGTGGACAGCTGTGCAATGAATTTGGCCAAGTAATGGTCATTCCAAGGAATCTTCTTAATTCCTCTTTAGTTTGGGGCTGTTCCATGTTGACTATTGCTGAGGTTTTTCTTGGATCTGGTCTAACACCATCCTCAGCAGAACATTTCCAACAAAAGTCAAGCTGTTAGCTGCAAACTCACATTTCTCTCTATTCAGTTTCATGACGACTGGAACCCCACACGATTATATCATCCATCATAGTCTCAACACCTGGTAAGTGCTCAAAAATCATGCGGATTGTCTTGTGGCGCTGACAAAATGCCATACGGCAGACGAAGAAAACGGAAGCTGCCTACTGGTGTTTTCACCAGTTCCTTTTACTTTTTTTTAAAAAGGATACCAGTGTATCCTTTTACTTTCATTTTTGTTGAGTGTATTTTGCTTTTGACTTTGAGGGTTTTGTACTCATCCACAGATATAATTTGTTGTATTGTGTTGGTCTGCAATGAGTCCACAAAAAATTCATTCGCTTCTTCAACTGCATGTACTTTTTTCTTTGCGACACCGGCTTTACAACATGTTGCGAAATGATTTTTTTCCACAGCTGTTGCAGATCTTCCCATATGCTGGACACGAGCTTGACATGTGAACTCCTCCACACATGTTGCATTTACTTTTTTGAGTTTTTCCTCTTTTTTTGTTTTGCAAACTGTTTTGTGTGCTGCTCTCTTCTTTGTACTGCACGCACTGTTGCACCATCCCGTTGTAATTCTTTGGTTTGTGAATGGGTTATTTCAGCAGATCTACAGATTTTGACAGCCTTGTCCAGAGTCAGAGCTGGTTCACGTGACAGTCTTTCTCTGAGAGTGTTGTCGAGAATCTCACAGACGATCCTGTCTCTCGTTAGTAAATCTCTCAAATCTCGCAAGTCTTACTTAAAAGTGTGCAGCTCAGCAAGGTACTGGTCAAAACTCATTCCATGTTTTTGGTCAGCAGAGAAAAACTTCTATCTCTCAAACGTGACGTTCTTGCTCGGCACAAATGATTCAAATTTTTGCATCAGAGCAGTCAGTTTTACATTTGCCTCATCTAGTTGAAAGCTGTTATAAATGTCATTTTTCATAGATTACTGTGCATGCAAACAGATGGATGCTTTAAGCTTTCCATCTCCACCCGCACCGCTAGCAGCCAGGTGTATATTAAATCTCTGCTTTAAATGTTTCCTGTTATCAGAAAGATAAAACTGCATCGGAGTTGGTGGATTTAACTTTTCCATGACAGCAAGCACTCTAAGTTTCTTATTACATTTTAAAACCGACTCGTCTTGTTAACCCTTTTTCCTTTTATACTTTTTTGTGTGGCAATTCCTTTTTCTGACGCAATGTTATGCTCACAATGACAACAGGCTTTACTATCAAAGCCATTCTTTTATTAAACACCTAGTCAGCACATGTACTGCAGAATACGGCCGTGACTAATGAAGATGTGTCCCCTCTTTACATTCCGACTGTGCAACAAAACAAGACCGGAACCAACATGTTATCAGACATAACATCACAACCACTGTAGAACAAAGAGACTGTACGTCTAGTCTTGTAGCTAACAACACTGCATAGTTGCTGCTTTCCTTCAATGAATTGGAAAATACTACCTGTGTACTGTAGTACCTGTACCTGGCCTGAGTTGTAATCACCACTGTGTCACATCTTCAGTGAAGACTTCTCTCAATCTATGTAACCTCTTTCACCGAGTCACTCATCCGGTCACTGTGCAAGACTGCGTTTCTCTGCAGAGTATGCGCGATCATCACTATGCACTACTACTTTTTACGGCAACTGGCATTCGTTGCATTTCCTGCCTCTTAGTACACACTCTCTCATGGTAGCAGAATAAACAGGTACAGGAGCATTAGCACAAGAGGGAATCAGTGGCATTGTTCTCACAAAGATTTTTAAAAAAGGCTTGGTGCAGAGACGGCGTGTTGTGTAAGACGACATAACGTCATGAGATGTGTGTTGTTGCTGAAAGTGCTTCTGTGACGTGTGAATGTGGGTTTAAAGACATTTTAACCTACTCATGGGTGTAGTTAAAAGTCCCTGTGCTGTAACTATCTTTTATTATAAGCACTCGTGGAATGCCTCTCGGCCAGATTGCTCAGTCAGAACTAACTATTGTATAATACAATAGAATGACAGTTTGTGATCCTCTGTGAGACCAGAAAAAAAAAAACGATCACCACATTTAAGCTGTAGGGTGATATTGAAGGATGTGCATGATATCAAATAAAGACTTGTGCACATTTGAGAATGATGCAAAATAATGAATCCATTAATCATGTTGATTGGATGACCAGCACTTCAATTTGCTGAGTGACATTTTTGCTTGAGCTGTTTGTAATCCTGCCATAATTATAACACATGTTCATCTAGTTTACACTGCTGTTTTGCAATGCAGGTATTGTGTGTGAATGGGTGTGACGGAAGAAGCAGTGTCCTGGGGGGAAAAGAAACAAAGCAGAACAAAACAGGTTTATATTGATTTTTTTTTACATCACAAAATGAAGACCAGTTGCAGTACTGAAAATTCAGTTTTTGACTACAGAAGTCTAAGTCGAAACCAAAAAAAAAAACAATGTTAAATTTACACTCTGGTCCATAAGTTTTTGGAGAGTATTTTTGCTTCGGTACTCCACCACAATGGATTTTGAACTAAACACTGAAGATGTGATTGGAGTGTAGTCCTCCAACTTTACTTCAAAGGGTTAAACAATCAATTTTTGCACCAAAAAAGTCAGTTTCAAAAGTATCTGGAAAAAACTGCTGAAGCAGATCCCAGCCAGACGATGATAAAGCATACTGATGTCTCCAAAAGCATTTATTTAATGTACAGTCGTGGCCAAAAGTTTTGAGAATGACACAAATATTAGTTTTCACAAAGTTTGCTGCTAAACTGCTTTTAGATCTTTGTTTCAGTTGTTTCTGTGATGTACTGAAATATAATTACAAGCACTTCATACGTTTCAAAGGCTTTTATCGACAATTACATGACATTTATGCAAAGAGTCAGTATTTGCAGTGTTGGCGCTTCTTTTTCAGGACCTCTGCAATTCGACTGGGCTGCTCTCAATCAACTTCTGGCCCAAATCCTGACTGATAGCAACCCATTCTTTCATAATCACTTCTTGGAGTTTGTCAGAATTAGTGGGTTTTTGTTTGTCCACCCGCCTCTTGAGGATTGACCACAAGTTCTCAATGGGATTAAGATCTGGGGAATTTCCAGGCCATGGACCCAAAATTTCAACGTTTTGGTCCCCGAGCCACTTAGTTCTCACTTTTGCCTTATGGCACGGTGCTCCATCGTGCTGGAAAATGCATTGTTCTTCACCAAACTGTTGTTGGATCGTTGGAAGAAGTTGCTGTTGGAGGGTGTTTTGGTACCATTCTTTATTCATGGTTGTGTTTTTGGGCAAAATTGTGAGTGAGCCCACTCCCTTGGATGAGAAGCAACCCCACACATGAATGGTCTCAGGACGCTTTACTGTTGGCATGACACAGGACTGATGGTAGCGTCACCTTTTCTTCTCCGGACAAGAATTTTTTCAGATGCCCCAAGCAATCGGAAAGAGGCTTCATCCGAGAATATGACTCTGCCCCAGTCCTCAGCAGTCCATTCGCCGTACTTTTTGCAGAAGATCAATCCGTCCCTGATGTTTTTTTTGGAGAGAAGTGGCTTCTTTTCTGCCCTTCTTGACACCAGGCCATCTTCCAAAAGTCTTGGCCTCACTGTGCGTGCAGATGCGCTCACACCTGCCTGCTGCCATTCCTGAGCAGCTCTGCACTGGTGGCACTCCGATCCCGCAGCTGAACGCTCTTTAGAAGACGATCCTGGCACTTGCTGGACTTTCTTGGATGCCCTGAAGCCTTCTTAACAAGCATTTCCTTGAAGTTCTTGATGATCCTATAAATTGTTGATTTAGGTGCGATCTTAGTAGCCACAATATCCTTGCCTGTGAAGCCATTTTTATGCAACACAATGATGGCTGCACGCGTTTCTTTGCAGGTCACCATGGTTAACAATGAAAGAACAATGATTTCAAGCCTGCCATTCTAACCCAATCAGCCTGACATAATGATCTCCAGCCTTGTGCTCGTCAACATTCTCACCTGAGTTAACAAGACGATTAATGAAATGATCTCAGCAGCTCCTTTAATGACAGCAATGATATGCAGTGGAAAGTTTTTGGGGATTAAGTTAATTTTCATGGCAAAGAAGGACTGTGCAATTCATCTGATCACTCTTCATAACATTCTGGTGTATATGCAAATTGCTATTATAAAAACTTAAGCAGCAACTCTTCCAATTTCCAATAGTTATGTAATTCTCAACTTTTGGTCACGACTGTATATTCACTCTTTCACTATATTTGAACATGGTAAACCTAAACAAATAAAACTGAATAACATAAAATGATCTCTTACACACACATCATTATATTATCCTTGCATACAAACATTAAATCAAATATGTTTTCAAGACAACTTCTAACATGTACATATGAGACGATAGAAAGCCACCATTACCAGGAAATTAGCACCAGTCACGAAGCGTGGTCATTCAGTATCAAAATAAAAGCCCTCAACTAACAGTTAGCGTTACTTAATCTTTTTTTAATACTTGGCTGCAAATCCTTTGCAGTCTGTCTGAAGTTTGAATTTCATGGACTCATTACTGCAGCCACCTTCAGTTATTGCTTAATTTGGGGTTCTTTTGTCTGTCCTACAGCAGTAATGACATTTATTATATTTACCTGTAGCAAACCACCAAATTTATCGGAACACTATGCGTTTTTTATGGTTGCAGATACTCAGTGCTCCTTGCCCTCCTGCTGATAAACAGAGGTGAGTGTTTAACAGACCAATACAAAAATAATCATGATTTACATATAGCTCTGCCATCTTTGTAGAACAGAGCTTCTTTAGTATTTGATGTAAATGTAGATTATTTCTAATGTTTATTTGTGAAACTATTAAATAATAAACAGAGAAACTTTAGACAGTGTTGAGCTACGTACCCTAAGGACAACTTGCACGGCTAAGATATTTGCAGCCAGGATTCCCAAAACCACAATATGAACTGAATCTTCATTTTATAATACGGGTTTATAGGTTCGATTTAGTTCAGGTCACCACATTTGCATGAATGACGAGCCAGCCTTTTTTCACATCTGAGCAAATAAACGAACTCGGAATATGGCACAAATAAGCTTCGATACCGTAAACAAATTCCATTTCAGTTCTTTTAAATAGTGGCATAGTATTTAACCAGTCCTTGTTCAGTAGAAATTATAGAAGAAAAGCTTTAAGTCTCTTTGCTCAGTGGCGAGAAGCATGATCATCCTAAAAATCATTAGCAAACCTGTTTTCTATTGATTGAATAAGAAAAGCATCCAACATTTCAATGTACGCTTATGCACTGATTGCTAAAGTAGGGATTGCCATCACACCCTGGTCCTGGTTCTGACATGCAAACCCATATTGTACATAAGTGAGGAAAGTTGATAGTTTCTTTTGCATAAAGAAACTGCTTTTAATGTCAGTTTCATTAAAACACCAGACAAAGGTTCCAGCATTGTCTCCTTGGCCAATGATGAGAGTAAGTATGGTGGTTCCATAATTTATGCACTTGTATCCTCTGCTTATAGTGTCCCTGTCTTATAGTCAATTGAAAATCTAATGTTTGTTTTTCAGTGTCATCGCAGAATGTCCATGTGGTTAATGCTACTTTACATAAGAGCGTCATCTTACCATGTTCAGCCAATCGGACTCAGAAGGCCGTGTTTTGGCTATATAATGAAACCATTAAAGTATGTGACATCATTGGAGGTGTAATGAATCTTGACGAGCAGAATGAATTGTACAATAACAGAGTGGAGACTTTTTCGTCAGAGTTTCCAAAAGGCAACTTCTCCATCAAACTGAACCAACTAAAAATGTCTGATGCAGGAAATTACACTTGCAACTTCAGTGAGATCCCGACTCCAAAGAGAATACAACTTAATGTTACAGGTGTGTGTGTCTAAATTCTTTCAGAATCACTTCCTAAAAGAATCTCATAATAATAATAATAATAATAATAATAATAATAATAATAATAACACTCAGCAGCTACCAAGACTGTTCCACTGGCCTTTGCCTTTTCAAGTTCAGCACAATGGAGGAATTTTCAGAGGGGGGTGGGGTAAAGACTACAGAAAAAGCTAAAGAAACTCTCAAATACTGCTTATGGTGGTAAGTGCTATGGTTGGAACACAGTGAATCGGCAGCTTGCGAAGGTACTCATCACAAGTGAGACACTCAGATATTTTGAATTGGAAAGTAAAAAAAAAAAAAAAGATTTGAAGAAAGGGTCTACTGCCAAATAAAAATTTGATTTTCAGAAACTCATGACCTTTTAATGATGTATTCTAACTTAATTTACCAAATAGTGAAAGAATAGGAAAGAGTAAGGCAGGGTAGCAATGAAAATATGGCGCTTTTGAAAGTGCTTGGAAATCATTTTTGTGAATTGCGACATGGTACCTGAAATTAAAAGGGTCCTGGAAATGTATAATTCTTTTAATTAAAATTTAGGGTTTTATGGTTTATTACCCCTAAGTTTTATTTTAGAATTTTTTAATTATACAGTCTTATGCAAAAGTTTAGGCACCCCTTGATAAATAAAATATTTTGGTGATTTTTTTTTTATTGAAACAGTCTCTCCTGGAAATGGAAAAAAAACACAATATTTTCAGCAAACATTGGTGCATATTAACTTTTTATGCCATAAATTTAACAAAGATAAAAAATAAAACCATTTATTGTGGCTCTGCAAAAGTTTGGGCACCCTACATAATCAGTACTTAGTAACTCCTCCTCTGGTAGATATCACAGCTTGCAAACGCTTTTTATAGCAGCTAAAAGTCTTTCAATTCTTGTACTTAGGATTTTCTCGCGTTCTTCCTTGCAAAAGGCTTCTAGTTCTGTAATATTCTTTGGTTGTCTTGCACGCACAGCTCTTTTATAATCTACCCACAAATTTTCAATGATGTTTAAATCAGCGGACTGTGATGGCCGTTCCAAAACCTTCAGCTTGCGTCTCTTGAGGTTTTCCATAGTGGATTTGGACGTATGTTTAGGATCATTGTCCTGTTATAGAAGTCATCCTCTTTTCAGCTTCAGCTTTTTTTTTTTTTTACAGATGGTGTGATTCTGTTTGCTTCCAGAATCTGCTGGTATTTTGTGGAAACTGCAAGTTGAACGCTCTTCTTGTAGCTTCTCCTGCATTGTGGGCATCAATAACTTTCATTTTCAGTGTCTTACACAGCTGCTTAGAGGAACACATGGTTGTTGAGTGTCCGCAAGTGTGTGCACGAGGTTTGAAAAGTATTGAAAGTATTTGTAAAGCTTTGAAATTGGCATTTTCTAATGACAGCTGTTGCCATGCATCAGATCTAAAGAGCTGATTAAGGTCTGAAACCTTGTAAAAAAGAATCTGAGACTCTGAGTAGGGTGCCCAAACTTTTGCACAGTGCCATAATAATATTTTTATTTTTTTTTATCTTTGTTCAATTTATGACATAAAAAGTAACTATGCACCAATGTTAGCTGAAAATATTGTGCGTGTTTTCCATTTCCAAGAGAGACTGTGTTATTTAAATATAAAAAAAACCTCACCAAACTTTTGCATAAGACTGTACCAACTTTACTATTGATGAAGTTGTTCTCTAAAGTTATGCAATCAGTAGCAGAGTGAGAGTGTGTTAAGTCATTCTCCAGCCTTTTCCTCATGGTAAGGTTCGGAGTTCTGCTCTATGGTGTTGATATTTGGTTGGTGTTGAGTTTCACAGCTCCGCAGTATCCATAGCTGTTCGTAATAGTGCAACTGCATACTGCAACACTTTGCTCTGTCAGCCTGATCGATGTAAGGTTATTGAGCATGTTAAGCTAATAAATGGTCAGTTGTGTAGATCGTATAAGCACTTATTGATTATGGTTATAGTATTGTGTTTTATGTTCTGCAGATGGAAGTGGGATTGTCATGAGAAGACCAGACAGCCTTTTGCCTTTTCTGCTGGCATACAGTCTGCTCAGCAACTAAACCACATGACGAGGACAAAAATGTTGCAGTCCGTTCTATTTTCTCAGCTTTGCAGGATGGAGCCTCAGTTATTGAGAAGGCGATCTGCCTTTCCTGAAGAAAAGCTTTCAGAAAGCAGTGCGGAGATGAAAAAAAAAAAAAAAAGTGTGCGCAGTGTTTGAAAAACTTGTGTGTTCATTAAAATATGGGCTAATTTTCATGTGGCTATTAGGTTTACCCATTTACCATAATATCAAAGGGCACAGCCCAGTGTTGTTACGTTACATATATTGCATTATTTAATGTTGCTTTTGCAAAACTGTTCAGAATGTAGACTTGTACTTCAGAGGAAACAACATGTATCCCTAAGGTCTCCCAATAAACCACATACTGTACAGTGGTACCTCGGCATACACACACCTCGCCTTAATCATTTTCACTGAACTGAAATTTTGCACAAAATTTACATCCACATACAAAGTATTTTTCGGCTTGCAACTGAACCGACTGTGGATAAGGTGCGTGTACGTCCGGGAGCCGTTACAATCTTGTATTTGCCAGTGAAAAGCCAAGTGAAGGGAGTTGTTTTTTATTTTGCATTTTGTGCAATATTGAGTAGAGATGGGGGGGGGGGAATGTATTCAGTTATGAATCGTAATTCTTTTGCTTGCTGATTCACGTAGCACACTAACTATCCATGACCAGAATTGTCTGATTTTCAGTTTGACTGGCCGTGACCAGTGATTGGCCGATCAGCTTTCAGTATAAACAATTCTGCAACGAGTGCAGAAGCTTCCGAGTGACGCAACATGTACACATTTTTATGTCGTTACATTATCAAAAATAACATGTTAAAAGCCTTAGATCTGCCTTTTCCTCCAAATTCTGTGAGAGAATTAGTCTTAAACCAACTCCTTACACACATTTACACAAGTCTCAAAACACTGGGAAGCCCTGCATGCCCATGTTAGAATCCACAAATGCCCACGTGCTTGCTGCGCCTCCGCCTGCGTGCTCGCTCTAGAGTTTTGAGACTTTGGATGCTTTTGTGGAGGTAGAGTAAAGACATAGCACCATGGGTCCCAGAAATGTAAGCAAATACATTTACATTTCTGTTTGAATTGTTTTTGATTATCTGCATTTACATTACTTTTTACCTTAAGAACTCGCCTGTTCTTAATTGTGTGTGCCGAGGCAACACTGCATGTTGTGCTGAAAATACAATGTTTCAATGAAATTGCCTTTTTTTCCTCCTAATACATCAAAGAAGTACTTAATAATCAATTTTTATAATTATTTATTATGCAATTATGTATTTTCTATAATATGTTTATTGTAATTACATGTTTTACATTGCCTAGCCAATAACTGGCGCACACACTAATATTTTGTTGGGCCACCTTCTGCTTTGATTAAGGCACACACCATTGTTTCAGTAAGAATGTGTTATTTCACAGCACTTGTTTCCGTCTAGAGTCGCATTAATTTCTTTCCAAGGTCTTGTGTTGATGGTAGGAGAGTCGGACCACTGCGTAAAGTCTCCTCCAGCACATCCCAAAGATTCTCAATGGGGCTTGGGTCTGGACTGTGTGGTGGCCAATCCATGTGTGCAAATTATCCCGACATCCTCATCTTGGAATATTGGCCATGCCACCAGGGAAGAAAAACTCCATGCATGTGAAAACAGTACTTCACTTACACTTCACCCACTGCTCTGCGTGAACGAGCAAGTCTGGACTCGTGAGACCACATGACCTTCTTCCAGTGCTTCACAGTCTGTTCTTTATGTCCCCTGGCCAAGTAAAGTCAATTAGTGTTACTGATTTAAGTGTTTGTTTGTTTTTAATGCACTTACTTGTACTATTGAAGATAGAACCAAGATCTATTGATGGTTTTTTGTTTGTTTGCTATTCAGTAAGCAGTTACATGATCTTCCATCGCACTCATTTACGATGTGTCCCGATTTCTTCCTCGAAGGTGACGGTTCACCTCAATCCTTCTGGTTCTTACAAATATCTTTTACAGTTCTTAACGCAGTTTCAGCAACCTCCTTAGTTGGTTTCTTTACTTGATGCAGGCAATAATTTGACCCTTTCTGAAACAGAGGACTGTCTTTGCTACGACTACAGGAGAAGTCTTCTGCCATGATTGTGTAAGAAATGAGAAGCTAATCACCGCATCAATTAGGGTTAAATAACTGGTTGTAGCTGAACCATATTAATCTCTGCAGTAATTATTCAGTGGAAGCCTCTTAAATATTCACTTTTATTAAATCCCGGTGGTGACTCTGGCCTGTGCAGTGTGTATGTACTTGGGTAATTGTATTTATTTTGTATTTACACATAATTATAGTTGTGCGTTGTGTACACTGATGTATGGGTATTTCTAAAAATTGTCACGTGCGAAAAGGTATGTTTGTCAATGCAAAGTGTTCATGAGGTCAATCAATTATTGCTCCCTTATCAACTTCAACTGTGAACCTTGCAGTGAATTGTTGGTTAATAAAATTTGAATGTGCCCTGTAAAATTGTCCTGCTTGTGTCTAATAATAATAATTATTATTACCTAATCTTTTGTTATTCATACACTTTTTTTCACATTTCATACAAGTTTCCATAACATAATTTCTTTTTGTGTAAAGCTGCTTTGTGACAATGACAGTTGTAAAGTTGAATGAATAATTGTATTAATAGACCCTTTGAGGGTATCCGCAAGTCTAATTTTTTTTTTTTTTTTTTTTTTAGAACATGACACCTTTAATATCAAATGATTTAACAGATTGCACGAGACTCGTAAATCTCAACAGAGCCAGTCAGGTTTTTTTTTTGTTGTTGTTGTTGTTGTTGTTTGTTTATTATTGTTCAACGACCAGATTTTTGTAACATTAAATGATGCAATAAGATGCAAAAATAATTTCATGACAAATTTAGAGCGAGTAACTAATTAGTATATATGAGCTATTTTAGAAATAACAGCTTCAGAGAAGTGTGTAAAAGGCTCCATCTACGAGGTCAGGTTGAATAACACAGAGAGTAAACATCCTTTATTTCTCAATATAAACTCCTGCTACACTAATGGGCTTATCCCAGCATTTTACTAGTGCTTGGATATCATCAAAGTACAAAACTCTTCTAGCAGGTGCAAGGATTCTTTAGTTAACACCTTGCTTTAAGCTTGAACTCAAAAGTAGCCAACACAAGATAATGCTCACCGGGGCTAATTCAGTTATGAATCATGTTTGTGTGCCAATTCATATATTTTGCCACACTGTCTCCAAAATCTTTTTTTGTTTGTTTACTGGTCAATCACCCAATGACCAGAATTACGTGGTTTTCAGCTTGAGTGGCCATGACCGATTAGCCTTGAATTTAAGCATCATATTGCCCTATGTGAAAAAGTAATTGCCCCCTAAACCTAATGACTGGTTGTGCCACTCTTTGCAGCAAGAACTTCAATCAGGGGTTTGCTATAACTGCCATTTCAGCCCACTCTTCTTTTAACACTTGTTTTAATTCTGTCACACTGCAGAGTTTTCAGGCATGAATAGCCAGGCGCCTTTAGGCAGACCACAAATGCACAGAAGAACATGCTGCGGCACCCACGCTTTCGGTCAAAGTAAATGGAGCTTTGCTCCCGATGCTGCTCGACAAAGAAAGTGCCAAGCTTTGTTTGTTTTTTTTTTTGTTTGTTTTGTTTTTTTGTTTCTCCTCCCCCAAATGTCTTGAAACGTATCAGTAGAAGTTGCAATTGATGGTCTGGCCCCTGTGGATGAATTCTCAATTCACATGCAGTGGCAGTAAGCCATCCGCCACAGCACCCCCCTCAGCTTCAAGCTCATCCTTGACAATGAGAAGAGTGAAAGACGTTTGGACAGTCCGTCAGCATTGCCATGTTGTTCTTCAGCCCTATGTTGAATCTTACAAAATCCTAAAATCGCCCCTGCCAGCGTGTGATGCGAGGATTTATATCTTTAGCCCTACATAACGCCATACAGCCCTTGCCAGGTACTATAGAGGAGCGTGATCTGTGATCAGTGTAAAATGGCGCCTAGCCAGATAATATTTTATTTTGACCTTGGTCAGGTCTAGAGTGGAAATGAACTGAACTTTTCTGAGTCGGTCAATGCAGCTGGTGGAATTCATTACAAATTCTGATTGACCTCTCAGGCCTGAGCACTATAACTAAGGGGCTAGACCTGGGACTAGTTCAGCTTCAATGGCACGGCAACAGGGCAACAGTTTCTGTCTGATATCATGCCAGATGGACATCTAAGCTCATTCACTTCATGATGCTGTGCTGCAGGTAGATCTTCTCCTTTGCCAGGGAGGAACTTGCAGTTGATATTCAGCATTATCACTTGTTGAGCCGTGCCAGCCGGTCGTACTGTATACTTGGGAGTTGATCTTTTTTCTGCAGGCTGTGCACATACTTGACATGAAAGGAGAGGGCTGTTCCTCCCAGGCTTCTTTTGTAATATCTAAGAGCCTGCGCTGTCTTCTCCTGAATAAACAGCATAAATCCAGTGGAGGCTTGTGGTGTTTCACGGATTGCAAAGAAAATGTATGGGAGCATCTATTTCCAAATCCGCTGTCCTTTGCCCACTCTCCACTGTCCTTCGCCTATTTTCTTAAGCATTTGATTAAGTCATGTTTAGATCTAGAGCTTTGCCTTCCAAACAAAACTGCTGCATCTTCTTTCTTGACCCCAGTCTGCTTTGCGAACTGAGAGGGAAAAACAGAGTGCTCCAGTTTCACTTTCTTGGGGAGTAGGAGACTTAGGAGTAGGACACTGCAGTTTGCGTATTGTTCTAACAGTTTCATGGACAACGCCATCAACACTACATTCCATCTGGCCCTTACACACCTAGACAACAAGGACACCTACTACCTCTAAGCCATCCACCTCCACCTCATTCTCTAACTGGATCCTGAACTTTCTGGCCAGAAGGCCATAGTCAGTGCAGATCGTGGACAGCACCTCCAGCAACACCCCAGGGCTGGGTGCTCAGTCCCCCACTGTTCACACTGCTGATTCACGATTGTGTAACAACATACAGTTCCAATCACATCAAGTTTGCTAATGACATGACCGTAGTGCGTCTCATCAGCAAGAATGATGAGTCAGCATACAGAGAGGAAGTAGAGAGGCAGAGAGGCAAACTGGTGGGAAGACAACCTGTCTTTGTCTATTGATAAGACAAAGACAGATGGTTGACTTCAGGAGGACAGGAGTAACCACTCTCCACTGAACATCAACGGCTCCTCTGTGGAGATCATTAAAAGCACCAAATTCCTTGGTGTCCACCTGAAGGAGAATCTCACCTGGTTCCTCGACATGAGCTCTCTGCAAAAGAAAGCCCAGCAATGTCGTTTCTTCCTGAGCAGGCTGTGGAAGGCCCAATCTCCTCCACCAATTTTTACAATCTTCTATAGAGGGACTATCGAGAGGTTCCTGAGCAGCTGCATCACTGTCTGGTTTGGGAATTGTGCCTTTTTGAACCTCAAAACCCTACAGCGGATAGTGAGGACAGCTGAGAAAATCATCAGTCTCTCTTTTTATCTTAGACATTTACACCACACACTGCATCCTTACAGCCACCAGCATTTTGGCTGAATGGATACATTCAGGCCCTAACATCCAGCATTCAGGCCCTAACATCCAGACTGTGCAATAACTTGAACACACACACACACACACACACACACATTGATAAACATTTACCTCAATTAAATGGAACTGTATAGATACTACCACACACTGATTTACTCCTACTAACTACAGAATGGACATAAATGCTGTTTGCACAGGGTCTCCTGGATCCTCAAAGTGACTATGAAAGTCTTCTGCAATTAATGCTTTGTCTACAGAAACGTTTAAAAGGAAATCTGTAAATAATAATTAGTGAAATTGACTGGGCTGAATTGTTTGTGACAAGGTTTATTTTAGAATAAAGAACTTGATTTGAATTAATTAAATTTGTGTCTATGTTTTTGTATGATGGTCAAATTATCATTATAAATAACTGTGATGCCTCCTCCTCTACCAGTTTGACCAGGCTAATACATGTATGAGGACTAGCTTTGTTTAATACTACTTATGCAAAAGTTTAGGCATCTCTTGATAAATAACAGACACAACAAACATTGATGCATAGTTACTTCTTATGCCATAAATTGAACAAAAATTTTAAACATTTAAAAAGTATTATGTCATTGTGCAAAAGTTTGGGCACCCTAAGAGTTCCATAGGCTCAGATTCTTTTTTCACGGTTTCAGACTTTAATCAGCTCATTAGACATTTGAGAGAGCAGGAGAGCGCAGCACCTCGCGCGCCGCCACTCACTCAGCTGTCTGTAAGAGCATCCCAGGTTCAGCATGATGATTATCCCACTTCAATTACGTAAGCAATAGTAACATGTTAACAATATAGTTTCCATGTTTTACAACTGTCTTCTGAGATGCTTTCGTCAACAGACAAGTGGTTTCTAAACCAGCAGAGAACTTACATGTTTGAGTTATTTTCAATTGTTCTCCTTGTGTGCTGTGGAGCTGCAGAGAGTTTCACAGAGAAGTCGGTAGATTTGGGACAGAATGTGACTCTAAAGTGTAAGGTGTCTGTAAGAGATGTTTACTGGTTCCTCATGAATACTGTAACATGACCTTCAGCAAGACTTTCTCACTGCAAACCAACAGCAGTTTATTTATACACAATATCGGTACTAAAGAATTAGCAGTGTATTATTGTATTCAAACTCAAACTGGTTCACCTTACGACATGAGCAGAGGAATCAGACTTTACATCCAGAATCACTCAGCTGGTGGGTTTACTAAAAGCATTTACTGTATCATGTCATTCAATTGATGTAACACAGTTATGCTGCTGTTGCTGCTGTTGTTTTGTTCTGCATTTAACACACATTTTATTATTTATTTTATTGGTTTGTGTTTCTTTAAAAGTAAAATAAATGAAACTAAATATCACAAATAAAATGTGATTTAATAAATAATGTTAAGTGAACAGTGTGTTCAATCGTGAGGTTTTCTCTTGATCAAATTATTGCCAGACAATCAGACATGTGAGTGGAAGTGGAATCAGACAGATGATGAAGATGACGTTTGGAGAAGAATTGTGATCTCATCAGGAATAATGACCTGTATTGTGGGCATTTCCTTTGCAGGTCTGTTACTATAATACAAAATAATAAAACATTTATGTAAGAATTGATGTAAAATCAGTAACTGATTATTATGTTTACTAACTGGTTTTACCACACAATTTTCATTACTTAAAAATCAGTTTATGACTTTTCAGTGCTGTTCAGGAGCTGCTGTGGAAGATTTAACCTCCTTAGATTAAAGGTGCATTCATTATGATTTAGTAGATAATACGTCTGTTATTTCTCATCTTCTCCCACTGTAGTGTGTACATCAGTGTTGTGGTTAGGAGCATAAAAATCTAATAATAACACTCTATTCTTAATCTATTGATGTGTTTACTATTCAAATCATCACATCCTAATGTATTTTCTGCTTTTCTGTAGATTTCCTTTATACAAGTGCAAAGTTTACTTAGCTGCCCCCAAAGCCTGACAACCCCCTCTCCAACAAACACTCACACACAGCTTTATTGGTCAGCATAGAGCTGGGGTTTTCTTTTTTTTCTGCCACAGGACTGTGGTATAATCTGCACACTGATGGGAGCTCATAGAACCTTCGGGACTCTTTTCTCAGTGTCCTTTTAGTCAAATAAAAAACAAACAAAATATTTGGTCAGATTCAGCACATTTTGCTCGTAACTTGTTAGTATGGAACTTTTTATTTTTTTATTTAACTGTCAGTATGAACCAAATCCAAGTCAATAACCTGAGATGAAGGTCAAAAGGCAGGCATAAGACAAGACAATATGCAGACAGATAATACAAAAGCAAGGTGAGAATCAATGAAAGTAGTGTCAAAATCGGAATTAGCTAGCATGAACAAAAGGGTTCCCGTGTATGCTAAAAGGAAATCTCTGTTGTCTTCTCTAGGAAACTTCTGTAAATGTATGCACCAAATGTTATCATTAATTCACTCGCTCATCTTCTATACTGCTTTATCCTGTATTCAGGGTCACAGGGGCCTGGAGCCTATCCCAGGAGACTTAGGGCACATGGCAGGGTACACCCTGGACAGTGTGCCAATCCTTCACAGGGCACACAGACATATACACATACACTCACAACAGGCAATTTGGAAACGCCAATTAACCTAACCTACATGTCTTTGGATTGTGGGAGGAAACCAGAGTACCCGGAGGAAACCCACCAAGCATGGGGGGAACACGCAAACTCCATGCACACAGAGACGGGAATCGAGCCTGGCCGGGGATCGAACCCGGACCCGGGCGGTGCAACCCGACAGTGCTAACCACTACACCACCGTGCGACATTAATTCAATTCAATTTTATTTGTATAGCTCTTTTAATAATTGTCATTGTCGCAAAGCAACTTTACACAAAAGAATTATTTAAGTTTGTATGAAATGTGAATGTGTATGAATCGAAATGGTCAGATATTCCCTGATGAGCAAGCTGAGGGCGACAGTGGCAAAGAAAAACTCCCTGGCATTAGGAAGACATTCATACTGTGTGTTAGTCAGGTGGCAGAAAGTTCAGTATAGCAGTTAGGTCTGGTCACAGTCACATAATATATAAGATGAATGTATATTTAGGGTGGAGTGCAAGCAGGGACTCCGGCAGGACCAATTATGACATCATACTGTAACTAAAAGGGAGGAGCCAGAAGGAAACACAGACAGGAGGGCTCCCTGAGATGTAAAACAACCAATCACCAGTGGGGAGGACAGCATCTAAACATACCAGTTCACCAGAATACTCTACGTCCAGGAGTCCCCCAGATCTGCTCCGTTACCTAAGGCTAATTTATTTACAAAAATGCTGCGCTAAATAAATAGGTTTTTAACACAGAACGCTGAGACTGTATCATAGACAAGAACATTAATAGGAAGACTATTCCATAACTTTGGGGCTTTGTAAGAAGAAGCTCTGCCCCCTGCTGTAGTTTTCATAATACGTGGGACTGACAGGCAGCCTGCATCCTTTGATCGAAGTAGATGTGGCGGATCGTAAGATGCTAGCAGTTCGCTCAGATACTGCAGCGTGAGGCCATTTAATGCTTTATATGCTGCTGCATTCTGTACTAACTGAAGCTTGTTTATGCACCTAGTTGAACAACCAGACAGTAAGGCGTTACAATAGTCCAACCTAGAGATAATAAAAGCATGAACTAGTTTTTCTGCATCGTTTAGAACAGAAAGGCCATCTAAAGATACAGTGTGATCTAAAACTAGAACTTCTGTCTTGTCAATATTAAGCAGAAGGAAGTTAATTAACATCTCTTATATCCTTCACACATTGCTCAACTTTATTATGCTGGTTTTTCTCATCTGGTTTTGATGAGACATATAAGTGAGTGCCGTCAGCATATCCATGAAAACTAAAACCATGCTTGCCCAGGCTCTTTAGGCTCTTTTCTCAATGTCCTTTTAGTCAAATGCGTGTGATCATTATAGCAGGGAGCGAGTTTCTTATCTCTAATCATTTTTCTTTTAACTGGAGCTACATTTACAAAAACAAAGATTTTAATATGGTATAACGGAATGCCGAGTCTAAATATTCAGTTGCCTGATTGAGTTCTGTGGGGTCAGACGGTGATCCAGTCAAAGTTGATAACACATTACACAAACTATGACACACTTTAATTGAGCTGAGCTACAGTGACCAAATTGATGGTGAAAGTACTGAGGTGAATGATAATGATAAGGAAGATGCAGATCCACCTGATATATAAAAAAAAAAAACCAGTCTGAGCCAATGGGTACTTTGTATGCGTTTATTTGCATCCACCTTGCTGAGAGAAAAAAGCGATTGTGGAACACTAGGTGGTTATTTTGTAGTTTATCATCATAATAGTTACATATATGTTTTTTGTTTGTAATCATTTTATCGCAAATAAATAAATAAATTTCTGGAGATGGAAATGTGTTTTCTTAGCATTAGCAACAATTTCCAAGTTTGCTATTATCTCCTGAACCAACATTGTACCAACCTATCTTAGGCCTCACCAATGAGCCAACATTGGGCCAATGGACAAAATGAAATTATGCCAACCACTGATGCTGACATTGGCCCAATGTTTGCACTGTCATTGGCCCAGCATTGGCTTTTTAGCAGTGTGCTATCTGAGGTTGATTCTGGCAGTTAATGAGTTTACAAAATGATGACAAAATGTCAACAACAGGAATCCATTGACCCAAATTGCTTTTTAGTGGGTGGTGGAGGTAGTGGAAAGTGGAAAATGTTTTCTTAGCACACATTTTTGCCTATTAAAGCCAAGCAAAAATGTATTCATTCATTCATTCATTCATTCATTATATTTATTAAGTTTATAATAAATATAATAAAGAGATTTGGGACAGAATGTGACTCTAAAGTGTCAAGTATCTGTAAAACATGTGTACTGGTTCCTGATGAAGCCATCAGAAACTCCAGTGTTTATATTACATGGCAAAACAGTCCGGCAGTCAAATCCAACACAACACATTTGATAAAAGATTAAAAAAAAAAAAAAAAAAACAGAAAAATCAAAAGCAACTGTTTGATCACTTGCAAACCAGAATCTATAAGGTTCTCAAATGTTTTTAAAATTTTGTGGTGTCCGTGGCCTGGAAAATTAAAAAAAAAAAGTCTTTTTTTTGTGAGCACTATGCGGCTCTAGTCTGCATTGCTAAAGTGTTTTGTGACTACCTGATCTTTAAAATTTATAATTTTTTTATTTCTATGAAATTGTGATTTCTCTTATAGTGCTCTTGATGAGATTTAATATCATATGCATGCATGAGGGTGCTTTTCTATACTTCTAAAGTGTGGGAGATTTTTGAAAAAAATAAAAGGAGGAGGAGATTTTAGAAAAAAAAAAAAGTTGTGGTAAGTGCACTTCCGCTTTCTCCTGTGTTTAACACTCAAGAAGTTTCCTAACTGAAGCAGAGCGACTTCTGAGTGTTAAGAGATTGAAAACACTGCCACAGATTCAGGATGAGGATTATCCAACTTCAATTCTGTGAGCAATATTAAAATATTATTCAATTACCATGGAATTTTACCATTTTACCATCTGGCCTCAGAGCTGCTTGCTTGCTTTAACAGATAACTGTTTTTTAAACCAGCAGTGTGTGTGTGTGTGTGTGTGTGTGTGTGTGTGTGTGTGTGTGTGTGTGTGTGTGTGTGTGTGTGTGTGTTTAATAGATGTCCTTGTGTGCTGTGGAGCTGCAGAGAGTTTCACAGAGACGTCGGTAGATTTGGGACAGAATGTGACTCTAAAGTGTGAGGTGTCTGTAAAACTTGTGTTCTGGTTCCTGATGAAGCCGTCAGAACCTCCAGTGTTTATATTACGCTCTTTCTCAAGTAAACATTTAGTCCCACAATACAGCGACGCGGCCTTCAGCAAGACTTTCTCACTGCGATACAACAGCAGTTTATTTATACACAATATCAGTACTAATGAATTAGGAGTGTATTATTGTAGTCAAACTCAAACTGGTTCACCTCCCGACATCAGCAGAGGAATCAGACTTTACATCCAGAATCACTCAGCTGGTGAGTTTACTGAAAACAACATTCCTGTAATATATTTTTTTTTTTATAAAAGCTACGTTCAATTGCAAGTTTTTCAATAAAAATCATATACATCATGTTAAAACAACAAATAATTAGTTTTTATTCAATTCCTTTGAAGTTCCCTGATGAACTCCATCAGTTTTCCTATATCATTGTATTGTTCTAAAATTCCACTTCATTTATTTATCTGTTTATTTTAAGATCAGTGGTTCTCAGTGAAATGTATTAATTTTAGATTTTAGGACTGTTCTAAAATTACCCCTATAGTTCACATTTATTATATTTATTATGTTTATTATCATCTTGATTGACTTGTCATTTAAATTAAATAGTCATTTGTCTAAATCTTAGCTGTCCTTTCTGCAGTGGCATGAAATATTAATTTCATTGTAATATTTTATTATTGTACACATTTGAATAAAAAGGCTAAAATCAATTGTATTTTTGACGAGGCTCATGGAATCTTCTTTACATCTAAGTGGCCTCTTCCTGCGTAAAAAAAAAAAAAAAAAAAAAAAGCTGACCCCTATTATAGACCTTTTTAATATAAATGTACTAGACAAAACATGGTGTGGATAAACCAGGCAGTTTGTTTAATGATAATGTTTCTTCTTTTTTTAAAGGGTCTTGCGAGAATCAGACATGTACAATGCTTCACAATCAGACAGCCAGTACACCAGAAACAAATAGCTTCTTGCCGATTTTCATCGCATCAGTAATACTGAACTGTGTTCTGGCTGTTGTAGTTACAGGTGGGTTTTATTTACTGTGTGTTCTGCTGACATGACAACAATCCAGAACATACTGGCAGGATTCTACTGTACAACTGAAAATACAAAGCTTTTATTCTGATCGCTCTAAAATACTTAATGTTGTTACTGACTTTAAATGAAACTGCTAAAAGGTTTAAAAAAAAAAAAAAAAATATTCAGATATACAGTTTATAAAGGCCAGTGTGATCTTTCTTAATTGCATGCTTGCAATATTTATGTAGTTATAACATGTTTACTGTACAGAATAAACATTGCGAATGCAGTGACTCTACTGTACTGTATGTGATAATACTTGCTCTCATTATTAAGCAATTACATTTTACTTTAAAGTAAAAAACAAAAATGATGTTTTGTCCTGGTAGATAGGCCTAAAAATCGAAACGACCCGAAACTGAATATTGTCTGTTGAATTACATTAATTCCAATTTTATATTTTACACAAAAGGTAACCTAATAGTATCATTATACAGTATACACTTTATATGTATATAAGGCAGTAGTTGATGAAAAGGAAGCCGCGAGGTATTGAGTGCTGAACATGTTCATCCTTTTCAGCAGGCTAACATTTCTGTGTTTATATATTCATCTTAACTAATATACAAACATTTCTGAGACACTGAATTTTGGGTTTTAGCTTGTCATAATCCAAGTTAAAACATATATGAGTCTGTGAGTAAAAAAAAAAAATCTATATAATATGAAATAAATAAATTACTAAGACTTTCTGGTAATATTCTATTATTGAGATGCACCTATATTTGTGTACGGGAAGTATTCAGACCCCCTGAAATTTTTCACTCTTTGTTATATTGCAGCCATTCGCTGAAATCATTTAAGTTTTCAATCATTTTTTTCCTCATTAATGTACACACAGAACCCATATTGACAGAAAAACCCGGAATTATTGACATTTTTGCAGATTTATTTAAAAAAGAAAAACTGAAATATCACATGGTCCTAAGTATTCAGACCCTTTGCTTTGACACTCACATATTTAACTCAGGTGATGTCCAGTTCTTCTGATCATCAGATCTGGCCAAGGTTACAAAAAGAAATTCTGCTGCATTTAAGGTTCCTAAAAGCACAGTGTCCTCCATAATCCTTAAATGGAAGAAGTTTGGGATGTCCAGAACCTTTCCTAGAGCTGGCCATCCCGCCAAACTGAGCTATCGGGGGAGAAGAGCCTTGGTGAGAGAAGTAAAGAAGAACCCAAAGATCACCGTGGCTGAGCTCCAGATTTGCAGTCTGAAGACGAAAGAAAGTTGTAGAAAGTCAACCATCACTGCAGCCCTCCTCCAGTTTGGGCTTCATGGCAGAGTGGCCTGACGGAAGCCTCTCCTCAGTGCAAGACACATGAAAGCCCGCATGGAGTTTGCTAAAAAAAAAAAAAAAAAAACACCTGAAGGACTCCAAGATGGTGAGAAATAAGATTCTCTACACTGATGAACTTTTTGGCCTTAATTCTAAGCGGTATGTGTGGAGAAAACCAGGCACTGCTCATCACCTGTCCAATAAAGACCCAACAGTGACGTGGGGGTGTTCTTCAGCTGCAGGGTCTGGACGACTGGTTGCAATTGAGGGAAAGATGAAGGCTGCCAAGTACAGGGATATCCTGGATGAAAACCTTCTCCAGAGTGCTCAGGACCTCAGACTGGGCCGAAGGTTCACCTTCCAACAAGACAATGACCCAAAGCACACAGCTAAAAAAAAATGAAGGAGTGGCTTTGCAACAACTGTTGTTGTCCAACTGTTCTTGAATGTCCCAGCCAGTGCTCGGACTTAAACCCAATTGAGCATCTCTGGAGAGACCTGAAAATGGCTGTCCACCAACGTTTGCCATCCAACTGGAGAGGATCTGCAAGGAGGAATGGCAGAGGATCCCCAAAACCAGGTGTGAAAAACTTGTTGCATCTTTCCCAAAAAGACTCATGGCTGTATTAGATCAAAAGGGCGTGTCTACTAAATACTGAGCAAAGGGTCTGAATACCTTTTTTTTTTCTTTATGAATAAATCTGCAAAAATGTCAACAATTGTGTGTTTTTCTGTCAATATGGGGTGCTTTGTATACATTAATGAGGACTTAAATGATTTTAGCAAATGACTGCAATATAACAAAGAGTGGAAAATTTAAGGGGGTCTCAATACTCTTCGAGCCTGTATACTGTATATAGAAAGAGAGAGAGAGAGAGAGAGAGAGAGAGAGAGAGAGATACTGTATACATTGGGAAAAATACAGTATATGCCTTTGTTTCCACTATCTTTAGGGAAAACATTAAACTTAACATTGCCGTCATAATTCAGGATTCATTTTTTTAAAGTGCATGGAAAAAAACTGTGTATGCATTTTGGGCCCCTCTGTGTATGTGTGTATGTGTGTATGTATGTATGTATATGTGTGTATATCTATTATTAAGCCTTTTAATTAGTTAATATTTAACAACTTTGTTTCTAACTATTGCTTGTTAATCCCGTATTTTTATGTGTTAGTTTTCACAGTCAATCATTGTGGAAAACCCTCAAAAACTCAAACGCAGTCTCCAGATCCTGGTGTACAGCCGCATCTCGACATTGCCAACCCTGTGGTAGGGGAACTGACTTCTTCTTTTTTCTTTTTTTTTTTTCTTTTTTTTTGAACAATATTCAGTTAAGAATTTAAAACTTCATGTGCTCATGCAAAACTTTTAAACGAATCAGTAAACTCCCTGATTGTGGGAAAGTCTACTGTTGATTTTTATCAGTTTATGCTAATCATTGTGACAAAGAGGTACATTAGTTGAGCTGTTGTAGATGTGGGCACGGTGCCTGTTTGCAGCACGGTCGGAAAGTCCCACGTGTGAAAGCTGCATGTGCCACGCAGACTGAGAAGTGTTAATGTGGGACACAGTGATGCAAGCTGGTAAAACGTGCTAAAATCTACAGTATGTTATATAAACACCTCGGCTCTTACATGCTCCGATGTACTTGCACTGAAAATGCAAATATATCTTTAATACTTATATACACTTAGACAAGAATAGACATGCTACAAACAACGTAAACACAGAAACAGCTCTGGTACTTAGTTTCTCGTAATGGTGTAAAAAAAAAAAAAAAAAACACATTTAGGTAAATATCCATGTGTGATTCACATTTTAAGATGAAACTTACATTTTTGTTTCAGTACACTGAGGTGCAGCACCCAGTCACGAGCAGACACGTCAGAAAGAGTAAACTCAACAGCACATACGCTCTTCTAAGGCACCCGAACCAGTGACTCGTTCCTGCACATCACTTGGACTTCACATGGAGTTTCGTAACATCCAGGAAAACGACCCCAGAACTAAACAGTTTTTCTAGATGTTGTCCAGATGTTTCTAGCTCAAAACTTCATTTAAAAAGTCAATTTGAAAGAATCACTGAAGTGAGTCGTGCTTTAAACAATGAAAATATCGTCAGTTCCTAGTAGACGTAAAAAAAAAAATTTTAAAAAGGTGAGGTGGGGGACGGGCAGTGTCCTCTCATTGGTTGAGAGAGTCCCATAATGCACTGGCACTGTACACTTATTCTGCATTCTGACTTCTCTTGGTTGTGTGGAAAGTTGGATGTTCCATCTTTTTCGACCATGGATGCTTCCATGCCAGCTAACTGCATGATTTATGGGTGATTTATATTCATAAAAATGACAAAAACCGCCGCGTCTGTAAAGCCGCCATCCCCCTTACCATCCCCTTCAGATTAATAATGTATTATAATGTAATGTGTATAATTAAATGAAATATTAAAACTCTGATCATCTACGAACAAATGACGGCGATTAGCCAATCAAAATTAAATAGTGTAACGCATTGCTCACAAGTTCCCGCAAGTTTGTTCGCAAAGGCCAAGAGAACAGTTCAGGCACATCTTTTGCCAAATTGATGATACTGATGATTGTATGATACATACGCACAAATCCTCTTAGTGGAGACATGATGAAAATGAAGGATTCAGTTTAACACAGAAGTTTTTAAAGTGACTGTCACGGTCAAAAGACAGTGTTTTGTTTTTTTATTAGACTTTGTGGTTCCACCTACATGCTTGGGTTCAAAAGGGTCAGAAATGTATTTTTAAATGCTATAATAGTAACTGATGATTCATGTGTGTGTGTGTGTGTGTGTGTGTGTGTGTGTGTGTGTGTGTGTGTGTGTGTGTGTGAGAGAGAGAGAGAGAGAGAGAGAGAGACTGGTGCACAGTCATAAAAAAATACAATACTATTAAATTTTATTATTTCATTACTAACGTTTATGTAGATTTTTATTGGACTCTTATAAGCCTCCCCAGATGAAAGCCATGGAAAGGATCAAATGATCGTTTCGACAACTGCATGTTTACATGCATGTTTTGTTTTGATGTTTGCTGTTTTAATTCATCCAAGTTCATTAAATTAAACGTATTGCTTGTTAATGAAACTGTTCTTAAACATCTTACATATTTCACTTGACCACACCATCCACCTGAATTTTATTTTACTTTTTTGCAATCGACCACTGTTTATATTTACCTATAAACTATATAAGTGTCACAGATTTAACAATCGTGTCTATATGTAACCCAGATAGCACACTGCTGCAAGGCCAACGCCGGGCCAATGTTGGCATCACTACTTGTCCATTGGCCCAACGTTGGCTCATTGGTGGGGCCAAAGAAAGGTTGGCACAACGTTGGTTCGGTAGATAATGGCAAGGTTGGAAACTGGAAATTAAATTAGACTCTTATTGAAAATAAGACAAAAACAAATTTATATCTCCATTTGATATCACTCCAAAGAGAGTGATATTTTACTTAAAAACAACATTAGAGAGAAAAAGTTTTTTATTTTTTTTTAATTAAAAAATTTTTTTTTTGCTAACGTACTTGAACACTACTTACTATTTTTATGAATGGAAAATCCTCTCAAATTTTGCAAGTCTGTGAAACCTGTTAAAAATCTCATACTCTCATATAGTTTTTTTTTTTTTGTTTGTTTTTTTTTGCCTCGTGCTCGACTCATTCTGAGATGACTTACTTTTTTTTCCCTCATCTGTGGTTTTGCACTTCTAGAGCTGGTAAGACTATGATATGAAGTCACGCTGGCCTTAGAGAAAGTGGCAGGAAGAGCTATGCTATGTGTGACTTTGTGGCCAAAGTGCATGAATTTCAATACAGCTGTAATTAAAATGTAATTGTTTATACTGAGCACATTTTAACTTAATGCACTGCATTGTAAAGACTTCATGATGTCAAGTCAAGTGGCTCAGCCATTAAGCGTCCACAATGATCTCCAAACAAAAGATAAACACCTAAAAGAGAATTCCAAATTTTTCCTAAAAAAAACAAAACAAAACAAATAAAGACAGGGTTACAACATTACACATGGCAGCTGGTGGAAAAGCCTTGTCCATGGTACTTGGACATTATGGAGATTATCAGAAGAGTGTGTGCGTGTAGGAGAGTGATGTGGCTTTGACACTACAGTGACACTGTTTCAGTCATGTGACCCAAACAGAAGACTTTATTTAGTAGCAAGTGAACTTTGCTCAGAGACAAATCGTCATCAAAAACTCAACCATGTGACTGATGGACAAAGGCAAACAAGCTGCAGGTGAACATACCAGGGTAGGAGGGATGAAGATAAAAGAACACGATCATCAAATGACATCAATACAAATTACATCAAAATTTCTATTATATATATTTTTTCAGGTCAGGAGTTCTCTATTATTGTTTTCAAAACACACAGAGTTTCAAATAAAATTGATCACCTAGTCCTGCATGCAGATTGCGCCCCCGATACGTCAGTATCAGTAATTATGGTCCACTGTTTCAGGAATTAAAAACTAAAATAAATACACAATTTGAGATCAGAAACACAACATGTTGTGGATGGATGGAAGTGATAAATCTGTACAGTCGTGGCCAAAAGTTTTGCGAATGATACAAATATTAGTTTTCACAAAGTTTGCTGCTAAACTGCTTTTAGATCTTTGTTTCAGTTGTTTCTGTGATTTACTGAAATATAATTACAAGCACTTCCTAGGTTTCAAAGGCTTTTATCGACAATTACATGACATTTATGCAAAGAGTCAGTATTTGCAGTGTTTGCGCTTCTTTTTCAGGACCTCTGCAATTCGACTGGGCTGCTCTCAGTCAACTTCTGGGCCAAATCCTGACTGATATCAACCCATTCTTTCATAATCACTTCTTGGAGTTTGTCAGAATTAGTGGGTTTTTGTTTGTCCACCCGCCTCTTGAGGATTGACCACAAGTTCTCAATGGGATTAAGATCTGGGGAGTTTCCAGGCCATGGAGCCAAAATGTCAACGTTTTGGTCCCTGAGCCACTTAGCTATCACTTTTGCCTTATGGCACGGCGCTCCAACATGCTGGAAAATGCATTGTTCTTCACCAAAATGTTGTTGGATTGTTGGAAGAAGTTGCTGTTGGAGGGTGTTCTGGTACCATTCTTTACTCATGGCTGTGTTTTTGGGCAAAATTGTGAGTGAGCCCACTCCCCTGGATGAGAAGCAACCCCACACATGAATGGTCCCAGGATGCTTTACTGTTGGCATGACACAGGACTGATGGTAGCGTCACCTTTTCTTTTCCGGACAAGCCTTTTTCCAGATGCTCCAAACAATCGGAAAGAGGCTTCATCCGAGAATATGACTCTGCCCCAGTCCTCAGCAGTCCATTCGCCATACGTTTTGCAGAAGATCAATCTGTCCCTGATGATTTTTTTGGAGAGAAGTGGCTTCTTTGCTGCCCTTCTTGACACCAGGCCATCTTCCAAAAGTCTTGGCCTCACTGTGCGTGCAGATGCGCTCACACCTGCCTGCTGCCATTCCTGAGCAGCTCTGCACTGGTGGCACTCCGATCCCGCAGCTGAATCCTCTGTAGGAGACGATCTTGGCGCTTGCTAGACTTTCTTGGATGTCCTGAAGCCTTCTTAACAAGAACTGAAGCTCTTTCCATGAAGTTCTTGATGATCCTATAAATTGTTGATTTAGGTGCAATCTTAGTAGCCACAATATCCTTGCCCGTGAAGCCATTTTTATGCAACGCAGTGATGGCTGCACGCGTTTCTTTGCAGGTCACCATGGTTAACAATGAAAGAACAATGATTTCAAGCATCACCCTCCTTTTAACATGTCAAGTCTGCCATTCTAACCCAATCAGCCTGACATAATGATCTCCAGCCTTGTGCTCGTCAACATTCTCACCTGAGTTAACAAGACGATTACTGAAATGATCTCAGCAGCTCCTTTAATGACAGCAATGAAATGCAGTGGAAAGTGTTTTGTCGGGATTAAGTTAATTTTCATGGCAAAGAAGGACTATGCAATTCATCTGATCACTCTTAATAACATTCTGGTGTATATGCAAATTGCTATTATAAAAACTTAAGCAGCAACTTTTCCAATTTCCAATAGTTATGTAATTCTCAAAACTTTTGGCCACGACTGTATATGTCAGTGTTCAGTGCTTAAGAACACCCTGCTATGAACGAAAAGTGACTTCTTTAAGAGAATTCTCAAGGTTTCCTGAAAGACCAGTGTTGCATCCTTACACATGGCGGCTGGTGGAAAAGCCTCGTCTCGGACGCTTGACATTATCAGCATCAGACAGCGGCAGTGATTTGGGTGGTTTTGACACTACAGTAACATTGTTCTCAATCAACCGACTTCCCTTTTCTCACACAAAAAAACAAGTGAACTTTGAGTCAAATCTTCATCTAAAACTCAACCACGTGACTGATGGACAAAAGAAAAACACGTCACAGGCGCCTACCAGGGAAGGAGAGAGGAAGATAAACTAACACCAACGACCTCAAACAACATCACTACACTATTTCTATTATTTGTCAACACACACAGAGTTCCAAATAAAATCGATCTCCTGGTTCTGCATGCGTTTTGCGCCCCGATACGTCAGGATCAGTAATTATGCTCCAGTGTTTGTGGAATTTAAAGCAAAAATAAATACAAGTTTGAGATCAGAAACACGACACACACACCCGATCACGACACGAATGCGCGCTCACTTTATGAAAAACTAAACACACACATCCTGTTCATCCCGTCACCCGCTGTATATATATTTATACTCGTTTCAGCAGGTGTTAATAAATATTATTTTCATCCTATAAATTCACAAAACTGACATGTTTAGAGCTATATACACAATAAATCACTTGGATGCGATGGATGGATGGATGGAAGTGACGAATCTGTACACACACACACACGAGAACACTGCTGGGCGAGTTAGTCCATGCGGATCTTCTGATTGGTCATCCTGTAGATGATGCTGTCGTAGCCCGGGTCCATGTTCCACAGGTTGTACGAGATGACGATGACGGCGAGCGCCAGCGCGATCATCAGCCACAGCACGATGTTGAAGATTACGGCGTATTCGAAGTTGTACTTGTAGGCCAGATTGTAGGGTCTTCCTGGGTTACTCTGGAAACAAACAAGTCAATCAAAAGAGCGTTAATCATGTCCTAGGGACGGTCTTCAAATTCTAATCATACAAAAACAGAAAAATGTCTCTGGAAATTAGTACGTTCATAAACATTTCTACTAGTGCACCTTCTTTATTACAACCCGTCAGCCCGTTCAACCCTCACAAAACTCGCAGGTGACTTGGGGTTGGAAATTCTGCCTTATCCTCCCCTACTCTCATGACCTCGCACCCAGTGACATCTTCCTCTTCCATCACTTGTAGAAAACACTTTGTAGCAGGTGTTCGGAGATGAAGGGGTGATTCTTCAAAGTGCGTCTCCTCAGGTGGAAGATGTGTAGAGAAGGACTAAGCTCACGACCAACGTTCGTTTCCATTAGAATATTTTCTCATGACGGCCACTCGTAAAATAACAACAAAAAGTGCATTCGTTTGTTTATGAGCGTTCTTATACTCAGTTTAAAGCTGCGACTGGACGTGAGTTTCGAAACACTAAAATCAGGTTCTCATGCTGCTGCACTGACTGCGTGTAGGAAAGCCTGCTCCTACGTGGTCTACGTGTGACCGCGTGGTCTCGTTAGGCGACTGCTGCAACGAAAACGCTTTGAACACACCTCTGAGTGCAAGCAAGCGTCTGAATTTAAAACAGAAATGCGGTCAGATTTGCTGCAGAGAAGAGAAACAACTGTGCTGCTTTGTGCGCGATGCGAACCCTTCTCTGTGGGTTAGCGTGCTCTGACCGTACGTTCCTATTTACCGTACAGCTAACTCTCCACTTCCTATTTGTTGGGTATTCAACAGGCGTCAATGTTTCTAAGCTGTGGGAACCACCTGAAGCTTCACCTGCTCGGCTCCGCACGCACCTCGACCGCCGTCGTGCCTCTGCATGAACTGCGTTTGAAAGTAACTTAAAAAGTTAGTTATACTTCTTTCCTTGGACATGTGGGTGTTGACTGTAGCCATCATAGTCGCCTTGATTAATTTTACAGAATAATTGATTAAAATGAGTTAGGGTTGTATTTGACACATACATGGTTGTACAAGTACAGCAATAGTGAAATACAGCAATGTGATTGTGACAAAACATCGGATTGTGCAGAAAAATAAAACGACAAATAAAAATAATAATAAACAATTAAAGAATAAATATGTAAAACAAGACTAGGATATAAGTTATATACACTCTAAATTATTCAGAATAAAGTTATAATCTGTGATATATATGCAAAGATATGTAATAAAGTGACGTTTAATGTTGAGATTGTGTATTTAATGCTTATAGCCTACATGTACGTACCTAATGTGTAGCCGGCGAAAAAAGCTCCTGTTCTGTATGACTGAATCCCTGAATGACTCCCGGAGTCTCTGGCCAGATGGCAGCCACTGAAACAGACTGTGATTATTGTGAATGTCTTTAATAATGCCTCGTCCCTTGGACTTGCACTGCCTGATGTACAGTAAATGCCCCGTAGCTCGGGCAATTCAGTCCTGGTGATGTGCTCGGCACACCTGATCACTCTAGCAAACGAAGATTAAAAGTATTTGCGCCCGCGGCTGTGTTCAATCAGCTGTTAAACGTTCGTCTATTTGAGATCTACATTAAATCGTTATCCTCTGCTTACCGTCACAACCTCATCACTGAACGGTCTCTTTACTTATGTTACGAGAGATACACGTATTAAAGACACACTGTGTCGAACGCGGGATGCCCTGGGGCCAGGTGTGCTGACTTGGTGGTGTAGCAGTGATTGAAGAAAGCTTCGTGTTCTCGTCCCACCGTGACTAAACCACACCAGACAGGCTTCCGGAATGGTTACTATGGTGGTGAGCGGAGGTCTTCTGAATGAATGCTCAGATACACCAAGAGCGTCTTCTCACGGCTTCTGTACAGCCACATGAGCCGTAGAACCAAGACTGGTTCACAATAGGGACGGACGACGATTCTTTAATGTTCAAACAGTCATTTAAATCTAAACAATAAATAAATCAATCAAAAATTTCACACGACTGTGGTTTTGTGTTTAAAATCGAAGAGCCAATGGTTTTCTTTGCTTTTAACGGCACCTGGAAATAAACAATAATGAGGCCTATGTATAATTTTTCCACCAGATGCCACTTTTCCATTTCTCCTGCGCTGTGGAAAAGAAATAATCCATAGGCCTGGCTGTTGTGTTTGTTTTTTGTTCCCTCTGTTTTTTTTTTTTTTTTGTGTGTGTGTGTGTGTGTGTGTGTGTGTGTGTGTGTGTGTGTGTGTGTGTGTGTGTGTGTGTTGTGTTGGGTTTATGATGGGCGCCATCTATGAATGATTGTTGAATAGTTGCCAGCGAATGTTAAAAGAGAATTTTAGCTTGAAATGCCGATCCCTAGTGCAGAACTCTCGCTAGTCATACATGCTAATAACGCTGCACTGGCACTGCGTTGGTACTTGATGTGCATCAGCCTACTGAGCGGCTGCAGGCGTAACGATTTCCTATCTGGGGCAACCACAGACTCTTACAGAATAAAAAGGGGACACCCATGTGTGTTTGCTCGTTATAGAATAACACACTTTATAACTGACTGTACATAGCAATGTGATTTTTAGTAATAGTTTAATTATAATTCAAAATGTTTGTAACTGCAGGCTTTTACACTTTCGTTAACAAGAGTTACAGAAAAAAGTGTGCATGAGTAAAAAAAAAAAAAAAAAAAAACCTGCATGCAGGCATGCATGAATCAAAGTCAAATGGGTGGATAAAGTTCAAACATGTGCCTGAGAGACGTCTAGTGGTTTCTATGAACTAAACGAAAGGGAGGGAAGAACAAACCCACAAGCCTCACATAACTAACTTTTTACTTTTTTTTTTGATGAATTCTTTAATAAATTACTGCATTTAATTGAGAGAATTACAAGAGCAATGTGTTACATCAATCATTTACCTAGATTTAAAAAAACCCACAGACACACAATCTGCTTAACCTCCAGGATGAAGCGTGACTTTCTGGTGAGCGGTGTCTCGAACCTCTTCACCGTCAACGCTTGCACCACCGCACTGCTGCTGTGAACTCTGAAGACATCGCCGGCAAACTAGAAGACATGATGGAGAGGAAGTGAGGGATTAATGAAGTAGAATGGAAAGTATTAAATTACTAATATTGGTTAATTTTATATAAGAAAGTAAGTCGAGATGCTTCCTCATGTTCGTCGCATGAGGAAGTTTTGTAAGTTTTGTATGTCTTCTTTGTTAGTGGAGATGGTTTATAGAAAACGTTTTGATTTTCTCTCCCATGGTTTGCAATTAGGATCCTGTGCACACAGATCCTTCAAATATATGACAATTTGGGCCTTACTAACATTTGTGCAAATTATATTGCCTGGCCAAAAAAAACCCACTTAAACGCTAAAGAGTAAAAAACAGAGCTACGTTTAATAGTGAAAGTCAAAACATTTCCATAAACACACACAATGTGATAAGATGTGCACAGGATTGGCACTAAACAGCTGTGTGAAAACCACTATTTAGTGAGACACATGAGAAAAAAGGCTCGACTTCGTAGTAATGGAAAAAGGTCATGTGACCTGATGAGTCCAGATTGACCATATTCCAGAGAGATGGACGTATTTAATAAAAGCTAAAGGTGACTAAATGAAATTGTAACCCACCTGTTTGCATTACATTTAGGCATCACATTATTCCTTACCATTAGGGGGCGCTAGGCTATTATGTCGATTATCTATTCAGGTAAATACCATGAGGAAGTCAGCTTGCATTTGGGAGAGGAAGCAATGGTTTTCTCATGCTCACCTGTCTGAAGCTGAGGGTCCAAGGATTGCTGTTCCCATGTCAATGGAATCAATGGACCTTTCATGTTTGATAGAGTCTTTAATTTTGAAGGCACTGTGGTTGTGCATTGCTGTACAATGTTAGATGAGCGTGAGGAGACCTGAGGTGTTGGCCACCTCCCTGCCCAACTTGTAGTCCTGGGAGAGCGACCCTGCCTCACTCGGAAACTAGAATCAGGTCACCAGCAAAGTCAATGAACCCACACGGTGACATGAAAAATAACCTGCAAACGAGCGATAGTAAACGTATTGCTCAAACGTGGCTCATCATTCTAAACACCCTCCTACACATTCCAAACCTTCTGCCCACGTCACCCGTTTCTAGACCTACTTTTGTTCACACAGTATCCAAAATAAAAATCCATACTGTGACCCATTTCTAGCAAATGTACCACACACTTTATTGCCAACTACTAAATGTAAAACATTAGTCTCCTCATCAACATCTCCTGATTATAGGTATTGCAATATTGAATAGTGAAAGTCAGGTTGAGACCAAATATTTTTTAGACTCTGACACCTTTTAAAAAGGTGCTTGTGGTGAACTCGACAGTGTACATATGCAGGTTAAGGAAGAGCTTCCCCCGTGTAACCACACGCAGCAGGATCTGAAAGCTGAGAGCGTGTGCTGTGGTTTATCACCTTCTGCAGCGCGGCTACCAGAATCTCTCTGGCGTCGCGGAATTGAGGCGAGTCTGTGCCGTAACACCGGGCCAGTTCCTCCATACCGGCCAGCTCCAGAGAGAATAGGTCAGGGGCCTAGAGAGAGAGAGAGAGAGAGAGAGAGAGAGAGAGAGAGAGAGAGCACATGAAAGAGACAACAGACACAAACTTGTAAAGAGCCACCATGGACTTTCTGGGTCTGGGATCTTCTCTCCATCAAGTGACCAATTTCCAAACCTGAAGTTCACATACTGGGTGCTACGCAGCACTGTCCGTCAGCTGGTCTCCAAAAACACCTGCGCAGGAAAAAGAAAAAAATCATATACAATTTCCCCGTCTGTAGGAATAACTATAGTTAATCAAAATAAAAACAATTTTTAAGAGTTAAAAATATATATATGATCAGGCATGACTGCAGCCACGTCACATGATCAGAGCAATCGCTTGACACTGCATCCATTTTTATTAAAGTTGACCCTTTATTTATAATTAGGGCCAAAGCACTATGATGGCATTGCTATGATAGTGCTGATGTCTGAAAGTTCAAATTCAAATTCTACTTGTCACATCCACAGTCATACACAGTACGATATGCAGTGAAATGCTTAGGGGACTGCCCTTGACCTTAAAACAAAGACTATTAATAGGAATAATAAATATGAAAAACAAAATAGAAGAAGAAAAGAGTTACTTTATCTAAGAATGAATATCTATATAGAAAATAAATATTAAAACAAAAGGAAATTTCAGAAATATATATATATATATATATATATATATATATATATATATATATATAAAGTATTTAACTAAAAAAAAGAATAAAATATCTTTATAATACAAAATACACACTATAAGAAAGATATAAGAAAATATAAGAAAAAAAACTTAGCTGTACAATAGAAAATATAGAATTGTGGAACTTTATGTGGGAATGGAGTGAACATACAGTAAATAGAACGGAACGTCAGGGGTTGTACAGATATGCAGTAAAGTGTCATATTAAAGTGAGCATATTTAAAGTGTCTTACGTGCATAATGTCCATGAGCACTTTGCATGTCCATGTGCAGGTTGCAGTGACCACTAGTGTCAGTGAATGTCCAGAATGTCCAGAGTGAGTGCAGAAACATGTGTGGATGTGCAAAATGGATCAATACTGTGTGGTGTACTGATTAAGAGACCGTATTGCCTGCGGGAAGAAGCTCCTCCTCAGTCTCTCTGTGTTGGCCTTCAGGGAGCGGAATCGCTTTCCTGACCTCAACAGAGAGAACAGTAATTTCCCCATTGCTGGGGTGACTGAGGTCCTTCATGATCTTTTAGGCCTTGGCCCAGCACCACTTGCTGTAGATTGAGTGCAGGTCAGGGAGCTCGGTGTGGATGATGCGCTCAGCTGATCACACCACCCCTGAAGAGTTCGTCTGTCCTGCATGGTGCTGTTTCCGAACCAGGTAATACAATACCAGGTAATCCCATCAGGATGCTCTCTATGGTGCAAGAGTAGAAGTTCCTAAGCACCTTGGAGGGCAGTCTAAAGTCTCTCAGGTGTCTGAGGTGGTAGAGAGGCTGTTGGGCCTTCTTCACCATGGTGTCGATGTGACAGGACCATGACAGGTCCTGCGTGATGTGAACACCGAGGTATCGGAAACTGTCCACTCTCTCCACTGGCCTCTTGTTGATGATGGGTAGTTCCTCTTCTGCTTTGCACTAAAGTCAACTCCTTAACTCCTTTGTCTTGCTGAGGTTTAGAAGGAGATTGTTCCTCTGGCACCAGTTTTCCAGATTCCCAATCTCCTTCAGGTAGGCCGTCTCATCGTTGTCAGTGATCAGGCCCACCACGACGGTGTCGTCAGCAAACTTGATAATGGTGGTGGAGTTGGTAGAGGCTACGCAGTCGTGCGTGTACAGTGAGTACAGTAGAGGGCTCAGAACACAACCCTGGGGGGCTCCAGTGCGAAGAGTGATGGTGGCTGAGACATGTCCGCCCATCCTTACTGCCTGTGGTCTCCCAGTTAGGAAATTGGAGATCCACTGACACAGAGATGAGCTTAGTCCCAGGTGTTCTAACTTGGTGGTAATTGTGGAGGGAATTATGGTGTTAAATGCTGAGCTGTAGTCAACAAAGAGCATTTGTCTGGAAGTGAAGAAATTATGACCTGCCTCTGACCAGCCGTTCAAAGCACTTCATCACCACTGATGTGAAGGCTACAGGTCGATAGTCATTGAGGGAAGCAGGATGGGGTTTCTTCGGAACAGGAACAATGATGGACTCCTTAAAGCATGTAGGGATCACCGACTGAGATAAAGAGATGTTGAATATCTCTGTGAACACAGATGCTAGCTGGTCTGCGCAGGTTCTGAGGACTCTAACTGAGATGCCATCTGGTCCCACTGCTTTCCTGGTGTTCACTCTCTTGAAGGCTCTCCTCAAGTCATGCTCGGAGATGATAAACACGTTTCCGGTGCTAGCAGTGACTTCCTGTCTCATAATGCTGATGTCATTGTGTGTGAAGGGCCCTCTTGTTCTTCTAAGGATTATTAGTAGGGCCCAAGCACTATGACATGGGCATGATGATTTCCTAGCTATATTGTCATTGCTATCGATAGTTTTAATTTCTGAAAGTGCCTATGTTATTGTGTGTGAGGGCCCTCTTGTCCTTCTAAGAATATTTTTCTTCCCCATCTGGGCATTTTGGGGGTCTTTAATCATGAACTCATGAGAATTGCCAGTCAGGTTGGAATCTGCTCCATTAGGATGCCTGAGAGGCATTTTTATGCCTTTATGTGATAAAGGTATTTGTATGTTCCCTTTGAATGCATGTGCCCATGGGGGTGCCAATGGCGCAAGCTCCTTGGGCCCACTCATCTTTGCTTACAACTATTTTTTTTTTTTAGTTTTTAGTGGTGCTTGTGAAGCGAAGCACAACTATTATTATCTCACTGAGTTATTATTTTTCTTTTTTTATTCTTCCGTACAATAATTTGGCACGTAACTAGTACAGCACCGTTTGTCATAAACCCATGAGGTGTCAAAACATGCAGCTTATTCGGGAATAGGGTGCTATGACCCTTCTAACCCTTTCTAAGGGGTAGGTGGTTAATTGCCCACGCAGACCCCATCACTTAACATTGAGACAAACTTTGACAAATTGTAGCACAGACGCAGAAATCTCAAATTTACGACTAGTCCTGTTTTGTTTGCCGTAGACCCAGGAAAGAGGTGTCATATCGTTTGGCTTATTTAAGAATGCGGGCTTGACATGACTTTTCTAAGGGGTCTCGTCGCATGGATGCCCCGTGTGGTCTGCCTGGTTTCGTATGGTAGCTGGGGATGGTTTCCATTAAGACTGTCCTATCATCGATTGATGGTCTGGGGACCTGTGACTTCAGTTGTTCGATAGCTCAGGACTGGAATCTCCTACAGTCTACCTGAGCCTCCAGGAACAAACTGGACTCCTTTTAATTTTAATTTTTACACATCTCCTGTTACACTGAACTTCCAGTACACGTTATTATGCTGATCAATGCCTGCTATCCGTTATCACCCAGATGAGGATGGGTTCCCTGTTGAGTCTGGTTCCTCTCAAGGTTTCTTCCTAATACCATCTCAGGAAGTTTTTCCTTGCCACCGCCGCCCTCGGCTTGCTCATCAGGGACAATCTTATCATTTTGATTCATACACATTGCATACAAACTTACTTCTTTTTATTGTGTAAAGCTGCTTTGCGACAATGTCAATTGTTAAAAGCGCTATATAAATAAAATTGACTTGACTTGACTTAAGGGGTAAGTGGTAAACAATTAAAATACAATGGCAACTTCCATAGGAACTTTGAAACTGAATGTAATTGTGGATCCCACTGTCGTAGAGACACGGGGGAGGGATCGATTTATTCAGGCGACCAATCAGTTTTTCACATTTATCATGATGCTCATAAGCTATGCCGCCTAGCTACATCATTAGCATGCTGCTAGCATGCTAATGTTACTACTGTTTCCTGACCACAGCGCATATACAGTATGTCACAAAAGTGAGTACACCCCTCACATCTCTGCAAATATTTAGTTATATCTTTTTATAGGACAACACTGCATAAATGACTCTTTGACACAATGAAAAGTAGTCAATGTAAAGTTTGACTTTACATATAACATTTAGTTATATCAAAGTAACTAAAAACCTCTTAAACTGCTGGATGGTCTTGGCCGCTGTGCTGCTGCACAGTTACAGAGTGTTGGCTATCTTCTTATAGCCTCGGCCATCTTTATGTAAAGCAACAATTCGTTTTTTCAGGTCTTCTGAGAGTTGTTTGCCATGAGGTGTCATGTTGAACTTTCAGTGGCCAGGTTGAGAGAGTGGAAGAGCTTTTATACCAAATTTAACTCACCTGCTATCTGGTGACACCTGAGACAGTGTAACACTAATGGGTCACATGACAAAGGGGAAGGAAAATGACTAATTGTGCTCAATTTGTACATTTTCACTTAGGGGTGTACTCACTTTTGTTGCCAGGGGTTCAGCTATTATTGGCTGTATTTTTTGTTATTTTGAGGGCACAGTAAATTTCCACTGCTATACAAACTTTACACTGACTACTTTTCATTGTGTCAAAGAGTCATTTATGCAGTGTTGTCCTATGAAAAGATATAACTAAATATTTGCAGAGATGTGAGGGGTGTACTCACTTTTGTGACATATTGTATGTTCTAAATAAGTAGAAGCGGTTCTAAACTGTTACTGCTCACTTGTTTACGCAACAAAAGTGAATTAGCTAAGTTTCATCTTTCTAAATATGTTCATTAAAGCAGCAGAAACACATTCTGATTGTTAGAAACACATCAAAATGTTGCAAAAACACATCCTGATTCATGATATCAGATAATGTTCCCCCTCTGCTTTTCAGGTATGGATGTGCCCACAGCCAGCATAGTACTACTGACATGTTTACAGCGAATCGTCTGAGTTTCATCATCATTGTCACACAAGTAAAATGTTTGTTTTTAGCAGCAGAAACACATGGCTAGATGACGGCTAGAATTATCTATGTGGTCTCTGTGTGGTTATGTTATCTCTGTCTCTCTCTCTTTGCAACACAAAATCAATTTCCAGTTACCTGAAAAGACAGACAGTGAGGCAGCCTTCATTCCTAGAATAACTTTTCCAGCACGCAAGTTTTCCAGCATGGTTGGAACAGCCTGCAAAGTATCTTAACCAACTGTTTAAAAGTGAACCTTAAATATTTTATTTAATTCTTGTGAATAAATAAATAAAACTAGTTATTGCATTATGTTTCAAGACATCCTTAAACTAATGTTAGTATCTGAGGTTTTGTCCCAACTCTATGTCCACAAATACTTTATCATACACTTGTCAGCCACAACATTAAAACTGCAAAACATTAACACATTTCCACTGATTCAGTTATACCCCGATAAACTGGTGACAGGATCATTGGCATTCAAGGATCACGCATGCTTGTGTGGACTAAAGGCCAGCCTGTTCAGTTCAATCCCACAGAAAAGCCAATAAGGCAAAAATCACCAAGAAAGTCAATGGTGGTCATGGTAGAAAGAGCCCAGAACACCCAGTGCACCACAGCCTTCTGCGCTTGGGAAACAAGCCATGCACAGACTCAGTCTTCAAACTGCAGTGAGACACTGCAGTCACACAAGTTTGTCCATCAATACATAAAATTATTGCTGAATAGTCTCATTTAAGAACATTTAAACCACCACAAGCACTGATTTTGCTGCATTTGGGGAACATGATAGTTCCAAGAAAAATGACTCAAAAAGCAAATTAAGCAGAGAGATATATGCCACAGCACTCGTTGTTCAAGATACTTGAGATACACATGTTCAGGGAGCTCTTGTGCTTATTATTCCTGCTCATGTTAGCATATTTATATAATAATCCTGCATTTATTTTGAGGTGTGCCAAGTGCCACTGTTCTTATCGGCTCTTTGTCAGAAAATAATCGTTCAGTGACAAGTCTGTAAATTTCCATGTAAAACAGTTACATCTGTATGAATAAATTTATGTATCATGAGCTATTGATCATTTATTTATGTAAATGACTCTCTTCAGATGTAACTAAATGTTCATTGCTGCTCAGTCTGTGTTTTCCCCGGCAAAAGCTCTATCGCGCAGTCCCACGTTCGATGAGGGGGAAGTCGTGCTGCTGCCCTAACACTAAACACATCCTGAAATTGCGAATACTCGGATGGTACGGTGATTGACACTTGGGCGCTTGGACTCTCAATGCGTGTGGTTCGGACCGTCAATACCGGCGGTGTACATAATTTAGCGCATCTAGGGGACCAGGATATAATGCGAGATCGTGCCCAATCAAAATTGGGATTGTGAGCATTGAGCCAGGGGAGACCCAACACGACGGACTGATCTAACTGAGGAATTACAAAAAAATTTTGTTTCCTCCGTATGACCGGGAAAAGTTAACCGAAGGGGCGCTGACATATTTTCAAGTGGTGACTGAACGAATTTCCGACCATCCAGAGCTCTCACTGTTGTCGGATATGGAATCTTCGACATAGGAGCTTGCAGCGAGGAAAGGATAGAGGAAGAGATCAAATTGCCAGCTGCTCCAGAATCTATAAGGGGAAAAACAGACAGGGTGTGGTTATTTAAATGAAATTTGTGCTTCGATACAGAAAGGTTGTTGCTTGCGAGATGGTGTGTGTGTGTCTTGCTTTACATGAAGGACAGCTGCTGACCTGATGATTTTCCCCCCCGCAGTACAAACATAATTTTGCAGCTAGTCTCTGCTTCCTCTCTCTTGGTGATAGATGGGAGTTACTCAGATCCATGGGTTCTGGGAGGCCTCCTTCGCGCGGTGCTGATACGGGTACTGAGTGCAGCTCGCCTGTTGCCCGTCCTTTCTGCCACTTGGTTGCGGAATGTCGCTGTCGACCCCGCAGATGCTGATCTAGTTTGATAGCCAGGTCAATTACTTCAGACAGTGACATACCGGTATCTCAACAGGCGAGCTCCAACTGGAGTTCTGCCCGCAGTCCATCTCGGAACCGGGCAAGCAAGCTCGCCTCACACCATCCTCTCTCGGCAGCAAGAATTCTGAATTTTACTGCGTATTCCGCGACAGTAGCATTGCCTTGGCGTAGCCGCAACAGTTGCTGTTCTCCGGACTTACTTTGGTGCGGATGATCGAAGACCGCGCAAAGAGCCTCTATGAACCGGGCATGGCTGCTTGTGACGCCTCCTCCAGTACTCCAGACGGCAGCCGCCCAGTCCATGGGTGGTCCCGTGAGCTGTTGTGTGATGAAGCTGATGCGCTGATGGTCTGACATGTCTGGAAACTCCGCGAGGTACAGCTCACAGGCCAGCAAGAACTTTTTATATCCCTCAGGATTCCCAGCATATCTCTCCGGAGGTGAGGGACATGGTGCCCGGGTGTCGTGATGTCTAGGAGGAGGTGGAGGCGGAGGTGAAGGGTTCCGGGCCGTCACGACTCGACTCACCCTGAACGCGAGATCATGTACAGCCCGGGCTAAGCTGTCAATTTCTCGTTGCTGCCTCTGGAGGTACTGCTGCCAAGGTGTGTCGTCCTCGGGGAGAGGCGTCCCTGCTGCATCCGGGAAGGTCCGTTCATCTGTCATCCTATTCCCTAATGAGTGGACGCAGATGCAGGAAAATCGTGTCAAGGAGTCTTTTATTTCAATGCTCTTGTAACGAAAATGTTCGCCTTCAAAAATAGGCTAAAGAAAAACAAAAAATAAACATTTACACTTTGGCCGGTTGGATCTGGGCGTGGGCGCATATCGTAAATTAGTTCAACGAAACTGCATGGAGCCTCCTCGGCTCCCAAAACTAGAAGGCGCTACGGCGTGTCAGAGCCGTGAACTTGACCTTGACGTTTAACTGCACAGGCGTGCCACAGTTCCTAGTGCGCCCCGCTCTCCAGCCGTGGCTCAGTCCTGAGTAGGGAAATATCCAGACAAGCATGCAAGCTTAAGACACACACACAGAGCATCGGTTTAGGAAATGAGTGAACAGACACATGCTCCTGGGAGCGGTTGGTTTAAATAGGCAGACACACAAGGAGGACACAGGTGAACTTGATTAAGTGCTAATAGTGCAGGACATACACACGTAGACACACCAGGGGGAGACAAAGAAGCGGCTCAGTAATCCGGTGAACCTGATCTTACCCATCGGGGCCGTGGGGATACAGATGTGACATTTGGTTTATTCTGTGTATTTATACACATGTGGACAAAATTGTTGGTACCCTTCGGTCAATGAAAGAAAAACTCACAATGGTCACAGAAACAACTTTAATCTGACAAAAGTAATAATAAATAAGAATTCTATGAATGTTACCCAATGAAAGTCAAACATTGCTTTTCAACCACGCTTCAACGGAATTATTAAAAAAAAATGAACTAATGGAACAGGCCTGGACAAAAATGATGGTACCCCTAACTTAATAAAAGGTTTGTTGCACAACCTTTTGAGGCAATCACTGCAATCAAACGATTCCTGTAACTGTCAATGAGACTTCTGCACCTCTCTGCAGGTATTTTGGCCCACTCCTCATGAGCAAGCTGCTCCAGTTGTTTCCGGTTTGAAGGGTGCCTTTTCCAGACAGCATGTTTCAGCTCCTTCCAAAGATGCTCAATAGGATTGAGGTCAGGGCTCATAGAAGGCCACTTTAGAATAGTCCAATATTTTCCTCTTAGCCATTCTTGGGTGTTTTTAGCTGTGTGTTTTGGGTCATTGTCCTGTTGCAAGACCCATGACCTGCGACTGAGACCCAGCTTTCTGACACTGGCCAGCACATTTCTTTCTAGAATCCCTTGTGTCTTGAGATTTCATTGTACCCTGCACAGATGCAAGACACCCTGTGCCAGCTGCAGCAAAGCAGCCCCAGAACATAACAGAGCCTCCTCCATGTTTGACAGTAGGAACAGTGTTCTTTTCTTGATATGCTTAATTTTTCCATCTGTGAACATAGAGCTGATGTGCCTTGGCAAAAAGTTCCATTTTTGTCTCATCTGTCCATAGGACATTCTCCCAGAAGCTTTGTGGCTTGTCAACATGTAGTTTGGCATATTCCAGTCTGGCTTTTTTATGATTTGTTTTCAACAATGGTGTCCTCCTTGGTCTTCTCCCATGTAGTCCACTTTGGCTCAAACAACGACGGATGGTGCGATCTGACACTGATGTTCCTTGAGCATGAAGTTGACCTTGGATCTCTTTAGAAGTCTTTCTGGGCTCTTTTGTTACCATTCGGATTATCCGTCTCTTTGATTTGTCATGAATTTTCCTCGTGCGGCCACGTCCAGGGAGGTTGGCTACAGTCCCATGGATCTTAAATTTCTGAATTATATGTGCAATTGGAACATCTAGCTGCTTGGAAATGGTCTTATAGCCTTTATCTTTAACATGCTTGTGTATAATTTTCTTTCGAATCTCCTGAGACAACTCTTTCCTTCGCTTCCTCTGGTCCATGTTGAGTGTGGTACATACCATGTCACCAAACAACATAGTGACTACCTGGAGCCCTATATATAGGCCCACTGACTGATTACAAGATTGTAGACACCTGTGATGCTAATTAGTGGACACACCTTGAATTAACATGTCCCTTTGGTCACATTATTTTCAGTATTTTCTAGGAGTACCATCATTTTTGTCCAGGCCTGTTCCTTGAGTTTATTTTTTTTTATAATTCTGTTGAAGCATGGTTAAAAAGCAAGGTCTGACGTTCATTGGTTAACATTCATAGAATTTTTTTTAATTATTACTTTTGTTAGATTAAAGTTGTTTCTGTGACCATTGTGAGGTTTTCTTTCATTGACCGAAGGGTACCAACAATTTTGTCCACGTGTGTATGTGCATAGTGTTGTGTGTTTCTTAAGTTCCCTTTAACCTCCAGTGTGTTCCCCTTGGCCTCCAATGTGTTTTCCTAGGCTCCCGTGTGTTCCCTTTAGCCTCTAGTGTGTTTTCCTAGGCTCCTGTGTGTTCCCTTTAACCTCCAGTGTGCCTCCCTAAGCTTCTAGTGTGCCGCCCTTTAGCCTCTAGTGTGCCGCCCCTTAGCCTCTAGTGTGCCGCCCCTTGGCCTCTAGTGTGCCTCGCTTCTTAGCCTCTAGTGTGCCCCGCCCCTTAGCCTCTAGTGTGCCCCGCCCCTTAGCCTCTAGTGCGCCCGACCTTTAGCCTCTAGTGTGCCCCGCCCCTTAGGCTCTAGTGTGCCCCACCCCTTAGCCTCTAGTGGCCCTCGTGGCAGCTCAAGGTGTCTGTATTTGCCTTAAAGAACCTGTGGCTTTCTCTAGAACCTGTGTATGTGTGTTTGACCACTCACCCGAAGAGCCTGTTTGTTTGTTTGTTCATTTGTTTTGGTTGGATTAAAGACTTTTTATCTTCAAACAACCCCTCTGCACTTATGCTTGTCTCTTATGCCCACGGCAACAACACCTTCCCGAAATCCTAGTCAGTCTGCACTAGTAGTTTGTGATAGAATGCTCGACCTTACAAGGCATTGCAGAGGGGACCCATGGCAACCCCCCCCCTCATCTGAGAACCACCAGGGAGGCTTCATTTCCTCAGGGAGTGCCTCATTGGAAACCCTGGCGGTGAGGAGGTCTCAGTGCTGCATCGGCCACCCGGCTAGGAGGACAACCCAGCACTGCATCCATAGAGAGGCCCCCGGACTGCCTCCATCACCCAGCGACATCAGGCGTTCATCACCGCTTGACCCCGAAAATGAGCTAAGGCCGTTTCCGATGCCCAGCACCAAGGACAGACTGCTGTTGTGTCCGCCGCTCAGCTGAGGACGATCCAATACTGCATTGGCCATCTGGATTGGGGCACAACCCAGCGCAGCACCTTCTGCTCAATACACGAGAGCAAGCCAGTGCTGCCTCCACTGCCCAGCCTACACCAGCGATCCAGTGCTGCCTCAGCTGCCCAGTTTAAGGAAAGGGTCCAGCGGCTGTTTCCACAGCTCAGCTTCAGCGACGGCTTCAACTCGTCCGCCTTCCCACCCTGCTCAGGGAGCCAGATTGTCGGTGTTATATGCTGGGTAAAGAAACTATGGACAGGGAAGATGGACCTCTAATAACGCTCTGGAGGAGCGTCTTGGGCGGGGGGTACTGTATTCAATCATTTAATTTCCATGCGGCCAGATTAAACATATTTTCAGGACAAGGTGGCTGGTTTAACCACAGTTCATTAAATCCTGTCCATAACCCAGTTGACACGAACCAATAGAAAGCATTCTGCTATTGTTCAAGTCTATTTACCAATTTACCAATTCAGTGTGATCTAACTCACAATAATTAGCACAAGCTCTGTACTCCAGGCTGTGTGGTTTGTGTGGGAAAATGATTGGAGACTCTGCTAGTAGGTTTGATTGACAGGTCAAGCATAAGGTACACATCAAATAATGAATATGGCAGACATGAATGACAAAGGCCTGTTAGATGATGAAATAGCGACATCTATTGACATTTAAAATAGACCTTAAAAAAAGAGAAAAAACTGAATGTAACTGGATGCTGAATGTACCGTATAAAGTTTTTTATTTTTTTGTCTTTTCTTCTTTAGTGCATTATATTGAGATGTTCATTGTTCAACATGTCAATTTATAGTACTTGTTTTCTCATTTATTGTAAGGGTTGGTTTTGATTTAAAACAGCACTAAAATAATAAGTATTTCTAGTGGTGAGCACTTGAAAGAAAAAACTGTTTAAAGCGAATAACTGGTCATACAAGTGCAACATCCAAATAGTAAAGATCAAATGGGAAACCTTGGTTTAAAACAATATGAATGGAAAGAAAAAAATAATAATTCCAACAGCAGAGGGCGAAATTGTAGCATTTATTTATCAGGACAGGTGTGCACTCCTACATGGAGTACATGTATAAGTTTAACCACTCCTCCTGGTTTTTTTTTTTTTTTTTTTTCCTGCTTACTCAGAAACCCAATACTGAAAGCACAGAGCAGAAAAGAGATCTAGATACCACTGGTTCACAGCCGGCTATTTTAAAGAGAAGGTCTTAAAAATGTGTTGAACAAGTAAACGTTTTTCCAAGTTAATACATTTTAGTATTGTTAATGAAAGTAAGATAGAAAGAAAAAAAACAAACAGAAGTTTTAGACATAATCAACAGAAGTTATTAGAGATGGAAGTATAAAGAAGAGAGAAATCTAAATTCACCTGATCATGTAAGGTAAGGCTGTAAATTGTTTTAAAGATGCAAATGGAAAGTGATTAAATGTCGACATTCCAACATTTGGTGATAACTACTCATCCAAATTGTAGTTGGTTACGATCCTTCAGTTCTTTGACAGGTCTACCTAAATTATTAAATTCCACCAAAATAAATGTATGAACAGTTTGGTAAACATTGCAGTGCTGCATTTAAATTAAATTGTAGGGCTTTCTCATGTCTTAAAGCTGTCTCCTGTAGGAAGAATCTCTATGATTACAGTCATACAGTTCATAAGATTAACTCAGCACTGGATATTCTGGGAAAGATCTAGATAAACTGAAAACAGGGCCCTCACTTCTGCAGGTAGTGAACAGATCAGTCAACAAGTATTAACGCAGAACTACAATTTTATTTATCAGCTTTCTGTAAATTGCTGGCTCTAACTAGAAGTGGTTCATCACTGAGAAGTGAAAACTGCAGCGCTTTTCTACAGCATGTGATCCCACCACAAACAGACATCGAATAGAAAAACAAACTTCACCAACCATTTTTCAAGCAATCAGGAAGTAAAAGTTGCTATTTACAAGAGCAAAGGTAAGGTTTTGAGTTGTGAGAGATGGTGAACCTGTATCAGGGTGTACCGGAGACCTTGGAGCGATCATAAGGACAAGAGGTCACGTTGTGCTTGAATTCCTAGTAAATGATCAATGCAAACTCATAGTGGTGCAGTAAACATTAACAAAAAAAAATCAGTCAAGTACGGTGTAGGTCATTATTGGAAAATTTGCTAGGGATTTGACCCATGAGCCAACATGTGTGTGGACTTTTGGAGTAGAAAGGAGCATTCAAAGATCAGTTTTAGAAATGCACAGGTTAGTTTATATTTGTGATTAGCAAATTGGAAAAAATTGGTTTCAGTTCACACTTTCCTAAGAGACAGACAACTTCGTCTGGCATCATGTGCTGTGATCCCAGCAGTGATTTAAGGCAAACGGATTCCTGTTAAAGATGTTAACAGATTATTTGGAACCTAGTGACAGAAACCTCAAAATTTAGAAACCATTTCATGCTCGATTTTATACAATTTATAAAATTCTGTAGTCAGGGTAGGGAGATTAGGGATGTATCAGCTGCAGGAAGGGGAAGAATAAAAAACAGCTGTAACATAAACATAAGGAGGAACAGCAGAATAAAGTCAGAGCTGTATAATATGCAGAACAGTAAAATGTAACACATTAGATGAACGCTCAACATTCAGAAACACACTGTAAGTGTGTAATAAAGCAATATGTTTTCTCTTCCTTATGCGTTTAAAGCACATGGGGCATGCTGGGATATGTTCTACACGGCCAGATAACAATCACTGAGCAGGTTTTATAAAACACACTGGATGGTTATGATGGTTTAATGTAAACATGTGCTTTTAGTGATTTTCCAAACTCACAACTGGTTTATGCGTGACATACTGGACCCACTGATACTACAGTAAATAACTAAACGAATTGTGAGCCCTGTTACAGGTTTATCATTGTGCAGTTTAGCTAGTTTATATTAAACTACAAAAGACTAAAAATATTTAGGCTTTAAGATAATATAATAGACTAATCGAGTCTAAGGCTACTGTACGTTCTCATTAGCGATGGGTTGTCCTTTTTTGAAAGACTCTTAAGTGTGACTAGGGAAGACGAGTCTTCTATGGGAATGATTCATTCAGTCCCCCATGCAGAATATCATAGGTTCTATACAGGAATTACATCTATACATCTGTTTCGTGTCTTCGGGTTTCATTCATTCAGCACATCACAGCCCCATGAGCTTAACCAATGCAGCCTGAATTCATTTCTTATCATATTAATTTCTTTGCCATGTTTTATTATCTATAATCTGTACAATGTCTACAAGTTGAGGCCTGAGCTGTCTCTAGTAATACCAGCTGAACCTGTAGATTTGTAGCAGAACTACAACTTCAGCTGGTAAAACCGGCTACAGATCTGGCACTGCCCATGCAGATTAACATGCAAATGCAGCTCTCTATGCAAACACGAGGGACAAGAGAAGCAAAACTGAAACCACTGCAGTAAAATATAACCTACATTTAAAATTAAATCATTTTAAATACTATTAAAAATAGCTAAATAATAAACGCCACAAAACTCATCATGAATTCCATTTCAATATATATTGTGTCCTAGTAGTTCAAGTCAAACCGGGGCTTGTGGTGAAATTTATAGTGAATGAAGGCATAAAACAGGCGAGTGTTATTTATAGAAGACTTCAAGCACAGTATGCTGACGAGACTTCAGCTGTAAATGTTTTATGGAAGGGCGCATATCCATGAATAATGATCCTGGCCGAAGTGGCTTGGAGCCCACTGCAGTCATTAACGTTAACATTTAGTAAGTGAATCCAATGATACGTTAAAATTGACTGATAACGTGCCATCAACTTGCAGAAAAGACACATCTGTCTGTGCTAACTGTACACACAATCATTCACCAACACCACTTGCAAATTACAGGAATTCAGCTGGGAGTCATTGCTACATGCCCTGTATGGTCCAGATCTCTCCAAGTCATTTCCACTTGCTTGGGCCAGTAAAGGAGTTCCTGGGAGGCCAACGTTTCATAAATAAATTAGACAGGCAGTCCGATCATGGTCCCGGCGTACTAAGAAAACGTTCTACCTTAATTGTAGCCAAGCACTGGTGAAAAGCTGGAATAATGTCACATATCCCAGCATGCATTAGTGTAGCAGGGGAATATAAATGATGAAATTGAGATCAGTTTGAAGTTATTGAAATCGAAATCAGATGAATGGAGCACTTTTTTATGTGGTTCCCACCTTTTTAATGGACCAAAATTAATAGGACAGCTGGCTGCTCAGCTGATCATCATCAGATATGTTTTATTCATTAGATATGGCCAAATCAACTATGTGGTAAATTGTGGTAAAATGACTCAGGAACACTGAAAGGCTGTGAAAAGTGGCACATGTGCCTCAGTGGTAAGGTTTTTTGCCTGCCATGCGGAAGATCTGGGTTCTATTCCCACCCAATGCCCAAACCCCAGCCACAGGGATGCAGTGCCAGTCCCAAGCTAGGATTAAATAGGATGGGTATCCCGTGTAAAACTTGTCCACTTAGACGACCCCTTGACAGGAGCAGCGGAAAGACTAACACCACCAACTGAAAGCTGTGACCAACAACTGTGGTGAAGGACAGAAGAAATCTGGCCCTGGTAGAAGAGCTTAATTGTTTGCTTTCATGGTCCATAAGGGGGAAAAGCACACATTAGAGAGTTGCTACATGGCAACTTTATTTCCAAGCCTTTCCAGAAGCACATGCAGACTATTCCCTTATGGGATTCTACTGGCTCATGAAAACAGTCAGAAGGACAAAAAGACCAGAACTATTGTGCTCCTTTGCTACAGCATAAAAACACAATGGACTGGGTGAAGTGATTTTTAAACCTGTAGTACAAAACAAAATCACGTTATGCAGTGTGCACTGTGCTGCAAAGTCGGCACACAAGTTAGATAGATGCAAACCAAACAAACAGAGATTCTTCAGAAGTTGATTCTGTAAAGCAGAGCAAATCTCAGGAGGAGCGAAAGCAGAGCATCTGCTCATCTCTGGGATTCACCATTTAGTGAGACCGTACTCTCTGGAGTGATAGTGACCTGTTTGTCTTGTCACTGTGTTGCACACGAACCATTAACTTAGAACAGTACTGTATATGTAGATAAATAATTCTCATTAAAATCACCTTATCTATTTAAAAGTCATCCATACCTATTGGGAAAACAGGTACCTTCAGATACAAAACAATAAATTTTATGGTCGTAACAAATATATATTGTTTAAGACAAAGTTTCATGCTTGATATTGGAAATACCAGATGTACACACCTGTAACGGTTAGCTCTATGTTCAGGGTAATTAGGTTTGGTGAGTGCCAGGTGTACATTCCTTCATCAGGTTCTTTCACATTGTACAGCATGGTGAAATAATTCCACTTCTTAATTTCTGATGGCTGATGGAAAATGTTGAACCCCGTCTCTGTAGGCTGGATTCTACTCATGGAAATCTGCTTCCCTGCCGCTGATGTCACACACAGCATCATGCTGTCTTTTTATTGCCAAAACACAACCTGGATCCTGGATGATCTTTCACGGTAAGACCATGGTGTCTTCTATAACAACTTTAACAGGATTCCTCTGTACTAAGACTAAAAGTAAAAAATAAAAATAAAAATAAAAATCACACACAGAGAATAAAACATGCTTGAGGATACGTAGCTGACAGGTTATATAGCTAGTCACCACACTTGCCGGTTATCACTTGTGGGTGTGTAACAGTTGCTATACTGGGTGCTTGAGGAAGTTGCCTTTTATTTTCATACTTTTTAAATCATTCAGTGAGTACTAAGAAAGCGTTCCCGCTGTTATTAATGTCCTTAAAGCACACAGGGCCTGCAGGGATATGTTCTACATGGCTAGATAACAATCACTGAGCAGGTTCTGGGGAAGCACACAGGGTGATGGTGGTAGTTAAATATAAACATGTGCTATTACTCATTTCCCAAAATCACACCTCGCTTATTTGAGACCTGGCAATCATCACCACAAAATGTGACGCCCCTAGTTTGCCATCAGATCAGTGATTCTGTGAATGTGTGTGTTTGTACGCATGTAGGTGGTGTAAAGGTTGTCCTACACAATACCCCCCCCCCCTCCTCTTCAGCCATTCTTTCAGATTCTTTACAAAGATAAAGTGCAGGTTCATTTGTTCATATTTTGTTTAAATTATTTTTCTATGAATATTTGTGGGTTGTGGAACAAATCATCTGAGTTACCATTATTTTTTATGAGTGAAATTTGCATTGATATATTAGTGCTTTGATATACAAGCACACGTCTGGAATGAATTATGCTTGCAGTCCAAGGTTTAACTGTACAGTACAGTATAACCAGTCTCCATACGTCTCCATACGTACACCTACGGGGAAATGTTCTTGTCTAAATGCTTGTGTAGTTAAAAATAAATAAATGAATATCTAATAAGAAGAAAGTCAAAGCTATTAGGGTCAGAGTTTAGAAAAAGGAAAGAAAATGAAAAATGGATAAAAGATCAAGATAGGCAGCTGTTATATAACATCTTATATATAACAATTGCATTTGCTAGCCTATCTTACAGCATGGCTAGCTTACACACCATTGGAAATAATTTCATAGCATAGCAAAAGTCTTTTTTTTTTTTTTTTTTTCAAACCTGGGAGAGAAACAAAAAGACTAAATATGAAAGTGGGGGAAACAGATTGTTAATAGAAAAAATCACACCCTAGCTTAGCTCAACACTTGTTGAGCTCAAGTGTGCAGTTCACCATCACTCGCATATAAAAACAATCAGAACGTTGCTCAGTTCTCATTCACCTCTTCAGTGTTTTATTCGACACAAACAAACAACAACAACAACAACAAAATCTCTGCAGTCTACAACGGAAAGACGTAAAAACATAACGTCATCACACGTCAACCTAATATCTTCAGAAAAAGGGAGAAACGTGTGTGTGTGTGTGTGTGTGTGTGTGTGTGTGTGTGTGTGTGTGTGTGTGTGTGTGTGTGCTGAGTCACATCACATTAATACGGCTGCTGGCAGAAAGATTTTATTAGTCTATTCATTTTCTTTCTCTTTTTTTGTTGTTAATTTACTATATGTTTGACTTTAGTTTAAAAACATGCTCATGTTCTGTGACTGAATGAGACCAGCTGGTGAAGCTCGCAGCAGGCCTCGCCCTTTCCATACACACAACCCATGCAAAACAAACACACCTTTATGCACACACGGGTCAGGTGTTTTAGTAAAAGTTCCTTTTCCTCCACGCTGCATGATTAATCCTGATAAATCAGATTCATACAGTACCAAATTGAAGGGAAAGCATTATTTAATGGGATGTGAAAGTCAAAACAAAGATAGAAAACAGAGTTTCTGATAAATGAATAAGAAAAAATGAATAAAATAACTCCACACGATCCTCAGAACTTGTAGTTCTAAAGATTTTCTCAACCCAGAGTTCAGTACATAACGTCATACCACCCTGACCTGACATAACATTTTGTAAAGTAACACATTTCCTCAGGTGTGAACAGATGAATAAGATGTTAAATGTACAGTAGGGGGGGAAGGGGAGGGGGTTGTCTTGATCCAGACATGATTTTTTTTGTTTTTTTAAAACACTAGAACTAGTAAAGAATCTTAAACAGTTAAAAATCATCTCTTGAGCTGTAAGCCAACATCTTCAGTTGATCCCTTGCTGTTTTTAGCAGCACCTGTATATTTGTTAATTACTGTCCATCACATGAGCATGAGCGAATGGAAACCGCCCAAGCATTTACATTACCACAGGATTTAAGTTTATTTACCTATTGAGAACATCAGTGAAAACTCATATGTGGTGAACACAAATAAGACATATAATAATAATTAATTTGGGGCCAATCTTACTTCACTAAATAGTTCAAGTTGCTGAGTTCGGCTGTTTTGGAGAGGTGCATTTATATGTGCCCCCAAAATGGCCATTTTCAGCGTTATATTGTGTCACTTCAGACAATAATCATTTAAAATGTAAATTATTGATATTTCTTTAAATATTGATACTGAAATTGCTGTACACTTCTAGAAGTGTACGACCTTCAAAAATAGTTTCTTACATAATTCATGGTGCAATATCTTAACAATTTAGAAAATACTTCAAATACTGATAGAGGATGTGTGAAACTTAATGATGTCTGGTGGTTATATAGGTTGGCAAAAAGAGGAATCAGAACTCTGTGACGTAAAGGAATTATGAGGAAAAGAAAGTACCAACTTCATTTATTTGTGTGTATATAATTTACCAGAGTCTAATAAACAGATGTAACATCCTTATTGTGTTGAGTTTCACACATGATTTAAAAGAAAACGCTGATTCATGATGATTTATCATCCATGTAACTTATCCATTATAAACACAAAGTAGTAGTCACAAGGACATTTTGCTGTTCATCAGAAACTCATCTTAAACTGCACTAAAGGTCAACATGGAATGTACATCGTAAACATGCGAAATGAAAACCACCTTCTCCGAACTAACCAAAGAAACAGCCATTTGGAAGTCAATTCAGCAACACTTCAGCAAAAAACTCACTTGATTTGAGCGATCTGAAAGTGTAAAGACAAATGCAGAAGCACTGTGATGGCAGAAGTGGCCAAAAAAACCACCCACATTTCTGTGCCAACCTTCACCTGTGGTTATAAGTAAACTCACGTATGCTGATTCCTGATAGCCATTAAAATGTCCTTGTGAACCCTGTGTAAATAGAAAATATGGCATACAATAAATAGTAATAAGCAACATCAGTATACATATGCTGTACAATACACCGAAAGTATTTAAACAAACATTTTTTGGCCCAAATTATCTAAAAGAAATCTGATTATATACAGTATATGGGTTCTTTGGTCATTAATTAATCTAAACACAATAACCCATAATGACAGACGCTTGTCTAGTACTTTTTTTTTTTTTAATAGTCTACATTTTTAAATAAATGAACAATAAAACAATAATGAAATGAAAAGTCCTTAAAGGAAACAGTGAATTAGAATTAGAATTAGTACAAACTCTAGATAGAGCTACACTCATGTCCATAAATATTTAAACATTGGCAGATTTATTATTATAGTGTTGATTTAAATTAAATTATGAGAGCATATTCATCTAAACCAGGTGAGCAGTGTAGGAATTAAAGCACGTTACATGATCACTACCTTTTCAAGGGACCAAAAGTAATCAGACAAGTATGAAAAAAACACAGTGTAACGTGTATCCATTAGTTAGTTTGTCCATTTACTTTTGGGTTTTTTGAAAAGGGCATGAAGGGATGAGTGTTCAAATAATTATGGACCTAACTCATTTATTGAAGATTTTGCCTGTCTAAAGGAGCTAGCTAACCTGAGCATTATCTATAGTACTTGATAATCTTTAGACATACAGCAGAAGAATACTGAAGTGTATCCTCTAGATTGTTCCTCACCAACATAACATGCAAAGTGGATAATCTGAGCCAAGACCTGAAATATTGACCTGAAAACTATTTTAGTCAAACTTCAAAAAATCATTTTCACAAAACACACTTTCAGCGATTGTGACGCAGAAGCACACTAGTGACTTATAGCAATCTAGGACTCTGCTGAATTTTGGGACGGTATGCAAAATAAATAAATAAATAAATAAATAAATAGAAAACAAATAGAAAAGAAAACTGTTAGCTTGTTCCAGCTAACTTACAGCAACACACAGAATGAAATGCTTCCAAAGCTGCAGCATGAAACACAATGACCTCATGCACAGTTGATGAAGGACTTCAGTCCTGGTCTTCCTGCCTTTAATTAATATATAATTTCAAGCTGATGACTCGGTGGTTTCTTCAGAAGGCTAAGTTACAGAGCAGAGCAAATCCCAGCAGGAGCGCTAACAGACCGTCTGCTCGTCTCAGGGGTTCACCGTTTCTTGGGGTGGTGATCACTGTTGTGGTTCGGGTCACTGGTCTCTCTGTTCACACAAACACAAGCCATTAACTTAACACAGTATATATCACTCATTATAATCACTTTTTAAACGACTCTCTCATTCACTCATTCTCCATAACACTTATCCTGGAAAGTGTCGTGGCACGCCTGAAGCCTGTTTCTGTAGAAAGTACAGTGCCATACAAAAGTATTTGCCCCTTCAAAAAATCTAAGACAAGTCAAGATTGGACGAATAATAAAAATTCATGAGCAGCTAAAAATCCCAAGAAGCACAATTAGAGCAACAGTAAAAATAAAGTCTGAAACAGTTGAAAAAGAGAGTCCAAAGATCAGTTTGAGAAATACTCTGATTGGTTGATTTTTGTGGCTTTAAAAAATGTCATGTTAACCACCAGTTTAATTAACAAGCTCTCATCATATGTTGGGATCAGAAGATTCAAATCAAACCTTTGGATTTTGCGCCCCGGAAGCAAGAAATGTAACCGCACACAAGGATAAAAGTTCAGGTACATAATTGTGCTATGCACCATGAGATTTCACGAAAAGCATCTCTTGGATGCCTCTGCCAGGAGGTTCAGACTCCTATTAAATTTTCAATGAGATGTTGAAGAAAAACCTAATTCTCCAGAAATAAAGAAACACTATTAATGCTTTGTGTGACTTTTTCACTCTCTGAGTTGAAACCCTACAGAGAGCCTGGGGTCTGAATTCCAGGGGGTTCCCACATAAAAAAAAAAAAGATTATAAAGAAGCTTAAAACAGAGGAATGGATAAAGGTCCTCCATAATCATCTTCAACATTGTTTGACAAGGGAGCTGCTCAGTGCTGATATTCTCTGCAGAACTCACATAATCTCTATAGATTCATTATGGGGACGCTGATCACTTAAAAACCTGGGATTTGTACAAATGTATGTTTGTCTGTTTGATGTCAGGGATTGAAGACAAACAGTCATGGCAACAAATCAAATGCTTATGAAAAAGCTTCATGCTTTATATTGGGGGAAAAACAGCCATACACACCTGTGACATTTAGTTGTACATACAGCTTAAAGCGGTTCGGCGAGCTGCAGGTGTACGTTCCTACGTCCGCTTCAGTCAAATTTTTCAGCCTGACGGGAAAATTCCCCTCCTGAATTTCTGATGGGAAAATCTCTACTCTGCCTTTATAGGCTGCATCCTGTACATCGCTGATTGCACCGTTATTTATGTCACACACCACCGTGATGTCTTTGTATCGCCAATACACTTTCTGCAGACCCGAGCTGTATACACACGGCAAGACCACGGTGTCTCCTTCAACACCTTCAACGTGCTTAGTGCTGCTCTGCACCGACACTAGAAGTAAAAAAAAAAACAACAACAACAACACTGAAATGTTTGTAGTTTGTCTTCTGCGGCCATGTAATGATCACCACTTTTGTTGCTTTTGGCTCTGGGCTGCACAATTATCTTTTTTTTTTACACCAAGAAGAAGCAACTGTAGATGAAATCTAAATGATTCTAAAGATAACTGGTTAAATTGTGCACTTGCTTCTTATTTTCAAGGTTCATTTTTCTCAGTGTCCCTATTCATATTTAATCATATATAACACCAAAGACTATTTATTATTTACTAGTGTGATTATACGATAAGGCATTCTCAACCAGAAAACTGACTTATTGAAATGTCATTTATAAACCCGTCTGTGTTGACACACACACTTCAGTAATTCTGAAAAAAATATATGTTGTATTCAATACACACATCAATATATTGTATTCAATACACACATCAGGACATGCTCGTTTAACAAGGCAAAATTGCTTAAAGAAATTTAGCTTGTCTTGCGGAATGCCGGATTACTCGTAATCCAAGTTTCGACTGTAAAGCGTTAACATGTGTTTGTTGTAGTGTTAAACACTTATTCTCACCTTTGTGTAGCAAGATCAGAAAGATGAAGGAGATGAAGTAGCTGTGATGAAAACAGAAAGAGGAAAAAGTGAACAATAGGACAAATTCAAGGTCATGATGACTGTATAATACACAGAGGAAAACAAATTGAATTCATCATAAACTAAAGTAGTAACGTTCAGTATTCAAAAACCTAGTAAGGGAAGTGATCTTGCCCTTTTAATGCCCTTACACAAGCACACATGTTCAGCAGGGAAGCATTCGTCATGGGCAGGTAACCATGATCCAGGTTTATGAGCTTATAGGCTGAAAGTGGTTAAATATACGCATGCTTTTATTTCTATTACAAACTCACACCTGGTTTTTTGGTAACTGTAACCCATTACCACAGAACGTTCAATCAATCAATCAATCAATCAAACAATCAAACAATCAATCTACATGTATGTATATAGTACCTTACAGCAACCCAAGTTAAACCAAAGTGCTTCCCTGCATTAAAAAAAATAATAAAAATAAAATGGCAATAAGATAGCAACAAAAAATACAAAAAAAAAACACAAAAGTATATATCAAAAGCTATTGTAAATATGTTTGTCTCGATTTTGCTTTAAACAGAAGAATGACAAAAATGACAATAAGATAGCAATAAAAAAATACAAAAAAGAAAATAAAACATAAAATTATAAACAAAACACATTCAATTATAAAATATAAAAAAACACTCTAAATAAGTGTGTCTTAAGTTTCTCAGTCTCTCAGTAACACAACGTAGCTCAGATGGAATGGTGTTCCAGAGTTTAGAGCAATCGCCCATTGTTTGTACCTTGACCGAGGGACCACTAGTAGGTTCTGGTCAGCAGAACATAAAACTCTACTTTGTTGATGAAAGATTACTGTCTCACACAAGTAAGAAGGTGTCAGGCCATTAATTGCACTAAAAACAAACATAAAAAGTTTCAACTGAGTCCGGAACTGTAGCAGAAGCCAGTGGAGGGAATAGAGGATTGATGTTTACGAGGGTGAGTCAGCATACGAGTCACAGCATTCTGCACAAGTTGCAGGTGATGCAAACGAGCTTGAGTGACTCCAACATGAAGAGAATTGCAATAGTCTAGCGAACTAATAAAAGAGTGAAAGAGAGTGTTTTGACCTACACCATGAAACCTAAGCTAGAGGTCGGCTAGCTATTAGCATTCACCGCGCGCTTTAGCTACTGTAGTTTACATTAAACTCCTGTAAAACAAAAGACATTTAGCAGGAAGATAAACTAATAGCCTGAGTGTAAGGGTGGAGAAAAGTCTGTTCGTTAGTGGAAGATGTAATATGTTTTAGATAGTATAACTAAACTTATAGTTTAGTAACAGGAAATTAGCTAGTGCGACCTGTTTTTCCGGGTTAAATTAGCAACGCCTGACAAATACATACCTCGCACCCATGATGAAAACAAAAGCTGTATCAAATATATTCAACAGAACCTCCAAAATATCTGCGAGTACTGACATACGAAAAGAGGTCTAGTGCGCATACGCGTTGTCATATCACGTGTCTTTTGTCACGTCACGCGCACGACTAATACAGACTGAACTAACGACTAATACAGACGTGGAATTATAGTGGGGAATAAAATGCTTACTATCAAAGAATAGTGCATCTCAATTATTTTTTTTCTATTGTGATTTATTTTTCCCCATAAATCATTTTAAAAAGTGAAATTCTAAAATATTCATTACATGTAAAATAAATTCTTTAAGTCTCTTTTGTTTAAATTTCAATGATTATGGCTTACAGCTCATGATAATAAAAAATCCAGTTCCTCAAAATGTTTAGATTATTTCCTAAGATCAATCAAAACAGAATTTACAATACAGAAATTCTGAAAAATTATCAAAATTCATTTATGCACTAAGTACTTGGTCGGCGTCCTTTAGCACAGATTACTGCTTCAGAGCGGCACGGCATGGATGCGATCAGCCTGTGTATGGACGTATCACAGGGTCAAAATTCCTCATGCTATTACCATTAATTACATGACCTAAATAAAAACTTGTCCCAATAAAAAAGTTAGGATGTTTTTCCGACCATGTTTTTTCCCCAAAGATGATGGGTCTCCAGTAACCTTCCAGGTTTTAATAATGTGTCTTTCAGTTCTTAACCTAATTTTAGTAGTTTCAGCAATCTTCAGCAATCCTTGTTATCTTTGCTTGATGCAGGACAATAATTTGACCCGTCTGAAACACGACCACAGGATATGTCTTCTGCTATGGTTGTGTAAGATATACAGTAAGACACTCCTCACTGGATCAGTTAGTGTTAAATAACTTACATTAATCACTGCAGTAATTATCCAGTGGAAGCCTTTTAACTTTTTGATTAGTTAAATCCAGGTGGTGACTTTTTATTAGGTGGCAGCGTATTATTCTTGTTTTTTGAAATCCCAATGAAATCCTATAGGTGGCCAAATGCATGTAAAATATTTAAATGCTAAAATCTCATTTTGCAGTCAGTTTAGCATTACTCATCACTCACTCATCATCCATACCACTTTATCCTGTATTCAATGTCACGGGGGACCTGGAGCCACTCCCAGGATACTTGGGGTACAAGGCGAGGTACACCCTGGACAGGGTGCAAAATCCATCGCAGGACACACACGCAATTTGGGAACGCCAATTAACCTAACCTACATGTCTTTGGGATGTGGTAGGAAACACACCAAGCACGGGGAGAACATACAAACTCCATGCACACAGAGACGGGAATCGAACCCGGACCCTGCAGATGCAAGGCAACAGCGCTAACCGCTACACCACTGTGCCGCCCAGGTTAACATTAATTGAGTACAAGTAAATAGGTAACACAGTGCAGGAGATCTAAATACTGGGTTCACACATATCCATTTTGAAAAGTACTGTTTGAAGAAAGATTTGTTTTTTCTATTTTTTCTTCTGTTTACTAAAGTGAGCAGAAAAGCAGAACTTGTTTAGTAAAGCACTGAAATTTTCTTAAAGGTGAAACTAGTCTAAAGTCATTTATGTGATTCAACATTTTATAAATTTAAAATAATTCTTTAAAAAAAAAAAACACTTTAGCAAGGTTTTCATAAGGTCACAATTGTTTGTATACATCTATCAATGCCATACCAATGCCAATCACATTCAGAAACAGATTAGAAACTTTGGTTCAGGTTCATATCAAACATCTGAATAGAAAAAAAAAATATTGCAATCTTGGTGGTGTGGTTGTTGCTGCCAGACAGTCTGGTTTGAGTATTTCAGAAACTGCTGATCTCCTGGGATTTCCTCGCTGATGAGGCAGCATGTGTTAATTTACCAGAAATTTCTGCTGTTCATAAAAAAAATATATCACAATAATAAGGAAGTGTGAGGAGCAGGATACAAGTGGTTTAGAAGAGAGGAAACACAACTATCTTGTGAACATACAGTCATGGGAAAGGAAAGTACAGGCTCTTTCAGGTCTGTTTTTATTTATTAAGGCCTTAAATGATCTAACATTTATAACATTTATTGTAGTAATGGGTTTCATCCGGTGCAGCAATTCAGTCATGAACATAATTAAACAGAAAAATTAATTTACAGTGTGGCCTTAAGAACTGAAATTTTGCAAGAATTCTGAGAATCCATTTGGCTCTGCGTGCAAAGTATTTTCGGCATCTGAGCAACCGAACTGAACAGAACCAAATGCCAGCACGTTGCGCGCATGTCTGGGAGCCATTCGAAACTTGTTTGCGTCAAGCGAAGTGGGTTTATATATTATTTGTGGGGTTTTTGTGTGTGTGTTGGGGGGTGTTGCATTTTGTGCAAGAAGCCAGACCGGTAACAAGAAAAAAGGCAGTCACTTCCGGTTGCATTTTTAAAGCAGCTGGTGACAAGAGGAATCATAAATTAAGGTTTAATTACGGTGAGGTTTAATGTCTTTTTTTCATATTTCACTTCAGTTACATATATTTTCTAATTTTTTTATGCAAAAAAGTATTATATTGGAAATTGGTAATAATTTGGGAGGCTGGAACAGATTATGTGCATTTACATTATTTCCTACGGGACAATGCGTTTCACAAAACAAAATTTCACCTTAAGAACTCACCTCTGAACTGGATTAAATTCGTGTGCTGAGGTACTGCTGTTTATTCTCAATGTAACTTAGTAAATTGTAAATGCAACCGAATACTGGGTTTGTGACCTTCTGAGGAAGAAAAAGCAGTGAAATGTTTCTGCATGAATTTTGCATGATCATTTACAGTATGTTCACAAGGACAATAATATACCAATGTTAATTAGAATGAATAAACAGATGAAAGTACAGTCTGTAACACACATTTTTATTAAACACAGAGAAACTTAAGTGATTAGAAAAATGCTTAGCTAGCCCTGTGTCTCTTATCTGTTTAACTATACAGGGAATCGATGATTTTACGCCACAGAGAGGCGATGTCAATGCAGACATCAATGTCAATGCAGGGTTCACAGCAATAACTTGTGTTTAATAAAATGCTTAAAAAGTGAGGTGTTCTGAAAAGTTTGTTCAAGTTCTGCTCTGAGGAAGTAGTTGTACTCCATCTGATTGATTGTTCTCTGAAGTGACAGCAACTTGGAATTTATTTTGTCAAACAGCAAACTCTAGCCTAACATTACTTATTTCCAATAATGTTTCCTGCTTAAAATTAACCGGTGAACAGTGAGTAAATAAAACACAGCTACATTTAATTAAAAAAAAATAGAAAACAGATACAGTGGAACCTCGGATTGTGAGTAACACAGTTTGGGAGTGTTCCGCAAGACAAGTAAAGATTTTTAATAAATAAATAAAAAAATTAACTGTGTAAGACAAGAGGGGAGAGGCTAATTCCAAACACACACACACACACACACACACACACACACACACACACACACACACACACATACAGCTCCTGCGCAAACAAACGGAAACGCACAAAAATACGACAAATCTGTCGGGATTTATTGTTACTTTTTTTTTTTACGTAAAGTGCAGCTTAATTTGTTTTTTACTTTTACTTTAGATTATATATTAATTATTTTTTTTATTATTATATTATAAATTATTTTTTTATTTTTTTTCGGCTGTGGAACGAATAATTTAAGTTTACATTATTTCTTGTGGGAAAATACAATTTGGTTTATGAGTGTTTTGATATACAAGCCCGCTTCTGGAACGAATACCACTCGTAATCCAAGGTTCCACTGTATAGACTAAAATAGTATTGAGCAAAAAAAAAAAAAAATAATTCTAATAATAATAAGACTAAGATGCACACCGCTAGTTTGGAAAGTATTTAAACAACTTACATTTTTGCAAAAGTTATCTAAATCAAATCTGATTATATTTGGGTTCTTTGACCGTTCCTTTTTACACATTAATCTATAAGGACAGACATTTGTCTAAAGGCATCCAACCCAAGTTCAACTACATCCTGTTTACTTTGAATTCTCCTCCTGAGACGTCTTAAGAACTTGAGAGTGCTTGAGAGAATCTGACCAGAAAAATTGGAGAAACTAACCAAATTCTGATGTGCACAGCTTGTAGAGAATTACCCGAAATATTTGCAAGAATAATTTCTGCCCAAGGTGAATACTTACCCAAAGAAGACATTCCAGTCTTTTAGTTAAAAGCAAATAAAAAATAAATAAAAAACATATTTAATACATATTAAACCATGTCTAAAACATAATGATAAAATGTCATGTCCATCATTGTCAGTACATACTGTATGTCAGTATAAAAAGCACACAAGAATCATTCTAGTTAATGTAATCTGTACTGTACATGGGGGGACCGGGGTGGTTAAAGTGTTGGACTGCGGTCCAGGAGCTCCCCAGTTGGAGCCCTGACGCTGCTGGGTTGCCACTGTTAGACCCTTCAGCAAGGTCCTTCACCCCCAAGTGCTCAGATACAATCAGGTGTCAAGCTGCCAACCTGCTACTGTAAATAGCTGCTACAGAAGTCATAGTATATCTGTCACCTGACGTGCTGGGTTAGGCATGTGGATGGACCATAGATACATACAAACTGTACTTAAGGCTTCAATAGTCAGTTGTTCATATTTCCTGTCTACATTTTGGCCTGAAATTGTCCATGTCTTTTACTATACCATTTTCTATCTGTTTTAAAAAGTTACATGCAGGTCCATAAATATTTGGACACGGTGAAATGTATTGTTATTCTAGCAGCCTACCATAGTATACTGGAGATGAAATTAAATAATGGCTATGAGACTTAAATCTGGGGTAAATCCAAATCAGGCGACCAGTGTAGAAATCACAGCATTTTGCTTACATGGTCCTCACCTTTTTAGAGAACCGAAACTAACTGAACTACTGCATTGGCTGCTCAACTGTTCGATGGCCTGGTGTGTTTTATTTATTAGCTGTGTCCAACTAATTCAGCTTCAGCTGTGCTATTTTTTATTTATTTTTTGCTGGTAAAGATAAAACACTTCACAATAGTTTCCCAGATGAAGAATATCATTCAGGAAATATGTGTACGTCAAAGTCAACCATCAAGACAGGCCTAGCAGAATGATAAGAAGTGTGCGCACAAGAGGAATAAGGAAGTGACTGTCATTTGTCATATGATGTGTGGGCGTGTATGGTTGCTAGTGGAACTGGTTCCTTTGTATTTGTTGAAGTGACTATTGGCAAAAACCACAGGATGAGGTGTGAAGTGTACAAGTTTAAAAGGTCTGTTCAAAATTAGCCTTCTGAACCTCAAGCCTTCAAAACTCATTGGATGGAGCTCCAAGGCGAACAAGTGGAAATGTTCTACAGTGACCAACGGCAAAGCTAAACTAAATACGGAACATCCAAAGGAACAGACAGGAAGTGAAGAGCGCTAAAGGAAAAGTCTGGCAGATCATTACTAGGGGGAAAAAAAAAAAACAGCTTCTGGTAACACCAGTGGGTTCCAGACTTTACAGTCATTTACTGCAAGGAATTAGCAAGCAAGTATTACAAATGGCAATTGAAATTCTGATTGTTAAATTGTCTGATGACTTATGGTCTCTTTAAAAAAATCATTCATTAACATCAACTCCAGTATACAGTGGTGGAGTTTAAATAACAATTAATTTGTCCAAATATTTATTGCCCAGAATGCCTTTATGACGATAGAGATTTTTCTAGTTAATGTGAGCTGATATTCAGCGTATTTAACTAACTAGTCTCAGCAACACCTAAAAATAGATAAATATCTAAAAATAACATTGAATCAAAAATATTTGTTCCTGGCCCTAGATGTCAGCATATCCTCTCTTTAAAAGAGAACACGAGTGGTGGGGAAAACGTACCTGTTTACTCTGCCAGGAGGTTCAGACTTGGCAATGAATATAAATAGAACGCTCAGTTGCTTTAACAGTGGACAACAGAACGGTTGCTAGTACAGGCTGGGTTTAGAATTTCAGACCAGCTAATCTGGGACTGTGACTCATAGCAGTCTAGAGTTGACTTCACTTGAGTTTCTGTGGAAGACCAAGCTGTAGAGTAAAGCACATCCAAGCAGGAACGCTAGCAGTCCGTCTGCTCGGCTCGGGGCTTCACTGTTTCTTGGGACAGCACCACTGTTATTCTTGCTTTCTCCTTTCTCTCTAACGTGGTCCGGGTCACTTAAGTCTGCAATTTCTGTTTCCGTTTCAATTTCTGACGAATAAATCTTTACCCTGTCTCCACAGGCTGGATCCTGTTCATCAGGAACGCTAGCAGTCCGTCGGCTCGGCTTGGGGATTCACTGTTTCTTGGGACAGCACCATAATCACAAGCCGTCTTGCTGTGTTTGTCTCGCCAAAGCTCATACTGGGGAGTCTGCTCGACTGAACAAGGTAAAACTGCTGTTTGTTCTACAACACATTCAACACTCTGCACTAACACTAAGAAAAAGAAAAACACACACACATTGGTAACCAAAAACTTTCAAGCCCTTTAAAGTTCTACACATTTTAACATTTTAAAATAGATTTACATCAGTGACAATGACAAAGTCAAAATAGGTATTTTTGAGTGTTTGTTAATTTAGTAAAAAATTAAAGCCTAAAATATCTCATTTCCATAACCATTCAGATCCATCGCTTGATTAAGGCTCTTTTGGCAGCTTTCCTGGAGCGGTGCAACTGGTGCTATTCTGATCATGTGCATTAAAACATCTGATTTCATTATGGGCTGCAAGTTTGAACAAAAAGTAAATGGTGAATTCTCTGTTAAATTGCCACAGAGATGTTTGACATGATTCCAAAAGTGCATAGCGACAGTGCAATGAGTCACTCAAGTTGTTTCGTGTGACATACACACTTCAAGAGCGGAATAACATCACTGGAAGACCTTTAACAAGCTCAACCCCCAAAAATCCCGAAACCGTTTGGCAACTTGTGCATAATGATCGTCGTCATATGGAACATGTTCCAGGTTCCTGTCAAGTTCATCCCCAGGCTGCTGGCCCAGGAGCAGAAAGAACATTGTGTCAAAGTCTGCCGAGAACTCCGTCAGCGTGCCGTGGATGACCCGTCCTTCATGCAGAAGGTCAATGGGTCTGAATAGTTATGGAAATTAGATATTTCAGGCTTTCATTTTTTAAATAAATTAACAAAACACTGAGACGAAGGTCCAGCACCATCTAATCATCAGTGTTCTTGTGATAACAAGAGTAATACATCTTTTTTTCCCCACACTGAAATTACAAGTCACACAGATTCCGACACACTACGACCACTACACACCTGAAAACAAAACACAAAAAAATTCAACATAATGGCCAACTAAATGATCTGTACTAACTGTACTTACTCATCCTGTGGTGGGTCAAATACATATTAAACTCTTATAGGCTAATTTTTTTTCAAAGATAAAGTTTTAGGCAGAGCGAAAAAGCAGGAGAAATATATTGTGCAAGACAACGCTAGCTCTTCCTGTTACTCCGTTATTTCTTGCACAGTAACAAGTAAGATTGGCTTAACAAGGCATTAAAATGAAATACGTCCTGTCTTCGTAAAACACCTCACACAGTACATACCTCACACTCATTGTGTAATACACAAGCAAAACAGTTTATTGGAACAGAAACTAACCTCCTTTAAAAACGCCCTCTCTGAGCCCCGCCCGCCCCATTTTTCTTTTTTTTTTTCACACATGAGCTTTATTTTACAGGTTCCCAATCTAAGCAGCTTTATATTTTATGTTTTAAAAGAAACTCATTACAAAAAAGTGTAGGAAGATAGGATATTTAATGCTATTTTTGATAGGAAAAATATGTATTTAAACATAAATGAATCTTGCTCACATGAGGACAGTTTGTGCATTCTGCTGACGTGATTCTACCATGAAGTGTTAAACCATCTTTATAAAGATGGGAAATATAGACACTTTGTCATTGATGTGATATAACGAAATTAGTTTGGCAGCTCTCAGAGACCAGCAGCAACGAGAAACGGAAGAATAAACAAAAGAATAATATTCCAATATTAGGACTAAACAAGTGTCAAAGGAGTGTGAGTGTGTGTGTGTGTGTGGCTCTGTCAGTGAACTCTGGAATTAAAGACGAGGAAAGAAAAAAAACGTTTAACATGTAAACCATTATTTATTCATATGCTGATAAATTGTAGAGCAGACACTGGGAATGACTGAATAAACACAGAAATAGATAAAACTACACAGCAGAAGGAAATCTATTCCAAATTAATAAAAAAAGGTTATGATGAATCCTTTTTTCTGGATTCTACTTTGACATGTTCAGTGTCATTTAACAAAGACAAATGTGTGTTTTTTTACATTTATGCAATACATTTAGAATCAGTAACAGACCTCATTTAATGTAAATGTTGCACTTGTTTGACATGCTGCTCTTCCCTGTGTCTCGATCATTGATGTAGTTTTTTTTTTTGTAGTCATTATTCTTCTCAGATCGCCTTTCTGATTGTACGGTGATAGATAATTGCTTCATTCTTTGCCATGTTTTATTTATTACCTACATTCTCTATAAAGCTATGAGGTGAAATGTTACGACCAGCTGCAGGCTCTGTGCTGCCCATATAAATAAAATGTGCAAAGTTAGTGCAACACTGCGCAAAGGAGAGGAACTGGACTGAAAAACACTGCAGTAACAAATAACTAATTAAATTGAATGCATGTTAAATCTAGAACATTAAAATAATATATTTAAAAATACTTCATGATTCTTCAAAAAGAACATTTCAGTATATATTTCACAACATTTTGTTATTTAAGACTTTATTATTCACAGTTTACTGGAGTTTAAACAATGAAAATAAGACCAAAGTGCAGACTAGAGCTAGACTAAAGGCTAGACATCCAACTCCTACACTTTTTCTGTTGGTCCCTACCTTCTTTAGAAACCAAAAGTAAATGGACAGTTGGCCGCTCTGCTGTTTGATAGCCAGGAGTGTTTTATTCAATCAAGTATTCTGTAAATTCTTAAAAAGAGGAATGTATTAAAACCAGAAGGCACAGACGAAAACAGAAAAACAACTGCGTGGACTACAAAATTATTTAGCTGTTGAAGAAAAACCTCTTCCTAACAAATATTTAGATGTTATTTGGTTGTTAGCATGATCAGTGAGAGAAAAAACAAAACAAAACAAAACTTCCTACACAGCACCCAAAATTCCAATAGTTGACAAAAAGCACATTAGGAGCTCATATGCGATCTCTGTCAAATTTTGTGGCATGAATCAAACAATAGAAACAGTAATGTGCTGAGTAAATTAGTAGTGTGCATTTAAATCTGTAACAAAAAACACACTAACCAACCGAAGATCTGTAAATGTACATAATTAAAAAAAAAACTTACGTGGACAATACGAAGTACCCCGATGATTCAAAAGCTTGTAGATCCATCTACAGCAGCAATGACCTAAGTAATGGGTTCCTGTATGACTATCAGCCTCTCTCATCGTTTTGGTCCACACTTCTTTACAGCATTGCTTCAGTCCATTGGAATTTTCAGGTATTCACTTATGCACAAATCTTACTCTATGCGACGGCCTGTCACAGCATTTCAACTGGCTTGGTGGTCTCACACTTGCCTCTAGAATACTCCGGAGTTCATGGTTGATGTAATGACTGCAGGGTGCCCAGGTCATGTAGCAGCAAAAACAAGCCTTTATCACCACCATGCCTGATTGTGGGTATGGAGTGTTTCTGCTGTTTGATTTTCACCAAACATGGCGCTGGGATTAAGGCCGAACAATTTCACTTTGGTCTCATCTGTCCATAGGACGTTGTTCTAGAAGCTTTGTGGTTTGTTCAGTTTTGAGAACCTTATTCATGCTTCCATGTTCTTTTTAGACAGAAGAGACTTCAGTCTTCTTCTAATTGTGCCATCATGGACATGCTCATGAACATGCTCAGTTCTTTTTTTTTATCTCCATATTTTTCTCTGAGTATTGGCCTGGGACATCCACTCTTGGGAAGATTGGTAACTGTCTTGAATGCCTTCATGTGAAAAATTGTAGAGTGCTGAACTCTAAATTGTATGGAATTTGTTATTTTAACCCTTTCCGGATTGATGTGCAGCAACAACTGCTTCACTATAACAACTGCCTAGGCCTCCAGACCAGCAAACTGCAAAAACATCTGCTTTTATAGAATTTTGACATCTGCCGTTGTCCAATTAATTAAGGGTTGATTATTAGCAGCACCTGGCTGCAACTTAGTCCTTTTTGGAAGGGGGTACTTAATATTGCCCACTCTTTTGCTTCATTTATATTTATGATATATTTACATTATTGTAACATTATATGACGTTCTCCTAAGGTTGGTTTAACATCTGCTTATCAGGCTCTTCCCTTCTTATCCTGACATACCTATCACTCTAAAATAGGCTCAGTTTGGGCTCATCAGACCATGTGACCTTTTTCATTGCTCCAAGTCCACTCTTTATGCTTCCTGAAATCTTTATGCCTAGCCAACTAAAGCCATTTTTTCTAATTATTCTTTTTTTTTCTTTTATTTTCTATCACTGCGGTTTACAGACTATGGAAATCTGAAATTCAGTATCTCAAAAGAAAGAGGAATAATTTTTTTTTTTTAATTACAATACAGAAATGTACAACCTATGAAAAGCATGTTAATTAACACACTCAATACTTGGTCAGGAATCGTTCAGCACAAATTAGTGCATCAATATGACATGGCAAGTTTTAACTCTAATTGGATGGAGTAAACAGTGCAGAAGGACAATGACCTGAATCACATTCTAAAAGCAACAGAATGCGTTTTTAAGGAAACATCTAAAATTAGTTAGTAAAACAAGTGTATTGGCCAAGTAATTTACTCACTGGCTAAGTGAAATCAACTGAGCCAACTAAGCATTTAACTGGATTTAGGAAATAACATCGAATTGAAAATAAGTCTGTACATATTCATTATTTCAGGTCAACTCCAGTATACTGTGGTAAACAACAATAAATAAAAGGAAATGTTCATGGACCTCATTCAACTTTGGTTATTTTAAATATTTCTTGTTAAAATGAACTGATTATCCATACTTGTTAATTAATATATAGTGCAATACAGGGGTGTGCCCAGAGGATTGTTTTTTGCCATCATAACATGCAGCAATGCATACTAGGTCACAAAACTCCTACTGGTAGATGCATGGTTATATGTATATGAAGCTGATACACACACTGAGCTTGGAGTCTCTTCAAAAGAGTAAGCTACAGAGCAGAGCACATGCCAGGAGGATGGTTAACAGACCGTCTGCTTGTCTCGTCACGTCACCGTTCCCAGAACGCCTGCTTTTTTTCTGCGTTGTAGTTTGGGTCTCTGGTCTCTTCGTTGTGACTGGTCTCTCTGTTGAACATGAACACAATATGTGTGTAGACAGATCATTCTCTAACCTTTAAATCATTTTCTCTAAAGATTTTTTCGATTAAATTGTATGTGAATAAAAAGTAAATTTTCACTCATTTTTCACTCAATTTAAGAGAAAAACTAAGTCAACAACAAAAACGGGTGAATCTGTTGAAAACCTTGGCAGAGTGAATTTGCCAAGGAGCCCCGAAGAATGGTAGCAGGGAAAAGAGAGGAAAAAAAAAACATTAAAATAAAAGCTTTTTTTGGCATCAGAACATCAAGTGACATTACAACCACACATGGCATCACTTGGAAGTAGAGTTTGGGATCATTGGTAGACTGTTAATCTGAATTTTAGGCAGTTTTTATTGACAGCACTAGTGTTTAGTGTCAGATTTGTCTCAAGCAGCTATATTTCTTATAGGTTTGAAGTATTTGTGTAAATTGTGCAAATACTTTTCAGAAAATGCAAGCGGTTTATGTTTTCTGAAAAAGCCATGGTATATACACTATGCATGATGGGTGCATATGGGTTTCATGCGTTTCCCTTCTTGATCCAATTCCAGTCATTTAAGCTTCATGGAATTTATGGAGACACACTGACCAGAAAAGAGACATTATAAAAACCTTGTGCTATAGAAAAATGTTTATGCTTGATTTTTATAGCCATACACACCTGTAACAGTTAGTTCTATTTTCTCTCTATGGAGACCAGGGGACGTGCAGGTGTACGTTCCTGCATCAGACTCCACCACGTTACTCAGCATGATGGAGAAATTCCCCTTGTCAATTTCTGATGAGAAAAGGCTTACTCTGCCTTTGTAGGCTGGATCCTGTTCATCATAATCTGCTTTACCGTCAATGATGTCACACACCGGCCTGTTGTCTCTGTATCGCCAAACCACATTCACTGACTTCTGTGTAACTGAACACGGTAACATCACAGTTTGTCCTATAACACCTTCAATACTCTTTACGGACACTAAAAGAAAAAACAATATAAAGACATATTTTATAAATAATTTAGAACATGTGGACATCAGAATACATTAACAATATAAGGAGACTGTCATTAACTTTTCCACTAACCCTATATTTAGACTATTCACTCGTGCCACTTGCAGTTTGAAGCAAAGAGTTAAAATGTAAATGAATTTAGACGTAACTAGTTGAACAAGAATTATTGTTTACAACACATTAAACAGCATAATAATTGATTATATAATTAACATTTTGTTTACAAATAGTAAAGCATGCTAACAATGATCAGTCCTGTTTAATGGAGTAAGTTACGTTAAACATTCACCATTGTGTATCAGCAGCAGGAAGGCGAAGCAGAAAATCCAGCTGTAACTAAAATAACAGAAAGAGGAGGAACAGCAGAATACATTCACAGTATGATAACTGTATATGGGGTTCATAAATCAGTTTAATCCTTCATTTCAGGAAGCTAAAGAAGGAACGTGCAGCATTCAGAAATGTACTAAGTGAATAATAAGCATGTTTTCTTGCCCTTAAAGCACATTGGGCCTGCAGGGAAACTACACATGCAGTTAACAGTCACTGTGCAGGACGATGGAGCTGGTTAAACATAAACTTGTACTGTTTACATTTCAATCTCACACCTAGTTTACGTGAGACCTGTCATTCATTATGTAAATAAATTTTGCCACACCCACTCCTAAACAATTACTGCAATCACATTTCTAACGTGACCAAACTAAGGCTGTCTGATAGAGGATCAGACATAATACAGCCGGGGACAAAAGTTTTGAGAATGACACAAATATGAATTTTCAAAAGTTTGCTGCCTCAGTGTTTTTAGATCTTTTTGTCAGATGTTACTCTGGTATAATGAAGTATAATTACAAGCATTTCATAAAAGTCAAAGGCTTTTATTGACAATTACATTAAGTTTATACAAAGAGATTATTTGAGGTGCTTTTTCAAGACCTCCACAATTCGCCCTGGCATGCCATCAATCAGCTTCTATTTCATATACTGCCTGATGGCGCAGCCCATCCTTACATGATTGATGCTTGGAGTTGGTCAGGATTTGGGGGTTTGTGTTTGTCCACCAACTTCTTGAGAACTGTCCAGAAGTTCTTAAAAGGGATTAAGGCCATGTTTTTATTCCCAGAGAAACTTAGTTATGAGTTTTGCCTCATGGTAAGGAACACCATCATGCTGGAAAAGTCATTGTTCATGGATGGTTTGGAGAAGTTGCTCTTCCAGGATGTTTTTGTACCGTTCTTTATTCATGGCCGTGTTCTTGGGCAGAATTGTGAGTGAGTCAACTCCCTTGAATAAGAAGCGACACCACACATGAATGGTCTCAGGATGCTTTACTGTTGGCATGACACAGGACTGATGGTAGCGCTCACCTACCTATTCATCTCAAGAAGGGCAGCAAAGAAGCTTCTCTCCAGGAAAGCCATCAGGTACAAACAGATATTCTGCAAAAAGTACAGGGATTGTACTGCTGAGGACTGGGGTAAAAAAAAAAATAAAAAAAAATTCTGATGAATCTCCTTTCTTCTTTTTTGGGGCAAGCTTGTCCAAAGAAGAAAAGGTGCATCAGACAAAAAGATTTTAAAAACACTGATGCAGCAGACTTTGGGAAATTAATGTGTGTGTCGTTCTCAAAACTTTTTTCCAGGATTGTAGATTCAGTTTAAGTTATCCATCAGCGACTCATTTAGTGTCCCTATGAACCGTAAACTTTACTTTCATTTACCACTCCGAGTTAGTGATCTTATTTCACAGCAGACTTCCTTCGATTGTCTAGTCTGACCTGATACACACCGCTAAAACACTAGGAATAAAAAACTAAGGCTAGGACTAAATTCTAGCATAGATGATTAGTTGAGCTACGCGTGGTCTAGCTAACTTACCTATTGCGGTTTATCAAGTTTACGGTAAAGCTTTGACAGAACGAAAGATAATTTAACAGGCTAAGCGTAAAGGCGTTGAACTGTTTTATATAAACTGGAATAAGAGAACAACTGTAGACGTTTTCCTGATGTTCTTGTTACTACAGCTAGCTTGAGACATTAGCTACATCCGTCACACCCTGTTTACCAGCGGCGAGCTAGCGTAACGCGGCATTAAACTGAACAAAGCTCGTTATCCGAAAAAATACCTCAGCTTTTATCCGACACATACCTCACACTCATTGTGTCCAACATAAGAAAAACTGTCCCGTAAAAAGAAAGAAATAAATAAATAATGTATTTACAGAACAATACATTTACACAAAGGCTAACAAGGAAATAAAGTCCTTTGGCAATTAACCGAAAACAGTTTGTGTGCGCATGCGCTGAGTACAACCATGAGTAGCTAATTTGTTCTATTATATATATATATATATATATATATATATATATATATATATATATATATATATATATAATTTGAAAAACACTTATTTAAATAATTCTGTTCTATTCGTTTGTGTTTTGTACAATTATTTTATTTTGTTTTTTAATAAGTAACCACTGAAACCGCTGGCAACTGGGAATTTCAAATCGCACAAGTTAACAGAACCTTGCAACGTCACCAGCTTCCTCCGTGCGTTACCATGGTAACGTAAACACCTTGGATACCTGCTGTATTTGTGGAAATTTCACACTTCTCGCACACTTTTGTCAGACCAAAGTTAGATTTGATGATGCTGTGTTCCCCACAGTATTGTTTTAACTATCCTGCAAAATCTGGACTCATCAGCCCACATGATTTTTTCCATCGCTCCACAGTCCACTTTTATCCTTCCTAGGAAACTGAAGCCTTTTTTTTCCCCTGATGAGTCTCACTAACAAGTGGTTTTCTTATGGACACACAGCTGTTTAGTTCCAGTCCTCTAACGTATTGCCTTTATGGAAGTGCTCTTACTTTCACTATTAAACATCGCTCTGATTTAGCTATTTCACAATTTAACATAGCTCTGCTATATTTGGCACACACGATTGAGATTATTAAAGAAATTTGTATATTAAACAAAGGTTACCAGAAAAAATATAAATGCAATTTTTAAATCATGATTTTGTTTATTAAGTTAAAAAAAGCTGTCCAAACCTGCCTTGGAGAACTTCTACGTTTACTTAAGTAAAATTTTGCCTATGGAATCTCTCCATTTACTCAAGTACAGGATTTATGTACTTTCCCACCTCTGGTCTTCAATTTTCTCATTACACTTAAAGCGACACACACTAGCTGTTAAGCTCTTCACTGTGAGATTAATTGCTTTATTTTTTGCCAAGTTTTATTATCTACATTCTGTATACAATGTCTACAAATTGAGGCCTGTTCAGGCCTGAGCTGTCTCTAGTAATACCAGCTGAACCTGTAGATTTGTAGAAGAACTACAACTTCAGCTGGTAAAACCGGCTACAGGCCTGGCACTGCCCATGCAGATTAACAATCAAATGCAGCTCTCTATGCATACAGGACAGATGAGAGAAGCAAAACTGAAACCACTGCAGTAAAATATAACCTACATTTAAAATTAAATCATTTTAAATACTATTAAAAATAGCAAAATAATAAATGCCACTTAACTCACCATGAATTCCATTTCAATGTATATTTTGTACTAGTTTTCGAGTCAAACCGGGGCTTGTGGTGAAATTTCTGGTGAATGAAGGCGTAAAATAGGCGAGTGTTATTTACAGAAGACTTCAAGCACGGTATGCTGACGAGGGAATAATTTTTTTTGGGGGGGGGGCATATTCCGGTGTGGTGTCGCTTTGCAGAATAAGCAGGATGCTAACATGACTAAAGCAAATGCTAACGCTAGTAGGGCCAGCAGGGCCGACTATGTAGTTAGTAGTGGTATACCTGAGGAGGTAGAGGTTGCATTAGATGCATTTGAGACACGCCATAACCTTACAGCTGAGAGAACTTCATTGATTAGTTCATTGTATATATCCGATAGACCTGCTAATGATGATATTTGTGGTCATATGTTTAATATGGATATTGTACACACACTGTAAACTGAGCTAAATCAATGTAAGGGGGATGTATTGACTCTTTCTGAAAAAATAGATATCTTAGAACAGCGGTTGGGAGAATCTAATAACAGCATGATCAACAGGGAAACTAGTTTTCAGTGGACGCTAGCTTATCAGAGCTGGAGCGCTACTGCCAGGAAGCCCTAGAAAAACTGGAGAGGGCTGTGACTGACTGTTTTTTGAGGCGGGACAGTATATGGGAGAAGCAGATGAAGAAGCTGTGTCTCGGTAACGTGCCCATCATCAACAGGTTACAGACTTATATCCCTGCATCATCACCCCCGCCTGTTCTACATTCACCCAGCACTCCAATCCCTGCGGCTTTGGAAAAAGTACACCACAAAAGGATTCATACATCCTATGAAGTTCGTCCTTCTGTTCCAGCTGTTCTGGTCCAGTTCCCAACACAGCCGGGGGAAGGTTAAAGAAGGAGCCCCCGTGCAAGCTTCTACACCATCCCTGGCGGGGCCCTCCCATGCACAACCCCACTCTGCACCCTTGCATCTCTACTACGCCCTGTCTCCGAAAACGGATCCTCTGCAACATACCTCTGAGGAGACCGCCGCTTCACCCAGAGACCTGTCTGAGGCAGTACGAGCACAGCAGGAAGGTCTCCAGGTAGCTCTACTGGCCACTGTAGTGGACCCCGGAAAGTCCCAGGACCTGGGGGTCACCTTCAAACACCACCAGGGGATGTTACATCGTAGAGACATCTTCAACATCTCTCTGAACAGCGTCGTCGTTCCCACATGCTTCAAGTCTACCACCATCGTCCCCATGCCAAAGAAGTCTTCTGTGTCCTGTCTCAATGACTACCACCCTGTTGCACTCACACCCATCATCATGAAGTGCTTTGCGCGGCTCGTCATGAAACACCTCAAGATCCTCTCACTGGACCCCCTGCAAACCATTCGACGGATGACGCCATCTCCACCACACTCCACCTGGTACTGTCACACCTTGACCAGAAAGACACGTCAGAATGCTGTACGTAGATTTCAGTTCAGCATTCAATACAATCATCCCCCAACACCTGATCAGGAAGCTGAGCTTGTTGGGCCTGAACACCTCCCTCTGTAACTGGATCCTAGACTTTCTGACCGAAAGACCTCAGGCAGTGCGGATCGGGAACTATACCTTCAGCACCACCACACTGAGTACTGGGGCCCCCCAGGGCTGCGTGCTCAGTCCCCTGCTGTTTACACTGCTGACTCATGATTGTGTAGCGACACATAGCTCCAATCATATCATCAGGTTCGCTGATGACACGACAGTGGTGGGTCTCATCAGCAAGAACGACGAGTCAGTGTAGAGAGGAAGTGCAGAGGCTAACGGACTGGTGTAAAGACAACAACCTGTCTCTGAACGTCGAAGAGACAAAAGAAATGGTTGTTGACTTCAGGAGAACACGGAGCGATCTGCACACAATTGCACATGCACTTTGTTGTCTGTTGTCTAGTGTTGTCTCTTCTTGTATAAAAATTGATAGCTTTAGGTTAACTTAAAAATGTAAAATCTGCGTTGATAATTTATGTTGTTAATTTATGTCGTTTGCATGTATGTAGCAGCTTGGTCCTAGAGGAACATTGTTTATTTTTTTTGGGGGGGGGGGGATTTTTCCCCGATTTTCTCCCCTAATTTAGTCTTGTCCAATTCCTCCCCGTCACTAGGGGGCTCCCACATTAAGGCTACTACTACCACTCAGCCGGGAGGGCCGAAGACTATTACGTGTTTCCTCCGAACCACGTGACGCCAGCCGACCGCATCTTTTCAAACTGCTCGCTCACGCACCGTTGGGGGCGGAGTCACACACTCGGAGGACAGCGCTATCCGCTCCCTCCGCTACACGAGCTCACAGACGCCCCTGACTGGCTGTAGAGCCGTGATTAATGTGGGAGCACTAAGTACCTCTCATCCCTCCCCTCTGAGAGAGCGATCTCCGGATGATAGGGCGAGCGCTTTAACGACTGCGCCACTCAGAGGCCACACACATATAAACTTTTTTAATTTTGTATATATTTTGTAAATATTGACTTGTGGTGCACCTGGTTTGTTTGTTTATCTTTTTCACTTAATACACTTTGGGTTTGTTTTGGAATTGTTGTCACATCTTTACTTCCGCGAAGCTAATATTACACCGGAAGTAAATATTATTAACCATTATTTAGATTCGCGACCCCGTAGGAGTGTAATTAGTTTAGTTTTTTATAGCCGAGCGTTACACCATGACTATTTAGAAAACAGAGACCTTCAGCTACAAAAAAAATATATATTTTAGGGCCTTAAAAATAAATATATTTTTAAAGACAAAGTTTCATGCTTGATATTGGAAATACCAGATGTACACACCTGTAACGATTAGATCTATGTTCAGGGTAATTAGGTTTGGTGAGTGCCAGGTGTACATTCCTTCATCAGGTTCTTTCACATTGTACAGCATGGTGAAATAATTCCACTTCTTAATTTCTGATGGAAAACTGCTGCCCTGCCGCTGATGTCACACACTATCATGCTGTCACTTTACTGCCAAAACACAACCTGGATCCTGGCTGATCAGTCACGGTGAGAACATGGTGTCTTCTATAACAACTTTAACAGATTCCTCTGTACTAATAAAAGTAAAAATACAGAGAGTCAAATGTGCTTGAAGATACGTAGCTCACAGGTTACATAGCTAGTCACCACACTTGCCGGTTATCACTTGTGGGTGTATAACAGTTGCTATACTTTATGCTTGAGGGAGTGGCCTGTTATTTTCATATTTTTGAAATTATTCAGTGAATATTAAGAAAGTGTTCCCGCTGTTATTAATGCCCTTAAATCACACAGGGCCTGCAGGTATATGTTCTACATGGCTAGATAACAATGACTGAGCAGGTTCTGGTGATGGTGGTAGTTAAACATAAACATGTGCTTTTACTCATTTCCCAAACTCACACCTGGCTTATGTGAGAGCTATTAAAAACATCTAAACTAAATATGAACTGGCTATGTGTAGGGTTGGCCAATGTCCCATAAAATACGAACTTCACTCGTATAGTCAACATCCATGTGCACATGTACTGTTTATTATAACATTGTAACCATGTGTGCGCGCTCATGTAAAACATTTATTTTTTTGTGTCCAAGTCTAGTTCTTTAATAACTGTATTGCAAAATCGTCCCTGTGAAGAAAAAGGTTAAAATGGCTGTAGCAGTGCGGGAGATGAATCTGTTTAATGACAATGCAACGTCACATTTTTCTGTGAAATCCTCAAAAGCAAGTGTCATTAGAGAGGTTTCTTGTTAAGGCAGTTTGCCAAGAGATCAGTGATTCTGTGAATGTGTGTGTGTTTGTATGCTTGCCAGCATGTGAAACCCTTCTTCTTCTCCTTTCTCGACTTACTTTAGCCACGATTCTTTACAAAGGTAAAGTGCAGGTTAATTTTTTTTATTTTTACTTTATATTTTATATTATTTTTATATCGTATGGGGGAAATTGACTTTGATATATGAGTGCTTTGATCTATAAGCATTTATAAGCTTTTTGAATTAATTATGCTTGCAATCCATGGTTTAACTGCACACACCCACAGGGAAAGGTTCTGGTGTTTGTCTAATACTGTAATAACAAATAAATTATAATAATAATAAAAAGCTACTGAATTAGGGTCAGAGTTTCGAAAAAGGAAATGAAATGAAAAACGGACAAAAAGATAAAGATAAGCAGCTGTTATATCTTTATGATATTATGTATGCAGTAAAAAAAAGGGAGTATAACACTTGATTTGTTAGCCTACCTTACATACCAATGGATATCATTTCATAGCATAGCAAAAAAAAAAATTCCTTTTCTTTTTTTTGGAAGATAATTGAATAGACTAAATGTAAAAAGTGTGTGTGTGGGGTGGGGGGGGGGGGGGGGTAGAGTGTTAATAGAAAAAACAGCTGTGAATCTAGCTGTATAATATGGATTAGCCAGTAATGCTAGCACAGGAAATGCTACTGTAGCTCTTTTTGTCACGCCCTAGCTTAACTGAACACTCCTTTTCGTTTGGAAAGATTTTCATAATTGTATAGCCTTTCATGTGATACAAAAAGTAAACACTTTAAAGAGAACAGTGATTTTCAGAAACAACAACATGTGTATATGTGCTGAGTCACATCACATTAATACGAAAGATTTTATTACTCTATTACATTTACATTACATTCATTTTCTTTCTCTCCTTTTGTTGTTAATTTACTGTATGTTTGACTTCAGTTAAAAAACATGCTTATGTTCTATGACTGAATGAGTCCAGCTGGTGAAGTTTGCAGCAGGCCTCGCCCTTTCCATACACACAACCCATGCAAAATAAATGCACGGGTCAGGTGTTTTACTAAAAGTTCATTTTCCTGCACGCTGCCTGATTAATCCTGATAAATCAGATTCATACAGTAACAAAGTAAACGAAAAGCATTATATGTGAAAGTCAAAACAGATATTTAACAAAATTTCTGGTAAATTAATAAGAAAAATAAATCAAATAACTCCTTACACTGCTCAGTTCAGAACATTACATCCGGACTGTATATTTACAGTATATTTACAATTGCCTTAGCATAACATTTCGTAAAGTAACACATTTCCCCTGGTGTGAACTGATGAATAAGATTGTTAGATGTACAGTAGGGGCGGAGGTTTGTGATGATCCACGTTTGTGATGTTTTTCTTTTTTTTTTTTTATAACACTGGAACTAGTAAAGAATCTTCAGTAGTTAAAAATCATCTCTTGAGCTGTGAGCTAATCTCTTCAGTTGATCCCTTGCTATTTTTTAGCAGCATCTTTATTTTGTTTGTTACATTACATGAGCAGGACCAAATGAAAACCGTCCCAGCATTTACATTACCACAGGATTTTATTTTATTTACCTATTGGGTACATCAGGCTAACTTCAAACGTTTTGGAGAGATGCATTTATATGTCCCCCCCAAAATGGCCATTTTTCAGTGTTATACTGTCTCACTTCAAACAATAATCATTTACAATTTAAATAATTTATATTTCTTTCAGTATTAAAACTAACACTGGTATAAGACTTTAGAAGCGTATGACCTTCAAAATTTATGATTAAGTAGGTTTTTCATTAAGTGTCCATAACTACGTAAATTCATGGTGCAATATCTTAACAGTTTAGAAAATACTTACACACTAAAAAATGCTGGGTTATTTTTACTACCCAAACGCTGGGTTGCCTCTGTTTATTTACAGTGAATTGGGTACTTTTTGTTTAAGGCACTTTTTGTTTTGTTTGGAGTTGGGTTCGCTAGTAACGGTTAACATGACAGACAAGACCGCCCCTCCCCCGAAGTTCACCGGTGTATTCAGTGGCTGTGTCAGCTTTGTGTCTTTTTTTTTTTTTGGAGCATTTAAGAGGAAATGTAAATGTTAATTACAATGTTTGTATACACACTTTCACTCACCTATGACTGAATTTGTTCAGTGTATGTAACATTTATTACTGTTACCATGTTAACGTTACACTCAAACTTTCAGCCTGGTCTGTGCTATAGCATGATAGTTTACCTGACAATGGCTGCTAGCTAGCCAAACCAAAGAACTCCACCTGTGTATGAAAGAAACTGCAAAAATGTCCGAGCTTTTTAGCTTTCTTTGTAGAATGCTTGCAGGGTGTATGAAGATGGTGAAGTGATGAATGAAAGCTAAACTGTTAACATGATGCTAGCATTTAACTAGGTTGCTAGGGTTAGCAATCACATTAACATTAGAACTTTATTAATCTCAGTGCTTGGTGACAATAAAAATCTGGGATGTTACAAAACACTAATCTTCTTATAAATATGCATACTAGCCAACCCACTCGATTTTTCCATAAACTTTTACTTTCTTTAATTTCTTTCTTTCTAAGGTTGGAACAGACACCGTGGAATATCTCCAGCAGGCTGAAGTGTCGAGGCCGAACCCCTACATCCTGATGTTGGGAGATAATGACCAGCACTGCTCTCAGGCATTAGTGCTTCTGAGTAATAGTATCGTAATGATGTCGCTGTTGAACTTGTTTTGTATTATTTTATCTTGTGCTTTTGAAAAATAAATATTTTTTCTATGATTTGTACATCTAATTGGGTTTTGTTTATTGCATATATGTATGGTTTGCAAAAAAAAAAAAAAAAAAAGTTTTTGTTTTTGTAATAGACCAGTATATCAAAGTAATTTAACTGTTTAAACTGTTTTACCCATAGACATGTACAACATAAAAATAATAATAACCTATTTGTGAGGTAGAATTAACCGAACATTCCAGTTAATAGAATGGGTGGAGTAGAATAGTTCTGGGTAGAACATTTGACCAATTTATGTGCTAGAATTAACCCAGCATTATAGTTGAATATGATCTAGCATTTGTATTGAATATTTTACCCATCTTGCTGGGCTAAACAAATAACCCATTTTGCTAAGTTAAATTAACCCAGCATGTAGTTGGTCCAATATTTACCCAGTAGGGTTTTTAGGGTTTAAAATACTGATAGAGGATGTGTGAAGCTTAATGATGTCTGGTGGTTATATAGGTTAGCAAAAAGAGGAATCGCAACTCTCTGACATAAAGGAATTATGAGGGTTAGAAAGTACCACCTTCATTTATTTCCATGTATATCATTTACCAGAGCCTAATAAACAGATGTACAATTTCTAACATCTTCATTGTGTTGAGTTTTACTAGACACACACACATGATTTAAAAGAAAACGCTGATTCATAATTTATCATCCATTGTGAACTTATCCATTACAAATACAAAGTACTGTAGTAGTCACCAAGATATTTTGCTGTTCATAAAAAAACTCATCTTAAACTGCACTAAAGGTCAACATTGAATGTACATCATAAACATACAAAAATGAAAACCTCTCCCAACTAACCAAAGAAACAGCCATTTGGAAGTCAATTCAGCAACACTTACAGCAAAAAGCTCACCTGATTTAAGTGATCTGAAAGTGTAAAGACAAATGCAGAAGCACCGTGATGGCAGAAGTGGCCAAAAAAACTCCCACATTTCTGTGCCAACCTTCACCTGTGGTTATAAGTAAACTCACGTATGCTGTGCAGTTCCTGTTTTCTGACAGCCATTAAAATGTCCTTGTGTAAATACAAAACATAACGTACAATAAATAGCAATAAGCAAAATCATTAGACAGATCCTGTACAATACACACACTGGGTTCAGAAAATATTTAAACAACTTTATTTTATTTGCCCAAACTACCTAAAAAAAATCTGATTATATATGGGTTCTTTGGTCAATAATCTACACACAATAATCCATAATGACAGACGCTTGTCTAGTACTTATCTGAATAAAAGATTAAAGTTTTTTTTTTTAAATAAAAGTATCAAAATCATTTCTGTAATTTCGCTTCATTTTCTGTTTAGATTTACACATTTTTAAATAAATTAACTATAAAACAATAATTAAATGTCATGTCCATCATGAAAAGTCTTTATGACTGAAAGTGAATTAGAATTAGTGCAAACTCTAATCAGACAAGTATGGAAAAAAATACAGTTTAACTTGTCTGTTAGTTTGTCCATTTACTTTTCGGTTTTTGAAAAAGGCATGGATGGGTGTTCAAATAATTATTGACCATCATCATAAATTATTAACTAATTTATTGAACATCAGAATCAGAAGAGTTTTATTGTACACTTGCACGTACAAGGAATTTGTTTTAGTGACAGAGCTCCAGGACAAAACAAATAACAAGACAAAACAGCATGACACAAAAACAGGAGAAAAAAAAAAAGAAAATTACAACAAATTGAGTAGGATGGATTTTTTTGGGTTAACATTAACTTACACTTTAAGTTAAATAAATATCTGTGGTATTGCACAGTGGTATTGCACAGTGTATTGCTCATATATCTAATGCACAGTGAGAAGAATGTTTTAGCTGTTCATGAGGTAAATTGCCTGGGGAAAAAAAAAAAAACTGTTCTTGTGCCTGACTGTCCTGGTGTTCGATGCTCTGTATCGTCGGCCAGACGGCAAAAGTTCAAAGAGAAGGTGGCTTGGGTGTGAGGGGTCCAAAGTGATATTCTGAGCCCTTTTCTTCACTCTGGATATATACAGTTCTTGTAGCGTGGGTAGGGGAGCCGATAATCCTTCCAGCAGTCCGAACCGTCCTCTGTAGTCTCCTGATGTCTGCTTTTGTAGCTGAGCCAAACCAGACAGTTATTGAAGTGCACAGGACGGATTCAGTGACGGCTGAGTAGAACTGTGTGAGCAGCTCCTGTGGGAGGTTGAACTTCTTCAGCTGGCAAAGGAAATGCAACCTGTGATGGGCCTTTTTAACAGTGGTGTCAATGTGAATGTCCCACTTCAGGTCCTGAGAGATGGTCGTGCCCAGGAACCGGAATGACTCCACTGCTGTCACAGTGCTGTTCATGATGTTGAGTGGGGGAAGTGCACATGGGTTTCTCCTGAAGTCCATGATCATCTCCACTGTCTTGAGCGTGTTCAGCTCCAGGTTGTTGTGACTGAACCAGACGGCCAGCTGCTCGACCTCCCTTCTGTATGCAGACTCATCACCGTCCTGGATGAGGCCGATGATTGTAGTGTCATCTTCAAATTTCTGGAGCTTGACAATGGGGTCTGTAGAGGTGCAGTCATTGGTGTAGAGGCTGAAGAGCAATGGGGAGAGGACACATCCCTGAGGGGCTCCAGTGTTGGTGGTGTGGCTGTTGGACATGAAATCCCCCAGACTCACTAGCTGCTGTCTGCCTGTCAGAAAGCTGGTGATCCAGTGGCAGACAGAGGTAGGTGAGATTACAGAGAGCTGGATTAGTTTGGTCTGAAGCAGGGCTGGGATGATCGTATTAAATGCTGATGAAAAGTCTATGAACAAGACTCTTGCATAAGCCCCTGGTTTGTCCAGATGTTGAAGGATGAAGTGCAGTCCCATATTGACTGCATCATCCGCAGACCTGTTTGCTCTATAGGCAAACTGCAGGGGGTCCAATAAGGGACCAATGCTGTCCTTCTGGTAGGCCAACACCAGTCTTTCAAATGACTTCATGACCACAGATGTTAGGGCAACTGGTCTTGTCAAAGTGGACAGTCTGAGCCAAGACCTGAAATATTGACCTGAAAACTGACTTCTTCAGTCAAACTTCAACAAAATATTTTCTATGTATCCCCCATGGAGAAAAACACACTTTCAGCAATTGTGACGCAGAAGCACACTAGTGACATACAGCAATCTAGGACTCTGCTGAATTTTGGGACTGTATACAAAACAAATTGTGACATGTAAACAGATAGAAGAAAACTGTTAGCTTGTTCCAGCTAACATACAGTAACACACAGAATGAAATGCTTCCAAAGCTGCAGCATGAAACACAATGACCTCATGCCTGCAGTTGATGAAGGACTTCAGTCCCAGGCTTCCTGCCTTTAATTAATATATAATTTCAAGCTAATGACTCGGTGGTTTCTTTAGAACGCTAAGTTACAGAGCAGAGCAAATCCCAGCAGGAGCGCTAACAGACCGTCTGCTTGTCTCAGGGGTTCACCGTTTCTTGGGGTGGTGATCACTGTTGTGGTTCGGGTCACTGGTCTCTCTGTTCACACAAACACAAGACATTAACTTAACACAATATATGTTTAGACATACACTATCATCATTATAATCACTTTTTAAACGTCTCTCTCATTCACTCATTCTCCATAACACTTATCCTGGAAAGTGTCGTGGCACGCCTGGAGCCTGTTTCTGTAGAAAGTACAGTGCCATACAAAAGTATTTGCCCCTTCAAAAAATCTAAGACAAGTCAAGATTGGACAAATAATAAAAATTCATAAGCAGCTAAAAATCCCAAGAGGCAGCATTAGAGCAACAATAAAAATAAAGTCTGAAACAGTTGAAAAAGAGAGTCCAAAGATCAGTTTTAGAAATACTCTGATTGGTTGATTTTTGTGGCTTTAAAAAATTTTATGTTAACCACCAATTTTATTAACAAGCTCTCATCATATGTTGGGATCAGAAGATTCAAATTTGCGCCCCGGAAGCAAGAAATGTAACCGCACACAAGGATAAAAATTCAGGTACATAATTGTGCTATGTACCATGATATTTCAGGCAAAACATCTCTTGGATGCCTCTGCCTATTAAACTTTTAATGAGATGATGAAGAAAACTGAATTCCCCAGGAATAAAGAAACACTATTAATGCTTTGTGTGACTTTTTCACTCTCTGAGCTGAAAGCCTGCAGAGAGCCTGGGGTCTGAATTGTAATAGGTGTATGCCTTTAACACAACAGTCAGTAACCAGACTAGAGGTTCTATACACATGTGCACCGTTCTGGATGTGTTAATAAAGGGACCCCTGTGTTCTGTTAAAACAAGTGTGTTCCTTTTAAATCATTACATGGTGTCAGAAGTGCTTGATTGGATTGAAGTTTGCCATATTTCCGAGGCAGTGCGCTCCGGAAATATGGCAAACTTCAATCCTCTGGAGTGTTTTCCATGTGATCGTCCGAATGAGTGGACTGACTGGAAGCAACGTTTTCAGTGCTTTAGGAGTGCTACCAAACTGGATGAAGAAGACGGTGAAGACCAGGTCAGTTCATTAAACTACGCCATGGGTAATGAAGCCGAACACATATTTAAATCATTCGCCTTTAATGAGGAGGGTGACAAGAAGAGATTTGACGTTGTGTTAAGAAAATGCGACGAGTATTTCTTCCCTAAACGGAATGTGATTCAAGAGCGAGTCTGTTTGTATCAAAGAGTACAGCACCCGGGTGAAAAGGCAGAAACCTTTATTAGAATTCTGTATGATTTATTGGAACATTGTGACTTTGGGGAATACAGAGATGAACACATTCGGGTTCGGATAGTCGTGGGCATACTTGATAAGCAACTGTCGCGCAGGCTGCAGTTAATGTCCGACCTCACGTTAGCTCAAACTATTCAGAGAGTGCGGCAGTGTGAAGAGGTAGCGCTTCAATTCACCAGCAGGGGGAAGTGTGCGCTGCAGTCCAAGAGATAGCACAAGGGAAAGCAGCAGACAGAGGAAAGCAGAAATGGAAACCTAAAAGAAAATTTGACAAAGAGCAAGGAGAACCAAAATGTGGAAGATGGGGGAAAATCAAACACAAGTATCAGGAAAAAAATGCCCAGCAATAAAATCAACATGCAATAAATGTAAAAAAAAAAAAAAGAAAAGAAAAAAAAAAGTGGGTCACTGGGAAAGAATGTGTCATAGCAAATCAGTGAGAGAAGTGACAGAAACTGTTGCACAGACAGCATATTTCCTGGGAGCTGTTACAAATTCACAAAATAATGATGAGCAGTGGGCTGTACAAATTTCCATCGGAAAGACACCAGTTAAATTTAAAATTGATACTGGTGCAGATGCAAATATCATGTGTGAAGAAACGTTCTGCATGCTTAATCCCAGGAGAACGCTGGAGCAGTCTAATGTTACACTGTGTAGTCCTGGAGGTCATTTGGAGTGCTTGGGTAAATTTCAAGTCAGTACCACATATAAAGGAACGTGTTCACATTCCCAGTGTATGTTATCCATGGACAAAATGTGAACAACTTTTTAGGCCCATCCACTTCATCCTCAATGGGAGTGGTGAAACACATTGAGGAAATTCACAATGCATTTGGTGAGCATGGAACTCTCAAAACAGAACCTGTTAAAATTCAGCTTAAGGAAAATGCTCAGCCATATGCGGTTCACATAGCGAGTAGAGAGAGTTCCACTGCCTCTCATACAAAAAGTAAAAGAGGAGCTTCAGCGCATGGAAGAGAACGGGGTCATTGAGCCAGTGACAGACCCTACAGACTAGGGGCGCACCCATGGTGCCGGTCCTGAAACAGAACGGGAGAGTTCGCATCTGTGTGGATCTGAAAAAGCTGAACGAAGCTGTAAAAAGGGAAAGATATGTTCTTCCAACTGCAGAGGAGATAATTGCAAAACTGAGTGGTTACCGTTACACCCAGAAAGCAGCATACTGACCACTTTCATAACTCCGTTTGGAAGGTACTCCTTTAAACGTCTTCCTTTTGGCATCACCATGCCCCAGAAATATTTCAGCGGTAGATGATGGAACTCTACAAGGGTTTGAAGGAGTATTGGGGTATATGGACGATATATTGGTGTATGGAGACGCCATGGAACAGCATGACAAATGGCTTACCAGTGTATTGGAGAGAATTGTTGGGTTAAAGTTGAACCATGAAAAGTGTCTGCTGAGACAACATCAACTTCACTTCCTTGGTCACTTGATCGACAAATCAGGTGTGAGACCTGACCCTGAGACGGTCAGGGCAGTCCGTCATTGTCACATCCACACAATGTTCAGGAGCTAAAACGGGTACTGGGGATGTTTAATTACCTAAGCAGGTACGTTCCTAATTTCTCAACAGAAGGCAAACCACTATATGACTTGTTGAGGTCAACAGCAACATGGACTTGGTCCAGTCCCCAGGAGACAACATTTCAGCGCATTAAAGACATCCTTTCTACTTTTCCAGTTTTTAAATTCTATGATGTGACTCTACCTACTGGTGCTTCAGCGGATGCCAGCAGTTATGGCATAGGTGGTGTCCTACTGGAGCTGCATGAGAAAGACTGGAAACCAGTAGCATACTGCTCACGCAGTTTATCCGAGGTAGAATCCAAATATGCCTAGATTGAGAAAGAACGTCTGGGCTTGTGAAAAATTCAAAAAGTACCTAATAGGCCTTGAAAACTTCAAATTGGTGACCGATCACAAACCGTTAGTGCCTTTTATGAATAAAAAGGACTTGGACAGTGTTCCGTTGAGATGATGATGAGGCTTATGAGATTCAAACTAACAGCAGAATATTCTCCAGTGAACACTTTGTTGGTGGCTGATACACTATCCCAAAGACCATTAGCATATAAGGAAAATGATAAGGTAGCAATAAAAAAATACAAAAAAAGCATTAAGATATGTATATATATATATATATATATATCAAAAGCTATTCTAAATAAATTTGCCTTAAACAAATTAAACAGACGAATGACAACAATGTCAATAAGATAGCAATAAAAATACTAAACAAAATAAAACAAAATTATATATAAAAACACCCGCACACACACACACACACACATATGAACTTATAAAATATCAAAAGGCTTTCTAAATAAGTGTGTCTTAAGTTTTACTTTAAACATATGCAAATCAGTAAAACAACGTAGCTGGAATGGTGTTCCTGAGCTTACGACCAGCCACTGCAAAAGAGCAATCGCCCCATTGTTTGTACCTTGACTGAGTGACCACTAGGTTCTAGTTAGCAGAATGTAGAACTCCACTTTGTTGATGAAAGCTTACTATCTCATAGAAGTAAGAAGGTGCCAGACCATTAATTGCACTAAAAACAAGCATTAAAAGTTTAAACTGAATCTGGAAATGTTCTGGAAGCCAGTGAAGGGAATAACAGAAACTCAAGAATATCTGCGAGTAATGACATGCAAAAAATTTAAGTGCTCTAGTGCACATATGTGTTGTCATGTCATGTGTTTTTGTCACATCATGCGCATGAAAATACAGACTGAATGTGACAAAACCCTGGAATTACATTGGGGAATAAAATGCTTAGCATCAAAGATTACCAGTGCACCTCAAAAAAAAAAGTTTTTTTTTCCCTCATAAATTATTTTAAAAAGTAAAACTCTATAATAAGTAGAGTTTAAATCTTTCTTTAAGTCTCTTGTGTTTTAATTTAAATTATTAATTTACAAATGAAAACAGAAAACAAAATGGAGTCTGTGGGCGCTTTGGCACCCTCTAGTGGTATCCCCTGACAATACCTCACACGCATTGTGTAATACTCAAGTAAAACAGTTTATTGGAACAGAAACTAACATACTTTAAAAACGCCCTCTCTGAGCCCCGCCCGCCCCATCTTTTTTTTCACACAAACTTCATTTCACAGGATCTCAGTCTAAGCAGTTTATATTTTATCTTTCACAAGAAACTCATTACAAAATTGTGTACGATTTTTAATGCTATATTTGAAAGGGAAAAATACGTATTTAAACTGAATGAAATCTTACTCACATGAGGACAGTTTGTGCATTCTGCTGATTCTACCATGAAGTGTTAAACCATCTTGAGAATGCAGCACTGAGAAATAAACAAAAGAATAATATTCCAATATTAGGACTAATCAAGTGTCAAAGGAGTGTGCGTGTGTGTGTGTGTGTGTGTGTGTGTGTGTGTGTGTGTGTGTGTGTGTGTGTGTGTGTGTGTGTGAGTGTGTGTTTCAGTGAACTCTGGAATTACAGAGGAAAGATTTTTCACATTTTTTATGTCTACCAGTTTCCAATAAAAAACATCAATATTGTCAAAGAATTAACAGATAAATGTTTGACATTATTGGCACCACACAGTTTATTCCATCGTCCAGCCTCATAGGTGTGTTGTTTAAACTGATAATCAATGTAGGTTTAAAGTTATATGCTGTTTTCTGGTCAAATTTTTCTGATTGTACTTGAATATAGAAAAAGGTTTATACAGTAAACAGTGTGTGTGTGTGTGTGTGTGTGTGTGTGTGTGTGTGTGTGTGTGTGTGTGTGTGTGTGAGTGATCAGGAAGACTCATTTGAGTACTGATTCTGAACAAGCCAAATACTATATGTGTTAAACATCTATGGGGGCTGAGCCCCCCTAAACTGAAACTCCTAGAAACGCCCATGGTAGTTAACTTTTAGTCTTTGGTGCGAGTCGTTCGTTCTTTTGTCACGTGACTCCCATGGACGCTATGAAATGCAATAGATTCAAAAGAAAGAACGACTCGGTCTAGATGATATGATGATGAGCTGCTCATTCTGTTAATCATAAAATGTCCTTAGCTGCATTGTAATATTTTCATTACTGGAACTAGAGCCAAAATTTGTGTATGCATACGTGTTGGGGGTCTGTCTATGTAAAATTTTATTTCATTTCTGGCCAAAAGAACGAAATGAACTAAATGACTCAACAAAAAGATTCATTCATTTTGATGAACGAGTCACTAAAAGGATTCAAACTTCCCATCACTAATACGTGAGCTTCAACCTGAAATAATAATATCACTGATTACATTAAAGATCAGCAGATTATTTTTAGCTTTAACCCTTGAACTATTTCTACAAACTCATACCTTCCTGCGACCCCCCCTTAACCACGTCCCTTATTTCCGTTTCACGGAGTTATCAACCCTAGAATGAGGTATGTTTTGTATGGTTTTATTACTTAAATGTTTCTGGCAAAATAGGTGAGCGTTAGAAGCATTGGGGTACATGGTCTTATGGATTCCCAATTTGGGAACAAAATTTCTTTTGATAAACTCCTCTGTGGTGTTGCTAACAGTTTTTCATTGATTTAACAGTCAGTGAAACAGCGCCCCCAAGATAATGTATTTTAAAAGTGTGGCAGTATTAATGTCACGTCTAAAGGGAAGCCAGACTGAGTTACCAAGTGGCATGGTGTCCACACTGATAGTGTTAAACTTCAGTTTGGCTGGTGTTCTTATGGATGTTATGCATTGCTCACATATGCCTGCATATTTTAATTTACCGTAGTGTCATTTTAATGTGATGTCTGCAGGTAGCATAATGAATATTTTGGTATTTGTTAAAGCTAATAATAATCTGGTGATCTTTAATGTAATCAGTGATATTATTATTATGATTATTATTATGATTATTATTATTATTATTTGAGGTTGAAGTCCGCGTCCATGTGTGTGTGTCTCTGTACAGCAGAACTCTCTGTCTCACTTATTAATAGACAGAAATCACATTCTGTAAGGTCGAGTATCTGACGCCTTGTTTACACTAAGTTGGACTTCTTTGGTGCTCAGACAAACACACTCCCTGTTCGGTAATCGGAGAGAGAATCACAGATGAGAAATGGAAAAAGTCGATCAGATAAAGATGAAGTTTCGTCTTAAAACGACTCCGGCGTGTTAAAATTCACTTCTACCACTTCAGCGCTGTTATTTCAGCCAAAGTGAAAATATGAACTAATCCCAGTCAAAATATTCACTTTATCTTTTCTCATTAATATCTATTGGTGCAGGTGTTTGTTTACATTGAGACAGTAGCGCATTAGTAGATTATTTTAAAGTAGATGATTAAATCCCACACATAACTGTTCATAACATCACTTTTACTCCACATTTAGATTTCACTCATGCTTACCAGCCTCAGAGATCACCAATTAAAAAACAGCGCCTCAGATTAGAGCTGTTATGAAGGCTTTACAGTAATGATGTTACTGTGACATAGAATCTCCAAAGCTTGTATCGTGCAGAAGGGGGCGTGTCCAAAAGAAGCCTCACTTTGAGGTGTGTGTTGGTTTCCCCGAGAGTCACATGACCAATGACGACCGAAGCCTCACGTTTGCCGGAACCACGTGACCATCTCGGTGCTTACGTAAAGGCTCGTGCACTATTCAGTTAATTTTTAAAGATTAATAAATGTTGATTATGTGCATTAACATCTCCTTAACCAGTGCAACTGCATGTACATATTAATTGTGCTGCTTGCAATGTTACAATCTAGTTGCAACACAAAACCTGTCCACTAGATGGCATAAACATTGCCCTTGAATGAAGCTTCATGAATGAACTTTTTGGTAAAATTATTGGCTGGGAGCCTTAACACTTAAATGAGGCTTCATCTGGCCAACACTACTTTACAGCCACCTGGACCACCATTCCAACAACTTACATTTAATGTACTCTTGTAAAAAGTAGTTCCCCTTGAAGGTAGCACACAACTCTGGTTTTATCCAAACTTCCATCTAGAAGCTTTTTATGATGAAACTTGCCATTCAGCACACCTGGTAATGTTTCCTCTGTCATCTTATCATAAAAAGCATTAAACATGCTATCACACCACTGGGTAAACCACTTTGTGACTATGGGAAGCCATTAGGGTCACAATTGGTTGTATCATTTATTTGCGTAAAAAAAAATAAATAAAAGGAATGCACTAAAATTTCTAGATTAATCACTTGCATTACCGCATTAATATTGACAGCCTTAGTATTATTATAAATAAAACAGTCAATATTATTTGCTACTTACTTGGGTTACATTAAGTTTTGTAGTAAAAATTAAACTTTGCTAGTGTGTAGTTATGAAAAGAATTGTTTAAAATTTTTTATGTAAGCTAGAGACACAGCGAGCTAAGCATTGATTAGCCTATTTTACTACATACATAATATTATTGAGATATTACAATAAAATGTACCGCTACATACATTTATCTTTACAAGTTTATCCTTTTCTTGAATTTCTTCCAAACTACGCATGACCCTAGTGCACGGGGTCGGCAACACGTAGCTCTGGAGCCATATGTGGTTATTTCATCCTCCTGCCGTGGCTCCCTGTGGCCTTGGAAAATAATTAATGAGTATTTCATTTTAAAAAACACTTTAGCTTGTTAGTTTTTTCAAATGTAATTCTAAATTAAGATTATGGTGATCTTTTAACATTAAAATAAAATATGCCGGCACGCAATTTATTGAACCTTTCGAGCCCCAAGCTGCGTTCCATTCCCAAGTGAACTTCACAGGGTGCTCCCTACTCCCTGCGCCGTTTGCAGCGAATGTGAGTGAAGGAACTTCCCTCGACAAAACTGTAGAGGCTGAATAAGTACATTTCCAGTGCAAAGAGAGGAGGAGATTTTAGACAAAAGTTGTGGTCAGAGCACTTCCGCTCTCCTGCATCTAAAGCACAGCTGAAGTGTTTCCTGACTGAAGCAGAGCGAGTTCAGCATTTCTGCGATCAGTGCTCCAGTTTCAGCATGAAAACTCTACTTTGGTTCTGTGAGTAAAGATGCTGAAAATTTATCTCCTTCAGCAGGTGAGTGGATTTTAAACATTTGATTTGTGTTATTGATGTGTGTGTGTGTTTTTTTATTATTATTATTTTGTTAGATGTCCTTGTGTGCTGTGGAGCTGCAGAGAGTTTCACAGAGACGTCGGTAGATTTGGGACAGAATGTGACTCTAAAGTGTGAGGTGTCTGTAAGAGATGTGTTCTGGTTCCTGATGAAGCCGCCAGAACCTCCAGTGTTTATATTACGCACTTACTCAAGTAAAATGCTGACTCCAGATTACAGTAACACGGCCTTCAGCAAGACTTTCTCACTGCAATACAACAGCAGTTTATTTATACACAATATCAGTACTAATGAATTAGGAGTGTATTATTGTCTTCAAACTGGTTCACCTTCCAACATCAGCAGAGGAATCAGACTTCACATCCAGAATCACTCAGCTGGTGAGTTTATTTAAAGTGAAATTGTTACTATTCATTATTAATGGCTTTGAGCATGTTTTTGATAAAAGTTGATGAAAAGTTTTATTAAGTTTTTTTTTTTTTATTTCATGTAAAAATGAAAATGGGTTTTTTAATGTTGTGCCAAGAACAAATCTTCTGTTAGCTTCTTCAAATTCTTCTGTTATTTTGTGATTCTAAAAGGATAGAAGGCCTGTTAGTTGTTCTCAAAGTAATATTTGTGATTTATAATTCGGATTTATTTCCAGAACTCTCCCAGTTGTTATATACAATCGTAATACAGTAAATTGTTTTTAATGGTCAGCTGGCTGGAATAACTACTGACTTAAATGTAATGTGCTGTCAGAGGGGGAAAAAAAGAAATTTCTACAGTAGCAGTGAATCTTATTTTATGTAATATTAGTGTTCATGTTTGAATACTGGACTCCTTTTAATTTAAATTTGAACACATCTCCTGTTACACTGAACTTCCAGTACACATTATTATGCTGATCATTCTCTGCTCTCCGTTATCACCCAGATGAGGATGGGTTCCCTGTTGAGTCTGGTTCCTCTCAAGGTTTCTTCCTATTACCATCTCAGGGAGTTTTTCCTTGCCACCGTCGCCCTCGGCTTGCTCATCAGGGACAATCTGATCATTTTGATTCATACACATTGCATACAAACTTACTTCTTTTTATTGTGTAAAGCTGCTTTGCGACAATGTCAATTGTTAAAAGCGCTATATAAATAAAATTGAATTGAATTGAATTGAATAATAAGCCTAATGTGAATTAAATCTGCACTGAGGGAATGTAATTTTGCATGTAAAGTGGTACCTGAATATTGAGCCTTTCCTAAACCTGTGTCTAATTTCAAACATTCTAGACAAAAACTGAGTTGCTTTTTAATGATGAAATCAAAAGTTTCTGATATTTTTCAAATTGTTTTCAGAGAATCAGAATACACGTGACTCTCAATCCCCTCCTCCCGCTGTGCTCTACCTGATTCTCGCTGTATTTGTAATACTGACTTGTGCTCTGGCTGTTGTAGCTATAGGTGAGTTTTATTTACTGTGTATTTTTCTGGTAGTAAATGAGAACATTTCGAGAGTATACTCCTGCTCAACTGAAAATACAAATCTTTTATTCCGAGAGTTGTCTATAGAAATTAACTGAGAAGACTAAAGTGTTTCAGTACAATAATTCTATATTCTAATTCTAACGTTATCTGTTTCAGTCGCATAATTGTGATAAATTTACCCAAATGTAGATTATTTACTGGAGAATAAACATTATGTATGCAGTAACTGTGTACTTAATGATATTCCATCATCTTACTGTGTAATTAAATTATATATAATGTATAATTAAATTAAATTTGGTAAATGGCCAAAATGTCTAAACTACCTGAAGATAATCTGTTTGTTGACCTTAAATAATTTTCACTTTTCAAATTACAATTCGACAATTTCATCTGCCTGATCAAAAAAAGTCACCACTTCAGAAGGGTCAAATTATTTGATTTGACTGATATGGGGTTGAGAACTGTTCAACACATTATTAAAACTTTTAAAGACAGTAAATCTTAAATTTGCTAGCAAGCATAAAGATTGGATTTTGGTGCGATGGAAAAAGGTCATGTGACCTGATAATTCCAGATTGAGCTTATTCCAGAGTGAAGAAGGGAAGTGCACGAAGCAATTCACCCATCATGCATAGTGTCCACTGTACAAGCTTCTGGAGACAGTGTTATGATCTAGACTTGCTCTAGATTGCAACATTATGTGGCAATAAAATTAAGTTAGCTGACGACCTGAATGTACTGAATCACCAGGTTATCACATCTATGGAGTTTATTATAGGACTTTGGGAGTGTGAGGAATCATTTTCACACATGAACTGAACATCACAGAGTGTGTAATCAAGGCTAAAGGTGGTCAATGAAATCAGTTCAAGACAAAATACAAAAACTATGTAATAAAACTTTTTGGAACTACAGTGTATGATACTACAGATATGTATTATTGCTTAATCAAAATAATAATTAATTATTGAAAGTTATCACACAAGCTACATTCATGTGCATAATGAAGATCGATTAATGGAGTCCTGGCTTTTGCTGGCTTAATGTTGTGTTATATTTTAGTTTTTACAGTTTGTTACTGCAGAAGACGTCCAAAAACTCAAGCACAGCCTCCAGTCCCTGGTGTACAGGTGCATCAGGACATTGACGACCCTGTGGTACGGAAACTGAACCTTCTATACAATTTTCTTTTAGTTTGTTTTTATTTATTCATTTATTTACAACAATTAAAATAATTTTAGAAACTTATTCTTCATGCGCTCAAGTTCTGTTGATTTACATTTGATGAATTAAGAATGATTTCGACGTGAATCTGAAACTCCTCTGCAGTCAGAAAGCTCCCTGGTGATGGTAAACTATGTTGACTTGATTTCCATCAGTTTATTCTAAACATCGTGATAAGGAGATAAAAGCTGTTGTGTGAGGTATTGTGGATGTGGGCACGGCGCCTGTTTGCAGCGTGTCGGAAAGTCCCACGCATGAAAGCTGCATCATGTTATGCAGACTGAAACGTGTGTGTGTGTGTGTGTGTGTGTGAGAAACTGATGCAAGTTGGTAAAATCTGTTAAACTCTATAATATTGTATGTTATAGAAATGACTCTGCTCTTACATGCCCTGATGCACTGGCACATTAAGTGGTAATACAAACACATATTTATATCCTTACACAAAAAATGTGCATTTATAATTAGCAAACTTTCTACAGTAAATAAGGGATAAAATAAGTGATTACAAAATATGTATTTTGAATTGTCACTGGATATCGACTCAATGAAAGTAACCTTTAATATAAAGTGATTCATGTAAATAATATTATTGTATAACATTTAGGATTTTTTATTTTATTTTAATCTGATCATTACTTTCATTTAATGATTTGTGCGAATGCAATTCTAGTAGGTAATTCAATGGACTTCTGTTGAAATAAATATTAATATAAAAATACAAAATACTGCAGTTATAGCCATTAAAATAAAGTGCATTATGACCCAAGTGAAGAATATATATATTTAAAATCAGATAGCAAAGTATCATTCCCGAGCTGTTGTGTATGTTTACGCGGCGCTCTGCTAAAGCTACTGTACGATACAAACAACGCCAACGCAAATCTGTCCTCAGTTTCTCAGTACGGTGTGAAAAATATGATGCATTTGTTTGCAGAAAGTCTGTACGTGTGGTTGACATTTTTGACATGAATTTGACATTTGTTTCAGTACACTGACGTGCAGCACACGGTGACGACCAGACCCGTCAAGAAAAGCGACCTCAACAGTACATACGCTCTTCTAAGGCCCCCGAACCCGTGACCCGGAGTGACCCTCCACAGCTCACGCATTTCTGTGTCTCCTGATACAACTTGCAAATGAGTCGTGTGTATATGAATTGATTGTTCAGTTCACATACAGAGACGATTTAAAAGACTCGTATGACTGAAGTGAGTCGCTGAGTCTTTGCGACTCATGTCACAAACGCTGAAAATAGTCACCCTGTGCCTATTAGAACACCAGCGTTTTTGAGAAACGTGAAAAAAGGAGGGGGGGGGAACGGGTTGTTGCCGTTGTCTCACTGGATGAGGATTTACCCATAATGCCCTGGCAGTGTTATGCTGCGTTCTGACTTACCCCGGCAGTGTGGGAAGCTGGAATTTACATCATTTCCGACCTCAAACGTGCCAGCGTACTAAGATATATCTAACATGTGTCTCTCTGTAAACTGCACAGTGTTATAGATTTAACAAGTGAATATATTTATATCTTGGCTGATGTAAAGCAAATACTTGTACATCTTGTACAGTGCAACTCATTATATGTAACATTACTGATGAGCAGATTTTGTTTCGCTCTAACTTGCTGAACTCGGGAATGAGGAGACTTACAGGACTGTTTTCAAGTCTCTGATTAATGAAAACATGAAAGAAATTATAAGTTAGGACTAAGGAGTTCTGATTTTAAGTGCAATTCAGCAATTTGTGTTACCTAAAAAAAAAAGTGTGTGCAATAAAATAAAGCATTTTAAACTAGCTTCAGCACGTCTGCTTTGGATTTGAATAATAATAATAATAAAAAAAATTCTACTACTTCTACTTCTCTCATACACCACACCATAAAAAAGAAAAACTAAAGAAAAAAAAGAGAAAAACCTCTGATGAGTGTCTGTACTGAACGACATACGGATATGTTCTGACTGAACACTGGAACGTTTTACGAGCAGCTGTTTTGGAAACCAACTTGGAGTGTATTTTTTCTTTCTTCTTTTTCCACAGTTTGGTACCATTTCAAGCAGGAACGCAAACGAAGACAGCTAATTCGTTACTTGCTTACACAAACAGTGTAGGTTTTTTCCCTTTAAACTATGCTTCATAAGCCCCGCCTCCCTGAGCTTGACCAGGAAAGTACATTAGCATTTCAAACTAGGAACCACAGGGACGAGTCTCAAAATATAATTTATGCAAAAGCAAGATTAGGAAACTTTTAATAGTATAATTTACTTGATCCCTAATTATTACAATCTTTATGAATGAGAATTCCTCTCAAACTTTGTGAGTCTGTAATAAACATGTAAAAAAAAAAAAAAAAAATCTGGTATTTTTCTGCCTTATGCTCGACTCATTCTGAGATGACTGACTTTTTTCTACTCATCTGTGGTTTTGCTCTTCTAGAGCTGGTAAGACTATGATATGAAGTCACGCTGGCCTTAGAGGAAGTGGCAGGAAGAGCTTTGCTACATGTGACTCTGCGGCTAAAGTGCACCGAGTCTCGTTTTTGCATGAATTTGAATACAGCTGTTTGTTTATACTGAGCACATTGTACCTTAATGCACTGCATTGTCTTCATAAGAGTCTTGTGGCATCCAAACTGAGAGTGTGTATTTGTATGGGTCCAAGTGTTCAGGCTGTAATACGAGGCCAGAGCAGAACACACTGCTCTGGACTCGTATTAATGGAGAGCAAGAGATAAAAGCTTAAGTGTTACATCCTCACATCTGGTGGCTGGAGGAAAAGCCTCACCTCGGACACTGGATATTATCAGCAGCAGTGTAAGCAATGTGGCTTTGACACTACAGTGATACTGTTCTCAGTTACCCAGGTTCCTTTGTTTACAATAAACACCTCACGTCACCCAGACAGAGGACTTTATTTGGCAGTAAGAGTCAAATCTTCATCTAAAACTCAACCTCAGCTCAAGTTGCAGGCGAACGTACCAATGAAGGAGAGACGAAAACAGACTCTACATCACAACACATTTCTATGATATTTTTCAATAGACGGTTCCAAATAAAATCGATCTCCCGGTTCCGCATGCAGATTGCGCCCCCTATACTTCAGGATCAGTTATTATGGCCAGTGTTTCAGGACTTAAACAGAACACCACACACACAATTTATCATGACAAGTGCTCCCTCACTTTATAAGAAACTAAACACACACATATATTCAGCGGGTGATGGGATGAACAGGATATCAGCTGGTTTTAAATATTTGTTTTCATCCTATATATATTCACAAAACCAACATGTTTAGAGCTATATACACAATCACTTGCATGCGATGGATTGATGGATGGAAGAGTCAAAGCTGCACACACACACACACGAGAACACAGCTCTCCAGATCTTCTGATTGGTCATCCTGTAGATGATGCTGTCGTAGCCCGGGTCCATGTTCCACAGGTTGTACGAGATGACGATGACGGCGAGCGCCAGCGCGATCATCAGCCACAGTACAATGTTCAAGACTACGGCGTATTCGATGTTGTACTTGTAGGCCAGATTGTAGGGGCTTCCTGGGTTACTCTGGAAACAAACAAGTCAATCAAAAGAGCGTTAATCATGTCCTAGGGGCAGTCTTAAAAAAAAGTTATGTCTCCAGAAATCAGTACATTTATGAAAATTAATTCTTGTTTAAAAAAAAAAGAGAGAAAAAAAATGGGTGCACCCAGTTGAAAGAATTGAAGGGCGCCTTCTTTACGACATCGTGCCAGCTCATTTCGCTCACGAAACTTGTGGGCGACTTGAAGTACAAAATTCTGTTCATCCCCCGTACGCCCCCAGCCTTGCACCCAGTGACCTCTTCCTCTTCCATCACTTGAAGTGAAATAAATCATTTTAATCTAGCTTCCGCACGCCTGCTTTGTCGTCAGGCACACCACATCATGAAAATAAAAACAACTAAACTGGTGTCTGATGATTGCATGAACCTACATACTGATACGAGGTACATAAACACTGAAACGCAGGTGTTTGATGATGAAGACGTCTAACTTTTCCCGAAGAGCTGAAAAGGCGGCTAAGAAGGACTAAGCTCACGACCAACGTTCCTTTGCATTACGTAACTTTTTAAAACGGCCGCTTGTAAATAATAAATCAGAAGGGTGCAATAATTTGTTTATGAGCGTTCATAAACTCATCCGAAAGCCGTAAATGCTGGGCGACTGGACGTTAACGCGAGTTTCGAAACACTAAAATCAGGTTCTCATGCTGCTGCACTGACTGCGTGTAGGAAAGCCTGCTCCTACGTGGTCTACGTGTGACCGCGTGGTAGCGTTAGGCGACTGCTGCAACGAAAACACTTTGAACACACCTCTGAGTGCAAGTAAGCGTTAGTTTCTGAATTTAAAACAGAAATGCGGTCAGCTTTGTTGCAGAGAAGAGAAATAACTGTGCTGGTTTGTGCGCGATGCGAACCCTTCTCTGTGGGTTAGCGTGCTCTGACCGTACGTTCCTATTTACAGCTAACTCTCCACTTCCTATTTGTTGGGTTACTGACAGGCATCAACGTTTCCAAGCTGTGGAAGCCACCTGAAGCTTCACCCGCTCGGCTCCATGTCCACCGTCATGCCTCTGCACTAAACGGGCTCAGGAGGAGACTTAAAGTAGGTTATACTTCTGAGCATTGGACGTGTGGGTGGAGCTTGAAAACAGACTAAACCATCAAACACCGACACCTTGAATAATTTTATGGAATAATTAATTTACTTTTAATTAAACTGACTGAGGACAAATCGCAAATTTAAGTTTGCATCTTACACAGCGACCTCGCTCAGAGTACAGTAAGAGTTTTGAGATTCAGTCACTAAAACATGTCCGCTTGTGGGAGTTTGCTAAAGTTTGAGCTCAAACCCCTTTGTTTGTGCCAAAGATGAAGTATTGGCACTCTTGGCTGTGTTCGATCGGCTGTTAAATAAACTCTACAGGACGACGTTAAATCTGTCTCCCCTGCTTACCGTCAGGATCTCAGCAGAGTTTTATCACTGAATGGTCTCTTTACTTGTGTCACGAGACGAAAGCATATTAAAGACATTCTGCCACATGCGAGATGCCCTGAGGTCAGGTGTGTCGTGTGGGCCGTGCTGTCTTGGTGGTGTAGCAGTGATTGAAGAAAGTTTTGTGTTCTCGTCCCACCGTGACTAAACCACACCAGACAGGCTTCCGGAATGGTTACTATGGTGGTGAGCGGAGGTCTTCTGAGAGAGTCTTCTCACGGCTTCTGTACAGCCACATGAGCCGTAGATGGGCACGACTAAATAGACTGGTTCACAATAGGGACGGACGAGGACTAAAGAACCATTGTTTCTCCTTCACTTTTACCGGCACCTGGAAATAACGCGATAAACAAGGCCAATATAATAATTTTTCCACCAGATGTCCCTTTTCCACTTCTCCCGCGCTGTGGAGAGGAAATAATCCATAATCCTGGCTGTGTGGGGGGTTTTTTTGTTTGTTTATGATGGATTGTTTATTTTGTTCGTGTGTGATGGAGGTTTTGGTTTAACAGTTTACTAGACTGTTGTGGTTCATTTGGGAATTACACAAGATTCTAAATAAATTAAATAAAAGTAGAAGTTGCACAGCCTCGAATTATCTCCGTGTTTTAGCTGCATGTGTTCTATGAATGATTGCCAGCGAATGTTAAAAGAGAATTTTAGCTTGAAATGCCGATCCCTAGTGCAGAACTCTCGCTAGTCATACATGCTAATAACGCTGCACTGGCACTGCGTTGGTACTTGATGTGCATCAGCCTACTGAGCGGATGCAAGCGTAACGATTTCCTATCTGGGGCAACCACAGACTCTTACAGAATAAAAAGGGGACACCCATGTGTGTTTGTTCGTTATAGAATAACACACTTTATAACTTACTGTACATAGCAATGTGATTTTTAGTAATAGTTTAATTATAATTCAAAATATGTGTTTGTAACTGCAGGCTTTTACACTCACCTTAAAAAGAATTTGGGGGAAAAAAAAAAGAAAAAAAAAAAAAAACTCTGCATGCAGGCATGCATGAATCTTAGCAAAGTCAAATGGGTCACGGTAGCTAAAGTTCAAACATGTGCCTGAGGGATGTCATGTGGTTTCTATGAGCCAAACGAAAGAAAGAAAAAAAAACCCACACGACCCTCACATTACTTTTTTTTATTTTTTTTTAATTCTTTAATAAATTACTGCATTTAATTGAGGTAATTACAAGAGCTATGTGCTGCAGCAATCATTTATCTAGATTAAAAAAACCTACACACACTCACAATCTGCTTAACCTCCAGCATGAATCGTGACTTTCTGGTGAGCGGTGTCCCGAAAGTCTGCGCCGTCACCACCTCCACCGCCGCGTTGCTGCTGTAAACGCGTCAGCAAACTAGAAGACGTGATGGAGGAGGAAGTGAGGGATTAATGAAGCAGAGTGGAAAGTATTAAATTAGTTAGCTTTCTGCAACAATTGCATATTACTATTATTTTTACTATTATTGCTAATTACTATCTAAAAATGACACTTTCCTTACTTTTTCGCAAGCATCGTTTGGCAGTTGTTATATTGAGCACATGAAAATCAGTCGAGATCTAAAGATGCTTCCTCACGTTAAACATATTGTTCGTTTACTGTTCTGACGTGTCAAACTACTGAGCTGTATTCAAGCAAGGAAAACTACGGAAACCTGAAATGACTGGAATTGGGTTAAAAACCCTTCAACACGATATCAAAACCTGGATGGATAGTGCTGAACCATCAGCTTTGTTAAAGAAATGCAACTGTAAGTTAAAAAAAAACATTTGAAATTGCAAATTTGGTAAAAAAAAAATGTAAAAATCAAAACAACATTTCAATAAACACACCGTGTGATGAGAACGCACAGGATCGGCACTAAACAGCCGTGTGTCCATAAGAAAACCACTCGTTAGTGAGACTCATCAGAAATAAAGGCTTCAGTTTGCTATGGAGCATAAAGACTGAACTGAGAATGAGTCCAGATCGAGTCTATTCCAGAGTGATGGGCGTGTCAGGGTAAGAAGGGAAGTGCATGAAGCGATGCTCCCATCATGCATTGTGTCCACTGTACAAGCCTCTGGAGACAGTGTTATGATCTGGTGTTGCTTCAGTTGCTCAGGAAATGTTATGCATCCAAAAAAAAAAAAATAAATCAGTCAGGTGACCACTTGAATATACTAAATGACCAGGTCATCACATCTATGGAGTCTCTCTTCCCTGATGGAACGGCCGTATCCCAGGACTGAGATTGTGAAAGAGTGTCTCTGGGAACATGAGCAATCATTTTCACACATGAACTGGACACCACAGTGTGTGTGTGTGTGTGTAATCAAAGCTAAAGTTTTGATTACACATTCTAAATATTAGAATGTGCATTTTGGGGAGGCAGTGTATATCCACAGTATTTTGAAGGCACTGTGGTTGTGCATTGCTGTACAATGTTAGAGGAGCGTGAGGAGACCTGAGCGTGAGGAGAGCGTGAGGAGACACCTCCCTGCCCAACTTGTAGTCCTGAGAGAGCAACCCTGCCTCACTCGGAAACTAGAATCAGGTCACCAGCAAAGTCAATGAACCCACACGGTGACATGAAAAATAACCTGCAAACGAGCGATAGTAAACGTATTGCTCAAACGTGGCTCATCATTCTAAACACCCTCCTACACATTCCAAACCTCCTGCCCACGTCACCCGTTTCTAGACCTACTTTTGTTCACACAGTATCCAAAATGAAAATCCAAACTGTGACACATTTCTAGCAAAATGTACCACACACTTTATTGCCAACTACTAAACGTAAAACATTCGTCTCCCTGCTGTACAAATCACTATTTCCTTTTTACTTCAACTGTGCCACCTCTACGTAAGTGAAAGTCAGGTTGAGACCAAATATTTTTTAAACTCGACACCTTTTAAAAAGGTGCTTGTGGCGAACTCGACAGTGTACACGCGCAGGTTAAGGAAGAGCTTCCCCCGTGTAACCACACGCAGCAGGATCTGAGAGCTGAGAGCGTGTGCTGTGGTTTATCACCTTCTGCAGCGCGGCTACCAGAATCTCTCTGGCATCACGGAACTGAGGCGAGTCTGTGCCGTAACGCCGGGCCAGTTCCTCCATACCGGCCAGCTCCAGAGAGAACAGGTCAGGGGCCTAGAGAGAGAGAGAGAGAGAGAGAGAGAGCACATGAAAGAGGTAAGAGGCACAATATTTGAATAGAGAGAGAGAGAGAGAGAGAGGAGAAGTAGAAAAAAAAGCAAGAATGAAACAGAAACACAAAGAGTGACATACAAAGAGAAATAAAAACAGTGAGAGGAGGGGCGGGTGCGCATGTGAGAGAAAACAGCAAAAAGGACAGTAAGAAGGAGAGATAGTGAGAGGTAAAAAAAATGACTGACAGAAACCTTAAAAAGAAGGATTGGGGGGAAAATATAATAAATAAGACAATGACAGAGAGAAAAAGAGAATGAAAAACATGAAGAAAGATAGAAGTAAGAAAAGAAAAAGTACAAGACGGAATGAGACAAATGAGAAAACTACAGAAAAAAAAAGAGAGGCAGATGAAAAGAACACGACAGACAGAAAGTGAGAGTGAGAGGGGTGTAAAAGTGTGAGTGTTTAATCGCTGTATCAGTTCCTCAGGTCTCTGATGTTCACAGAAATATCATGCAGCACCTGAATCTCAGACAGGAAGAGCAGGTCGGCCTGAAGACGAGAGAGACGCAGTGTCTTGATCATATTGGTCTGGTACAATAGCGATCAAATAAATTCCGGAGAAGGACTATATATCACAATGCACTGGGTGCATTTTGCAAACAACCCAAAATAACTGACTTCCTCTTGAGAAGAGCTCATGAAATGCATATGCTCAGTCCAACGAGATCTAAACGTGTACCAAGTTTTACACGTGTACGTGGAAGTGTGGATTAAGCACGTTTTGGCAGAAGATTAAGGTGTCCATCAGGGCTGACCCGTTTGAGATGGAAAAAGTCCCTCTGCAATTTTGCATCCTTGATGTTTTAAGCTCATAAAGGCCTGGTTTGTTGGCGATCATTTAAATTCCCTTGGCGGAGAAATCCAAGTCCAACTGTGTATGAGCTATGCAGGACCCGTTCGGCAGTGGTTGCATGACCCATCTTGATCTCAGCACGTGACGCAGACTGGTCAGCTGAAGCTCGTTCTCAGTAAAACCAAACTACCAAGACCTTGTGATCTCCCTGATCAACAATCGGATAACTCCTTCAGTCACTGCCCATAGTCCTGGGGTAACTCTGGACAATTAACGGTTATTTTCCCCACAAATTGTTTACACGTTCTTACGCGTTCTTGTTCACTTCTTCTTTAAAACATCAGAAGTTTTTGATCATGTCTTTATTTACAGACAACTCAGCTGCTTGTTCAATCCATTGATATTTCAAAAATGGACCACTGTAACTCGCCGGTCTGCCTCTGTCCACCATTTGTCCTCTGCAGCTGATCCAGAATGCAGCTTCACTTCTCATCTTCAACCTTCCCAAGTTCTCCAATACCAGCCCACTCCTCTCCCATATCCTCTTTAAATTACGATTTAAGTACTGAAGAAACAGATATGCTCTGGCTTAATGGCAACAGATTCCAACCTGTCTGTAAGCAACTACGACCATCCCAAGCACCTGCATCCACACACAACCTGTGTGCCTTTTGAGCAGGTTATGACCTCTGGACCCTGGATGCTGCCTGCTATGCACTGGGTGCATTTTTCAAATGACCCAAAATAACTGACTTGCAGTTCATTAGAGCCCATGACGTGACTCCAAATGAGTGAGTTCCAAATCAGCGCCTGTCTGCAAGCAATGATGACCACCCAAGCACCTGCGCCATCACCACCCAGGCGCAACATACAATTAGTGTGCCTGTTGAGCATGTTAAGCCACTCCCTAAAGGCAGCAGATTCCAACCAAAAAATCCCAGAATGTTTGGGGAAAAAAAATCATTAGAAACTAACAAGAGGGCCCTTCACACAATGAGATAAGCTCTCTCTGGCATCAGCCCTATAGGACCATCATAGCAATGACATCATGACATATGTGAATATAGTTGCAAGCAACGTTGCAACAACAGTACAGTGCAAGTAACACAGTTGTAGTCAAGATGTTGCTGTTGTTGGCGTTTCGCGGACCATCCAGTCCGCACATACGAGCATGTCTTTCCTGATGCAACCCTCCCATTTTATTCGGGCTTGGGACCGGCACTGCTTCCACTGGCTGGGAATCGAACCCGTGCCTTCCGTATGGCAGGCGAAAAACCTACCACTGAGCCACCAGTATGTAAGAAGGCACATGTGTATCTGTCTTTTCTTTTAAATGCTGAGATGCATTTTCTTTGCTCCTATTACATTGAAGCAAGTGTATGAACATTCATATGAAGATTACAGACAGTGTGTGTGAGTGTGTGCACATGAGAGTTTTACCTCGTTGTTACGGCTTAGGGTTGTCTCGGCATTAACGACAACATTCACCCCGAACGTCAGCAAGTACGCAGGACCGTGATCGAAGAATTCAAAGGCCAACCGTGGTAAAAATTTAAGACTCGATTGTCCAATTTCTATAACAACTGCTTTCACCCGCGGTATTCCAACAGAGAGCAGAAGCATGACGCGGGACTGATTCTTGTTTCTAACCCTAAAGACAGAAAGTCTTTTGGACGCAGGTCCAAGCAGAACCATGGCGACCAAGTACAAACAAAAAAAACGAGTCATGCCCACGAACAAGCAGTGCACAACCATTTGTGTAACATGATGCATTCTCCATCACTTAAACTCACCTTAATGGTTTTGCAAAAACGCTCCAACAAAAGAAAGTTAATCTTTAAACTTGTACATGTGAGTAGGTGTGTGTCAATCTGCTGATCTTTTTTTAGCAAGAGAAATCTAGAGACGAGAAATTGCATCACGTCACCGTGTAGTCAGCAGGTCGGTTTCACACCAATAGTAAATTTCCTGTTTCGGCACTACCTCGCATAATTCAGTTCCTCTTTTTTTTTCTTTTTTTTAAAGAAAAAAAAAAAGGTGTGAGGTTGAAAGGTAAAAAGACTACAGAGACAGTGTATGTGTTGAATCATGGGGGCGAACTGCTGCACCACAGGAGTGCTCTCAGCGATCAGAGAGGGGATGGAGTTGGCCACACTGTCCAGAGTGAACGGCACTCAGTGAGACACGGCACAAAGAGAAACATGAGGACGATGCAGAAGAGTATTTTTAAAAAAACAATACATGAAATGAAACCATGCTGAGTCTCGTGACTGTGAAATAAAGTTCAATTTTAAAACTGTGCAACGTTCAAAATTACTGCAGAGGAAGTCCTCGAGAGAGAGAGAGAGAGAGAGAGAGAGAGAGAGAGAGGAACCTTCAAAAGAGAGACAGACTAAGAATAAACTAACATCTCTATCTGATTGTGTATCGGTCATTTCACTTCTACAGTCGCGTTAATCTAATAAAATAAAAACATGACAAAACGGTAGACCACAGGCAGTAAGAATGGGTGGACATTTCTCAGCCTCCCTCACTCTCAGCACTGGAGCTCCCCAGGGTTGTATTCTGAGCCCCCTGCTGTTCTCTTTGTGCACGTATGACTGTGTGGCCACTACCAGCTCCACCACCATTATTAGGTTTCCTGATGACACCGTCGTGGTAGGCCTGATCTCTGATAACAATGAGTCGGCCTACCTGAAGGAGACTGGGAATATGTAGAACTGGTGCCAGAGGAATAATCTCCATCTAAATGTCAGTAAGACAAAGTAGTTGATAGTGATCAACGAGAACCCAATAAAGAGAGCAAACAGCTTCAGATACCTCTGTGTACACATCAGGCTGGTCCTGTCACAACAACACCGTGGTGAAAAAGGCTCGGCAGCGTCTCTACCACCTCAGACGCTTGTGAGACTTCAGACTGCTCTCCAAGGTGCTCAGGGACTTTTAATCCTGCACCATAGAGAGCACCTGACAGGAAACATCATGCACTGGTTCGGGAACAGCACCATGCAGGACAGACGAGCTCTACAGAAGGTTGTGTGATCGGCTGAGAGCATCATCCGCACTTACTTAAGCTCCCTGACCTGCACTATATCTACAAGTGGTGCTGGACCAAGGCCAGGAAGATCGTCAAGGACCTCAGCCATCCCAGCAATGGATTGTTCTCTTTGTTGTGGTCAGGAAAACGCTTCCACTGCCTGAAGGCCAACACAGAGAGACTGAGGAGGAGCTTCTTCCCGCAGGCAATACAGTCTCTCAACCAGATCACTACACAGGACTAATCATCTCTGCATTTTTGCACACTGCACAGTTATCGACACTTTATGGACAATACTTATCTGTACTCTCATACACAGTTGCTCATACCCTGGACATTCATAGACATTGTACGTTTGCACATTCAAGCACACTTGCACTCACCCTGAACTTTCCATCTCACTTTTGCACATTGCAGACTATTGACATTTATGGACCTTGTACATCCACACATACATGCACATTTGCACACTTCCCAGACATTTCCATTTAAATACTTCTCTATTTTTTTTCTACATTTGTATAGATAGTTTTTTTTTTTATATTTCTTATATATATTTTTTTAATATTTTAATATTTCGTTCTATTTTCTATTGCTAAACTTATTCTTATTTTATTCCATTACTTATTTCTTGTTAATTGTTTTAAAAATTTTAAGGTCACGGGTGATATAAGCATTTCACTGCATATCGTACTGTGCATGATTGTGTATGTGACAAATAAAATTTGAATTTGAAACCCTGGTGAGCTGTGACTGCTTTCTACAACCATGTGAGTATTGAAGTGCTCACGTTCTCCAGTGGATAAGAGGAGATATTAGAGGGAAGATCCAAACTGCCGATGCCAAAAGCAATCAGGGCCTTGGCACGAGGACGCTGGAACAGGGAATCTGCTGCTAAGCCTGGCCATTTCAGATCCTTAGTACACGCACACTGAAAGAAAGAGAGAGTGTGAGAAGAAGAGAGAGAAAGAGAGAGAGAGAGAGAGAGAGAGAGAGAGAGAGAGATCAACTGTATGTCAACTTAAACCTTAAATAAAGATTACTTAACATAATGTAGCGGTAAATATCCAGCGTACCTCACGGACAGAGAAGCCCATGGTGAGAGCCACCATCTCATGGTGGATCTTCTCTCCGCCTAGTGGACAATTTCCAAAAGTCCTGAATTCGACTTATGCAGCAATGTCTATGCAGCAACATCAGCTGGTCTCCAAAAACACCTGCATGCAGAAAAGAAATCATACACAATTTCATCTTCTGTAGCCCCTTAGATAAGCACAGTTTTATGAACTGTCTACATCACCACACCGTAATAACATGTTTAAGTAACTAATTAAAATAAAATTTAAAAATATATAAAAGTGCTAATTTGATTAAAAGCTTACTTGTCAATCTAACTTCCTTGTTATCATTAAGGCTTTATTTTTTATGATTTATGTTTGCTTTCTGCATGACTTCCCGCAAATGTTGTTTACATTTTAATACATTACTCTAGCATCTAATTAAAGTTTTTTTTTAAGTGCTCATTGAAGACCAAATGCACTTTTTCTGAACAAATTTTACGAATAAAAGTACATTAACAAATGCGACACTTCCAGACATGACAAGTCCTAGATTAATATAAAAAATACTTAAGTTTAAATAATTTTATCTTCTCTCTCTTTATCTGTTCTACATCAACAAGCACATGTCGAACACTGACAGCAGAGCAAGTCACTAATTACATGTTAGACTTTTTAATCAATTTAATACAACACCAGACGTCCAAAAGAGTTACCAAAAAAAAGGGGGGGGGCTCATGGCTCATCTCATGATCTGGCATGATTGAAGGCATGTCACGTGACCAGGGCAATCACGTGACACTGGATCCATGCCACTACATTTGATTCTTTAACACTTGAATTTTGCACTTATTTTTTTTATTATTGCTATATCAATTTAAAAAGTGTGCGTTTTTCTTTTTTTTTAAACGAATATTTAACATTTAACGAATATTTAACAACTATATCTTGGAGTATTAGCATGCTATGCTAATCGGGACAGCTATGACGCTTTTTATACACTATATATATACACACACACACACACATAAAGCCTCCATTTATTTATTCGTGTACCGTACACGAATAAATAAAATATTTAAGCGTTTTACCTGCTAAAACCGCAAGAGTAACGAAAACTCGCGCGCCGTCCATCACCGCGGTAACACAACTTCGGAGATGCAGCGTCAGCTGACCCTCTGTCTCCGCGTCGTGCGTGATGACGTCGGAAATATTACGCAGTACGTGCCGACGTCCAGGAGTAAAACTTAGCAATGTCGGCACCTAGCGGACAGACCGCGGTACTGACCGAAAGCTCTAATCACGGCGAGTTTTGGTGGGGGGGGGGAAGCATCGATTTTCACCGTGTAAAGTGACATTTCTGCGGAGCCTATACGAGAAAATAACAATCCATGGCGAGGGGTTTGCAATTCAGTTTATAAACCGTACCTACAAATACTTAAACTGTTCCCTCAGTTTGACAAATCTTGCGCAAGGGTTAATAATCCGTGCACTCAGATTGCGTAATCGAAATCCCCAGTCCCACACCTGTGGATGTGTATTGGATGTTCCACATATTTACACTTCATACCTTGAGTTTGCAAATGTCCTTGACGCAAACATATCGGTGATAGATATATATACCAAAAAATAACCAATGTCAGGTATAGTTATGCATATATTTATCTAATATGATCCTCAATGTTGTGTTTGTCCAAGGTGGTCAGACAATATGCGCCTCAGCAGCAGATTGTGATTCCATCTCACACTTAATTCCTGTGATGTACAGTATTAGATATTTTATCTTGCGCGTCCATATAATGTGTCATACATTGCAGAGATGTTTTTACAGCAGTGGTACAATGTAAAAGTCCATCATTTTAATGAATTATTGCTGTTTCCTGTTCGCGGTGTTTATATGGTATGAAATAATGTTCTTATGAATGTTCTCATATTTTAGTGAAATTTGTATGTTGTATCAATAACATTGAGATGAACAGATCAATAACATAAAAAGAAAAAATAACATGATGTTGGGCCATGATGTGCACACATGAAGGGTGAAAACGTCGTCATCACAAGCAACATCAGAGCGATGGATAAATTGATCTTCGCAGAAGCAAGGATGTCCTCAGGTACATGGCATGTGTAATCTTCTGTGTCATAGAATTCAGACAGGGTGCACATGACATCTAGTTAACCGCTGGGTACAAGGCTGTTCCTTGAAGGACGAATCAGTCGGCTGTTACAAGTGTCTTTGGTGGAACCCAGATCCCACTTCATGTACAGAGGAAATCACAAAGAGTGGTAAATCACTACCGTGTGTAATGTTTTTACTACTTTGTGAGGATCAAATATTTGCATGAAGACAGTAAAATGAAAGTTTGACAAGACAGCATCTTTTATATTAGACTAAAAACATGACTTCATTTACTATGGCACATCACTACACTCTCCTCAAGTCTAACCATCACAATGACCTGTCTTAATTTAACCATTCTTATAGTTTGGGATCAGGAAGATTGTTAATGTTTTTTAAAGACATTTCTTATCCTCATCAAGGCTGTATTCATTTAATAGAAAATAATGTAAATAGAGAAAAATTGTGAAATAGTATTACAATGTAAAATTTGTTCACTATGTGAAAATATTGTAAAATATATAAAATAATTAGTCCAGTCATCAGTGTCACATGATCCTTCAGAATGCACTGTTGGAAACAGTTGTGCTGCCTTTTTATTTTGGAACCTGTGACACTTTTTTCAGGACTCGTCGTTGAATGAAAAGTAGCAGCATTTATTTAAATATTAATACTTTTATTCAGCAAAGATGTGTAAAATTGATAAAAACTGACAGTAAGAGAGAGAATTATATTGCTACAAAATATTTTTATTTTGAATAAATGCTCTCCTTTTTATTCATCAAACATCCTGAAAAAAGAATCAAAGGTTACTAAAAAAAAATATTAAGCAGTAAAATTGTTTTTAACATTGATGATAAATAATCATATTAATTAAATTCAATAAAATTTTATTTGTATAGCACAATTAACAACTGACATTGTCTCAAAGCAGATACAGTGGAACCTTATCACCTCTAGGTTGGACTATTGTAACGCCTTACTGTTTACTAGGTGTATAAACAAGCTTCAGTTAGTACAGAATGCAGCAGCGAGAGTCCTCACTAGAACCAGAAGATACGAGCACATCACCCCTATCTTATCTACACTGCATTGGCTCCCTGTCAAATTTCACATCCATTTTAAGATACTACTATTGACATATAAAGCATTAAATGGTCTCGCGCCACAGTATCTGAGTGAACTGTTAGTGTCTTACGATCCGCCACGCCTACTTCCATCAAAGGATGCAGGCTGCCTGTCAGTACCACGTATTATTAAAACTACAGCAGGGGGCAGAGCTTTTTCTTACAAAGCCCCAAAGTTATGGAATAGTCTTCCTGTTAATGTTCGGGACTCAGACACCGTCTCAGTGTTTAAGTCTAGGCTAAAAACCTATTTATTTAGCGCAGCATGTTTGTAAATAGATGAGCCTTAGGTAAAGGAGCAGATCTGGGGGACTCATGGACGTAGAGTATTCTGGTGAACTGCTATGTTTAGATGCTGTCCTCCCCACTCTCATTGTTCACTCAGGTTTGTTGACGGTGAGGTGATTGGTTGCTTTATATCTCAGTTCCCCCTCATGTTTGTGTTTCCTTCTGGCTCCTCCCTTTTAGTTATGCTGTTATAGTTAGTCCTGCCGAAGTCTCTCGCACTCTACACTAAATATACATTCAGCTTATACATTATGTGACTGTGACCAAACCTAACTGGTATCTCTCCTCTTCTGCTCTCTCCTCTTCTGTTCTCTCTCCCCCTCTCTCTCTCTTTCCCTCTCTCTCTCTGTCAAGCTACAAATGTTGTTCCTGATCTGCAGGTGATCCAGGCTCCCTCTGCCCTCTGGATCTGCCTGACTCATCCTGGTGCCCCGCTTCTGGTTGGAGATCTCGTCACATGGATGCCCCATGTGTCTCCCTTTGTTATTTGTCCGGTGTCTGGGGACGGTTTCACTTTACCATGAAGACGGTTCTGGCCTCGACTGATGTTAACAGCTCTGAGGACTTGACTTGGCTGCAGTCGCTTGATAGTTCAGGACTGGAACTTCCTACAAGTCTACCTGAACCTCCAATAACTATCTGGACTCCATATTAACATCAATTAACAGTATGAATGCAGATCAAGTCCTGCTTTCTGTTTCACCCAAATGATGAAGGGCTCCCTGTTGAGTCCGGTTCCCTTAAGGTTTCTTAAAGTTTTTATTGCCATCTCAGGGAGTTTTTCTTGTCACTTTCGCCCTCGGCTTGCTCATCAGGGACTATCAGACCATTTTGATTCATACACATTCACATTCCACACAAACTTAAATAATTCTTTTGATTGTGTAAAGTTGATTTGCGTCAATGACAATTTTTAAAAGCGCTATACAAATGAAATTGAATTTACTTAAATTGAATACTGCTAGTGTTGGTATGGTTACATTTAGGCTATGCATTTAGTATAAGCTTTTATCCAAACGATTTACAAAATAAGAAGAAAGCAATTAGTCAAAAGTTTGTCATAATACACAATGCCAGATTTATTATACGATAATGATGATAATGTGAGAACTAATTATGATTGTGATAATTAGCTCACCTGTCGTTTAATTAACTCTAGTTAATTCAAATCCAAATAACTTTTTTTTCTGGAAAATTTCAAATAAACGTGCTCATTTGATCTTGTAAAAATATTGTAGAGGGCCAGGCCAAAAGTTTTAAATCTATTAATTTTTATTTCTACATTGAAATAAGTAAATGGCATTGTTTACAGAAGCTGGTAAGAATATGTGTTGTTGTTAGATAATAAGAAAGTGTCAGGGATAACCCCTAGAGGGCGCCAAAGCGCCCTAAGACATTTTTGTGTAGTTCTTTTAAGTTTCATTTTATTTACTTCATTTCCCAGTTCTCAACTCGGTCAGGTCACGTGGGCGCGCACCTGATCCGAGTTGATCATTAAGTTCATTATAAAAGGTGTGTTTGAGTTCTAGTTTGTGTCTTGCATTTGTTACAATGAGTTTAAAGTGTATGTCTCGTGGTTATTCGTGTTTTTGGTTTCGTTTTATTTAAAGTATATCTGTTTTGTGTTTTCCCTGGTTTTTTATGTTGATAATAAATAAACATCGTTTCCCTGAACCACCTGGATCCTCTGCGTTTATGCCTCACACCCAGAAGCGTGACAGAAAGTGATGTTGTTTTACAAAAATATGAATTTATTCAGTGAAATTATGCAAAACAATGGTAAGTGTGCAACGCTTGTAACTCTTTTTCAGTCGTATTAACACCACAATGCATTAGTCCATGCATTATGAAAAAATTTGAAAGTAGGTTTTATTTCCTTAATTCCAAGCAACCTTTCGCGGGCCAGTCAGAGTCTCGCCGGCCTTAAAATGCCCGGGTCTGCTTTAGCATCTAATTAAAGTTTTTTTTAAAAGTGCACCTTAAGGACCAAATGTTCACCTCAAATCATTGTTTTTACATAGTAAAAAGTACAATACATTCACATTACTGTGTAAAAGATAAACACTAAATCCCTATTCTGGGTGGATTAGTTTTACATGCACAATATGGGGAAATGTATTTTTAATTATCTTAACTCAAGGATCTCCTTGGGTTCACAGATCATTTCTAAAGTTTTTCCATTTTGTGTTGGTAAAGATGTGTTATCTTTAAAATAAGGTGTTTACAATTGTATTTCATGAAGACATTTCAGGAAGTGAAATCCTTTTCATCCTTTTGTCACCAGGTTTAATAACAAATTTTAATAAATAGGTAATAGGTAATAAATAGGTTTTAATAACAGGTTTAATAAATAGATAGTCAATGTTCAAAAACACATTGTATAGAAAAGAACACGTCTGGGTTTATTGGGGTTATTTTTGTTTTTAGATACATTTTGTAAATTGTGCATTTTTAATATGAGTCGTCTTGTTAAATGGACAGAACTTTTGTTCTTTTAGAAATCTGAAAACGATTTATTGTGATCAGAATTCGTTCTGGAAGTGGGATCGTATTCCAAAACACTAAAATCAAATCAAATTAAATTTAACCATAAGAAATAATGAAAACTCAAATTATTCGTTCCACAGCCCAAAAAGGTTGTGAAGGCGAGAGTGCAAGAGAGAGAGAGAGAGAGAGAGAGAGTGAGTATGTTTGTCTGTGTCAAATTATGCGCGCGCACACACATAGGATTAACGACCCGCTGAAACAGAGAGGGAGATGTTGATTATAGCAGTAAGAGACAAGCACTAAGACCCAGCAGGGGAGATGATTACCCACAATTCCAATTCTGCAGCGTAAACCAAGATTCGCTCGTTATAAGTCAAAATTTATTGAAAAACCTTGCTCGTCTTGCCGAACACTCGCAAACCGAGTTACTCGCTATCCGAGGTTCCACTGTATTCCTTTTTTTTAAATATATATATATATATATATATATATATATATATATATATATATATATATATATATATATATATATATATATATATGATATTTTAAACATTTATTGAAGGATATCTCTGAAGGAGTCTCCAGTGTCAGAGGGAATGATTTTTGAGGTTAAAGAACATTTAAAAAAGGATCCACTGTATTTTAGGATTTAAAATACAATGCTGTTTTGTTAAATAGGAGGTGAAATGAGAATTAGCACCACGTCCGTAAATGTCCCATGGACATGCTCAATTCTGGTTGATCAGGAGGTCTTGGTGGAGTTGTTTTACAATTCAATTTAAATACAATTGAATTAACTAAAAATAACAAATCTTCAGTTATATCATCTGACAAAATGTGTTGTTCTGCTAAATAACACTGTAGTAAATAATACTACAGTAACAACTGTATCACAGAGACGTCTACAGTTGGACAGAAGGTTTCTGTAAGATGTACAGTATGTTTAAACTTCGCTGAAGGAGTCTCCAGTGTCAGAGGCAATGATTTCTGAGGTTAAAGAACATTTTTTTAAAAAGGGTCAAAAGTACCAAAGAATATAACAAGTAATAGTTTTGTGTTTGTTGCGCACACATAGCCAGCTCTTTAAAGTTTTATTTGGCGGAATATTTTAAAGCTGCATAATAAAAAGTATTCAAAGCTGCACAAAGGTTTTGTGAAGAACACTACAACATGGATTTGCACACATAAACAGTTCCAGGTGGAATTATTTTCAAATGTAAATAATTTTCAAATATAAATAATGTCTACTGGTTCCTCTGACCTATGAAAGCGTTATTCTGAGAATGGAGACTAAATTTACAGAAATCTTTACAGTAATTATGTTTTTCTTTTTTTTTTTTTTTTTAATAAAACAACAGTTGAGTTTGTTTAGTCTTTACTATACTAAAAATCCCTGTGAAGTACAGTAGCTAGGGTTACTACACGTACTAATGCTAACAATGCTTCTGTAGCTAATACATGATTAATAATAATAATAATAATAAAATGATATCAAAAGCCAGGATCTAGGATGGTGAGGAGAGTGTTTGTAGTGACGTCAGAACATGAAAACGATGTAACTTCACTTATGGAGGAATATAAAGATGTGTTTGAAGGGCTTGGATTCCTGCCTGCCGAGCACAGAATAAGTGTTGATGACACAGTGACACCTGTAGTGCATCCATGCAGAAAAGGTCCATTTGCTTTGCGAAGCAAACTTAAAGAGGAGCTGGCTCGCATGCAGAAGCTCAATGTTATGAAGAAAATTGATGAACCAACAGACTGGGTGAGTTCACTAGTCGTTGTGCAAAAAATAAAAAATAAATAAAATGGAGCTTTGAGGATTTGTCTTGATCCCAGAGACCTCAACAGGGCCATAAAACGTGAACATTTTAAGCTGCCCACCAGAGAGGAGATCATGTCACAGTTTGCTGGAGCTAAGTGGTTCAGTAAGCTTGATGCATCATCTGGCTTTTGGCAAATGAAACTTGATGAAGCAAGCTCAATACACCAGAAGGCAGGTACCGTTCTCTTCTTTCCGCGCCGGAAGTTTATCACAAGCATGATTTCTGAGCACTTACAAGGTGTAGAGACTATGATGGATGATACATGGATGTATAATTGTGTGCGGTTGCAGGAACATGATGCACGGTCGAGGCAGGTTCTAGATCTAATAAGAAAGTCCAATTTAAAACTGAATAGAGAGAAATGTGAGTTTGCAGCTAACAGCTTGACTTTTGTTGGAGATGTTCTGCTGAGGATGGTGTTAGACCAGATCCAAGAAAAACCTCAGCAATAGTCAACATGGAACAGCCCCAAACTAAAGAGGAATTAAGAAGAGTCCTTGGAATGACCATTACTTGGCCAAATTCATTGCACAGCTGTCCACACGTTCTGCTCATCTCCGATGTCTCCTGGAGCAAAAGACTTAGTAATGTTTGGTCTCATGAGCAGGAAGCATGCTTTCAAGATCTGAAGCGCATCATCACAGAGGAGCCGGTGCTCAGATATTATGACCCCTACAAGAACATCAGGATATCAGCTGATGCCTCACGATATGGCCTCAGTGCCGTGCTGCTGCAGCAATATGATGAGGAATGGCAGCTAATACCATACGCATCACGTGCTTTGACAAGTGCCATGAGCTGTTGACCGGCATGAAAATTCAAACGGAGAGAAATGAAATGTGCAGACATACAAGCGTACGTTGACATGATCGTGACATCAGAAATACACAATACACACACACACGCAGTATACATACTGTGCGCACTCACTTGATAAAGTGAACACACGCAACCTGCTCTATATATTCACAAAAAGAGCTACACGAATACAGTAGATATTATAATATTATTTTTGTAACTTTACAAATATTTTTGTAAAATTTAATTTGCAACTTTGTGCAAATTAAATCTGCTGAAGTCATTAATAAAATCTGCTTAATGTGTTTCAAAAATATGTTATTATGTTAAAAATGCGTGCAACATTTATAAAAAATAAATAAATAAATAAATAAAGTCCTAAACCCCTTTATGTACACATGTGCAATGTGTCTACTGTATCATGGGGCAGAATTCATTTTTTTTATTAAGCACACAGTGTACTTTTTTTAGTATTTGGAATTGGCCAGAAGTGTAACAGCTCCTGCTGCACAAAGAATATAATCAGTTACATCACTCGTGTATTTGTAACACAGTAAAAAGCTGCTGTAATTTTCTCATAATATATGAAAGATATACTTTAATTACTGCGTCAGGTGTCAGGTATATATGTTAGTACACGCACAACCATATACTTTATGTGTACTACGTATACCTGAAGTTGTTCCACTTTAGCACATAGGAGAACATTTAATACATTTGAATTTGTGCTTTTGTATAATGTAATTACAGCTCAACACTTCAGTACAAAAGTCGTTGCTCCAAAATAGCAAACTTTAACCTTTAGTCACACGGTACAGAACAGACAAGTACAAGATTCAAGATTTAAAGAATTGCTTAGTCTTGCTTTCAGTCGTTTTTCAGGAGGAAATGAAAAGAGTAATAAATAAATAAATTAAAAGGGGGGGGGGAGGTATTATATCTAATATCTAAGTAATATCTATTTATGCCCAGTCAGTGTTATGGATCTAACAAGTGAATATATCTATATCTTGGCCGATGTAGGACAAATACTTGTGTCCTGTGTAAATCATTAAGGGTAACATGCTGTTTGTTTACTGATGAGCAGAGATTTTGTTTCGCTCGAACTCGCTGAACTCAGGAGCGAGGAGTGTCGTGGGACATTTCGAGGACTTTGACAATTTTTAAACAAATCAACTAAGCAAACTGGAAGAAGAGAAAAAAAACAAATCAGGTTTATTGAAGACAGACGGAGAAATCTGAACCAGACAGACAGATAGACAGACAGACAGACAGGACAGACAGGACAGACAGACAGACAGACATGACAGACAGACAGACAGGACAGACAGACAGGACAGACAGGACAGACAGACAGACAGGCAGACAGACAGACAGGCAGACAGGCAGACAGACAGGCAGACAGGCAGACGGACAGACAGACGGACAGACAGACGGACAGACAGACAGGACAGACAGACAGACAGGACAGACAGGACAGACAGGACAGACAGGCAGACAGACAGGCAGACAGGACAGACAGACAGGACAGACAGACAGACAGACAGGCAGGCAGGCAGACAGGCAGACAGACAGGCAGACCGACAGACAGGCAGACCGACAGACAGACAGGACAGACAGACAGGCAGACAGACAGGGCAGACAGACAGACAGGACAGACAGACAGGACAGACAGACAGACAGACAGACAGACAGATGTCCCCGAAGTCCCAAAGCCAAAAGAGCGCACGAAGAAAACCTGCAAAGAAATCAAAAGAGCTCATTCCCGTTTCCAGCCTGGGTTTATATACCTAAAAACCACCGTGTTGCTCCTCTTTGTTTCCTTGTCTGATCTACCCTTTAGTAATTATTCATTCATTATATTATTATTTTTTCAGTTGCTTAATTTTTCTGTTCTGTGCGCAAGTCACTGTCTCGGGCTTGGACAGATCCGTCACTACCGCCTACATACCTACTGGATTTCTTCTTTTTGATGGGGGGCGATGAGGACTTTTCTACTTCTATAGCTCTGGCGGATGATCTTAATTATTTCTAACAGTAACAGTCTTACTTTCTACTCATCCTGATCAGCTTTAATCCCTTAAACCTGTGACTATGAGAACAGCACTGTGTGCTCTCTAAAAAGAGGAAGTTAGTCCATCGGTGAGCCTTTTCCCTTTTCAGCAAAAGGATGATTTGATCTTAATTCATGAAATTCCTCTTTCGGCCAGCGCTATGTCGCAACTTCCTTGAGAACATTGCGGGTCTAAGGGCATGACTTCCCACTGATTGCATTTGTTTGATTTTAGATGCGTTTGATATATTTGATATACTGTACTTTTGATTATTTAAAGCTGAGCTGCTTTGCAACAATCACCCATTTTATAAGGCACCATATAAATAAAATGTCATTTAATTGAATACATGAGATCCAATTGGTTGGAATAACATACTTGTGCTCAATGATACATTATGTAACTGAAATCCAAAAATTTTGTACATTTCCCTCGTAATCTCTTTTACGACCAGACTTTCTACATTTCCCCTTTGTTATTTATTTAGGGAATAAGTATCCAGTCTTATGGAAAAGTTTAGGCACCGATGATCAATAACAGCTTTTGGTGATTTTTTTTAAATTGGAAAGATGTTAACACAGTCTCTCTTTGCTCTATTCGCTCTTATAAAAAAAATATAACTTACACAGCTGCTTAGAGGAACCCATGGTTGTTGAGTGTCCGCAAGTGTGTGCAGAAGGTTTGACGTGTCAAAGTATTTGTAAAGCTTTGAAATTGGCATTTGCTAATGACAGCTGTTTCCATGCATCAGATCTAACGAGCTGATTAACGTCTGAAACCTTGTAAAAAAGAATCCGAGACTCTGGAACTCTTAGGGTGCCCAAACTTTTGCTCAGTATCACAATAATGTTTCTATTTTTTTTTTTTTATTATCTTTGTTCAATTTATGACATAAAAAGTAACCGTTTTTTTTTTTTTTTTTGCTGAAAATATTGTGCATTTTTTCCATTTGCATGAGTGACTGTGTTAAAATCTTTTCAATTAAAAAATCACCTAAATCTGTTATTCATCAAGAGGTGCCTAAACTTTTGCATAAGGCCTGCAGGTCACATCCGTAGTCTTCCATTCTTCACCGTACTGTTTAATCCCTTCAATGTTCACAGAATGTCAGGTGAGCTTATGACCCGCTTCTTATCCCTTTTAATCAAATGAACAAACACTCTTTTCTTCCTTTTTTACTTTTTATTCTGCTACATTGCAGCTTCTCCGACATCTGTAATGTTTATTATGTATGATCACTCTTGTGCTATTTTACTCTTTCACTGTTTTGAGATTTCTGTTTCTGTGGGAACCTGGGCAAATGTGGTGAGAATAGAGAGAGAAAAAAATGAAAGAAAGTATGAAATGATTTTTAGTCAAATGTAGCAGATTATAAGTGTTACATTCTTTAAAAAGTGTGCAATGAAATTAAGTGTTTTAAACTCATGTTTTAGAGAAATTTCTTGATTGAGACACCACACCATGAAAAAGAAAAACTAAATTAAAAAAAAGGAAATCCTCCCTGGTACCTAATGAGCACATGTACTGACGTGTACTGACTGAACACTGGAACGTTTTACGAGCAGCTATTTTGGAAACCAACTTGTTTGCCCCCCCCCCCCCAAATGGAAATTGGTTTCATTCCAACAAAGAAAGCAGACTTTAATTAGTGACCTGCTTACCAAAGTACTTTTTTAAAATTATTATTTCAGCTCTAGCAGAAAAAAGTTGTACATCAATGGCGGGTCTCACAAGATCATTTACGCAACAGCAAGATTAGGAAACCTTTTACTTTTAATTGTATTTGATAACTAATTATTACAGTCTTTATAAATGGGTATTCATCCCAAACTTATGAGTCTGTAAAAAAAAAAAAAATCTCATATTCAGTTTTTTTTTTTTTTGGCCCGCGCACGACTGCTCGATAACTTTTTTTTTTCCCCCTCATCTGTGGTTTTGCACCTCTAGGACTTGTAGAAGTGGCAGGAAGAGCTTTGCAGCTAAAGTACATAGAGTCTCGTATTTGCATGGATTTGAATACAGCTGTTTTATATTTAATATACACTGTAAAAAAAATTAATCAGCTGCCTCAATGTAAAAAAGTTTAAGTACAAGAGTTTAAAAAAAAAATTTTTTTTTAAGTTTACTCAACTTTTTGAGAAATTGGCCAAACAAAATATTTCACATTGTTCAGCTGACACAACGTGTACTCGGTTCAAAATCTTAAATTGACTCAACTTGTAATTCAGATATTTAAGTCAGCTCAAGTGGTATTGCTTGTGGGCCCAATTAATAACATTTATCCAGTGTTGACTTGGCCCAACTTTTCATCTACTCAAAAAGGTAATTTACCTTTCATTTTAGTCGGTACTGTAGTTGGGTCAAAGTTAAAACTGCTATGAACGAAAAGTGACTTCTTTAAGAGAATTCTCAAGGTTTCCTGAAAGACCAGTGTTGCATCCTTACACATGGCGGCTGGTGGAAAAGCCTCGTCTCGGACACTTGACATTATCGGCATCAGACAGCGGCAGTGATTTGGGTGGTTTTGACACTACAGTAACATTGTTCTCAATCAACCGACTTCCCTTTTCTCACACAAAAAACCCCACACAGCATGTGACCCGAGCAGAAGACTTTATTTTTAGCAAGTGAACTTTGAGTCAAATCTTCATCTAAAACTCAACCACGTGACTGATGGACAAAAGAAAAACACGTCACAGGCGCCTACCAGGGAAGGAGAGAGGAAGATAAACTAACACCAACGACCTCAAACAACATCACTACACTATTTCTATTATTTGTCAACACACACAGAGTTCCAAATAAAATCGATCTCCTGGTTCTGCATGCGTTTTGCGCCCTGATACGTCAGGATCAGTAATTATGCTCCAGTGTTTGTGGAATTTAAAGCAAAAATAAATACAAGTTTGAGATCAGAAACACGACACACACACCCGATCACGACACGAATGCGCGCTCACTTTATGAAAAACTAAACACACACATCCTGTTCATCCCGTCACCCGCTGTATATATATTTATACTCGTTTCAGCAGGTGTTAATAAATATTATTTTCATCCTATAAATTCATAAAACTGACATGTTTAGAGCTATATACACAATAAATCACTTGGATGCGATGGATGGATGGATGGAAGTGACGAATCTGTACACACACACACGAGAACACTGCTGGGCGAGTTAGTCCATGCGGATCTTCTGATTGGTCATCCTGTAGATGATGCTGTCGTAGCCCGGGTCCATGTTCCACAGGTTGTACGAGATGACGATGACGGCGAGCGCCAGCGCGATCATCAGCCACAGCACGATGTTGAAGATTACGGCGTATTCGAAGTTGTACTTGTAGGCCAGATTGTAGGGTCTTCCTGGGTTACTCTGGAAACAAACAAGTCAATCAAAAGAGCGTTAATCATTCTTAATCTTATTATTGTACAAGAAAAAAAAAAAAATCCTATACAGCATGTTCATGAATATTTCTACTTGTTTAAGAAACAACAGGACAGTTCCACACGATGTTGCCAGAGGGTCAAAACAAAGTTGGCGCACCCCATCAAAAGAACTGAACCTCCTTCCTCATGACAACGCTCTAACCCTTTCAGCTCACGAAACTTGCGGGCGACTTGGGGTATGAAATTCTGCTGATCCCATCCTACTCCCACATCCCCCCCCTCCCCCAACCGCACACCCAGCGACGACTTCCTCTTCCATCACTTGTAGCAGGTGTTTGACGATGATGAGGTGATTACCGAGGTGATGGAACTTCTTCTGCAAAGACGGTCTCCACCAGCTCATCACGTGGAGGAGATGAAAATGAGGGTTCGGGTTTTCTCAGCAATAATATATTTTTTTTAATGACGACCCCCTTGTAAAATAAAATCAAAGGGGTGCATTAATTTGTTTCTGAGCGTTCATGAACTCATCCTACAGCTGTAAATTCTGGGCGTCCGGACGTGAACGCGAGTTTCAAAACACTCAAAGCAGGTTGTCTTGCTGCTGCACCGACGGCGTGTAGGAAAACTTGCTCTTACGTGGTCTACATGCGACTGCGTGCGTTCGGTAGGAGACTGCTGCGCGCTTTGAACACAACCCCAGAGTGCAAACTTTAGTCTCTGAATTTAAAGTTACGAGAGAAATGCGTCAGCTTTGCGTCAGAGACTCTTGATTGTACGTTCCCATTTACATCTCACTGTAATACGGCTGAAACGATTTCTCGAGTAACTCGATTAAAAAAAAATGATAGAGGCAAAATCCTCTGCCTCGAAGCTTCTTTTAATTAATTGTAAAAGCTTGCGTTATGTTTTTGCGCAACTATTTGTTTGGCGTGACACAGCGCACTGCCGGATGCAGTTAAACTGGTTTTGTATGTAAATTAAAGTTGCTGATACTTCTGAGCATCGGACTTGTGGGTGCTGACTGTAATGATCATGGACGCCTTGATTAAGTGAGGATTTGTCCTTAATTAGTGAATTAATCGATCATTCTCTAAGAGTACTAGGAGTTTTGAGATTCAGCCACTAGGACATGTCCGGTTTGTATGAATTTCATCACTTCTCCTTTGAGGTGCGCGCGCATTAAAAGACACACACTGTCGAATGTGGTGTGGCAGTGAGTGAAGAAAGCTGTGTGTTGCTTTCTGATGTACATCAATACATCAAATATCAATCATTTGTCAAAATTAACCCCCCCCCCCCCCCCACACACACACACACACTCACAATCTGCTTAACCTCCAGGATGGAGCGAGACTTCCTGGTGAGCGGCGTCTCGAACGTTTTCACCGTCACCACCTCCACCACCGCGTTGCTGCTGTAAACCCCGAAGACGTCATCAGCGAACTAGAGGACATGATGGAGAGGAAGTGAGGGGTTAATGAAGTAGAATGAAAAGTATTAAACTATTAATACTAGTTAGTTTTCTATAACAATCGCATATTCCTATTATTATAAAAATCATTACTAATTACTATCTAAAAGTAACACTTTGCTCTTTTGTTAATTTGCCATATTGATATTCATTCCCACAACCAAGCAAATGGAAATCATTCAAGATGCTTCTTCATGTTCGACGTACAGTTTGTCTCTTCTGTTGGTCCTTTTTGTCGATGGCAACGCAAGTAATTAGCCGAAAGGGATGGTGTGTGTGTGCAGATCACTCAAATATTCTTTGACTCTCTATTCAGAATTGTACATAACCAACACTTGCACAAATAAAAAAATTGTAAAAAAAAAAATTAAAAAGGCTCCATTTCAGATGGGTCAAATTATTGGAAAACAATTAAGAAACTTTAAATGACTGGAATTGGGTTGAGAATCTTAAAACACATTAAATATCTCCTAACTGTAGTAATTTAGTAAACTATTAAAAGTAGTATACAGTTGTGTGTTGGGTATGTCCGGTATAAATTAGTTCTTTTTTTTTTTTTTTACTTCAGCTGTATGTTATTTACATGTTCAGGAAAAAGCGCGCCCCTCTATGTAAGTGCAAGTCAGGTTTTTACACTCCGACACCTTTTAAAAAGGTGCTTGTGGCGAACTCGACAGTGTACACGCGCAGGTTAAGGAAGAGCTTCCCCCGTGTAACCACACGCAGCAGGATCTGAGAGCTGAGAGCGTGTGCTGTGGTTTATCACCTTCTGCAGCGCGGCTACCAGAATCTCTCTGGCATCGCGGAACTGAGGCGAGTCTGTGCCGTAACGCCGGGCCAGTTCCTCCATACCGGCCAGCTCCAGAGAGAACAGGTCAGGGGCCTGGTCCTTAGCCAAGTGCTTGTGTCTCATCAGCTACAGACAGACCGAGAGCATGAGTGAGTGAGAGCACATGAAAGAGAGAGAGAGAGAGAATAAGCAACACACGCTCAGAGACAAAGGGAATAAGAAATATGAAGAAAGAAGGAATATGGGGGGGAATGCGAGATGAGTGAAAAGAGAGAAAGATGGAAGGAACATGACAGACAGAAACTGAGAGAGAGAGAGAGAGAGAGAGAGAGAGAGAGAGAGAGGGGTGTGAGTGTTTAATCTCTGTTTCAGTTCCTCATGTCTCTGATGTTCACGTACCAGAGCAGAAATATCATGCAGCACCTGAATCTCAGACAGGAAGAGCAGGTCGGCCTGGAGACCAGCGAGACGCAGAGAGACAAGTTCGTTATGATTTATGTACAGTCGCATCACCTTACAACACAAACGCTCAGAGCGCAATCTGATGTTTAAACACTGCTAAAAAAAATAATAATAATAATAATTATATGGTACTGCGCAAAAATATTGACACCCCTCGTTTATTCATATTACATAACATGATGCCGTCTAGACATTTTTTAAAATAAAATAGTCACCTTTATCATCTTGATTGTTACTTACCACAGGCACAACACAACCTGACAACAAAGGCTGATGGCCTAATAAGAGCTTTTGAGCAACTGCACCATCTGTAATCCGATTAATCGATTGACAAAGCAGTCGATAGTTTCAGCATAAACGTAGATTTAATTAAAGATAAACAGTAAAATCTTTTATTGCGAGCATAATTCATTTCGGGAAAGGGGGGGGGGGGGGCGTGGCGGGGTAAAGTCGCCAGTTCCTTATTCAGCTTCACCCTTCACTTTAACTCAAAGTACCATATAATAAACCTTCTGGTGCAGTCATGTGACAATCTGTGAACCTCTGAACACGTGAGAAAACGTCACCAGTGTTCACCACTGAAAAGCGGTGATAGGTCTAGGTGTCACATGACAAAACTAGATACATTTTAAGTTAAGTTAGTTTTCTTGTTTCATTCTATTTTACAATTCTTATTAATCTCATCTCAAGTTTCACGTTTCGCTTGCTGACTGCGTTTCTTGAACGAACTGATTTAAAACCAAGTAAGAAACTATTGCACTGATACAAGTCATACAGAACGTTTACCCCTTAAACTGTCAGAGAAAATATCATGCGACATCTTTCAAAATGTCTTCCATCTGGTCTTCTAACTGGGCTGTGTTTAATTCTCCCATCATTTCCCTGAAAGGAGAAACGAGTCTGGGTTCTTAGGGTTAAAAACCTGCCCGGGGGAACGATGCTACCCGCGATCGATTAACTAGTGGCGGACCGTTCCCTCTGGCCTGGCTGCGTGTCTGTGAATATCGATAACTGGACCAACGCTGGGGGCGTTCCCATATGTCCAGGCGCTGGAGCTCTTCACCGCGGGAGATTAAGCGCTCTGACAAACAGTGCCACCTTTGTACACTGAAGCATGTTTAGTTCTTTAGTCTTTTTTTTTTTACTTGTTCTTACGCATGTGTGTAGATAAAGGGAAAGGTCAGTAGGCTGGATCTCAGAAATGTGAAATGAACATCACTTGTCATTATTATGATCTTTAGGTTCTTCAATTTTCAATTTAGGTTCTTCCATTTACAACATATTCCCAATCAGCTACCTGATCTAGTGATATAAAACCATAAACCTCTGTGACATTCATTCATTCGTGGTTATATTATTATTATATTCAAATGATCCATGTTCTTGGGGTTATTTTGAGTTTTGTAAACACTTTTGCCCAAGCTTTGGCAATACGAATGTAAAATATTTACATAGCGTGGAATCTTCAATCACTCAACCATGTGAGATAACTTGCACCCATATGCATTTTTCAGCCTAAGCAGGTCAGGATTATACTAAAACATCTTTACACCAAAGCGTTTATTGAATTAAGGAAATGTTTCGGATTCCCATTTAAATGGGTCATTCAAGCCCAAGTAGGGTAGTGGTTACAGTAGGTTGTTGTATGTAGGATATTTCATTGGCAAACACTGCCAGAGGTACAGAGTCTGGCCTGAAAATAATTAAGGACAAAAACACAATCTTTAGGAAGCCTGGAGAGCCAATTCCCCAAGACTACAAGAAAATGTTTTGCTCTTTAGAAGCCAATATTAAGAAAATATAAAGGGGGGTGGGGGTGTCATGACTTTTGCACAGTACCGTTGACAATAATCTAAAAGATATAGATAGATACATTTATACTTCTTTTCTTTTAAATCCTGAGATGTATTCATGTTTTACTATTACATTGAAGCAAGTTTATAAAATTGAATGTGCAGTTTACAGGCAGTGTGTGTGTGTGTGTGTGTGTGTGTGTGTGTGTGTTACCTCATTGTTACGACTCAGTGAGTTGAGCGGGAGTGAAGGCAGGACCGATCCCTCCTGCGAGAGACGAGCGCGGATCTGCTGCAGGGTGACGGGCAAATCCTCAAACACTGTGTTGGCCATGCCCATCATGTACAGCCTCTACACACACACACACACACACACACACACAACTATTAAAAATCTGTAATAAAAAAAATGTGTGTTTTATGTCCATTTTTATTCTCATAATTATACTCATTATATTAAATAATTTGGCTCGGCTAGGACACTCGTCCCAAACATCTAATCAGCGAGAACGCAGGACGCGTGATTGCGAGTTCAGAGGTCAACAGCGGTTAAAATTAAGACCGACTTGACCGAGCAGAAACATGGTGCTGAGGCTGATTCTCATTTCCGAGCACTGGAGACACAAAGTGGGCGGGGCGAGTCAAGCCGAGTGACACGTCCAAGTGGGGTAGCCGACGCGCTACACGTTTTACTCCGACCCTCCTGATCACCCAGGTCCAAGCGAAACCGAAAAACTGGACACGCCCACAAAGAAGCAGCGTGTTTTTGTATCTTTAAAAATGATAAACTATATATTAAACAGTTTTTTTTGCTAAACTATTAATCAAATCTCCAGACCAGTACATGTGTGTAGCTGTGTGCGTGTCTATCCGGAGAGCTTTTTTTTTCTTTCTTTCTCCCCTTCCCATCACCGTGCAGTCAGTCGGCTGGTTTCACACCAATATTAATTTCCTGTCTCTGTGCTACATTGCATAATTCAGTTCCTCTCTTCTTCTTCTTTTTTTTTTTTTTTTGAACAGGACGTAAAAAAAAAAAAAAAAAGAAAGAAAAAGAAAGGGATGTGCAGTTAAATCGTAAATACACTAAAGAGACTGTGTGTGTGTGTGTGTGTGTTAAATCTGTGTTTACCTCCTCGCTGGGGGCGAGCTGCAGCACCACAGGAGTGCTCTCGGCAAACAGAGCGTGAATGGAGTTGGCCACGCTGTCCAGAGTGAACGGCACCGACTGGGACACGGCGCAGAGGGAAACATGAGGACAACATAGACGAGTATTAAATAAATGAATAAATAAAATAAAACAACGCATGACTTGGCACCAGAGTCTCACTCAAAGTCTCACTCACTCGTGATTGTGAAATTAAGGAAGTTTGATTTTCAAAACTGTGCAATGTTAAAAAATTACTGCAGAGGAAGTCTTCCAGAGAGAGGAAGTCTTCAAAGACAGGCTTTAACTATGAATAAACAAACACCTCAGACACATTATTCTAATAAAATAAAACAAAACCGCAGGTGAGCTGTGACCGCTTTCTACAACCATGTGAGAATTGAAGCGCTCACGTTCTCCAGTGGATAAGAGGAGATATTAGAGAGAAGATCCAAACTTTCGACGCCACGGACGGCGATCAGGGCGTTGGCACGAGGACGCTGGAACAGGGAACCTGCTGCTAAGCCTGGCCATTCCAGATCCTAAGCACACACATTGAAAGAGAGAGAGAGAGCAAGAGAGAGAGAGAGAGCCAGATCATCCGTATGTCAACTTGAACCATAAATAACGATTACTTTACATACTTTAGCGCTCCATATCCAGCGTACCTCACGCACAGAGAAGCCCATGGTGAGAGCCACCAGGTCTGGGATCTTCTCTCCACCTAGTGGCCAATTTCCAGACCTGAAGTTCACATACTGGGGGCTACGCAGCACCGTCAGCTGGTCTCCAAAAACACCTGCGTGAAGAAAAAGAAAGAAAGAAAGAAAGAAAAATCATATACAATTTCATCTTCTATAGCTTAATGTGACTAATCACGGTTTTTAATGAACCGTCTACACCATCGCACATGGTTGAGTATCTCTGCATTTGTCAGGAAACTAATACATGTCCACAGAAAGAAAGAAAGAAAGAAAGAAAGAAAATCCATCCTTTAAACGCAAAGCAGTTTGAGAAAAGGAGGGACACGTGTGGAGTTTTAGAATACATTACAGGGGTTTCTTTTAGTTCTTTTAACTAATTATGCTCACCTGTGGTTTAATTATCTCTAGTTGATTAAAATAAAAATATTTTAAGAATAAAAAAAAAATAAAGAAAAAAAAAAGCCTCATGACTTGAAGACATGACTGAATGTACGTCACGTGACCACGGCAGTCACGTGACAACGCATACGTTGCAATCATTTCGACTCTTTACCGTTTAATTCTTGCGCTACTCTCACTTTTGATTCTTTTTATTGCTGGATTACTTTAATAAACGCGCATTTTTTTAACGAAGGTCAGCTCAGTAAAAGTGTCAAAACCGTGCATTTAACGTCGAGCTGAGAGAAAACACGGCTGAAGGTGAAATAAAAACACTTATTTGCTATATAATGCAACATATAGTTCAGGTTGTAAACTGCTGTATAAAAACACATTTATAAAATACAAATATATAAAATATATACAATTAGGATTTAACGCTTCACTCGGTGATAACCGTCAGTGTTAGCGTCCTATGCTAACCGGAACAGCTCATCCAATTTACACACAGCTATGCCGCTTTTTATACACTATACGTACACACACACACACACTCCGTACCGTCGAATAAATGAAGTAATTGAACGTTTTACCTGCGAAAACCGCGAGAATAAGGAAAACTCGCGCGCCGTTCATCATCGCGGTACACACTTCCCCGGAGATCCAGAATCAGCTGACCTTCTGCGTCGTGCGTAATGACGTCAAATGGTACGCAGGACGTGCCGAGGTCCAGGAGTAAAAATTTAGCCATGTCGACACCTAGCGGACAATCTGTGGTACTGAACGATAGTTGTAATGGCGAGAAACAGCATCGAGTCTCACAGCGTAAAGTGAACTGAATCTAAAGGACATTCAGCCTGATGCGTTGTTGTTGTTGTTGTTGTTGTTGTTGTTTGTTGGTTTTACAGTTGGACAGATGCAAATTTTCATCAACAAGGCTAGTGTTAATTCACACATCTTCAGTTAACGTAACTCTGTATTGGTCAGAATAATGATAAATTACAAGAAAAGCAACGCTTCAAAAAAAAAAAAAATTATATGGAATCTGATTTTTTGAAAAAGTTGCCGAATAAATCGAGTCCATACATTTGAAGGGTTTCTTTTAGCTAATTACTAATTAGGGGTTTTTGTTAATTAGCTCACCTGCGGGTAAATTAACTCTACTTCATTAAAATACAATTAACAAATGAAAAATTTGGATTTTTTTTTCCAAATAAATTTATTTCGTTGATCCCTTTGAGCGATTAAATATGACCATATTACGCCCATTTTTAAATCTCTTGGCTCCTTGCTTCGTTCAGAATTGAGTACAAGGTTGCCCTGCTTACCCACCAGTGTATTCATAGGGATGCCGCTCCCTATCTCAAAGAAATTATTACTTCACATACATCTATACACAACCGCGGCCTGTGTCAGCACATCATTGGAAACCTCCTACCATGGGAGATCGGGCTTTTTGCTCAGCTGCAGATAGACTGCGGAAGATCTGAGGATGTCACAGACTGCTGATGCTTTTAAATCTGGGCTTTTATCAGAGCTTTTGGGTCAAATGAATTTTTAGCACTTTAAGATTTGTTTCAAATATAAAGTGCATTATAGATCAAATGTATTATTATTATTATTATTATTATTATTAGTTTCCTAATTATCTTCTTCACTTGAAAGCATGTTAAAGTTTATTTATTTATTTATTTTTGCCATGACTTTAATATTACTCTAGAATCTAATTAAAGTTACAAGAGTGCCCCTTAAGGACCAAATGTACACCTCAAATCACTGTCTTTATATAATCTAGTAGTATACAGTACCATACATTCACATCACTGTATACGAGATAAACCCTGAACCTCTATTCTGGTAGGATTATAGTTCTACATGCAAAGTAAATTTCAAATTAAATTTGAATTATCTCATTTGAAGGAACCGCTTGTGTTTTTACTGGGTATTTGACCTTTTACAAAATGCGCGGTAGAAATATTACATTTCTGCAGTGTTTCCCTTCTGAACTGATGTGTTTGTAAAGATTTGGTTGTCTTGTGAAAAGAGGTTTACGATTTTCTTTCATGCGCATTTTAAGAAGCGTTCACCCTTTTCTTCCTTTTGCCATGAGGTTTAAAAGGCAGAACAAAAAGTTTGACAAAGTTTAAAAGCATGTATCAGACACAGGATACATCAAAAACGTTTTTGGGGTTGTTTGTACTTTTAGATGGATAAAAAGTCGTTTTCATCTAGTGGTTACTATACTTGCACCTTTAGGTTTGATTCCCACCTCTGGTTTATGTGCATGGAGTTTGCATGTTCTCCCTGTGTTTGGTGGGTTTCCTCCAGGTACTTCGGTTTCTTCCGACGGTCCAAAGACATGCAGATTAGGCTGCTTGTGGTTCCTAAATCGCCTCATAGTGTGTAAATGAGCGTGTGTGAACGGTATGTGTGTTTGCAGGTAGGCCCTGTGAAGTCTACTGGGAAAGGCTCTAAGATCTTTATGACTCTGTGTATGAGATAAAGTGGTACATACAATGAGTGAGTGTGTCTTGTGAAGTAGGCAGAACTTAAAGCTTCCTACAGATCCCACAGAAATGTGAAACATTCAATATGATTATAATCTGCCATTTAAAGAGTATCACCTCATTTTAAATATATTTTAGCAACGCTGTTTTATTAAGTCGGAGTTAGAATGAGAATTAGCATCACGTCCGTAAATGTAACATCGTCATGCTCAGTTCTAATCTTTTGGAGAAGTCGTTTTACAGTCCAGTCGGCTTGCATTACCGTATTCGACCACATGGAGGAGCTCTTGCTACATGACAGCGTTCTGGAGCGAGCAGACTCGATGTACTCGATGTACAGTTTTTTTTTTTTTTTCCTCTTTTCTTTAGAATTTCTTTAACAGACATTAAATGGAATTAACTAAAAATAACAAATATTCAATTATATCATATAAGAAAATATTGTGTTTTGGTAAATAATACTTGAAGCTAGATGCATATTCTTAATTTAGAAATTTACTCTCCATACACTCTCAGGGATTTTGACATGATGATGATGATGATGATGATGATGATGATGCTGATGGTAATGAAGATGATAACGAGTGGAACCAGACCAGAGCTCTTACAACCACAAGATATCGATTTAGGTTCTGTCCCACGTCGGGTAAACGACACATGCAGGATCAGGACTCAGGACGCGTCATGTTCTGTAGGAAGAACCGTAATCTGTCCTGTGCTGTTCAATCTACTGAACTGGATTCTTTCTGGTGAGGAGGAGTTGATTAATTTTCTATATATTTATGTTTCTGCAGAAGCTCGGACAGCAGTGTAGCATTTATATCAATGCATCCGTTCTCTCATTTCCGTAGTAACAGCCGATTCACAGGGAAGTGCATCGCCGGGACAGAAAGTTCCTGATTGTTTAACCTTTACGGAAGGAGTTGTGTTGTTACGAGTTAGATGCTTCATTCGTCACCAAATAATAAATCAAATTGCAATTATTGGGATAATTTCAGGGGAGACACTTCACACCACCAGTTACTCACTTTGTAGTTTTTGACTGTGTTGCCGCTAATTTTAAGCATTTGCGGAGATGCTAACGTTACAGTTTTGATCGAAACGTAACATTCTGAATGGTTTGCTTTGGCCGGCTACAGAGTAGTAATGAACTGCGAATCCTGTAACCGTAACTTAATAAACATGTAAATGACAATTTGTTCATAAGTCTCTCAAAACATACCTTTTTAGTCCCAGTCAGAGTTTGCGTTACCGTTTCATCATCGTATTTGCGTACGATCAGATGATGTGACAGGAAAATAATTGCACAGGAACGGTTTCCTCTTTCTCATGGTAATGTTGACTCTGAGACGAGGTCGCCGTCTGTGTTTTCTCTCTTGGGGGAGGGGAGGGGAGGGAAGAAAAAAAAAAAAAAAGAAAACAGCAAGGCTTCCCGAATCACAGCGAATTAGACATGGCCTTTTCAGTTTAATCAAAAATTTCATTACATGCCGTGTGAACTATGAGAAGTGCTTCTAATGGAATTACGCTGCGGATTGTGGATTGTGAAAACGCAGCATGCAGGAGAACGTACTTTAGAACATTTTGATGGCTCACACTCTTCACGTGCTCTTAGAACGTTTAGAACATCTTGCCGTGTTTGCGTTTCAGGAAGTGTACTTCTGAACCCTGGCACGTTCGTTCCCAAACATAAGGAAGCATATTAGTAGATTTGGAACATTTAAATATCAGATTTCTGAGGTTAAGGAACAATTGAAGAAAAAAAAAACCTTTTTCTTCTTTAGAATAGACCAAGAACCAAAATATATTACAAGCAGCAGGTGAGTTTGTTCCACACGTTTAGCCAGTTTTTTTTTTTTGCCTGAGAATATTTACAGTTTTTGGAATTGAGACCTTTTAAAAGTATTGTGAAGAACACTACGGCATGGATTTGCTCTCACAAACAGTTCCAGGTGGAATCGTTTCGAAAGCTAAGCACAGTTAATTTTCTTAATGAGCCCTAAACGTTCTTAGCTTCCACAAAATTTCTCTAGCTAGACCACTTTAATGTCCTGTTTCAAACCTTTAGACCGTTCATCTGTGTAGCTGAAGCCCTGAAGAACTGAAGAACCCCCAAAAAGCGGATGTATTAAACTGTGTGAGACAAATATTTAAAGCCTGCCTAGAGTTTAGTGCAGTTCAGTTCAACGCAGAACTCCTTTTGTAAGTCCAAAACTCTTCATGAGTTCATGGATAATAAAGGGATACATACCTGACAACGCAGTCAAAAAACGCCATCCGATCTTTTGCCTCAAAGCACGTCAGTGAATTCCCGAAGAGGCGTTAGTTGCGCCGTTAACTGGTCAATGCCATGATTACTACGTACACCCACAGTGTTAATTTAACACTTTCAATGTTTACTTGAGTCCAACTGGGGGTAAGAAAAGGGGTAAATATTAATTGTCCCTGAATAGCAAGCTGAGGAAAAACTTCCTGAGATGACAGCCTTGAGAGGAACCAGTCTCAACAGGTAACCCAATGTTCATTTGGGTGATATCAGATTGCTTTAAGATTGGAAACAGTTTAGTTGTAATGTTCTTCATTGAACATTCAACCAAGTTAATTTTTGGAAGCCAGATTACTTTAATTATCCAAAAGCATTTAAGGATTGATTGGTAAATTAGGGGTCCTTCAGTTAGACCGCTATGTAGAATCCCACAACAAGAAGGCTATCAGAAGGCGTTTCTGGTCGACCCTTTATTTTTGGAAGTAAGGAACAAATGATCGAAATTTTTTAGCTTCCAAAGAAGTAATTTTATGATGATGATGATGATGATGATGATGATGATGATGATGATTATTATTATTATTTCAGAAAGCATTCCAGGGGTGGCTTGTTTTTGGAAGCCCTCAAAAACCCACAAGGTGATTTTCAGGACTCTAATTGGTTTGTACCCAGTTAATGCTAATACAATCTTAGGAAAAACATTTTTTGTTGTTATTGTTCTTTAGGCAAACACTTTATTCTAATGTTGAACATAAAAAGGGTTTCCCATTGGTGTCTGAAGCGACACAAATTAAGGATAATTTAAAGCTTTTTCACTTTAAATGTTTGTTTTGTTATTTTCTTTATGTAAAAAAAGTCTTTTTGATTAGTTTTTTCAAAAGAAAAAAGTTTATCTTGACTTTATGTGTATTGACACAGGAGTTCCATCTGAAAAATGCAAGAACTCATGTTCTATGTAGAGCTATTATCTACCACACATTTAGCAGGTTAATACTGTGCATAAGCTTAAAGTAAAAATAGAGTAGATTTTATAGAGTTGATTTTTTTTTCTCTCTTTTTTTTTTTGGCAGTTCATTGGAGGTTGGTAGTGAAATCGTTCAATATTTCAATATTTTATGGTTCTTCTTGGAACCTTTTTTGGTGAGAAATTAGAGGTTGTGTTTTATCTTTACAATAAGCTGAGTAACCGTTGAGTGTCTGAATATCAAGGTTAAGCAACCCTTTTTACTGCGCTGTTGTTTTAGAGCATTATGACATCACAAAACACAAATTTAAATAATGTGAAAAGAAACTGGATAAATAATGCATAAATATAATTCATATATAATTCCTGCCAACTGCCTGGTTCCCCTGATTTCCCATAATTCCATGCACAGCTTTAAAAGGTGATAAGCAAAACAAGAGGAAATGAATAATGCATTACCATTTAAGGGCGTCGTTTCTTAATTAAGATCCCGCCTGAAGAGATTCAAGGGCCTCCTGCTAATCACTCTAAACACTCTGCAGTCGACTTCGTCTGGCCAGAACCTCTTCAGTTACATTTCTGTTACTAGAACCTAGAGACTCCTTCCATATACTGTATGTTGTTACATAGGTTTTTACAGTAGTGACGTTTCTCTCTGTAAAATATCACAACACTTGAGTTTGTCTAGTCTTTACTATACTAATCCGTGTGAAGTACTGTAGCTGTTACTATGTCTACTAATGCTAACAATGTTTCTGTAACTAATACGTAGTTTAAAAACGAAATAAAAAAAAAATTAAAGCCAGAGGAACTACTGAACTACCGATCTAACCCCCCCCTCGAGAATATTCACTTCAATTTAGCCCACCGCTAATGAAGCGGAGAAGTGTGATCGGGTGGACAGGAAAAAAAAACTCTTAAACATAGCTTTGCTCGAAGGAACATTTAAAGGGAATAGTCATCGAGGGAATTGCCCGTAACGCTCAGCGTGGGAAAAGGAAGCATTAGTCATTAAAGGCAGGGTTTTCAGACCAGAACTTCACCACAGGACCTGTTTTTTTTTTCTGTTCTCGCTCTGTATTGATTACTCATATCACCCAGTTTCATCATATAGCCCCATGGAAGAAGCACTAATTATTAGTTATGCAATACATACATTCCGATATTTATTAATGCCTAAAATGTGACCATACAAAATGATCACAATGACTAGATCACAGATGTACTGAAGATGTTTTGGGAGCTACTGGGGAGAAGGTTGGCCACAATTCATCTTGAATTTTGTTACTAAATTGTACCATTATTTGTCACAAGGGCGGTACTCTGAGATGAACTTTAATATGGAAATGTCTGTATCAAATGTATATACTTCTGTGCAATAACACTGATATTTATTTGACTTATTTTATACAACCCCCCATAAAAAAAAAATACAATTGTTCTTATCGCAAGGTTATCGCAATACTTGGCGTTAAAGCTCATTCTGATACTAAAAAAATCTACTGTAAAAGAAAAAAAAAAAGTATGAAAGTTCATATGTCCACAAAAGGCGTTCGAGTCAAAGCGGGACTTGTGCAGAATAAAAGAACATAGTTATGAGCAATTTCTCTATATAATCCTCTGCTACACTAATGCACTTATTTTTTTTACCCTACTGTTGTACCTCTCAGCTAAAAAAAAAAAAAAAAAAAGTCACATAAATACAGTTAAGTACACCTTTTGGAAGTGTAAATCTTACCACAAACTCAGACACTAATCATGTACTACTTTACCACGGTCTAGAGTAGCACCTGGACTTTAAGGGCCACCATTTCAAATGTTTAATCTGTACAACATGTGACCAGGTAGAAATACAGAGCCTGGTAAAGGTAGTAAAGGTAGCTCGATGGTACCACCAAAGAGATAAGCGAAAGCACAATCTGGCACTTTTACATTTGTGTGTGTGTGTGTGTGTGTGTGTGTGTGTCAGAGAGAGAGAGAGAGAGAGAGAGAGAGAGAATGCATGTGCCAGTCCACGTTATTTTTTCCATCTAAATTAATTATGCACAACTCATTACCCCTCCCCCTGAGTAAAGCCTGCGACCAATGGGGCAGTAATGGAGCAATTTGGGACGAGACCCAAGTTCCCAAGCCTGTCGCGTCCACCCACCCCCCACTTTCCCCCACCCGTCCTCCTCCTCCTCCTCCTTCTTCTTCTTCCAGAAGCGCGCGCGCGCACGCTCGCGCCTGCCATGGACTGTTTTCTTGATGAGCGCGAGCGCACGCACATTAAAGCGCCGACCGGCCGTGCCGCCGCAGAGCTCGCGCTGAACCCCATACACCCCCCCCCCTCCTCCCCTCCGCCTTTTCGTCTTCTTTTTCTCAGCGGGAATCACGGAGCAGCACAATGGGGAGATGGATGGATGGAGGGAGGGATGGAATGATGGAGGGAGGGCGCGCAAGGGGAGATCGGATTAAGTAGCAAATCATCGCGCGCACACACTCTCTCTCTCTCTCTCACACACACACACACACACACACGGCGCATTTAGTTTGCATTTGGATAGAAGTGTGTTCAAAGCTACAGAGTTGCTGATAAAAAAAAAAAAAAGAAAACAAAAAATGTTCAAGTCTGTATTGGCAATGTGTGATGAAGATAATGGTGATGATGATGATGATGATGATGAAGAAGAAACAGGTTGCCATAGTGCATGTAAACCCCCTCAATCCATCCGAACTGAAAAGTAAAAACTTTCTAAGCCTTTTATTATGCATATAAAGTCATTAACTAATGAATTTTTTTTTTTTAATAGCCTAATTATTTAGCAAATGTTGCATAAATATACTGAATAAAAAGAAAAAAAAACATGAAACATTCAGTGTATTCTGAGAGGCCGAGAGCACCACGTCATGAGTGTTTCTGTTTCTGTATTTTCTCTTCATGCTTCAGGTTAGTTGGCCTGTTGTGACGCCTCTCGTCATCATTTTTTCCTTCTTTATTTAAAGCTTCATGTACAAGTCTTTGAATTTAAAAAGGACAAGGGAGTGCAAACTTTTGTAATGGATTGTAATGAGTGCTAATATAGTCTATAATGTGTTTTATTAGAAGTTTTTATTTAAGCAACAGTTAGTTCCTTCCAAGTAATCTGAGTGGATAAGAGCTGTTTCACTAGATAATGGACAGTAACAGCACTGGGATGTTTATGACTCATCACAGCTTCCAGAGTGGCTAATCGTTACTTGGTCTGTGCGGTACCGGGGAGAGAGCAGCTGCTTGCCAAAACCCACATTTAAAACCGGTCAAAGAAACACTTCCAGCATGAACGCACATCTGATGACGTTATGTCACCTTAAACAACACAACCAGCTTCTAGTACAGGACTGAATCCCAAATCTCCGATCAAGGGCACTAGTTGGTGTGTGAAATGTTCCACCTAAGACCTGTTTGGGATTCAACCCTGGAACCCAAAAGTTAACTGAGCTGATATTCTAGTGGAATAAGTGGAAATATAAAGTAAACCTTGTATGTTTCTCAGGTTTATTCTCCCCACCTTTTGGCAATATAGTACTGGTAAGAATTTTCGGTTGCCAGCTCTACCAGTCACGGTGAGTTAATTCCGCCACTCTGTAATCAGTTACCTCAAATGTTTTTAGTAATGATGTTTCCAATTTTAAGTAAACAGAACTATCAGTTTTTGAGTTTGTTGTACTCATCCATACTGATCATTCTTTACTTGCATTATTGAGTAGCCGACCTCTATTCTACTATTTAATAGCAATTATCTTTTTTTTTTTTTTTTAGTTGCTTCAAATCAAATAAATTGTTGTTGGTCTTCCGGCTGCTCCCGGTAATTGGTCGCCACAGCAGACGATCCGGTCCACAAGCAAGCTTGGAACAGGTTTCACACCAGATGCCCTTCCTGACTCGACCCTCCCTTTTTATCTGGGCTTGGGACAGGCACTTCATCCAGGTGTTGGGAATCGAACCCGGGCCTTTCGCATTGCAGGCGAAACCCCTCCCACTGAGCCGCCAGCGCCCTGTTGCCCTGATGACGTCAGACCTAAAATAACTAGCCTGAAAGATTTTAAGTTGGTGGAAGGTGACAGTTACTGTTACTGAAGTACTTACAGTTACTTAAAATATCAAATTTGTTCAGCCAACGTGAAAAGTGTCGTTTCTACAAACTCATAAATACCAAAAAGTTCTAAATACTCATCAAGGTCTATTCATCTGAACTAATTGTAATTATTTAAGTTGACTGTACTCAATATGTTTAATTCCTTTGAGCATGAGGGTTTACAGTGCAGTGGGCCGGTGGTCACGTTAGACTTTCTCATTGTCCATCTTTTTAACAGACAGGTGCGTAAAGATTCTGTCATAATCTATTATTCCACATCATTTTCATTTTCACATTTTCTAATAGCTTTTATTTTTTACTCACATTTTAATCATGAACTTATAGGACAAACATATCACCTAAATTATTCATTTATTTATTTATCAACAGAACAAAAACTGCATAAAATGTTAATTTGACAATTTTGTCTTTGTTTGTGCTCGCACCGACAGCGGAGGCACTTAAAGCACAATCATTTTTGCCAGAATACTTACAACTTACAACTACAACTTACATAAATTAACTTAACTAACAATTTTTTTCAGTCAATGTTCTGCACACCCGGACAAACCCGTTACTCATGTTAGCCTTTCTACAGATTTCACAGAAGATTTTGACATTTTGCCGCCTTGCCTCCTCGGCCACGTAAACTCCTGATCCTACTGAACCCGGTACTCCCTCCTGACCTCCTTCCTGCCCCTCTGCTACCTCGTAAGAGCTGTTGGTGACTGATTAATTTTGTCTGTGTGTCCTTCAATGCATCACTTCCACTTTTTTCACCTTTTTTAATATGACAACTATTTGGCTGTTTGAAGAAACTTCTCTAACTCGGTTGCGGTGAAGAAGACGAGACAATACAAGATAATTGCTAATTAATAAGCGCAGTCAACTGCCATCAACTGGACAGGCATGGGAATTGCAGTTACAAGTTTCAATAGATCACCCAAGCGTAATCTGTCAAAATGAGGGATTGCCTTCAGATTTTTTCTGTCACTGCTTCAAAAATATACATTATTGAAGGAAAATATTAGGTTAACGTGACCTCTGGTGTGGGCGGAGTAAAATAAATGGTTAAAGAAACAAATCATAATCCGTGAGAATAAATGGTGCTTGTGAAACAGTTATATAAAAAGCAATATCACACTGGAGGTCATGCTGTTGTCGACAATATCAGCACGGTCGTGATATCTTCAGTACTCGAGCTGCACCCTCGTGCCTACGGCGGCATCACCGCCGTGCTGATATTCAGCATGACGGCACAACTTATATATTATAATTCTTTATAAGCTATGTGGGTGTGTGTGTGTGTGTGTGTGTGTGTGTGTGTGTGTGTGTGTGTGTGTAGACTCCCAGCAATGTTAAATTAGAAAGTAAAGCAGCGCTGTTCCACTATTTTCTATCTCTGTACTCACTGTGATGTTGGTGTGTAAGGGCAACACCATCACAGGCCGTGATCACTACACACTGTCATCAGTTTATTTAGGAGGGAAGGGAGGAGCATTTTTTGTACACCT